>CAJNDT010005112.1:1190583-1767994 GCA_905221615.1 Symbiodinium sp. CCMP2592
AGGAGGACACGTTCTTGTGAGACTTTCAGAACACCCGATGCCCAAGCGGAGATTCCTCTTCTTCTGACCGCTTAGGCCGAAATGTTGTAGGGTACATAAGGTAAGGTACCGCATATTGTTACGAACTCCACCCCCGCATGGCTTCAGCGACTCAGCAACTGTGACTCGCGGGTGCCTTTCGGGCAAAGCAGCACGAAATCTGGCAAGATGGGGAAGGTCCCGGAAAGCTTTCACCTGAGATACGGGTGTAGCATGGTTTTTTTATCCCTCCCACCTAGCAAGGACGAAGCCCGCATTGCAGGGAGTCTCAGTTGAACAGTTGACTACAGCCATGGTGGGTTTAGGGTCTTGGGTGGTTTAGGGTTTAAGGGGTCGATGTTCTGTCTGCAAACTCGGCTAAATGCTCATGGCAGGGTTGCAGTCGAGGCTATTGCAAGGGATGCGGTTTTCTACTTTATGCAAACAGAAACAAAGCGAGAGCAACTACCTAGAGTAGTATATTTCTCTGCATGCATATACATGTATACATATATATATATATATATATATAGACACGAACGCAATGACACATGCATACATGTATCTGCAATGTTGGGGCATACTGATGATATGCAGAAATGCCACTGCATGTCACGCAAACTGCACACCGCGGGTGGAACTCGGCGAACCAGTGAATGGATTGCAGCGGGTGTGTCGGCAATACCCCTGCCTGAGCCTTCAACAGAACAACCCTGTCCAAGCCCGAGCTCTTTAAATGATGGTCCCCAAAACCAACAGCTGCTGTATCCCTCTACCCCCGCACCCCTTACACTCTGGGAGTTTCCGAAAATAGGGGACCCTAATATAGTACCCTAGATAGTAGGATCCTTATTATAAGATCCCCCAAAAAAGGTACCCCCAGTTTCAGAAACTCCCATCTTGCCCCCCCTAAGGCAAGTGTTGGATCCTGCAGTCCTGCAGTCTGAGTAGCGCTGTACCTTGGCAGCACGTACAACTTGCAACGTCGGGCATGGGACAGGCGGGCAAAGGTTGGGGGGCGGTACGACCATACCAGTGCCGCAATCCTGCAGCAGGGATTTCTCTTCAATTCAGGCATAAAGCAGGACAATCTATCATATACGAGTCTCTTCATGGTTCCATGTCCGTCCGTGTCTGCTTATAGACGTGTGTATGCTTTCCTTCCGCACTGCCGACAAACATCTCCAGCCTTGCGCAAGAGATCAGGCAAGGGACTGCTTGAAATCCTCAGTTGTCTCTGACGTCTAGGCGGACTTGAACCCAAGACTTGTTTCGGAGATTAGCACCTTGGATCCCGGGCTTACAGATTAGAAAGGGTAGTGGAAGGTCTTGGTGCCCCCCGTCCTTGCACCTACAGGCTAACGACGAAACCTATAAATTTTCCTCAGCCGGTGCTGTAAATCCCAGAACTGAACATTCCCTAGATGGCATAAAGGGCCCTTGTAGGGACCTAACTAAACCTAGTTCCAACGGTACTAGTTCGGTATAGCCCGAAGCTGCTTTACATCACTGCTTCCAACTCAACTAGGTCCAAAACTCCTACACTGTTTACACTCCTCGAACATATCCTACAACCCTTTTGCAACAGGCTTTCCGCTTCGCCTGGAGTTGGAACAAGCAGCCCTAGCAGCTTCACTGCGAAGCCAGCGCCGATCAACGGCGTTTGAAAACCCTAAATCCTAGACCCAAAACCCAAAACCCTAGACCCTTAATCCTATAAACCCTAAATCCTAGACCCTAAACCCTAGACCCTCAACCCTAAATCCTAAACCCTAAATCAAACTCTCAACTTCTGCACTTTTTCCCCCTGCGCCGCCGGCCTCTGAGGGTGTTGCCGCCTCCTCACCGAAGACCAGGTTGAGACGGGCTCCTTGTATTATGTTAGGGTTTAGGGTTTAGAGTCTAGGGTGTAGGGTTCAGGGTTGTGTTCGGTTTAAGGTTTTCAGGGTTAAGGTTGGGGCCTACGGTTTAGGCCTTTGTGTTTAGGGTTTCAGCGCCCGCACTCGGACGGACCAGGCGAGGCATGTGGTTCGAGGTCTAGGTTAAGGGTGTAGTGTGTCGGGTGTTAGGGTCTTCCACTGTTCGGTCCATCATCTGGTACGGTTTTCATGTTTCGAGAAAAAGCTTTGGGGGATCCTTGTCCTGGGCGTCAGGGTTTTCCGGGCTTGCTCTGCTTTTGGCATTGGTGGAACGACTCGTATTCATAGTCTAACATTAGAGGAGGCGGTACCATGCTCCCAAAACCCTAAACCCTACTTGTTAAGGTTCCTACCTTAGGTACCCAGCTGGGAGAGAGCCCGTTTTCCGAGAGAGTTTGGGGTAGGTATGATTGGGCCTGCAGGGCTGTATTGTTTGAGGTTTTAAGGTTTAGGGGTTTAGGGTTCAGGGCTGTGTCATGAGGCAGGGTTCCGGGCGCTGTGACCACTTGCAGGATTGAGGGAGGTTTGCAGGGTCGAGGATTGTGCCTCACCCCGAGTCTACTGGATGCTTGACTTGGGGGTTTTGGCAGGGCGCGGTTATGAATGGCTGCTGAAACCTCGCCCCAAACCCTCGCAAGACCCGGACTAGACACGCTTTCCCTTCCAAACCCGCAAACAGGACAAAATCCGTTTTGAAGAGTCCACTTAGTATTTTCTGAGGTTAAAAAAACATGTTTTGAAGAGTCCACTTAGTATTGAGCCGGCCCAGTTCCAAACCCCCTGCACAAGAACGTACAGCACTTAACACAAGGTGAACCGATGTTCTTAAGGCAACCTGAACCCCTCTGCACCCTCCCGAACACACCCCAAACCCTATAAACACAGAGCAACCCCCTAAGAACCTAAAGCCCTTGCACCAGAACCTTAACCTTCAAAACATCTCAAAACAAGGCGCTATACCTGAAACCACACAACCCCGACGCCGAGGCTCTCTTCGTGAGAGTCCGGCCGCGGCGCGCATCCCAGTACTTGGAGTCGTAGCTGAGATCCTTTGGCTTATAAAAAGTTTGGGGCTGCGCTGGTGTGATCGGAGTTTGTTGTTAGGTCCGTGTTGTTGTGCTTGCGTTGCAACCCTTTTTTCAGCATGGGCTTGGATTGTTGCAACACTAGACCCTCAACGATCAAATTTGTCAGGGATGTCGGCTCCCGCAGTGGCGATGCTTGGCGGGGTCATGAGGCTGCCAGGATTTAGGTAAACCGACAGGATAGAAGTCTGGCGAGTCCTTTGGAAATGGACTGTTGGATTGGCTTGGGCTCCTGGAGTGGCCATGTCAACCGGTGCCACCCCGGGGCCCGTCGCAGCCTTCTGTCGATTCCCTCCCCTCTAAGGTGTGTGGACCCCCGGGGCGGCACTAAGGGCCTCCTAACAGGCCCGATGAGCACCCACACCTTGAATCGTCAGCTGCGGCGGGGTGACAGTGCCCCATCCCTTGTTTCCCTTTCTCCCAGGCCTTCTCGCCCTCCTCTTGCCAGTCCGCGCCAGCAGAGGACTGGAGGGATGTGGCCTGGGTAGACCCCTGGCTCCCTTCGGGGGACCCCCGTTCTGGCCACCTGCTCGCCCCCGTTTCCAACTTTACAGCTACCTCTGCTCTGTTCGGAGACGGAGGCTTCTCCGCGGCGCAAGGCGCCACTTTCTGCAGCCAAGCGCGCGGTTTTGGCCAGACCGGTCGGTATTGGGAGGACTCATCGTGGGCTTCTCAACGCCTGAATCTGCGGCGCGTTTTGCGCGATGTGGCATCTTCGCCAACTCTGTCAGAGCCGCCTGGAAACAACTGCTAGCCCAGTATATCCCGCCGTCTCGCTGGGGAGAGGCAGAGCTGTGGTCTAACCTCCTGCCCGAACTATACCTCTCTCCAGTCACGCCTGCGCCAGAGCTGCACGACTGCAGGCTCTTTCCGCTGTTCCGGCCCCCCTGGAGCCCAATTCGTGCCAGGCTCCTGTCCCTCCTCTCCGCGTGTGTGTGTGTTTTTTTTTTTTTTTCTCTTGACGCGGTTGGCTCACGAGGTTCATCAGCCCACACTGGACCCCGCCCTTTCCTCGCAGTGCCATTTTTCCGGCCGCAGGCTCCCCTATCCCCTTTCCCAACCTTGTCCAGGGCAGATGTGGCCGCCCTTGCGGACACGTGGGCGACGCAAGCGTTCACCCCACAGGGCTCCTAGAAGTCCCATGTAGGGCCGTATAGCTCCGCTTCTTTCGTCTCGCGTTACGTAGCGCCCCTCGTGCACGTCGTTCCCGACCCCGCGCCTCGCTCCGAGATGTTGGGTTCGGGTAGCCGACCCTCGTATTGCGGCAGCCGCGCTCCGAGTTCGGGGGTATGAAAGTACGACCCCCGTGCAGCAGCCCCGATCTTACATCTGTTTGCAATGCAGGGCTCCACATGTCGCTCCAGACTCTCTTCCCGCTCTGAAACCGGGGGTCTGGACGCCCCCCGTGGCGCGGTTCTCAGCCCCCGCCCGCTTCATCAAGCTGGGCCCCTGCGTCTGCCCAAAATCTCTTACCATATGTTACTCCCGCAACTTCCCGTGCTCCATACTCCGCGCAGGTCTTCCCTCCTGCTTCCCAGTTCCCTCGCGCCCGACCTGTCCTCCGCGTCCTGCTGCAAACCAGGTTTCCCGTTAGCTAAACACCCCCTGTCCAGAGTTTGACGTCTGCCCGCTGCCCGGCTGACACGCCGGAAGACACCTTGCAACGCCTGCTCCTCTTAGCCTCACAAGCACTCCGTGCGGAGGGCCTCGCCACCCTGCAGCGAGACTTCCTTGTGCCGCTCCCGGTGTAAAAAGAGTGGCCCTCGCCTCTGTTCTCTGCATGCTTTAGTGGCCTTCGGCCTCTCCCGCCTTTTTTTTTTTTTGTTTTTTGTTTGTTTTCGTTTTCCTCGCCCGCCTTCTCCGGTTCCCACTGTATGTCGCCCCTCCCCTCCTCTTCTGGCCCGAACCCCCCTTTTCGGGTCGAAAACCCAGTCTTGGGCCTCTTCTGGGCCAAACCCCCCTTTCCGGGCCGTAAACCCAGACTTGGGCCACTTCTGGCCCAAACCCCCCTTTCCGGGCCGAAACCCCCGTCTTGGGCCACTTCCGGCGGGTTTCATGTCCCCCCCTTTCTCTCGAGGCCAGTCCAGGCCTTCCACGTGCTGCAGTCCCCAGCTGTAGCAGATACGACCTTGGTATCCATCCCGAGTATAGACTCTAGACTATCCCCCTCTGGAACCTCCCGCGGAGGGGGCCGATGACGCCTACGGAGGCCCCCCGAGATGCTGGGCGGGGAAGAGTGGCGGAGGCCGCAGCTACTGCTGCAGGTCGAACTCTACCTACCTACCTACCAACCGGTGCCACCTCACCAAGATGCACAGGTCTCCTATCTGGAGTTGGCCTTCCACTTCACCTGGACAACTGGGATTGCCCCGCCGATGCCCGTTCCAGGGAGCCACGGACAGGGATATCATGCCTTGAGTTGTGCTTTGGTTCAGTTACAGCCGTGCCCGGTGACCACCCTGGTGACAGTATTTGCTGCCGCCCTCAAACAGTTGGGTCGCAGATACGATTTCTGTGTACTGCCAGGCGTGGAAGTAAAGGACATCCCTCACCTACAATGGTTCGGCATCACTGCTTGAAGGGGCGGGGGTGTTAGTAATTGTATATGCAGGTTGTTAATTGTTTGGCACAGTTAGCAAATGACTTATATGAGATGTGTAAGTGTAGTTATTGAACTTAGCTATGTTGAAGTTAACTTGGTTAGCTAAGTGTATTTATATGAAAAAGATAAGTGAGCTAAGTGATCTAAGTTGCATGAAGCATGCTGCTCAGAGACGCAATGCAGGGCTTTAAAGCTCGCATGCAGTTCTCTTTTTTACACCTGCGGGACTGCGACAATGGCAGCATTGCCCGAAATGCTGTAAGGGCATGTGGCCCGGATCAGTCGGGTTTGCACGAGGCCACAATCGTCGGAGACTTCATACATACAGCCATGGACATGTGTCCAGAAGGTAATGTGCGACCATACAACTTTCTCGCACATTACATGATAAGCCACTTTGCCTACGGCAGTGACCCCATCCAGATCCATCAAGGCCAAGTCGCCGACAGCCACGGTGAAGTTTCCTCCATGCACTGCCTGCCTGGCTGTGAAGACTTCACCCTGGACCCGGATCGTGTTGTGTATCTCTGTTTGCAATCTGGCAGGAGCTGGTCTCACAGGGTCGACCAAGCGAACTCCTTGGCCTGGGAGGTATACACCCTCTGCCAGACTTTCCATGTGACCATGGAGTACATCTTGTAGGATGCTCCTCTCAAAGGTTCTGCTTGTATCCAAAATTTCATTCGAAATTTTTTTGATGATTTTATGTTTTCTTTCGTGCACAAAGCAGCTGAGGAGGACCTGATGCTTGGCCAGTTGCAGCGCCAAATGGCCTGCCAAGTGACACTTTGGCACCCACCACTCATCTCCATACCGACTTTTCGCCAGATCGAGATGCCTTTTGATGAGCTGCTGCAACTGCAGGGGGGTAAATGCTGAAGGTTTGGCATTGATCGCTTGCAAAGCATCAATCACCTTGCACAAAGCCAACCAAACCTCGCAAGAGTCCCGGATATCTCTGCTGCAATTTGGCAGCACAAAGACTAGCACATAGAGTCGCAGCAGCTGCATAAAGTTCAGAGCCTCGCTGGCTCCACACTTCAAGGTTTCGCTTGGCTTTCGCTTCTGCAAGATATCCTTTGCAGCAGCACCTCGCAAACGAGAAGGCCAGGTAAAACCATTTGCGAAGCGATCAATGTCATTGTGCTTCCAGCCATGGTTGTGAAGCTCTCCAAGAAAAAACCCCGTCAGAACATTGAAGATGCCATTGACCAAATAGATATGGAAGTAATCGAACATCACACACTCGATGACCGGAGGCCCGTATGCTGCATGTGCCAGCAATCCATCCTCTTTGAAATTGAACCCCATTGCTGTTTGGAGTTGCAGGAATCTGTCTTTGTTGAGGACCGTCTCTTGCCTTCGCAAGAAGTCCATGGTGTCTCGTATAGACTCGGGTGTGTGCATCCGAAAGCAACTCATGTCGGTTTCCAGGCCGGACACCATATTGCCCCGACTCCTTTCAGCAATGCTGCTTTTGTGGTCCACGGCGTTTTGGCATTGAACACAGAATATGAGCCCACTGGCTCCTTTATTGAAAAGGGTAGCCTTAATTGCAGCTTCGTCGGATATGATGATCTTCAAGTCGGCAAAGAGCATACGTGCTTGTCCAGGGCACTGCAACACAAGACCTTTTCTGAAGTCAGGTCTCTCAAAGAACAAGGCTGCTAGCTGCCTGAAGAGCACAGTCATGCCGCCGAGATCTGCGACCAGAGAGCTGCGAATGGCACAGAGAGTGAACCAGCAATTTTCGCAACCCATTGCATGCTGTCCCAAAGGGAGCAGGCTCCAATATACAGCCTGGACCTTTCTCCGGTTGGAGTGCTTGAGTTGGTTGCCCGGAGCCAGCTCGTCGGAATACCACACCAATCCCCATGGTTGAAGAATGCTGGGGGGTGTGGCATCCATGGCCCTCTCCAGGAACTCGCCAAATGGTCGACATCGCTCTGTCGCCCAGGCAAGCATTGCAGCTGGGTTCAAGACAGGAAATTCAAACTCCACACCAGTTTCGGCAACACACTTGAAGTCGCATAGGATCTCGCCATAAGCAGTTTGGTAGCTCCGAGTCTTCTCATCCCGGGCCCGCTTCAGTGTTCGGCGACTCGTCCCAGATGGCAACTCGGGCAGCTCTTTGAGTTCCTGCAAGACCTGACTGAGACCTCGCTGGGATACATATGATTTCCTTCCCAAGCAGGAGAGCGAGGAGCTCCCGGCGGAAGCCATGGGGTCTGCTGGCGAGCTCTTGGCCCTGCCGAGCGACCCACTACTTTGACTGCAGATTCATACATATATATATATGTATATCTGTATAAAAGGTATACTATATATAGGAAAAGTGGATGGGAGCATGCAGGCACTGTGTACGTACCTTATATATCTATATATATATATATATACAGAGATATGTTTTGTTTACATGTATATATGCATGCTCTTTGTTCCTGCAGGTTTCCAAGCATATTGCTGCAACGGTGCAACCCCACTGCGAGCAGTCCGGGAAACTCCAGTGCAAGGCCAAGACAACCTTTAACCATAAACCCGAAACTAAATATTTGATATATATATATATGTATACACAGAAACCCGAAAGCTATAGATATATAGCATCCGAGTATTGATTTGTACACATATATATACATGTATATACAGTTATATATATAGTATATACCACACCAAACCTAACCTAACACCAAACGTGATCCTGAGACACATCTTAATAAATCGCAAAGCCATATATAATATATACATGTACAACTCGAAAGCTTCAACATAGCTCTCGAAGAAGGGTCCACATTCGCACCCTCCTAAAAGGACACCCCTGTATAATATATGTGTGTGTATATATATATATATATATATATATCAATATATATTCAACCCATATATATATATATATAAAGTATATATAGGCTCCTATATATATATATATATATATATATATACATCCCATATGTAAAGTATATCTATATATATATGTATATAACACATATATAATATGCCACGAAACAAAAACCCGGATCGTGCAGGCATCCTGCACCACCGCTTTTGACACCTGCCAGGATCGCTTCGGTCTTTCCCTCCGTGGCAAGCGATGCTCCCAACATTATACCTCCCGAGGTACAATGCCTTTAATGTACACACAGCCTTTGTGAAAGATGAATAATAAGGTGCATGCTTCCTGGAGGCTCGCGAACAAAACTTTGCTGATGCTGGAAGACACCAAAACACGTCAACATGCATATAGACTTAAGATGTATACACTCTGCCTGTAGCCTCCAAACTCTCACCCTATATAGGACTCCAGCTGTGCATGCTTTCAGCAGCTGTTGATGCAATCACGGGCCAAAGCACGACGGTGTGCAGCCGGGCTTTTCCCGGCACTTGGCACACCCATTGGGTCGCAGCTTGATGCGAGCCGACAAAGTCATGCATCGGACCTCTTCTCGAGTGAACTTCTGCAAAGCCTTCTGGACCTTCTTCGGCTGCGACTTCGCCTTCGCCTTGCAAGCAGCCTTGGCCTTCGCCTTGGGCTGCGACTTTGCTTTGGGCTGGGACTTCATGGCCGTGCACTTGGCCTTCGCCTTAGCCTTGGCCTTGGCTTTACCCTTGGCCTTGGCAGCAGCCTTGGGCTTCTTATTTGCCTTGTGCTTCGCCTCGTTTTCCTTGGCCTCGGCCTCGACGGTGCTGTCGAACCCTTTGTTGTCGCCCTTCCAAGCTTGAAGCATTTCATCTGCATGTTGTGCAGCACTGACAGGATCCTTGCTGGCCAGCACTCCCTGTTGCTCGGCCTGCTTTGTTCCGCTGCCCTGTGCCGGTTCATTGGTAACTGTAGGAAGCTGCAAGGCCTGCTGTTGAGCAGGCGAGGAGGCCATCGTCCCAGACGAGGCGGCAGCAGCTGGGTCGCCGAAGATTTTCAACCCAGGCAATCCATCGTTCTTCTTCGCCAATTGCTGCTGCTGGTTGAACATGTTAGCTGCCATGCTGCCCCAGAACTGCATCATACCCTGCATGGTGTGGGGCATGTGCATTGCCGGGCCTGCTGCTGGACCACCCAGCACCATGGCAGTGTTGCTCTTGTGGAAAGAGAGGCTTTTGTTACTGCCACGAAGAGCATCACGGGCCAGCACCATTGTTCCAGGCAGCTCACCTCCCAAGGCATCTGCGAAGCGATCTCGGGTGTGTGGTGGAAGATCCTCAGGCCGAGTGTACTTGGCGACGAACTCGCCACAGGAAGCATCTTTGAGCATGGTCTTCACCTTCTTCTTGAGGCACACGACAGCCGAATGGAACTCGTCGGGGCTCTGCAAGCCAGTATTGTTGCAACTCTGCAGGGTCTTGATGATGTGTCCCACAGACTGTTCTGATGGCCAGAACATCTCCAGTCGAGCCATTATCTGAGCAGTGTGAGTCAGCCTCATGACGAGGGTGTCGTCGCTGGACAAAACTCTCCGGTCCTCGGCGCCCAAGAAACCCCAGAAGTTGAGAATTTCCTGGTTCTTCTTCTTGGCCTTGGCATTTGCTGGAGTGCTGCCTGCCAAGGTCTGGGAGACGGCTGCACCCAGGGCCTGCTTCTGCTCGTGTGACCAAAGGCCCTGCTGCACCAAGCTGCAGATCTCTGCACCCTCCTCGACTGTGATGTGGCTTTGACGAATCGTTCTGATGGCGACCTCGCTCTGAGCAGCCAAGAGAGAAGTCCATTGATCTCCCATGATGGGCTGCTGGGTCTGGAGGAGCTGGTTCAGCTGTCGAAGGAAAGCAGCTGCCATTGCACGGCCGGATATAGCACAGATGCTCTGCACAAAGCGAGCTGCTGTAGCCCTGCTTGCGAACACCTGTCTATATAGAGCAGCAGCGGGCAGCAGGCAGATGATGGAGTGCATGTGCTTTGCAACACACAAGCATGCAGCCTGCCACTGGAGAAGTCTTTCACATTGCATGCAGTCACAGACCGGAAGACTTCTTCGCCAAAGGGGTCTCGGTTTCGCAGGCAGGGCTCTGAGCTCGCCAGCAGAACCCGTAGACACCCTCAAGAGCACAGCCATGTTACTACAGTATACCGACACCTGCAGGCATGCAAGTGTGTAATATATGTGTATGTAAGTTCAGAGATTCAGTCCATTTCATATACACATAAATATATATACACATATATGTATGTATATATATATATATATATATATATGTGTATATAAGAATATATGAACGATATGTTTTGGTATCTGTATATGTATATATATATATATATACATATCGTGTATATATACATATATATATATATATATATATGTATGTGTGTGTGGGGTAGATACACATCTCACATGTAATAGGTATATATGCAGAGTGTGTAAAACTGTGTATGTATATGTACTTCAGTGAAATCCATGCAGCCACTTTGCTATGTAGCAGTCTCTTCCTTCACAGCCAACCCCCCCTCCCTCCAACCCCCTTGTACCTTCCCTCGCTCACTCGTTCTCTGTCTCTGTCTCTGTCTCCCTCTCTCCCTCTCCTCGTTTGTTGCTCTTTGTCGCAGACACAAACACACACACACACACATGTTGCCATGGGGGTCTGTGTGCCTCATGGGCCTGACCAAACGGTGCACACTCGGAGGATGGGCGGTTTTTCTTCAAACTGGCCCATATGGTCTGTGGTCGTGAAACAGTCACAGGACGAGGCCCCGGTAGCCCGAAGCCTCGGCTATACAGGGGGAGATAGCCCCCTCGCCGATTCGTCTTCTGCAGCCCAAAGCTATTTCTTACCTATATAGTTTCCCTACTTATTGCCTAGAGAGGCCAGAGGACAGGGAACCACGAGGGCACTGGGAAAGCAACCCTTTATGCATGCATAAGGGGCCTGACCCCAAAAACCCGAAACCTTTATGTATGCATAAAGGTTTGTGCCCTTGGCCCTGCCGAGGTTTATGCATGCATAAGCCCCGCCCTAGGAAACTGAACCCAGCCATATGCATGCATAAAGTTCCGGTCTATTTTGCTTAAGGGGCTTTATGCATGCATAAACCCCGGCCATCGGGACTGGTAGCCCTGACCCTCTGTGCCCGAAGCGGCGAGCCGGAAAATGCCCCCAATTTCAGGTCCTTCGCTGCTCACAGCATGCAGGACCTTGGGATCCAAGCAAGCAGGCCAGGCCGTATATAGAGCAACACAGGCGGTCTGAGCTTCCAACTATTAGCGGCTCCCCTGGTCTCCAGGCCACAAACCAGGGGTGCCAGGCAGGAACCATGGGATCCTGCCAGGCATTATAAGTTTCAACACCATCAGGACAGAAAGGCTCCTCGGTCACAGCCTCAACGGACTCGCTTTTCTTGCAGGTTCATCGTCTCGGCCATGACCCCCATGGTGTGGAGGGAGGCCCGCAAGTCCTGCATGTCGGGGCTCGCGGTGTCTTCAGCTTTGCTGTTCTCGTGGATTGGCAAGCAGCAAGGGTCCTCCATGTGGCTTCTCGATTCCTCGAGTGCCCCTTGGGCCTGGAGTGCCCGGACACCTTGGCCACCACGTGTCCGGGCCCTCTTTCTCCCCATGCCCGCCGCCCACTCCTGCAACGGGGCCAGCAGCAAGCAGAGGCAAACCTGAAGCACCATCACAAAGACCAAGGCAAGCCTGGCCGTGCTCGTCGATGAAAGCGACCTGCCCAAGAAGACTGCATCAGTATAGAGACAAGTGCAGTCGTGCATGCCAGACCCAAAGAAAAAGCCTTGGGCTTCACGTAGTGCCCTTTGCCCTTCGAGTCCGGCATCAGATCTCCTCAATCCAGACAACAAACACTTGCAAAGAAGCCTGGCTCCAGACAACCACAAGAAGTCCTTCGTCCCAGTTCGCGGGCAAAGCCTGCCACAGATGCAGCATGCATTATATACACAGTGAACAGCTATATGCTTGCTGTCCTTGGTCTTTGGCACGGGGTCCATGTACCTCTTCGGAGGCGGCTCCTGCAATCAAACAAGAAGTACATTATATCGCCTTACGAAGAAATTCCGCCTTCGGCTCCGCTGGGCGCTGCTTCTTGCTGTTCGCCGGCTTCAGCACAACTGGCGAGCAGGCACACTAGATATGTACGATGGAGCAGCATGCAAAAGCAGTTGCAATGACATGTCGGGCATGCTGGGCTCGGCCGCTGGATCCTCGACGTCCACCTCCACGGTGTCCGACTCCTCGTGGCCTGCATGCTGCAACTACATGGATATATACATATGGACTCCTTGAGCTTCAAATACCCGGCCTTCCAGGCATATCACAGAAGCTTTAAAATCTCCCACATCGTCGTTCCAGTAGAGCCACCCGCCTTAGGCGACAACGGTTTTCTTCTACCCAAATTAAGAAAACACCTAGGACCAGGGCTGGCAGGCACGTTCATGGCCTGCACGTCTGGGTGCTTGAAGTACATGTCACCTGCACGAGTGCACGAGCCAATTCACTTGATTCCATGCAGACACTATATATAACTGCAGCCTCCAACAGACAGGATCTTCCACCCCATCTTGGCCGACCAGGAAATCGTGGTGCCTGCAAAACAATTGCAACCAAATGAAAGGCTATATATCCATATCACTTGCATGGGGGCACCGGCCTTCATCATTCTTGTATTTCCCCCTCCCGGACTTCGAGAAGTCCGTGTGGAGCTGCAGCCGCTCCACCACATCGGCCTGTTATTTTTGGGGCGGTGGCATGTGTGTGCATGTGGTTGTACAGGGGCCCCACCTCCACAGCGGAGGGAAGGCTTCGCGACAAGAAGCTAAAGGACATCATCACTCCCAAAAACCACGGCAGCTTCACAAGCCAAAAGAGCTGAAAAAGCAAGCATGGCGCAGACGTGGCACCCACTGCAACAAGGGCAAATGTGCATGCAGAAACACGACACCAATGTTCAGAGAGCTTCGGTCGATGTCGTCTGTCCAAAGACAGCATCGGGCAATCAAAGTGTGGAGCCGTTGTGAGTTTGCATCATTGACAGTAATATATACATATGTATATATATATATATATATATATTTTTTTTTTCACGGTGTGTTGATACATACTATACATCAAGTATACACATTGCATGGATGCACGGAAGATACATGCGAGACTGCATGCAGAATCACTTCTTGGCCTTGGCCGGGGAGCCAACGATGCCCTTCGGGGCCGGGTTCTTGGCCGGGGAGCCATTCAGGATGCTCTTCAGGGCCGGGCTCTTAGCTTTTGCCTTGGCCTTGCCCTTGGCTTTCGCCGCTGGAACCTTCTTGGCCTCCTTGTCGGAATCCTCGCTGGCATCGGTCTTGTCCCGGGAGCTGTGCCTTCTTTTCTTCCGATCGACAGGCATTTGTCGATTCGCCTGCTCCATGAGCCAATTGAAATTTTCGGAGAGCATCTCCACGAAGATGCTCCCGGTAGACAGGCCCTCGCTGAGGATCGACAGCTGAAAGCCATCGATCGTAATGTCGACGATCGCCGGCAACAGGTGCACGTGCTTGGCCAAAGCCTTCACCTTATCCTTCTTGCTTTTCTTCTTCTTGGGCTCGTCGTCGGCTTCATCGTCCCTCAGGGCCTCTTCCAGCAGCTTGTCGCAAGCAGCCTGCCTCTTCTCGATCAAATCGTCAAAGAGCTTTATGTTCAGCGACCCCGATGATTCCCCTTGGCCGGACCGCAAGTCCAGTCGTTTGCCTGTGATCATTTTCACAAGCTGCGGGGACCATTTCGAGACAGCACAGAAGACCCGGTCGTCGACACTCTTTTGGGTTGGCATCCAGCTTCGGTCACCCAGCACGACAACCTGTTTCGTCACAATCTCGAAGCAAGCCATGATGATGCGATGCACGGGGGAAATGGTTTGATGCGAGGCTGGAGCTGTTTTCTGCCGGCGAGCACACATGCCCTGCCTAGGCGAAAACGACACATCCATGCAAGCAGCAACTTCAACAATGCACCTGCACTTCATCACGGGCGATGCATCCTGCACTTGCATACAGAAGCATATAAAGCTGCACTGCATTTCCATCCGCAAAGCACAAGCTCGCACACCTGAGGGATCCTCGCACCATGCAGCTGCACAGAACACTCTATGAATGGTCGCTCTATAAAAACCATGCCCCTCGGATGCTTGCAACCTGCAACAATTGTACATATCCTTCTCCGCAATGCATTAGAAACAGACCTCACATATACATACAATGGAATCTTTCAGATACTGCAAGCTCAAGCAATGGCTGCTGCTGGTATAGCAGCACACTGGACTGCATACGGATGCCGAAACATCACTTCTTCTGAGCCTTCTTGCTGGAGCCACCTGAGCTCGCCGATGCTCTTTTCTGCGCCGAAGTCTTGTGGTCGTCCTCCACTTCCTCCAAGGGAGCCACCTGCACCGTTTTAGATCTGAAAGCCACAATGGGGCTGCCTTCCGGGATCTTCTTGGTGTTCTTAAAAACCGGAATCTTGATGCTCTTCTCTGTTCCCGCAATCCAAACAAGCTTCACATTGCAATCCTCTTCCTGATGGCTGTGCTGCACCAACCAAAAGGGAACTACCACATGTTTGCAAGTGTCGTCGTCGTTATCTTTGGGTAGAATGTTGGCTCCGGAAAGCCAAAACTTGCGGTCGTCTCCTTGCCAGTCCGTCTGCACCTCAAACATGGTGTTGCCTTGGCCCTGGGATTTCTGCACGACCTTGTTGGTCATGGGCACCATGCAGAGTTTCTTGATGTCCGAGTTGGCAAGCAACACCCTCGAAGGCTTCAGCTGCAATTTCAGGTGCTCCGATCCACACTCCATGGACTGGTGAAGCTTGTAGAGCTCAAGCTGAATCTTCGATGCAAGAATGCTGGCATCAAAATCCACATGGTGCTGGTACTGGTCCAAGCTGTCTAGCATTGTGGGCTGCACACGAGGAACAAACACGACCCAATCTCCAGCCAGGATAACATTGAGATCCACCTTGGCCGTCTTTCCCGAAGCCATCTTCACAAAGACCATCTGACCTTTCACTTCTGAAAGAACTCCCTCGATTTTGTCAACCTTGCGACGGATGTGTGCACCCATAGCGAAACCCTTGGAGGCCAATATCTTCTCAGGTTCCTTGATACTGCCGTCTTCAGCAAGCTCAAGCATCACACCTGCAGCAGAAGGCTGGGAAGCAGTCGCTGCAGTTGCAGCTGGTTCACTTTGCTCAGACACCGACTCCCATGGCAAAGGGAGTGCAACACCGGTCAGGTTTCTTGCCACGAGCAAAAAATCGTGCCCAATCGCTTGGACTGTTTTGTACTTTTTCTCGTCCGGCACCTTGATGCCGAGGACGTGCGATGCTATCGTCATATCCATAGTGGCCAGAGCTTGCACGACCCGCGAATCCGTCATGAAATCGCGAGCTCCATCCCTTAAGATGCCCCTGACCGTGAGGATCATGTTGTCAGCTTCCTTGACCTTGGGGAAGAGTTCTTTAGAAGTCATCTTCTTCACATCAGCAATGGTCACATTCTGCCTCAAGTATGCCTGCTTCATGAGTGCATGGCGAAATGCTGCAACGGGATCTGACTGGTGCCCTCGGCAATCTTGCCCGAAAGCCTCCCACAGGACAGGCCCCAATTGCCGAGAAGAAGGGCAGTAAGCCCGCACAAAGGACTCCGTCTCCTGAAGGAAGCTCGCATCGGCACCCCCGGAAGCCTTCAGACAAAACGTAAACATGTGGGGTACGGAGGCATGGCAGCTTGGTTTGCTGGCCAATATCAACTTCTTCAGAGATGCAAAAGCCGGTGCTTGGCCAGTCTGAGTCTGCAAGCGGTAGTACGTGGAATGGATGCGACGGAGTACTTGTAGCTCATGTTCTCCTCGTTGAAGCGATGTGTTGCCTGACCGGGATATCAAGCTGATCAGCTCTGGGAACTCTTCCGCCACGGAGGAGGAGATCACGTCCCACGTCAGGCCTTGATCAGCTGCTTCGTGGAACGAAGCATCCCGAGCACGAAGAAGCTCCATGCTGAGCTTTCCACCCACACTCACGACCTCGTTGCCGTGGCTTGCACCTTGTTGAAAAAGTCGCAAAGCGCAATTGGTATGTGATCCGCAGATCGAAGTGATCTTGATCGCTTCCGGCTCAAGGCTTCCGAGAAGACCGTGGGCTGACTCGAACAGCTTCTTGTTCCACTGCCGGACCCAGTCTCCTTCGACTTCGACACCGACCGCATGCACACGTGTGGGGACATAGCCCACATCGACAATCGAGTCCACAAGATCACGAACGTCTTGTGGATTCACTCCGTACCCATCCCGGTTGCAGGGATGGATCCCCACAAGGCTCGCCTCCAACTTCATGGAGGTCAAGAGATGCTTGGACTTCAAGTAGTTCAAGCAGTTCTCCACGATTCGGACAAGGCCGTCGCCATCCGAGGCTTCTCGAAGGAAAGCCTGCAGCCGCTCTCGCACATCCGACTGCAAAGGCATGATGGGCAAGCGAGATGGAGGACGGAGCTGAAAATCTGCCTGCGAGCCAAGGGCCCTGCAATGGCGATAGATGGCTGCAATGCATGGAGTCATGCACAATACACAGAAGGCAAGCATGCGAGCATGTCCTCAACACATGCAATGCAGCAGCTTTCCATGCAATTTTCAATTGCATCCTGAATACATGCGGCAGGAGATCTCCATGCAAGCTTCCGTTTGAAGCTTTGCAAATGCCAGGAAAACAACTTCAAATAAACAACTTACACCACTTACCTAAATCAGTTACACAAAGTTATCTAAGTTTGGCAAGTTGCTTAAAAGACTTGTTCTATCTTACTTATAAGTTCCACCCTGCTTTTGGCTAAGTGACTCAACTGCTTGCTCCACTTCTTAATTCAAGCCTCGGACTTGCTAAGTTGTCCATACAACATAGTATATATACAGCACTTATAACTCATGTTAACGAACTTGTAACTCAACTTAACCTGATTGTCTAAATCTCCTAAACCATGTATTCGATTACTAAACACCCCGCCCCTTCAAGTGCTCCCTCACCGGGATTGTCATTGCGACCGACTTTGCCGGGCGGCTGGCACAAGGATTTTAGATGGATGTGCGAAGGAGATGTGGCAAGTAGGTTAGCTTCGTTCTGCGCTGCCTAATACGGGCAAGTGCACTGAGGACATTGAAGACAGGACTCTCGGGTGCGTCAGTGTCGCTGTGCGTGCATTCAGTTGTGCGTTCAGCAGGCCTGCTTGCACCCTCCATACAACGGTAAAGGTAAACCGACTGGTCTAGTATGGCACCGTGTGGACGCACTGTGCGCTTGAAGCTACTAAACCCCGAAACCGTCAAGCACCCGAAACGGCGCTTATTTTACTTATTTGAGGAACACAGTCATTCTTTTCACCCATGCCTACGCATATGTAATCCAGAAACTCAACTCCCAAGAAACACGAACAGTCTTCATTAGAAGGGGCCCCCACCCTGTAATAGTGGTATAATAGGAATATAATAGGGCCCTAATATAATCCTTATAATGACTATTACACGGTGGGGGCAGCTTCTAAAGTCTTCATCATCCTCAAGCATCCTTTGCTCACTCCTCGAAAACCGAGAAGTTCAAAACCTGGGGCTCCAGCCTCTAACTCGGCTTAGGTGTTTACTATAACTACGAATGGGTGGTTGTCAAAATTATAGAACCTTTTTTGGGTGCCCTAAACAATAGGTGCCGTAATTACTATAAGAAGGACCCAAAAAGGGACCCTAATTTTGACAACTACCCAAATGAGGATGCTAGGAGTTAAGCCTAGGAGATGTAGGAAGTGCGAACCCCGAATGCTGCGCGTCAACCAATTCAGCCACCTCAGGACAAGCATGTCAACCAAGTCCACCAAGACAACCCTATGCGACCGAGACCCTCTGCCCTCAACCCTACACTCTAAACCACGCCAGACGTCAGGCCCTTGGCCTTAAACCCCAACAACCTATAGTCACAAACCTCAGAGGGACCCCCGGTATCTCCGACCTCCTGTTCGCGAAGCAAGGACGCAGCTCCATCCTCATCTCGGAGCAGCACCTGGGGCCCAGGATTTATTCAATGCAGGCTTGTAGAGGGGTTTAGGGTTTCCTTTAAAGGGATCTATAAGGGTTCCTATAAGGGCTTCCTTAAGGGTTCCTTTAATGGATCTGTGGGGTTGCACATCACAGGTTTTCAGGTTTGGAGCTCAGGTTTAAGGTTATCGTCTACACTAAGGTCTACACTAAGGAGAGGCAGAGCCGAGAACTGCAGTGCAGCCGAGAAGACGGAAGCCCCGTTGCGGATCACGAGTGTTGCCGCCTCGTTATCCTGGCATGCTGTTCTACACCTATACTAACATACTTAGCACAAGCAATAGTATCACCTCCTAACCCCTAGATAGTAGTGTGGTTACATGATAGTATACAGCAACAGCACTACTTAAGAAAACATTGGATTAAGAAAATGAGACTCTGGATTTTGGGATTGATAGGGTTTTACATGAAATACCATGCACTGTTAAAACAAGAAAACCAGGGTACCATCGTCCGCGAGTCTTGTTTTCTTATTTCGTTCTGTCATACTAGTGCGCGTAAACTTGGCCTGTGCTGTATGAGGGGTTCCATACATCAGGGGCCTTTGCCTAACATCCTAGCCCTAGTACTTGGGGTGTCCTAGGCACTTCGTGCCTTGACCTTGCTGAAGTTTCCCCTCCAAGGCTTCCAAGCACGGCTTTCAGGGATCGCAGGCATCCTCGTGGTCTTTAGCTGGGCTCTGGAACGAAGGAGAATAAGAAAATGCCAGAGTCTCGTTTCTTATTTAGGTGGGTTCTGGAACGAAGGAGAATAAGAAAATGCCAGAGTCTCGTTTTCTTGTTTAGGTGGGTTCTGGAACGAAGGAGAATAAGAAAATGACAGAGTCTCGTTTTCTTATTTAGGTGGGTTCTGGAACGAAGGAGAATAAGAAAATGCCAGAGTCTCGTTTTCCTATTTAGGTGGGTTCTGGAACGTAGGAGAATAAGAAAATGCCAGAGTCTCGTTTTCTTATTTAGGTGGGTTCTGGAACGAATGAGAATAAGAAAATGCCAGAGTCTCGTTTTCTTATTTAGGTGGGTTCTGGAACGAAGGAGAATAAGAAAATGCCAGAGTCTCGTTTTCTTATTTAGGTGGGTTCTGGAACGAAGGAGAATAAGAAAATGCCAGAGTCTCGTTTTCTTATTTAGGTGGGTTCTGGAACGAAGGAGAATAAGAAAATGCCAGAGTCTCGTTTTCTTATTTAGGTGGGTTCTGGAACGAAGGAGAATAAGAAAATGCCAGAGTCTCGTTTTCTTATTTAGGTGGGTTCTGGAACGAAGGAGAATAAGAAAATGCCAGAGTCTCGTTTTCTTATTTAGGTGGGTTCTGGAACGAAGGAGAATAAGAAAATGCCAGAGTCTCGTTTTCTTATTTAGGTGGGTTCTGGAACGAAGGAGAATAAGAAAATGCCAGAGTCTCGTTTTCTTATTTAGGTGGGTTCTGGAACGAAGGAGAATAAGAAAATGCCAGAGTCTCGTGTTCTTATTTAGGTGGGTTCTGGAACGAAGGAGAATAAGAAAATGCCAGAGTCTCGTTTTCTTATTTAGGTGGGTTCTGGAACGGGCCCTGGACAAAGCCATATAAGAAAACGGCCTTAAGAAAACCAGACTACCCTGACCCATCCCAGATCAAATATACCCATAAAACCAGCCGCTATCAAAATAAGAAAACCAGACCACCCTGGTCCCAGAAAGTATTTTCTTATACAGCGCTCCCGCTGTACCTCAAGACTTTATTCCAACCATTTATAGGCTGCTATACCTGCGGGCCCCACCGCGCACTGAAGGCCATGACGCCCTCCTGGAACAACATGAAGCCCTGAACCCCGCACCTCCAACACTGACTGCCCCTAGGTACATTGTACCTTCGTGGGCTGCTCTGAATAGACCAACCCCGGGATTCCGTTTGATGTCAATCAGATCATAGACCCAAGAAAAAAAGGTGCCTTTTTTGGCTTGAAGGGGCTTAGAAGGGAACCTGAACCCTAAAAAAGGAATAAGGGCCTATTCTAGGTCCTAGGAGAGTTCGGGAGGCTTATAAGGGAACCTGAACCCCTAAAAAAAGGAATAAGGGCCTATGTCTGTTCTAGGTGCTAGGATAGCCACCTGCTTGAGTTCGGGAGCTGCTTCGACTCAGCTCCGTCTGCGTGAGGACCGGCCCGGGTTTCGGGTTTAGGTGTTTCAGTAGGGTTTAGGGGTTCAGGGTTTAAGTGTCACAGTAGGGTTCAGGCGTTTAGGGGTTGGGGTTAAAATAGGGTTTCGGGGTTTAGGGTTAGACTTGAGACCAGTAGCAAAAAGGGGTTTAGGGTTTTGACGATCTTCTAAGGCAGCAGCCTGCCTGTAGTTGAACCACTCAAGGCGCCCTGGTCGCTTCCTAGAAGTCTTAAACCCAATGACACCCTCCCCAGTGAGGCTTTGTGGAATTCTAAGCCACCCTAAACCTTTGGCTACAATCTTCCATAATCTGTCCCGAAGCCACAAAGATCTTGGCTGGGCTCCGATTTCAGCGTTTCGAAAACTTCACCCTCCCAAAACCTGATGTAGGATGGTGTTCAGGCCATAGCAGCCATGGCACTGTTCATATAGGGACTATAAGATACAGGCCCCGCCCAACCCCACCCCTGAACCCCCTAAGACAGAAGCCTGCACAATTACCAATGCAAACTGCACAAACTGTAGTCCAGGAGTCCAGCCGTCAACGCCCAAAACCTTAGTCTCTTTCTCACGGCCTCTTTATCACGGAACCCCTTAAAATTCTTAAAGGAACCCTTCCAGGAGCCCTTATGGAATCCCTGGTCAAAAGAAGCTTTGAGTGCGAGAATCTCGAAACCCTATTCTAATCATTTAAGGCCTAGAACCCTTATAGATCCCTCTTATGGACCTCTTCAAAGGAACCCTAAACCCTGTTAAGGCCCCGGAGCCTTGCGCAGCTTCTTTGGCAGCGCCGCACAGAGGTCGACGATCTCCTCTGAGGCTCCGGGCGTGACCCAGAGAGCCCAACACCCCTTAATTAAGGTTTAGGGATTAGGGGTTTAGGGTTTAGGGGTTTAGGGTTTCTTAATTAAGGAATAGACCTTCAACTATAAGGGGATTCATATTATGATTTAAGCTAATATTCCCTAATTACGGGGTATAGGGCTCTCTGGGGAGGCTCTCCGGGCCCTCGTCCCGGGCCTGTTTGGGAATTTCTGAAGATTAGGGGTTGCTACATGTATATATATATATATATCATTTTTTCGGGGGGTCCTTATACAACTCTATTGGGGTCCCCTATTTTCGGAGACTCTTATTTGGGTTTGAGATGGTTTTGTTGCTTCAGTGCGCAAAAGCTTTTCTCCAAATAATGCCTGAGGGTGTATGTTTTCCTCAAGGAGCATTTAATGAAAAAAAAGGGTTT
This sequence comes from Symbiodinium sp. CCMP2592, assembly GCA_905221615.1. Taxonomy (NCBI): domain Eukaryota; class Dinophyceae; order Suessiales; family Symbiodiniaceae; genus Symbiodinium; species Symbiodinium sp. CCMP2592. The sequence continues at coordinate 1,212,625 of CAJNDT010005112.1, forward strand.
AGGGTTTTTTGGGGTTTATAGGTTTAAGGGGTTATTTGCTGGCAGAAATCCTAAAGCCCAACGTAGGGTTCTGGATTTGCTCGCCGCTCATTGAAAAAAGGTTTTCGAATCTCGCAACTGGGACGATCTGAGTTGCAACCGGCAGCAGTGGCTTATGGCCTTTTTCTCTGCGCCTCAGCAGACACGTCGGGCGATACGACGAGTTAGAAGATATGTTTCCGCAAATTCCCACAATCCTAATCCCTCAACCTTGAAACACCGGACTGCTAACCCTTCCAACTTTCAACGACTCAACAAAATTGCAGCCTCTAACATACGGGACTGGGAGTTTAGCCTTGTAGTACAGTAACCTAGGGACTACAAGAGGATTTCACTACGCACTGTTCAGACCTGTATAGTAGGGCGATAAGCCGCATACAACTCAACGAAGTGTAGTACCCATGATACCTTAGTTGTCGCTTTGATGTCAATGAAAAATTATTCCCTCCATGTACAGCCTCATAGGGACCCTTGGGGGTAGGCGGGAGGGGGGTAGGGGACCAGACTTCTTTAAATAAGCCTTATTGAGTCCTTTATAAAAGGAGTAAAGGCCCCTACCTACCCCCCCCCCCCCCCCCCCCCCCCCTAACATTCCGTATGACAACCAGAGGAAGCCTTGCTGTCTACCCAAGGCTCCGTCTCGACGCCCTCTTTTGACAGCTTTTCGGCAAGCAGGCGGAGCTCAGGCACCGTGAAGCCAGAGCTGCGCCTATGGGGTTGAAGGGGGAAGGGCCTACTGGAAGCTTTTTCACAGAAGAAGACGTTTCATTTCGATTATTCTTAATTTCTATGATTTCATATAGCTTGGACTACAGGTTCAAGCTGCGCAATGGTCCTTCTTTAGGCCCTTCAGGCAAAGGTTTCGGGTTTCAACGGTCGGGAGTTCAAGAAAATTCCTAGAGGCTTTGAAGGTTGCATGCCAGGAGGCAACTTCCGGGTGCCATCTTATGAGTTCTGTTATGACCCTTCGTACGCTTATGACGATAGACTAATGTTGTTACTATATGCACTGTCATAGCTTCTACATTATGTTGAAGGCTTGAGAGTGCTTTCACTGACAGGTACCTGAAGCTCTCTTCTCCAATAACCAGGCCCCAAAAAGTTCAGACTTTGTAAGATAGACCAACTACATAAAGCCAAAAAGTTTAAAGTTCTGCAATTGGCTAAGTAAGGAAGTCAGACACTGTGCTGCAGGAGGGCATGGTCTTGATATCCGGGAGTTTCCGAAAATAGGGGACCCTAATATAGTACCCTTAACAGTAGGATCCTTATTATATGGACCCCAAAATAAGGTACCCCTAATTTTCGGAAACTCCCATTTAGCATGACTCCGTGCTTGAACTCGCTACGACAGTCGAAATGCCAGTCGCACATCCAGTCAACCTGCACGTGTGGCATGCACATGATCCCAAAACTTCTTACCGGCACATGGCACATGCAACAGGGGCACAGAGGATAGTGCCGTTGAAGTGCGACATCAACCAAAACTGCAAAATCCAGCAAAGCCCCTTTTAGTCACCACCCAGTAGGGTTTCACACCATTATGCTTGCCAGGCGAGCTGGTAGTCCAGCCCCATCCGCGAGCCACCCGCCACGATAGCCAGGTGAGTTTGGCATCAAAGATTGCCAATAGTCTCCATTGTAGTTCCTTTTTTTGGTTAACCAAAATCTCTATTATAAGATCCTAACCATAAACTTGGCCAACCAAAAAAGGAACTACAATGGAGACTATAGGTACAACCTTTTGCAACAAGCTTCGCACTTCGCCAGAGTCAAAACCCCAGGCCCAACAGCTGATCCACGAACAAAAGAGTTCCTTAGTTATAAGCAGTTATACCTAGTTGCTGAGTTCATAAGCCCCCCAAAGTGTACACTTTCAGCTTTATAGTGGGTAGTATTATCCCCCAAATTGTAAAGTGTATCCACTCAGCTACTAAGTATGCAAGAGAAGGACTTCGGCATACGTTCCGAAACAAATGAAAATAACAACTGAGCCCTAGAATCCATGAGTCTTTTGCTAATTCGCCCCCGCCTGCCCGAACCAACCTCTTCGCCACCTGGAAGGGCTTCATGGGGAAGAACTCGCAAGTTTGCGTGATCTCTACAACTCTCAACGTGCAGAAGTAAGGATGGCGAGCGATGCAGGCAGGGCTTTTAAGCCAATCTCAGTCCCAAAGGCTCCATGTACCCATATAGTAGGTACTTAGGCCTTAGAGTAGCCATATAGGGACCTCTTTAAAGCCTAAGTACCTACTATATGGGTACATGGAGCCTTAGGGAGTGGGCAAGTTCGGCAGCCTGCCCCGCCGGTTCATGACACGTCGGAAAGACAGAACTAGCAACTGGCAATGGGCCCTACGCAGCATGGTTTCTTAAAGGCCTGAAGAGACCATTAGGGCTTGAAGGCTTTCGGCACTGAGAGAAACCTGAACTTTGAGAAACAGGAGACACTGCGCGAACGGTGCGAAGGCTTGGAAGGTGGCATTGTCTGTGTGTGTGTGTGTGTGTCTATCTCTCTCCCTCTCTCTCTCTGTCTCTCTCTGTCTCTCTCTGTCTCAATGATGTTAAGGTAGTCATCTACGGCACGACAAAAGCTTTAAAACTGTTAAAATGGTTACACCAACGCACTCCGGCCTATGTGCAGCACCGCCGTCTCACCGAAGGTGATGGCGTATCCTGCACAATACCCGCGGGACAAAAGCGAAGGAAGGTCATTCCAGACCAATAAACCTCAGCATTCCAAGGCCCAAAATCCCACACATGCTAAGCGTTCCCCTAGATTCCTTAGCCTGCTGCTCAACAACAGCCAAGTATCGAGACACGGAAGATGGATCCACGGCCGCCGCTGCAGGAGCGGGACGCTTTACGCCGGCCTGCGCTCAGCCCCTGCTTTCCCTGCCCTCAGATTCGGGCTTGAGCGGAGGGGTTTAGAACAAGTAGGACATGAATGGCGAGGTTACGAGTCCGAAAAGAAATACTATTTAGGTCTTATAATAATAGGGTTTAGGATTCAGAGTCTAGAGTCCGGAGTTCAAGGGATTTAGACTCGCACGCTCCCACAAGGCAGGCAGGCAAGGCTACAGGCGATCCGTGTCCTTCTTTGCTACCGTAACATGGTTCGCCGCCGTTCTTCAGGCGTAGGATTCAGGGGCATGGGGGACAATAGACAAAGTGGCCTCAAACACACCGATAGCACCAAAAAGATGTTAGCAGCGGCTAACCCCCTGCTACCCACAAAAGGCTCGAGCTGCTGCTTGCGACCACTACGGCAATTAATGCCTACAGGCTAAAAGGGGCTTGTGGGGCTGATGGGTGCAGGGCTTGAAGCATCATCGTGGAAAGAGACTGGCGTATTTTGGACTGGCAACTTTCTTCGTATCTTTGAAACCACAATGGAATCGCAAGACTATATAACTAGCTGCCCAGATCTCGAATTCAAGAGTTTAGGACCTGGGGTTTGGCTCTCTAGGTATGTTCGAAGGACGGCATGCTTCGTTGCTCTTCATGCACTGCCCTCGTGCTGGATCCCTAAACCCTAAACCCAGAACCAAAACCCTATAAACCTTTTTTCAGCACTAAACCCTTTTGCCACTGGCCTGCTGCGACTCCGCCAGGACGAACACCCTAAACCCTAAATACCCTAAACCCCAAACCCTAAAACCCATGCGAGCTGCTCGCTCGGATACGGAGCGTCCCGAGGAACGCTGCGCTGTGCGCAGCACTTTCGCAACCTCCAGTGGTGTCCAATTTCGGGCTCTGGGCTTTCGGTTTCGGGCTTCGGAGTGTGGCTGGGTAGGCTGAGCTCGCAAAATGCGTGGCATGACGATTATTTCCTAGTGTGTCCAACTTCTTTTCTTATAGGTGCTGCTGCTGCTGTCGATACAAGGTTCAAGGCTGCGTCACGTTGCGGTTGGACCTCATCTGGTGCTGCTTAGCTGAGAGTTCCTGCCGCTTTCTTCTCCTGACCCTTTGGACCATTTGCAGTTACATGCAACACCCGGCGTCCTGTCGACAACACTGGGCCCATGCAACAACAATACTCGTGTGCTCACCTTGCAGGGCACATGACGGCTCAAAGAACCGGAGGAGCATGATATAGGGATGTTGTGTTAGGCGGTTAAGAGTGACCGTGAAGTTACAATAGCGTCTTCAGGTGAATTCTACTATGACTATTTTAGGAAGCCCTGACGAACACCAATCACTAGAACAAATTCGAGTCTATTTTCCTACGGGCGGCTTGGGCAGGTTTAGGTGTATAGGCTCTGAAGTCTTGAACCCCGGCCGCCCGAAAGTCCGAAATCAGAAACGAACCCAAATCGCGAAAGCGCCAAGGAATGCATGCACCTTAAAGATCCTACACCGTGACACCGTCCCGGCGTCCACAGCAACACTAGCTGGGGCTTTTAAAGCCTTTGAAAAATATTAGTAAATAAGATACTCTTAAGCCCAATAAGGGAAATTATAAAATGTCCCAAAGCCCTACCTAGACAATTTAACTAATCCTCCAAAGCTCCTGGACCCTGCTTAGCAGGCCTGGTGAGCCATGCTGCTCCAAAGCACACCCGTGTGATCCGCTGGAAATGGCTCTTCGATATGCGCGCTTGTTGGCTTGTTGTTTCGCTGTACGGAAGGATAGGGTTTAGGGTTTAGGGTTTAGGGTTTAGGGGCAAGACCAGATCAAGCAGCAAACAGCCTTGTCAGCTACTAAGACAAGACGCGATAATCAGAGACTGTCTTCGTGTGTGCATGTATGTGTGCAGAACCTTGCAGACATGGACATGTATACTCAGGCAGGCATCTGGAGGCGCATGCACCGAGATCCATGTCGAGATGTAAATGTAGGAACTTACTCGCCCGCACGCCTAGGAAAAGGCACATGCCCATTGTGTTCATAACCCGTAGCATGGATACCAATACGTGCGCCCGTTTTTGGCATGTTGCTTGTTGTCGTTGCATTGTTTCTGGCTTCTTTGTGTGCCAGGACCTGTATCATCAGAACGATGCATGTCAGGTACAGCTGCTATGTCGCGAAAGCTCAAGTGCGACAGATCCGAAACTGAACCGACGACACGGACAAGTTCAGGCCCCGCACGTTCCACAAAGTCGGGGGCAGGCATGCACCACGCCCTGACATGAAGCGGCGCTTGACGAGTGAGACGTAGGCTTATATGTAAATAATCAGACTCGGAGGTTCTACGGGCTCTACGCCATAAATGTAGCAGGAACCTGGCCAAACAATTCTGTCCATCTACCTATCTGTATCTATTCATCCAACTATCCATCTAGCGATCGATCTGTCCATCTATCTGGGGTCTATCTAACTTTATGCATCTCTATCTATCTGATTCACTGCCGATCGATCTATTTATCTGTGTGTCTGTCTAGCCTAACCTAATCTGTGTGGAGGGAACGGGCTGCTGACTTCATTGGCATTTGACCTGCACCTGCCTCAGGGTTGCTTTACTGCTTGACCCAGTGCTTGCAATTCTTAGGACATAGAATTTTACAGTGCTCCACGCAAGGGCCTTCATAACCATCTCGTCAAGTTGTTGTGAAGAACATGACCTTCTGCAAGAATTGTTAGAACTGTTAGGGGCACCACCGCTACGCATTCAGACCCTTGGTAATTCGTAAGAACAAGAAGCATCACCAGAATGCTGGCAAGCAAAGACATGCCTTGCAGCAGCTGGATGGATACAGAGTTTTCGGACTCCTCGTCGTCCTGCAAAGCCGGGATTTAATATGTGGACAATTGACTACGGTTCTGCATGCAAAAGCCGTCCGACATGTGAAGATGTGTGTCTAAGCACAATATCATGTAGCCCAATGCTTCATCACCCGTAGCAGAAGGCACGATATCATGGGGAGCCTTTTTTTTGCGTGCACGGCACTGCTGCACCGGAAACCAAAGTACAACGATTCCCTGAACAGTGAGGCTTTGGGTTTAGGGGTCTAGGAGGAGCATGTTTGGGAAGCTTGGCTTAAGCTTTCAGAGGTATACCTGCACCCAAACGTATGTAAAATAATAGCCTCTTACAGGGGTTGGACCATTATTTTACCTACTTTGGAGGATTTAGGTACAGCTTCATGTGCTGCGATTGTTGGATCGAACTGTTTCGGGAGCAAAAGCCTCCCTCATCTCCCGTGGCGTCCGCTGATCGAGAAGGGAAGAACGCGAACGGCTGCTGAGAGGCCCAGGGGACTTAGCAAGTAGGTTATTATAACTAGACTTAGAAGTACCCTAAATAGAGTTGCCAAGTATAACCCTACTTATTACCGAGCTACTAAGTCCCCTGGGCCTCTAAGTGTGACTCAGAAGTGCTACATTCTAAGCTCCAACGCAAGCAGGGGGTTGCTCAAACTGAGTCTTCCTCGTCGGGGTCCTTCTTCTGAAACATTCCCAGTGAAGGTAGGGAAAAACCTTCCTAGTTTGGCTTGAGGAGAAGTTTTCGAACACCCCCCTCGCCATCCTCAAGCCACTTTATTCCTGGATTCCATCAGGATCCATCAGTTGTAACCGCTCATCTTTCAGTGCAGCCGGGGGAACTTGTCCCAGAGATCCCGCCTGGCCAGGTTCAGAGTTCGAAGGTTAGGACTCAGGGTTTAGGGTTTTAGGGTTTAGGGTTTTAGGGTTTAGGGGTTCGGCTATCTGAACCCTTGAGAAGCTCGCATTTCGAGGGCCCCTCAGTATGGCTTTAATTGATTGATTTGTCAATCTGTATATTTCTTTGTACTGTATACTTGCATTCATATGTATGTAAACTGTAATTAGATTCATATAGAAGGTATGTTTAATACTTGTCTGTTGCTTACATACAGACACATATACATATATGCACGTCTATGTATGCATGCATTTGTGTATGAATGAATGTATAAAGGCATGCATTCATGTATGTGTTGTACATGCGAATGTACATATGTATGTATATCTGCATGTATACCCTTGAAAGGACAAGTCTTGGGGTTTAGGCAGATCTGAAGAATCGGGTTTGGCGGCACTGTAGCATGCTCGTTGGCCCTGGTTGCTTGTTCGGGCTGTCGAAGTTTACCAGGATGCCACTGTGAATCCAATCCACCACAAAGCCATGCAAGATCTTGGGGTTTGGAGTTTGGGGATTGAAATGGTTCTTTTGACCTTAGAGCACAGGATAGGCAAGACCCTAAACACACACACACACACACTCTCTCTCTCTCTCTCTCTCTCTCTCTCTCTCTCTCTCTGTATAAATACAGAAATGTGTATATGTGTATGCATGCATACATGAATATATATATATATATACATATATATATATATATATAATGTACACTTGTATATGTATACAGCTGCTTCTCTACTTATTTCCTTTGTTTTGTTATTATACATTATATACGCAGATACAAGACTGAGTCCGATTGGCGATATCCCAGTGGACCCCAAGAAACTACGACCAAAAAAACCCCTGGCCTGCAAGCTTGCCAGCCGGGACTAATAAAAGCTGTTTAACAATCATGACCCCGTGGTTGAAGTTCACTTGGGTTAGGGGCTCCAAAGCAACTATAACCCGCAGCCCAAATCCTGAACCTGTCAAACCGTGAACCCAAACCTAAGCCTGTACGCCCAACACCCTGAAACCCACTAGGTTCTTTTGACTTCTTTACATATGTTACCATAACAGCTATATGCAACTTGCAGCCAAATCCTTACAACACCTTTAAAGCATTTAAACTACCTTAAACCAACCCTCTAACTCGGTTCAATAAACTTTATTCCGACACATACCCTTTTTGCCGCTGGACTCAAGTCTAGCCAGTTTACGCAAGGGTTCAGGGTTTAGGGTTTTACAAACCCTAAACCCTGAACCCACGGGCCTCCTGGGTCAGAGCTTTGACGAAGGGATACGCGGACTCCGTGCTCCTGAATTCTTGTCAACTCTTTAGCTTAACTTACCATCATTAAGAAGCGACAATCTTTTTGGTTACCATAATAATTCGAGATCTATAGTCAGTTACCACAATAAGGAAACCATATTATTTACTATAGATCCCGATTATGGTAATTTAAGCTAAATTCCTTAACTCTAGATCCCTTCAAGGAAACCTTATAAATTCTTACTATGGTGACTTTACCTACGTTCCTTAACAAGAGCCCAGGCTCCCACGGATGCGGACCGCTTTGGCTCGCAGGGTTCCTGGCTTCTCCTTGGTCGCCTCGGCCCGACCTCAAGAGGTTTTTACAAAAGAATATACTAGTATATACTATACTCATATGATATACTAGTATAATATATGATGTAGTCATATGATGTACTAGCATAGTGAACTTCGATTATAACAAAACGGAAGATGATGTAGTTTAGCGGTATAGGATACTAAGACTACGCGTGGAGTGTATTTAAAAGCCCGAGTACTGACTAGTCACACTTAGACACACTGAGGGGGCTCGCAAGGTTGTGTGTACAGATTCTGGGTACTTGTTGTTGCTGTTGTTTTCGCAGGAGAGGTTGTGGTTTAGGTGATGTTGGACCCGTGGGATTCAAAGTTCGGGGGCCTACTGAACTTCGGAGCACTTAGCGCTTTCAATGCTCGCGCCTTAGGTGCCTGGTCCTGGGTTCCAGGGTTGAAGAGTTAGCTTGGGGCTTACCCCCTTGAAATGCCGGAGGTTCCCTCCTAAAGTTCCAGGCCGAGACACCTTAAAACCCCCAGAACGTGAATGCCTCAGACCTAAAACCCCCTTAGAACCAAAGGCAAATCCACCTAATTTGAAAAACTATTAAAAAGGACCTTGCAAGGGACCCTGATTATCCTAAGAACTACCTATAAAAGGCACCCTGCCAGGGACCCGAATTATCCTAAGAACTACCTAACAAAAAGGACCCTACAAGGGACCCTAATTATCCTACGAACTACCGTAATGTTATTTTAATATTCTATTGGGTTTTATATGAACAAAAACAAAAAATAACTCCTAAGGAGACTATAGCCCTTGCAACCAAATCCCTAACACCCTTATAGTGTCCTTATAGAAACCCTATTATAGAAACCCTTATAGATCCCCTTGAGGAACCCTGGTTGAGTTGAATTTAGAGAACTACCTAATACCCTAATGATCCTAAGAACTACCCCCAAAAAAAGACCCTACAAGGAACCCATAGGGACCCTAATTATCCTGAGAGCTATCTAGAAAAAGGACCCTACAAGCGACCCCTAAAAACCCTAATTATCCTACGACCTACCACAATATGTCTTAATATTCTCGTGGGTTGTATATGAGCAAAAATCTAAAAAAAAATCCCAAGGATACTAGTAGCCCTTGAACCCACAACGCTGAGAACTACCCACACGCACGCAGACTTCGCCCAGCGTCGGTCTGCGGGGATGGTTCCGCTGGGGAACTCTTGCCTCGGTAGCGGGCGGGGGGGGGCGGGGATTCCGGTGGTTTTAGGCTTTAGGCTTTAGGGATTTCGGGGTTTAGGGGTTTAGGGTTTTAGGGTTTAGGGGTTTAGGGTTTAGGGTTTCGGGGGTTAGGGTTTTAGGGGGATTCCGGGGGTTTAGGGATTAAAGGATTTAGGCTTTAGGGATCTTAGGGATTTTAGGGATTCCAGGGATTTTAGGGCTTTAGGGATCTTACGGTTTTAGAGTTTTAGGGGTTAAGGCTTAGGTGTTGTGTTTTCTGATGTATTTCGGGCTAGTCTATGGGGCTTCTGTATGTATTGTGTGTAGTTTGGGTAAGGTTTTACGGAATCCGGATCCAGCGTTTAAAGGATTTAGGCTTTAGGGATCTTAGGGATGTAGGGATTCTAGGGATCTAGGGCTTTAGGGTTCTAGGGATTTTACGGATTTAGGGTTGTGGGGATTTTGCGGATTTGGGGTTTTAGGGCTTAGGGCTTTTCGGGTTTAAGGGCTTGGGGATTTAGGATGTTTTTTAGGGAGGGTTGGATATATTGGTTGGTGTGGAGGTTTGGGGCTCGCTCTCTCTCTCTCTCTCGGCGGCCCTCTCGGCCGTTGCATCCAGACGGTTTCCAGTCGCAATTAGAAAAGAAAACGGATGCTCTTTATGGGCTCCTTGTTAACGAATCCCCAACTACAACAAAAGTAAACAGGATGCATAACAGTGGCCAGCGGGCCTTTCTGCTCAGGCTCGATAAGGGTCGGGGTTTTGGAGTTGAGGGCTGGGGGTGATTATGCTCTCGCACTCGGACAAGCCAAACGAGGTCTCTCGGTACGACTGCGCACTACAAGGTGGTGACAACCAAGCGACGAAGGCTAGAGCCTAAATATACACGTCGAAGGCAGCGTCTCCTCATGGCTTGGAATGATTATAAGGGTCTATCCGGCTTGCTTGTGAACCTGCCTTCCGTCGACAAGGGATAGGGGCCTCGTGCCGAACAGGCTTTGGGAGGATGTCACGGATGAAAAAATGGATGTACTGCTCGCGACAACAAACCCCTGCGGGGATGACTGTGCGAAAATGCGAATGCGCAGTCAGCAGCGGGGTCGCCCCTCCTATATGCAAGGATGACACTGCGGAAATCCACATGTACAGCTAGCGCACACGCTAGGATAACACGGCAGAACTGCGAAGGTACATGTCGCGATGACAATCCCACAGCAGAAACTTTAACGAATACTTCATTGGGCTTGGGCCATCTCGGCCTTTGGGAACCTGAAACCGGTGTTGGGCTTCAGGGACTCATGAGGATTACCCAGAGGCCCCAAAGTAGTTCCTTTTTGGGATTACCTTATACTATTCTTTATATGAGCCCCAAAAAGGAACTACTTTAGGGCCTATGGGTAAGATGTGCCGAGGCCAAGGCCCCCACATCCCCAATGTTTGATAGGAAACCCATCTCTAGCCACTGCGGCCAAGGTTCAACGAAAACCCCAAGCCCCAAACCCCAAAACTCCTGTCAATCCTAAAACCGCAATGCGAAAGAGGGCTCACTGAAGGCGAGCCGAGAGACATGACGGAGGCACAGCTTGCCACCAGCTCCTCTCTTCGGAAGAGTCCCAAGGCTTCATTCTGCTTTAGGACAAGACTTGCGGGTCTTGGGCCGCTAAAGACCCTGAGATCAGTGCCACTGGCATCGCTCAAACAAAAACTCTCACACACAGCCAATACTATAAGCGTGATTCTCTCTGGCCCCTCAGCACGACTAACATGCTCAAAGACCCCATGCGGTCATGTTATTCGAACCATGTAGTATAGCGGCCTTAACAATTATGAAAATAGGGTTTTGGGGGAATATTTTCCTATAGTCATAATAAGAGCCCCCAAAATAGTGTAGGTAAGCATTAAGGCTCCTATATTAAGCCCAAGGGAGATCCCGCACGAGGCAGCTTCCGGCCTCGTGCACCAGCGACAGCTCCGGTGACTGCTCCTGCGAAAGACAGCTAGACCTGACCCTAAACCCAAAGCCCTCCCCACCTTTTTTGATGCAGGCTTGCGCGCCAGGACGCCTGGTAGTTTGCCGCTCTTCCGCCAGTTAGGACTGTGCCCCCAAAGCTCTTCCCAAAACCCCACCAGCCCTAAGCCATAAAACCCTAAACCCAAGGCCCCGAAGGTCTTGGGTTGATGGGTTTAGGAACTTCGATATCGCATAAGCGAGCGCACCTGAGTAAGGTGCGCTCACTTGTGCAATATTGAAGTAAATAGTGCTCCTTAGCCAAAGGGCTTTCTTTGAGTTTCCGGGTGGACAGTTAAGATCTAAAATCCACAAAAATCCTGTCGGGGGTTCACGGCTTGGGCTTGGAGCGTGTCTAATTGTACTCGCTGCAAGTGCATTGAAGATAGGACTGCTGGACACATTGCCTCGCTGCTTAGGAAACGTACTCTCCCAATTGCGGTCACTAGTACGAGAGTCCTACGCTCCAGATCAGAATTGGGGATGCTGAGCAGCCGCTCACCTCCTACCATTGCCTCACATCTCTGATGGGCTGTGACTCCGACAACTTCCGCCGTACTTGTAAGTCTGAAGCCTAGACCCGACGCCTGCCATGCCATGCATTTGCTCTCCCTCTTGCTCCCCGTCACCTCACCACACCCAGTGCTGTTGTCAAGGCTGATTACAGTCAGAGGCTTCGAAAACCCCCAGTCCGTCTGCCGGCTGCCGGAACCCGAAACTCCGTCGGCAACGGTCCTGCTGAAGTACCTGCTCGAACTCCGGGCCCAGCTGTGCGATCTGCCACAACACGTTTTGGTCTAAGGTTCGCAACTGACGGCGGAAATCCTTTCTGAATTGGGAAATCCCGAACCCTATAGACCCTACAACCCTATGCCCTATACCTCACCCTGACCCGTAAGAGTTTAATTTCCGGAAGGGCGGGGTTTTCAAGCTTCTACGTCCTCGATACCCAAAACCTACAGAAGCCTACGGGTCTATGCGGGCTAGGATTACCGGTAGCCGAAAAGACTTACCTTTTTAAGGAACTATATATGGGTGGTTGCCAAAATTAGAGTCCCTTCTCGGGTATCCTGAATACTAGGTGCCGTAGTATAGTAGGGACCCAGAAAGGGACCATAATTGACAACCACCCATATAGAAACCATAATAAGGAACCCTCAAAAAGCAGGTCTTTTCGGGCGCAGATAGGATGTCGGGCTTCGACTGAAGAGTTCTTAAGTGCTTACTGCCAGGAACCGCACGCCTCCCCCAAGTTCTACCCAGAGAGCCCAATACCCCTTATATAACTTAAATTAGAAGGGGATTCATATTATGGTTTAAGCTATATTCCCCAATTAAGGGGGTATTGGACTCTCTGGGTACTCCTCTAAGAACCGAGCGATTCCTACTGTTGATGATATAAATTCTGCATGACCTATAATAAGGAATATACCATAATTCCCATAGTTAGGGTCCTTAAGGTAGTGCCGGATTTGTATCATCAGCCGTAGCACGGCTGAAAAGAGTGGCATTTGGAGCACTTCATCAGAATCTCGTTTCTAGCTGTGGACGTTGAAAAAGTGGGAGCTTTTGTGGCTCTTTAAGATGTGTTGCGTTTATCTCGAGCTTCGCGCTGAAGATAAGAGCTTAGGCCGTGTCTAAACTGACGAAATGTTACAGCCTTTCCGTCGGGGCCCAAACAAACTGGACCACCCCAACATCGGAGGCCCCAAGTGCAAAAAAAGGCAAACACCGTAAATGAAGCCTCAAAACCCACAAACCGTCACGAGCAAAGGGGCCTCCTGAAGCGACGATCGGAACGGCGCGTTTGCCCAGTCGCTCTCTAAGAAGAGCAGATCACCTGCCTGAAGGTGAGCACCCAGAGAGCCCAATACCCTTTATTAGGGAATATAGCTTAAATCATGATATGAATCCCCTTATAATTTAAGGTATATTCCTTAATTAAGGGGTATTGGGCTCTCTGGGCAGTCCTTGAGGAATGATGACTGGCTAGTCGTGGGCTACCTTTGGGGTTCTGGTACTTTGATTGCGGCAAAAGCGTACTCATGTGAACTCGTTCGTACACGCGCGCAGTGCCACCATACAGAGGGTGGGAATCAGTGCCGCCAGAAAATCCGGGCTTCTACGATACACTTCTCGATGTCTGCACGCTTAAGACGACCCTGCACTCTACATCAGCACCAAGGCTTTAATCTATGTGCCTTAATAACTCGAATTGGGTTTGGGAGCCCATTACACTATAAAAATAATAAGGTGCACCCCAAAAATACTAAAGGTAATGTTTAAGGCCCCTGCATTACCTGCTTTGTGGTTGTAAGGGCGCTGCCAATCCCATGGCCGACTCGGCGACGACGAAGTCGATCTGCCGTAGAAGCTCAGCTTTGGCCTTACCAGGATGCAGGGGATTTGCTTGAAGGTTCGGGGTTCCAGAATCCTAAAGCCTCTTGCAACAGGCTTCGTATTTCGGCTGGAGGTCGCCCAAAGCCTGAACCTTCAACCTATACAGTAGAAGCCAGAAAGTTGGAACATGATTATCCTTGTGCCCTCAAGGTAAAGCAAAGGGGATCCCAGCACTACTCATCCTAGAACCATGTTCCAACTTTCGGTGATTTCCTTTATAGGGTTTTAAGTTTTCAGGGTGTTTGCTTGCCCATCGCCTCGTTTAGGCGGTGGAGCTTGGCGAAACCTCTTTGCCGGTGCTCATGGGTAAGCTACTTAGAGTCCCAGGGGACTTAGTAAGTCGGTTACATAAGTAGGGTTATACTTGGGGGTAACTCCATTTAGGGTACTTATAACTCTACTTATAACCTACCTACTAAGTCCCCTGGGCCTCTACGTAACGCTTCTCCCAGGCCCAGAAATGGTAACCTTGCGTTTAAGTTCATGCAACCGAAGCTGAACCCCAGAGAGCCCAATACCTCTTAATTAAGGAATATACCTTAAATTATCAGGAATATACCTTAAATTATAAGGAATATACCTTAAATTATAAGGGGCTTCATATTATGATTTAAGCTATATTCCCTAATTAAGGGGTATTGGGCTCTCTGGGATAGGGCAAGGTCGGGTTCCAAGCACTTCGGCCCCACTAGGCCTCTTTGTCAGCCGAATACTGAGTTGTCCTTGAAGCCCTTACGATTATGGTTCTCTACAAAATAGTATGGGGAAAAAAGACAACCCAGAATATGCAGGCTTGAATATTATGTAAGTATTTTAGAATAGGATTTTGGGATACAACCCAAAATCTCTGTCTCGCTCTCTCTTTCTCTCTCTCTTGAAGCCCCGAAAGCCCCTATCTTCGGGGCGAGGCCTTCTCGGTCTTGAACTCAAGCGCGGCTTCGTCGTCGATGAGGGGTGAGGCTGCTTTGGCAGACTCCTTCCATTCTTTTACTTTTGGTTTTTCGGGTTTAGGCCGCTCCTTCCATTCAGGGTTTCGGGTTTGGGGTTGAAGGGTATGGCAGCACAGTTAAGCTGAGCTTCAAGCCTGCGCACTTACATACCCCCAGTCTGGGCTTAGGGGTACAGCATGGTACAGCGCTCTATCTATCGTTCCGAGAGAATGTTGCCTTAAGTCCTTATAGTAATCCCGAGAAGCTCTAAACCCAAAGTGGGCCCGAAGCCACATTATAGGGCTTTGGACCTACAAGGCTTGAAGCCTCGAGCCGTAAGCTCTGACGGCCTCTCAGACCGGTGGGGGTCTGGGGTTTCAAGACCTTTTTCTACCCCCCGGAATGTGAAACCCCGATGCTCCTGAGCTGGGAAGCCCATCTCTGCAGCGACGTTGCTGCGCCTGGACGGGAACTGCCGGAAAATCTGAAGGCCCCGGTAGATTTCGGCACTGGAAAGATGAAAGGCCAACAAAAATTGAGGTGGGAGTGTAGGCTTATAGAGGGTTCAGGCTCTGGGGGCTTAGGGGCTTAGAAGGGGTGCGACTTCCACGAGTCCGAAGAGTGTCTTCTACTCCGCATGCCGCGGGTCCCGCCCCAGCCACCCGAAGAGGAATGAGTCATGAGGAGAACGGGTTTAGGCAGCCTTTTCAGCACAGACTGAGGTGCCGGCCAGCGCCCACGAAACTCGCCCTAAACCTTAACCCTAAACGAATCTTGGAAGATCTGAACACAGCATCCAAGAAGAAGGGCCTGGTTGGCCCCGGCAAACTCAGCTTTGCGTAGTCCTTCGCGCTGAGACGCGTCCTCTCAACGGTGCTTGCCCAGAGAGCCCAATACCCCTTAATTAAGGAATATAGAATATTTTTTTCTGCCACACCCAGTGTGTGGCTGTGGGTTTCTCATAAGAAAATACGTTAAATTATAAGGGGTTTCATATTATGATTTAAGCTATGTTCCCTAATTAAGGGGTATTGGGCTCTCTGGGTGCTTGAAGGCTGATGGCCGCTCATAACGAGCATTCTCTAGGATGCCCAGTAACCTAGGAATAAAAAGGCCCTTTGGTATGGGTAACTTTATAAGGAATCTGGGACTCCAAAAAGGGAACAAGGGTACCACTGGGCATCCTAGTCTAAGAGTGCAACGCAGGGCTACCTGCGATTCGTTGCGTAATCCGCGTCTGACATCAGGCATGAACTCTCTGACTATCCCTAGACCCTCCATCTACCCTCTATTGGACCCTAAATGGCCCTTATCTGGGACCTGATACCCCTATTTGAGGGTATAAGGAGGGTCCTGGTCCCAGAGCCCTTACATGAGGCCTTTAGCCCTATGCCCACGAGCCTTCTATCCGAACTCTTACGGAAGTCACACCAAAGGCAAAGTCTTATAGGGAAGTTTCCAGAAATAGGGGACCACAATGGTACCCTAAATAGTAGGATCCTGATTATCAGGACCCCCAGAATAAGGTACCCCTACTTTTCGGAAACTCCCATATGAACCGAAGCCATATAGCTAGAGTTCCAGACCCTGTATTCTGGAAGCGTAATTCCAACACCCCCCCCCCCCCCCCCCCCCCGTCAAACCTCAGCCCTCCTAGCCTATAGCTGCGACTTTCCACGCAAGTTTCAATTTGTGGGGACCCTTGTTCGACGTTAGCGTAGAATGGAGGATCCGATCCGAACTGATCCCGCTCAAGGGAAGAACACCCTGTAGAAATCCATGTAGCAACCTTGCCCAGCCCACCCCAAAACCCTTTAATAGAGCCCTTATGGTCCATAATAGTGGGTATTTGGGGTAAAATAGAGAGTAGTTGGGGGGTCTGGGGACCTAACTCACGGCAACTTGTAAGATCTGGTGGAGGCCTGGGCTTCAGGTATGGCACCTTCTTCCCGTGGTCCTCAGCATCAGTAGACTACCCATAGGCCCCAAACTAGTTCCTTTTTGGGACTACTTTATATGATTCTATAAACGAACCATAACGAACCCCAAAAAGGAACTACTTTGGGGCCTTAGGGTAGAGGCTTATTGGGTTTAAAGGTTAACTGTACCAAGTAAACCCTATAGCCTTATACAATCTTAAAGGCTGTGTACCGGAAGACACGTGTGACTTCTCGTGTGTTGAAAGGAGCTTGCTTGCTTTAGTTCGCTTTGACCAAAAACAATCGCAGGTGGAATCTCTTGGCTACTTGAAAGCTTTACTTCAATGTCGGTTCGGGTGTCTCTTCGTTCAGTACACTACAGCTTTTGCGGGTCAGCGTTTAGCGGTCAGGGTTCCGGCTCGGCATTTCGGGCTTTACCGTTCTTGCGTGGCCTATTCTCACAGTAAGTTGATCCAAGATCCGAATCTGTTGCATTTACGACCCGAGCACGTAGGATTTCACAGCTTCATCGGCCGGCATGTCTTAACTCGAGTTGAGCGCGTGCTTGTGCCTTAAGAAACATCGTCAGTCTGTGGAAGGTCTGTCTCATGGAAACGTATTTTACAACGATGTACCCGAGACTTGACAGTCTCAAAAGTCAGTACGTTGGAATGCACGACTTTGCCGGGGCTGGCAGTGTCGGCGCGCAAAGGTGACAGATTGTGCCAAGCCTTCCGGAGCAAAAACACAGGCGCATGTGCAAAAGTACCCATCCTGCGCCGCTCTTGCATCCGGGCAGCCACTATTGACATCATCTGCGGTAGCAGATAGCCATCTTTGCCGTCATCCGAAAAAGGATCAAAGAGCTTTGCGCCGACATCGCCTTGAAGAAGTGCTGGCCTGAAGGAGATTGATAACGACCCCAAAAAGCACATAAGCATAAGCATTTCATGCGGATGTCCCTACCTTTTTGGGCTTCATTATAAGGTGTTCAGAGATGTAGGCGATAGGATCTGGGAGTTTCCGAAACTAGGGGTACCTTATTTGACGTCCTTATATAATACGGATCCTACTATTTAGGGTGCTATATTAGGGTCCCCTATTTTCGGAAGCTCCCAATTGAGGAGGAAGAAGAAGAGCAAGGGGAGGCAAGGGGTTGGGGCTTACAGGGGTTATAGGGTCTGGGGCTTGTAGGGTCTAGGGTTTAAGGTTTTGGGATTTGGGTTGAAGGTCTTTGATAAGCGGAATCAAAGCTCAGGACGAATCCGTCCAAAAAACCTCTACCTGCTCCTGTACATATCTTTACATTGCCCCGGCTCGCTTCCGTCTCACCAAACAAATCCAGAACCTTGCAGAAGGGCCTGATTCAGGATTCCTTTTCAGGCTCAGACGTTCACAGTTTTGGTTCACCAGGATTTACAGCCACCCTTGGTGCCGCAGGCACAGCGTGCCTCCAGTAGTTGGACGAGAACGCACAGACCCAGGAGCCGACAACAACTGGTGCCCGATGTTCAACCACTTCGACTAACGCATGGTACTAAGAACAACTATCTTCCGTCAGGCCTGGTGTTGGGTCCCATAGCGCATGTGGTGCCAAAGAACCCCAAACCGTGAATCTGGAACCTTAACATCTGAACCTAGAACGGAACAACACGGAACACAGGTACCCTAGATTACCCTAGGCTCTAAACCGGGTTTCTAGAACCAGACATTCTACCCCTACTCCATCCCACTCTTCTCATGGAGACTCTGCTGGGATGGTACTTGGATAGATTTCACCCAATGTCGCCCCCCCCCCTTCCCCCCACACCTACCTCCCCTAAACTACAATTGAGGGTTCAGGGCTTCGTGCTTCCAGGGAACTGGAGGTCCAGGTCTTCGCAGAGCTTCGCAGTCGCCTCGAGATCCTTTGGCTCTTGCTCAGAAACCCGGGCTGAGACTGTGCATTGCAGAGTATGGGCTTCCTCTTGGGTTAGGTCTGGGCTAGCCCAAGAACAGACTTTTCGCCCAGTCCGAAGCCCAAACCAGCATTGAAGTTCAACGCTAAAACCGAAATCTAAACCCAGAAGCCCTCTGCCCAGATCGTGTGCCCAAGCATCTATAGGACCTAAACCCTCAACCCTAAATGGGTACTTCTCTCAAACTAATGATCCTTTTTGGTCCCCGAAACAAAAAGGGACTTGAATTTAGAGAACTACCCTAAGGGACTTGAACTTAGAGAACTACCCTGCAACCCTACAGAAACACCTCTTTGGATCCTTTCAAGGAAACCGAGCTGAACTTAGGGAACTACCCTTCTCTGCCCTAGACCCTAAACACCTAATCCCTTGAATTTAGAGAACCACCCTTATGGTACCCTTGTAGTTGAACTTAGAGAACTACCCTAAATATGGCGAATTCCACATCCGAGGTCCTTCCCGGCGATGCAAACTGGAAGCTTCCCGGGCACCCCGAACTTTTCGATGCAGTTCAAGCCCTGGCCTGTGCTTGGGGTTTAGGGGTTTAGGGTTTAGGGATTAGGGGTTTAGGGATTAGGGGATTAGGGGTCTAGGGTTTAGGGATTAGGGGTTTAGGGTTTAGGGGTTTAAGTTCAGGGTTTAGCGTTGCCAAAGGGCCGTTATGATGGGTTCAGAGCTATTCGGTCTCGGGCGTGGCTTGGGGTTTGGATTTGGGTTTTGCTCTCGATTGCCGCCTGCCGCCAATGCTTTTCGAGAAGACACTTGTACGAACGAAGCTCCAGGTTTCCGTGCCCAGAGAAGAGTAATGAGCAAAGTCTATAAGGCCAATAATGGTGACCTACGCAGTCACCGCGAACACCTCAGATTGTGGGGCATGGTGTAGAGCTGCGGACATGTAAACCGAAACAACTCCTGCTTCCCAGTCCCTCCTGCAGGGCCCTAAACCCAAATAATTACCACTACTATTTTGCTAAACCCAAACAATTACCACTACTATTTGGCGGTTCCTAACTAAAGTATTATGTGCGCCCAAGAACCCTATCCTAATTATTAAGGCCCCTATACTCAACTTTAAGTCTCCCCCCAAACCCTAACGCCTAAACCCTAAAGCCCTAAACCCTAAGCTCTAGGGCACAGCCTTCCTCAGTCACCTTAGTAGGAGACCTCGGGGATGCCTATAAACCTTAAACCCACCCTAAACCCTAAACCCTAAACCCCGTGCCTGGAAGCTCTGCGACGGCATTCTCCCTGAGCTTTTCCCTGAGAGCGCCTGGGGCTCAAGGGCCGTGGCAAGGGGGTTTAGGGTTTAGGGATTCGGATTCGGGGGTTTAGGGTTCAGGGATTTAGGGGTTCAGGGGTTTCGGCGCTCACACTCGGACAATCCAGGCGAGGCATATGGTTCGGAGTCTGACGATGTGAAACGTAGAAGGGACAGTCTGATGACTGATCTCAAGCAACAAACTCAGAACAGATGAAGTAACTGTGTTCCATAGACTGAGCCCTCTCCAAGATCCTATCAAGTAAAGCACAAAGAAAACAATAGGACCTTGAAGAATACAGAGCTGCAGATCACTTTCTTGGGTCTGGGGCGTAATGACAATGTAGGCCATAATAGGAAATAACTATAACAGACCAGGACGATCCAGGTACATGTGATCTGTGTTGGCATCATCATCTCGATGATGACTGGTGTTCTAGCCTTATTAGCTAGCTGTGCAATCCAAAGGAGGTGACACTGGGCGGACGTATGGACTGGGAGCTGTCATGCATCATCATCTACCTACATGCACATGCACACTTGCACATCACAAAGGTCAGACTGTGATAGGAACAAAACAACTATCAGATGGGACGGGTCTTCCTGTTGTGTGCTCATGCGCTTACGAATTCTCATGCTTTAAACCATCCAAAGCTAACGCTGACCGATACATCTATCCACCATCCATCTTGATCTCAACACAAATTAACCTTATTGACAAGAGCCGATACAATCAACCACCATAGACTTCAACCTAAACCATAGGATGTAGCTTTCCTGCCAGGCATGAACTCCCTCACTTCTTATGCAGACCCGATTGAATACTCTGGGTTAGCAGCGTACTCAATCCGATCAGCATGCAGAACGTTTGCGCCAAGCAGTGCCATGTATATCAGACTGAACAGCACAGTAAAGGGCTTGTAGAGCTGCCGGCTGGCGCTAATACTGCGCCCTTCTGCACATCTGTCGGGCTCGGTCCGTGCTCTTTTTTTTGGGGGGGGAAATGATCTCTGTCGCCACCAGGAGGAGGGAAAGCGCTTCCCCGCATATGATCTGAACGTCCATCGCATGTTGCCAGCGATGGGCCATCAGTAGCCTCCGAGTAAGGCTCCTCCTCCAGTATAGTAGTGTTGAATTCCCATCCGTGCTTTATGGTTGCTGCACATCTCCAGCTTCAGGAATCTGGGTTTGCTTTTGTCGGATACGCCTATCAGGCTTTCAGACATCCTCAATTCAGTATGCATTGGGCATGCACTGATACATGCAATAAATTCTATCAGCTTGCAGCCTCGGCATCATGCAGTAAATTCCATCAATGTCACGCAGTTGCAGGTGGTCGGTGCAGAGAATCATCCGAGTATGCTGTCCCGCAGAATAGCCATGGCTGTGGCGCATCGGGGGTCAGTGGTTTCTTAGGGCGCACCTCTCCCCAAATATCCTAAATAACAATGCCTGAGATGTCTCAAAGAAATAAGGACTCTAATGGACAAGTTAAATGGGGGAGATAAAGTAACAGGATAAAACATGCTAAAGTAGGGGCTTATAAGGAGAAACAAGAGGAGGTACAAACAGAAGTATGTAGTGACAACGCTTTGGGCCCCAGAAGAACCCCAAACCTCTGCCAGCTCTCCTTGGGGTGTGTGTTGCACACACCCCCGCTTCGTAGCTTCAGCCGCCAACGACCGAGTCCACATGCCAAGGAATTGTGGCTTGTGTTTCATAAGGGGTGTAGGAATCCAACTGCGTAGTTTTGGATCTTTTAAGATGATGAGGAATTAAGGGGGCAGTGACGTTCGGGGCTGGTTCATTTTCACTGTCACTAAGCACCAGGGTTACGGGATATCCTTGTTTAAGCTTGCCAGATGCCCATAGTCTCGGCTTGGGTAATTTAGGCAGTTCTGTGAGCGTGGTTTGTTTGAGCTGCCCGGGGCCCACTAGCACTCTTGTGTAAAAGTCAACTTCCAAGCTATCAGGTGTGTTAAACCCAAGCGCCTCCAAAGACTTGTCAAGATCACGGGGTATGGAGGTTCCGCGTTTAGGGTTGCGGGTTTAGGGTTGGTGCATCCGCACAAGGCGGCCGGAGCAGGCGACGGCATGTGCCATCTGCTGCTAGAACACCTCCCATCACGATACGAAGATAGCTTCGTAGCTGTGAGAATATGCCCGTGCCTGTGTATGACCCTGGAATACCCTGGAGTTTGCTCATCTTGGCAGCCTTCTTGTGTGGCTGTCCAAAGTGCGCAGCCGTCGAATTCGGTCACGGAGTTCACCCAGGATTCACATCGACGAATCGGGAAAGGGCTTCAACGCTTTCCTGTTCCCTTCCCACTTCGTCTTCCGTTTCCTTTTCCCTTTGCGGCAGCTGCACGGGACCGTTGGTCATCGCGCCGCAAACGTTCTGTTGGATGCGCAACCACCATACCCACAGCCACGGCGAGCAGGACCACCGTGCAGCTCAGGAGGACGAGCACCAGAGGCCCCAGAAGCCCGGCCCTGGCGATCTTGGCGATCGCGCTGCCACGGTCCTTCACATCGCCGACCTTCTCTGGAAGTGGGTCCACCACTTTCTGGAACCCTGGCTTCACGGAACTTGAGCCCAAATGCCTTGAGCCAAAATAGGGGTTTAGGGATTCGGGCTTAGGGGTTTAGGGTTTAGGGGTTTAGTGGTTTGGGGGTTTAGGGGTGAGAAGCCGACTTAGGGCTCAGGGCAGGGTCTAGTCTGGGGGGTTTGATAATCAGAATAGGTAACCCTAACCCCTACACCCTATCGTAGAATCCAGAAAGTTGGAACATCAAGATCCTCATGCCTTTGAGGTAAAACATGGGGGAACCTAGCACCAATCCTCCTGAACCCAGGTTCCAACTTTCTGGGGTTCACTGTAAACCCTACCAGAATAGCCAAGACTCCGCCCTGCAGGCTCAAGCTGGTGAGCCTCAAAGCGCCACGAGGGTCTACAGTGTGCTTGTTACATGTCGTTTAGCGAACCCCTAAAACCGACGCGCTCTTCCAGAATTATCCCCGAACAGTAGTTGCCAGCTGTCTGACCGAAGCTCTGAGAAAAAAAACTAACTTCACCCTTAAGCTAAAGGTTTGAACTCTCGCCAACCAAGACCCTCCATCTACCCTCTATTGGACCCTAAATGCCCCTTATTTGGGACCTTATACCCCTGTTTGAGAGTACAAGGAGGGTCCTGAAAGGGTTCAAAAATCGAACTTTTCAGCAGCCGACGACCGGAAAGCAGTCCGTGAACAAGCATCCCTCTCTCTCTCTCTCTCTCTATTTCTCTCTCTCTCTCTCTCTCTGTCTCTCTCTCTCTCTCTCTATTTCTCTCTCTCTCTCTCTCTCTATTTCTGTCTCTCTCTCTATCTCTCTCTCTCTCTCTATTTCTCTCTCTCTCTCTCTGTCTCTCTCTCTCTCTCTCTGTCTCTCTCTGTCTCTCTCTCTCTCTATCTCTCTCTCTCCCTCTCTGTCTCTCTCTCTCTCTCTCTCTCTCTCTCTCTCTCTATCTCTCTCTCTATTTCTCTCTCTCTCTCTCTCTCTCTCTCTCTCTCTCTCTCACTCTCTCTCTCTCTCTCTCTCTCTCTCGGTCACGGACTCAATGGCCTGTCAGCCGCGACGGAACATAGCGATTTGCTTGTTCCCTAAGCCAACAAAAGGCCGACACCGATTTCTACCCCCTAGATGTCGGATCAAATGGATCATGGGCACTCTCTGCTGTTGTGGTACTCAGGAGCCTGTGGCTTTACCCTTATAAACCATCTCCGTAGGGCCCCGGGAATAGTACCCTTATGGATCCCTCATAGTAACCCTTACTAAGGGCTACTATAATTAAGAGATCTATAACCCTTATATAGATCCCTTTAAAGGAGTCCCTATAATCCACCATCTCTGCCGGGCCCAGGGACTCCTCCAGTTGACCGGCTGGCAGCAGGAAGTCGCGCAAGCCACCGGTGGAGATGCGTAGCAGCACCTCCTGTGCGCCCTGCAGGGTTTTGATGGGAGGCCAAAAGGTGGTTTAAGATTCTTGGGGTAAGGATTCCTTAATATGAACCCTTTTATGGGAACCCTAATCCCTACTAAACCCCCATAGGCTAAAACCCCTGTTGGCCTCCAATGAGGTTTGGGGGTTAGGGCTTCATGGTTAGGGTTGGTGCTTTAGGTCTCGGGCAAGGTTTGGGCATTGGGACTCCACTTAACTTAGCTGCGGTTGGGGGGCTTCCTTCTGGACTTTGGAAGAAAGCATCACCTAAGCTCCCCCAAAAGTAGGTAAAGGGATGGCCCAATACCCTTAAAATGTTATTCCTCTACATGCTTCTTGGGTCCAGGCAGGAACAAGAAGGCTCTGAGGTGTCTCGATTCTCACCAACATTGGCGCCCACGAAAAGCCGGATGTCATGTCTCCGTTCTGATCGAGGAAAAGAGGATCTCCCTGTAGATGTTCGTAGACATGTATGTGTACATACATGGAAAACGCGTTTAGGGTTTAGGGTTTAGGGGCATAGATGGTTAACATCGTTCAGCTTATTCTGTGGCTGATGTGTTATGATTGTTATGTAGATCGACAGCTGGATGCACGAAGGGATGCATGGATGGATCGATGACTTTCGAAGTAGATCGAGGATGTGTTGATGGGCAGAGCCGTATCGCCAAGGAGTTCCAAGCTCTAAATCCGACCCTATCCGGGAGTTTCCAAACATGGGGGGACCATAAATGTGGTCCCTAAATACTACCATCCTTCTTAAAGGGCGCCAAAAAAGGTACCTCTAAATTTCGGAAACTCCCATTTGGAGCCTTGGGTTCATCACCCTAGACCCTAAACCCTGAAAACCCTAGACCCTGATTGAAGTCCAAACGCGAAGTGACGTCGACGGCGCAAGAATTACCTCCCTAGGAAATGAGGACCCTAGCCCAAAAAAGGATAATCTTTTCACTATGGTAGGACTATATAGATTAGAAGCCCCCCACCCTTTAATAGTGACTATAAGGACTATATTAGGGTCCTATTATATTCCTATTATACCACTATTACAGGGTTGGGGGACCTTCTAATAGATAGATAGACGGCAAAAGGTTTACTCCCCACAGACTCCAACCTCCCTTAACTAAGGAATATACCTTAAATCATATTAGGGATCCTACTATCATTTTAAAGTATAGTCCTTATAATCAAGGGACATTGGAGTCTCTGGGTCAGCTCCCTAAACCCTAAACCCTAAACCCTAAGCTGCCTCCTTGAGAACACGCGCCTTGCCAGCTGTCCCGTTCGCCACTGGCGGCCTGAAGGCCCCAATAGCTGGAATAGTTAGAATAGGGGTCCTTTTAAAGGGAATCCTTTAAGGGCTACTCTTCTAAGGGATCTCTATAAGGGTACTGTAATATAGTGGCCTTAATATTTAGAATAGGGGTTTTGGGGCCCTCTGTAATTTAAGAAGAATAGGGAGCCCCCAAAATAGTATAGGTAATTATTAATGCCCCTAGACTAGAGTATAACGCAAACATAATACCCAGAGTCTCCATTGTAGTTCGTTTTGTTGGTTAGCTAAGTTTATGGTTAGGATCTTATAATCGAGATTCTGGTTAACCAGAACAAGGAACTACAATAGAGACTATAGGTATGATAGAACTTGATATGCTAAAACACGGCACAATATAGCAGAGGGCCAACTTTATGGGGCTTGTTTCGGGCTGAGTGGGTGCGGAGTTCATGGTCGATGGGCTTTGAACCAAGACCTTTTACGATTAAGTTTGAACTCCAATCGGGTGAATTATGGTGAATTTGAATTGCTTAGCCGTGGTGCCCTGCTCGATGCTGTACAGATATGTCGTGGAGCTTCGAAGCCTATAAGGTTCAGGGAACATGTGCAATCGTTCATGGTATACAAGTTTCGAATACATAACAAATGGCATTCTGTAAAATCAAAGTATAAAACATCATGCAAACCATAACGGCCAGGCTTTCTTTCATCCGCATGCGCTCGGTCTTCCCAGCAATGCTGGGTCACACTATGCGGGAGAAAAACCTTAAGT
Organism: Symbiodinium sp. CCMP2592; assembly: GCA_905221615.1. Classification (NCBI taxonomy): domain Eukaryota; class Dinophyceae; order Suessiales; family Symbiodiniaceae; genus Symbiodinium; species Symbiodinium sp. CCMP2592. Next base: position 1,238,544 of record CAJNDT010005112.1, read on the forward strand.
CCCCTGTCGCACCAGCTCAGCGGAAGCCAACAGCCGCCTGCCAGAGGAAGGCCAGCAGGAAGAAGAACACAGGCAGGATCGGCAGCACGTCCACGATGGGCGCGAAGATCACGAACTCCTCCGGAAGCCGGGCGTGCGCCGCTTCGGGGGCAGTCAGCACCGCACCTGCGGCGGCCACTTTAGCCATGTCCTGGGTCTGATTGGAGACCTGGGAGTTTGCGAAAATTAGGGGTACCATATTTTGGGGTCCTTCTAAAAAGGATCATACTACTTAGGGTATACTATATTAGGGTCCCCTATATTCGGAAACTCCCACCTCACTGCCCCTGGGGCTGACGAAGGCAGCTTGGAGTGCCAGCAGCGCACAGAGTGCGGCGGCGAGGATCAGCAGACTGGAGGAACGGCGGGCCATGATTTCGTCGCGCGTGAGCTCAGTACAGGACAGGAGTGGGCCAGTCCAAAGCAGGCTTAAGCCGAACTGGCTGCTGCGAGTATAGATTACCCTATATAGTACATGTAAAGTTTAGAATTATTGGATAGATCCTCTCATACCAATGGTACGAGTAACGAGTACCCCTCAATGAATGACAACGATACATCGCATTGAAAAAAGAACTTAGTTTGAGCTTTTGGGCGCCCGGGATCCTGAACCTCCAGCGCGCTAAAACAGCCGCAGTTCTACCAACATATGCCTCGAGAACAGCGTGTTGCAACTGCTGCTGCCACGTACTTCACACCAGTCCACCCTTACTTTGGCACTGCGTAGTAGCAAAAGCGATCTTGCTGGCAGGGACCCATCTTGACAATGGCCGAGCGGCGCTTGTCTGCTTGTGCCCTTCGGATCCGCCAGCCGCGGCACGTGCAGTCCGGGCCACATGCACCTGTGAGTCTTAGGATTTAGGGTTTAGGGGTTTCGAGGTTTAGGGTTTTAGGGCACCTGTGAGTCCTAGGATTTAGGGTTTAAGGGTTTAGGGTTGAATGGTTTTGGCGGCAGCATCACTTTGAGGGGTTTGCGGGTTTAGGGTTTCAGGGAAGGTAAAGCAAAAACAACACCTAAGCGTTACTTTGCCAGCTACAAGTATGATTGGGCTTCAGAAGCATTTGGTTGTATGAGCTAGGTTTAAAGCCTCAGAGGGCCTCACAGGTTTCCGGGAATCCGGGAAGAAGCACCAGCTGTTTCGCAGGGCACAAGGCCATTCATGTTATGCTGCACAACTTTCCCTAAACCCTAAACCCCTAAACCCAAAACCCTAAACCGGCCCCTGTGGAACGAATGTAACCACGTCTCCCTTCGCCAACGTGTCGGAAAAAGGCGATGCAGCGGATGCCGAATTCGGACTCGAATCTCTGGGGCCCCTTTATAGGGATCTATATAAGGGTTACTATAAGGGAGCTATAAGGGTACTGGGGCCCCTTTAAAGGGATCTATATAAGGGTTACTATAGACGGGAGCTATAAGGGTACTAAAATGTGGGGTCCTTAACAATTGGAACAGGATTTTGGGGCCCATTGTACCATAATTCTACGAAGGAACCCCCCAGATAGTATTGGTCAGTATCTAGGCCCCTAGAGTCACGCCAAGGCCAAGCCACTAGAATGATCGTGAAGCCCACGTGCTGCCCGACATGGATCTTGAGAAAAGCTAGAAGCTGCGGCACAAGTCTGAAAGACACTCCGATACTGCTTCTTCGCTGCTGCTTCGTCACGGCTACTTTACAAACATATGCAATAAGCTTCTATAGTGCTATCTACTTTGTTTTGCCGATTTTGTCATTTACCAGTCGAGTGCGATAAGAACCAACCACGCCAAGGCAATAATAAGAACGATGCAAACCAGAATGCCAGCAACGTTTTGAACATTGATGATACCGACCAGATACGTGTCCCTCAGTGGAGGGCCGCAACTGGGCAGCATGTAGCACACAAGTGATGGCACATGAGGACATAGGGCGCTACATGGTATGCACAACCATGTGCGCCAACTGCGGCATGAAAGTCCGACAGGTCAAGGCACACGTAACACCAACACATAATGCGCAGCCTTAGCTATCTGATATGTACATAGTGCATTTAAGACAAGATCGTCAAGTAAAGCATAAACGCATAATGTGTAAGGAAGATGCCAATGTCGTCAGAGCCCACATGCTCATGCTGCTCAATCACATATGGAGAAGGAGACTAGGAAGAAGCACGTTAAGTCATTGAGTAACGACACTAGACAGAGAACCGCGGCTCAAGAGAAAAAGCGAGAGAGAGAGAGAGCTTGCGTGTACAACATCAAGTCACAGAGTGTGTCTGTTGGCTGCTTTCACAGCCTAGCGGATTTGCCGAGGAAAGACATGAATATGCTCGTGTGCACGGTCCGCGTCCTCTTCCCGCCACTGCTTTAACCTTGGCAAAGAATATACAGTGACGTGGGCAGCGCTTTTAAACTGAACCAGTAACTTCGCTTTTGCTGCTTCTGCATTCGCACGCTAAAGGAGGCCGGAAAAGCTGGAATTTGACATAAATAATCGGACTGCTTGAAGCAGAACCGTGATCGACTGCGACCAACAGCAGAATGCGCCGCGGCGCGCTCTGCAGTGATGACATATAGAAGCGTTGAACAGAAGATCAACAATACCTGGACCCCAAAATAATGTAGAATAGTCGCCTGTTATAGGATTTTGCCTACTTTTAGGGGTTTTAGGGGTTAAGGTAACGACTATTATCCATAGACTTCGTCTCTGCTGGAGCTACAGCTGTACCTTGCTGCTTCACGCCAAGATGCACCCGATGTCTTGTGCGTGCAAGCTTGAAACTCTAAACTCCATTGTGTGATTGGATGCACATCGATTCAAAAACGATCTTCCTAGTATTGACCTTGAAGCCCTATAGGACTGACAGAACGAAGTACGCCTAGACCCTCCATCTACCCTCTATTAGACCCTACATGCCCCTTGTTTGGGACCTTATACCCCTATTTAAGGGTACAAGGAGTGTCCTGGCGGAAGCCACCCAACCTGAGCCCGCAGCGCGTCAAGCCGTCGCAGGAAGTCCAGGCGGAGCATCGAATGGTTGATGCGTATCCGGTCCTCTGCCACCGAGGTTTAATAGGGTTTATATAGGTTTTCCCTGTCGCATTGCCTGGAAGTCTATGCCCGCTCGCGAGGTTTATATAGAGATTAGGGTTATAGGTTTAATAGGTTTTAGGGCTTCGAGGGCTTTTCAAAAAGATAGGTGCAGAGGAACCTGTCAAAAAAGACCTGTCAGTCGCAATACCTATGCTTCGGACTTGGTTTTCGGAAGAAAGAAGGAGGACTCAGCATGAACTCTCTCACTGCTTGGACCTTCCGAACCAAGTGTGAGCAATTTGCCCAAAGTTGTCGTCCGAATCAAATCACACTTCGAGGTCGGTTTCAGGGCGTATTAGTCAGGGGTTTACGCTTTGGGCTTTTCAGGGTTTAAGGGATAATGTCAAGGCTTTGGGTTCTATGCTTCACTCTGCTTAGCTCCTTGTTGTCGTGAAGGCTGCGATGGCTTCCGCTTAAAGACGGGCCAATAAAATATAGGGGCCTTAATAGAATAAGGTTCACCCACCGAAAAGGAATACGTAATGATTCAGGCCCCTAAATAAAATAATCTCGTCGAATGAACCCAATGTACAAGAATTGAACTAGCATCATGCATCCTCGGGATGGCAGCCGCTGCAACCGAGGCGCTGTGGAAGAGGAAAACACGAAAACGACGGCCTTCCTTCTGCGGGTGTGGACGTGACGGCAGAAGAGATCCCTCAAGCCCGTCCGAGAGGATGGTGAAACAACACTTTTGTGCAAGTAAGTCTACACGCCTTCGCCTTGCTTACAAACTTTCTTCAGTCCTGGCCAGCCTTCCTAAACCCTAAACCCTAAACCCTAAACCGTAGTCAACTTTCTGCCGTCTTTCGCAGGAACCCGAAATCACGACCCTTCGCTGTCCTCAGTGTTGGAGATCCCCTGGCAATCCGAGCGGAAGTGGTGAGGGACAATTACTCCTTCTTAGTATCGGGACAACCTAAGGTGTAGCAAACATTCCTGGAGGGCCCTTATACCCAGAGGCCCCAAAGTAGTTCCTTTTTGGGATTCCCTAATAAGATTCTATATACGAACCCCCAAAAGGAACTACTTTGGGGCCTTTGGGTAGAGCTGTGATAAATCCCCTAGACAGCCCTGAAAAGGACCCCACATGATAAGTATGAACCTGCAGCTTGACGACTCTGCTGCAAGGCTTGCTCTGGCAAAGGTTACTTGGAGGGTCGGGGGACTTAGTAAGTAGGTAGTAAGGAGACTTATAAGCCTAAAAGGGACCCTAATTGGGGTTATGGTACTTAAAAGTCCCTAAAATAACCAGTTACTAAGTCCCCCGACCCTCCAAGAAAGGTTACAGCTTTGGGGCGTTTATCGGCCTTTGGAGGCTCTGTGAGGTTTTGGATTCCGGGATTTACGGCGGCTTTGTGGCAGAGTCCTTGTAGAAACCATTATAGTACTGAAGCCCACACGAACTTCGAACCTTGTAAGAACTTTCAGATCCTGAACCCCAAACCCTTCAAGGGGCACCCAAAGATTTTGGAGTCAAGCTCGTGTCGGCACCTTCTGCTCCACTTCTTTCAGCGTGTCCATCAACCGCGTCTCGACCTCCGGGGTCGAGAGGTCTAAGCTTTTTTCTTTGGTTTTTGTTGGGGAGGGTTTAGGGTTTAGGGGTTTAGGGTTTAGGCATGTATCCATACAGTATATACTTTGGGCCCAAGGTACCTATTATAGGGACTACATTAAGGCCAAATGTATATACTATTTGGGTACATGGACCCTGAGGGTCTGGGGGGTCAGGGTTTTCAAGTTGACCGCGGTTCCTAGGATGTCTATGATTCCAGTTGTCTAAAAAAGTGGCAACTGGGTTGCATAGTGGCCTACCTACCGTCAAGGTATCTAGAACCAGGAAAGCACAACAACAGCGAAAAAGCTACAACTATCTTATTGTGGCAAAGAAACTCAGGGCTCTCGTTACCTAGTCTTAGGTTTCCGATCATAAAAATGAAACATCATGGAAACCCCATGATGCAGGCAACAGGAACCTAGAAAGTGTGTGTATAATCACACCCAGGATTGCAACGATGATGAGACGACGACTTGACTGGCCTGGGCTTCCAGATCGCGACGCTCGTTGAAATTCTTAGCCACGTATGGACCTCAAGGTGCAGCGCGAACATATTCTGTTGGCCTTGCCTGGACTCACGATTGCCTCTGAAAGATGCCTTGTTGTGGACCGTGCCACGCAAAGCAGGGGTACGGCACTAACAAAGCGCAACCGGAAATGCTGCACCCCCTCGTCTCCAGCTGGATCCGGCGTAACAAGATATGTATGTATGTATATATATATATATATACATACATATTCCTCGGAACTACCTATACTATTTTGGGGGCTCCTTGTTATGATGATAGTAAAATTAGACCCCAAAACCCTATTCTAATCACTAAGGCCCTACATTATCAAGAGCAAGACCATTTTTACGTGATGAGAGCTTTCTGCATTGCACGGCGTCAATCCAACCCGAGCATCACCAGGCACGCAGCGATCTTCTGACTAAACCAAGACACCTGAGCAGCTGGCAGTTCCTTCAACCAGTCTTGAGGCAGGTTTTGGTAGCCCAATCGGGCTCCCAGCAGCGCACCCGCCACAGCAGCATTGGAATCTGCATCCCCTGCCTCCATGGAAACCGCTTGGATGGCCATCTTGAAATCGTCCACATGTAAGAAAGACCATGACGCTGCTCCCAGGGGTTTGTAAGTGTAGCCGATGCCACCAGAACCCAGCTCAAGCGCACTGAGTCCATCAACGGCAACATCCACATAGCGCAAGAGCTCGTCGACATCTCCTCCATCTAAGTGCTCGCTTGCTTGCAGCGCCACTGACAAAACTAGCTGTCTGCGTTGCGCAAGCGTTGCAGTGCTGTGCCCTGCGAGAAGCCGGGCCAAGATCAATGCGATGCAAACGCAGCTGGCCACACACCTTGGGTCGGCATGCGTGACTGTTGCCGAAACAACGGCGTTGTGACGAACGACCGCCTCATCCCAGAAACACCTGGGTTCTTGTGAAGGGGTTTAGTTTAAGTTACCACATTAAGGAAATCCCATTATTTACTATAGATCCCTATTATTATGGTAATTAACTCTATTAAAACCCCCTAATAAGAACCCAGACACCCCAAGGCGGCAGCTGCACACCGCATTATAGCGCCGTTGGCTGCAAGACTGCAACCAGTCTCCCGCCAGACCACGTCAGCTGCTACGCTGGGGGCGACATCGAAAGCCTTGCAGGGGCTCGTTGCCAACTATGGCTGTTATTTAGGTTGGAACAAGATTAACCTGTTCTATTATGGTAGGATTGTATAAACCCCAAAAGGTCAAAGGTTACCCCTAAACCTAATAGTGCCCTTACAGATCCCGTAAACGAACCCCTTATAACCTTTACAAGTTAAAAGGTTACCCCTAAGCCCTAATAGTGCCCGTATAGATCCGTGAAAGTCTTAAAGAGGCCCCTTCATGGTACACCAGAAAGTGAAAGGTAACATCTCCTATGGATTCCTTAAAGGGATCTCTTTATATCAACCCTAAAATGTTACATACTCAGCTACTAAAAAGCCGTGTGCTCCTATACATCTCTTATAGAACCCGTTGAGGCTGTAAGGAAACCTCAGGGCAAAAGGCTACTACTCAGGAACCTGAGAAGCCTAAACCCTAGAAGCACCGCGATAGATCCCTTAAATCCCTTCTAGCCCCAATATACATACTCAGCTACTAAGAAGCAGTACCCCTATCGAACCCTTTAAGGACCCTTTAAAGGATACTACTCAGGAACCTAAGAGGCCGTGTGAAGCCGTGTGACTCCACGACCAACCGGGTTATAACCTGTTCAAGAATGGTAGAAATATATGAGCCCCAAAAGACTAAGATTAAAGGTTACATATATACTGAGCTACTAAGAAGCCGTGTGCTCCAAGACCGACTTCACCGTCTGCCCGATCCCCAAGCCGGAGGAGTCGCCTAACTCCGGGAAGCCAGAGTGCAGCCAAGCTTTCAAGCCTTTTAGGGATTTAGGCTTCTAAGTTTTTAGGTTTTAGGGAGGGTTCTAGGGTTGTAGGTTTAGGGAAGCCTTTTAGGGATTTAGGGTTCTAGGGTTTTAGGATGTTGTAGGGTTTTAAGGAGGCCTTTTAAGGATTTAGGGTTCTAGAGTTTTAGGTTTTCAGGGAAGCCTTTTTGGAGATGTAGGGTTTAGGGCTTCTGGTTTTTAAGGAGGCCTTTTAAGGATTTAAAGTTCCAGAGTTTCGGGGTTGTAGAGTTTGGGGGAAACGGTTTAAAGCTTTAGAAGCTGTCTTTCAGGCCTTTAGCAAAGGTAGCCTCCTGCAAGACGCCGCTGCCAGCCACGATTGCATCTAAAAGTATGACCATCTGGTCGGTATCATCTGTCCAATCACCTATACTGAACTGAGAACCCTAGCAAAAACTATAATTTCAGCTGTTTCTTAGGGCTTATTATCACCAAAAATTATTTCTAAGTACCCCTAAGAATCACCCTGGGCCCAGCGCTTCCGATGCTTGTCCTCCACCCGAGAGGCCGGACTTAGCTGTGTCGGGTAAGATCTTGCTGCCTCTGCTTTGTCCATAAATTCCTTAGTTGCTGAGTTCATAAGCCCCAAAAAGTGCACACGTTCGGTTTTATAGTGGGTAGTATTATCATTATTATCCCAAAAAGTGTAAAGTGTATCCACTCAGCTACTAAGATTCGGTGCTCAGCCCCACAGCATCTCCCAAAGCACATCCCCACAGAAGGCCTTGGATTTTGTCACGCAGCTCAGCAGCTGCAAGATCCGTGTGCACCCCAAGGCGAACGGTCGGAGGATCTGCCGCGGGAACTGCGCGAGCCAAAGGGAGGTCGGGGACCTCGTAGTGGCCGTAGATCAGAACGTCAACCCCATCTCTTGCTGCTTGGCATATCTTGGGCATCGATGCTTCGTCTAACTTTGAAGCAGCCCCATCCAAACTGTAGCTGAAATCGGGACGAAAGCTTTCATGCTGTAGAATTGGCATGAGGCTCTCCAAACGACGTTTCAATTCCGGTGTCGTCCGGATCAATGTCCCGACCTCGGCACGTCCCAAGTAGCTGTCATCCGTGGCATTCCACAGCGTCACAACACCCATCTCCGAGAACCGTGCTTCAATCTGACAGTCCCGGGCGTTGCTTACCAAGAAAGCCTGCAAGCTCTCAGCAAACTCCACTTCCGAGAGGTTCATGCGCTCGAAGCCGTCGTCGTAGAGAAAAGCCACATCGGTAATGCTTTCCTGGGGAAGGCCCAAGACTTCCGCCAACAATTCTGGCACTTCGTCAGGGCGCGCCCCAGTCAAGTCTACGCATGTGGACCGAGACTCGAAAACATCACCAACTTCAGCAATAAGGACTGGCACTTCCAGCCGCTGGCTGTATCGTTGGAAGAACTCCCGCGAGTTCTCGAGTTCTGCGCCCATCACATTCAAGCCACCACCATCGGGCCCTGTGCCGAAAAAACTATCCACCGTGTTCCCGTAGAGGATGCGAGAACCATCTGGAATGCTGAGAAGTACATTGCCTGGCTTGCAAACTTCGTATGTTCCGGTCGTTGGTTGAAATTGAATCATGTTGAAATCGACTGGTCGTAGCTCACTACTTTATTTCGCGCACACAGAGCCATTTAATTAATCAAGAATTCCTCTAATCCAACAATAAGCACCAGACCGTTTGCTGACCACCCGCAATAACAAGTAACGATAGTTATCACAGTTCCAACCGAAAGCATGATTATCACCATGTGCCATAATCGTTACTTCATTACATATCATTACCATAACCCCAGCAATCATGAGCAGAATAAACATTCTGTAAGCAAATATCAGAAAACATATGAAAATCAAAACAAGTTGCGTAGCTCCAGATGAGCCCAAAGCTTCTCGCGTAGGGCGCGTCGGAGGCGGCTGGCTTTCACATCGTCCCAGTCGGCTCGCAAAGGGCCTAAAGTCCGCCCTAAATGCTTAGCGATTCCTGGCTCCGGGGCTCGGCGAACCTGTTCCTGCAGTTCCGGATCGGAGAATTTCCCCGCCTGAAAGTAATGCTCGGCACTGGGCCACCATTTGCGCAAATGAGTTGCGGTATCCAATACCCAGAACCCGTAGCCTTGCGCAAAGTTTTGGAGGCAACTGAACCGACCGTCAGCCAAAATGTCGACGGAGGAAGGTGCAGCTGCCATCCCCTTCAACAACGTACTTCTTGCAACGAAGCTATCTCTAAATCCTGTGATGAGTTACGGGCACGAACATGAAGAACTGTTGCTTGCCAACCGCTGCTTGAAACCATCACAGCTTCTCAGGCCAATCGAACGATTTCTCCGGTCATGTCCTTACTCTGTGCCACAGCGTGCAATCGGATGCATGGAGGCAATACATCAGGCGAAACGAGATCTGCAATTGCATCGCCCGGGTTGCCAGCCAAGCCCCTCTGCCAATATCAGCTTGATGCCCTGACAGCAAGGGTTCTTCATGGGACGATGTTGCCATCCTTGAAAAACTCTCGGTCGAACGTCTACATCTTGGAAACCCAGACCCAACAACTTAAAAGGTGCGAGCCTTTTGCCCGGCAACGGCGTCGAAACCGTCCTCACCTCACACCCGAGCCCCACTGTGCCACTGCATGTGCGAACAAGACACAAACAAACTTCAAGCAAGGACAGGTGTCTTGTACTGCTGGCACATGGCACATGCAAAGCAAATCACTCAGGTGCGTCGGCGCCTCCGGCCCGACGCCTGCGATTCGGATGGGAATTGTGTTGCGGCCACACATGTGGCTAGGGCTTGCGGTTTCAATAACACAATATGAGGGTTGGAATAAACATACCATGAGTTCATGACGTTCCCAAGTTTGAAAATGGCTCACATAATTTTCGGAATTGCTGCCGTAAACATGAAATGAATGCTGAGCCTCGCCATCTATGCACCAGGTTCGGCTGCACCTGCCTTGAAAACAATCCCTCATCTTGCCACCCTCTACGAGCTTCGAGCCTGCATTGCGACTTTCGACGTTTCAAAATTCCAGAAACAGCGAGCCTCTCCCCCATACCCCCAAGCTTCCAAGTGTTTTTGGTGGGCCGGCTGTGCTGAATTTCCGGCGGGTCTCTGGCGAGGATCCGGCGATCTCGAGAGCTGCGCCGGCCGGGTGATGTGGTCGCCGAGGCTTCGTGCACGCGGCAACAAAGGCATGTCACCGATGAGCGGGGGATTGCGAGGCAAAGTGGTGGACAAAGGCACGCTGAGCTCTAGCATGCTCTGGGCCCTGGATTGGGGTTCTGGCATGGCTCTAAATCCAACCACGCGAAGAAAGGCTGCGGCAGTCCGGGCAAGCACAGTATAGCATCCTGAAGTGATTGCACCATTGTTCGTATACCCACCACGGGCATATGTTGGCTCGTGCCGCTCTGCTCTACGCAAGCAAGGGAGCATATTCCTTCTGGGGTGCAACAAAGGCTCGGGGGTGATGCGCAGCTACGAAAACCCGCCGATTTCGTATCGTTGACGGCAATAAATCAAGCACGACAGCCTGACGGCTTGCTGTGCGGTAGCAGTGCCTACCCCAAGGTGCAACGCGAACGCTGGCTGCGGTAGACGCTGTAATTAAGGTCCGAGCAACAAAACAACACTATCTCGACTAATTACGTGCCTGACAATGGATAGTTTTTTTTGCGGTCTGGCCGAGGCTTCACTTTTGCCGTGTTGAACTTTTCTTGGGCATTTTTGCGACTCAAGGTCCGCGGCCCCGTCGCAGGAAGATTGCACTGCCGCTACATGCTGTTCTAGCGAAGTCAGCGTCCTTCAGGATGGAGCCCAAAGCTGCCGCTGAAAGTGGGACAGGACGGCTGGCGACGCAGCTTTTTTTTTTTTTAATGGATCCGGTGCGATCCCTGTTCTCGCTGCAGTCTTCGGGGAAGGGGATGAAATGCGGTTGCGATGCATATCGCCGTGCAGGTAAGCGACTGGCATGTGGCGGCCTGTCCAGCCGGTGCTCGGCGAGCACGTCCCTGAGCTCAAAAACAAGGCCATCGACGCTGACGACGACAACCCTACTACTACTACTACTACTACTACTACTACTACTACTACGACTACTATTACTACGACTACTACTACTACTACTACTACTCTACTACTACTACCACCATAGCTACTATTTTTGCTATTGCTATTACGCTTGCCACTGTTACTTCTTTTAGTATTACAGCGATTTCTGTTGCGACTACTGTTACCATTATTTCTCCTACTACTACTGTCGTGTCGTAATACAGTTCATGTACTAGTAGCCGCAGCTGTCGTTGCAGTAGTACTCGTCGATGTCGTCGTTGTTGTTGAAGTAGTGGTGGTGGTTTAAGTAGGAGCCGTAGGCATCGTCATGGTGGTGGTATGAATTTTGGTGGTGGTGGTGGTGGTGGTGGTGGTGGTGGAGAACATTCTCAAACCATGCATGGTGGCCGCAACTCAAGCGGAGCAGAAGGCGAAAACGCTGGGAGTAGCATTTTGGGATATTTTAGGTTTCGCTCTCTGGGCGGCGCCGCCGTAGGGCTGTAGTGGCGACCCAGCTGCGGACGGAAAAAAGAGTGTGTTGAAAAAAAATGCGCGACGGGCAATTCGCATTTTTCTTATTCAAACCGCGCTATGCCAAATGTTTAGTTTTGGCACACGGCAGCATCGAATGCTGCACTCTTCGCGGCGGCCCTTCGAGAACATCTCCTTTGTAGCCTCCTTGCCGATGCTTGCAGTTTACCCAAAAAACCGGCATCGCCAGACGCGAGTTGTGCTGTCCGGCGGTTCGCTGTGAAGTCGTATGCGCTGAAGCCTGCGTGGTGATCAGTCAGCAAACGAGAATGCGTGCCAGCAGCACCGCAGCTTGGGTGCAGCGATGGTGTGGATTGCTTACGTGTGATGCATTGCTGACGCCGTGCAGTTAGTCAAGTGCCTGGTCGCCCTTCGCGCGCACCGAGTCCCGCCGGGAGTGCCCTGCTAAAGCGGCGTGGACCCGGCGTTGGTGGAACGTGCTGTGCGTCGCAGTCATGCACGCCGGTTGCCGCACGGCTCTGATGCCTATGCGCCGGCCCTGGATGAGGTCTTGGACTTTGCTGAAGCGCTACCGCTTGCCGCTGCGTAGTAGTAGTAGTAGTAGTAGTAGTAGTAGTAGTAGTAGTAGTAGTAGTAGTAGTAGTAGTATTGTTATTAGTAGTAGTAGTAGTTGTAGTAGTAATAGTAGTAGTTGTAGTAGTTGTAGTAGTAGTAGTAGTAGTAGTAGAGTGGTAGTAGTAGTAGTAGTAGTAGCAGCAGTAGTAGTAGTAGTAGCAGTAGTAGCAGCAGTAGTAGTAGTGGAAGTATCAGTGGTAGTAGTAGTAGTAGTAGTAGTAGTAGTCGTAGTAGTGGTAGTAGTGGTAGTAGTAGTAGTAGTAGTAGTAGTGGTAGTAGTAGTAGTAGTAGTACTAGTCGTCGTCGTCGTAGTGGTAGTGGTAGTGGTAGTGGTAGTAGTAGTAGTAGTCGTCGTCGTCGTAGTAGTAGTAGCTTGTTCCTATTACATAACGCTTTCTTCTTACATCGGGTTTTCCGGCTAGAAATGGTTTTTTATTGAATAGGGACTTCCCGCTAGATAGGGTTTATTCTCAGCATGTTTTTATTACAAAAAAATAATTACTATTATATAGGGTTATACTGTTGGATAGGATCCTCGTAGATATTGATGTTAGAAACGTTTTCTATTAGATTTGGTTTTCTTCTGACACACTCGTGAAAAGAGTTCTGTTGAAAAAAAATGGTTTGGCTTGGTCTGGCTTTGGTAATCGTCCCACCTACCCTCTAAAGTAGCAGTAGCTCCTCTACAAAATACTCCGCTGCCTGCTCCCCAACAGTAATCGTAGTCGTCGTAGTCGTAGTCGTCGTAGTGGTGGTGGTAGTAGTAGTCGTCGTCGTCGTAGTAATAATAATAGTAGGAGTCCACCGCCTTCCCCCCTAAAATAGTGGCAGTAGTAGAACGCCTGCTCCATTGCAGTAGTCGTGGTCGCCCGTTTGCTTCTTTACGGTAGCTGTCGCCGGCATGTTCCCTTTAAAGGGTCGTACAAAACATCCTTTTGGTGCTGCAGACCCAAATGATAAGGGGATCACAGGAGCAGGCTGTCGACTAGTAGTACTAGCACTACTAATACCACTATCAGTACTAGTAGTACACTAGTAGTACACTAGTAATACACTAGTAGTACACTAGTAATACACTAGTAGTACTAGTAGTGCACCAGTAGTACTAGTAGTACACTAGTAGTACTCGTAATACTAACAGTACTAGTAGTACTAGTAGCACTAGTAGTATTAGCAGTAGTAGTAGTAGTAGTAGTAGTAGTAATAATAGTAGTAGTAGTAGTAATAGTAGTAGTAATAGTGGTGGTAGTAGTAGTAGTAGTAGTAGTAGTAGTAGTAGTACTGGTAGTACTAGTAGCATTGGTAGTACTGGTAATACTACTATTAATAGTACTAATAGCACCAGTAATAGTCGTAATCGTAGTAATAATACTAATAGTAGTAATGCTAGTGCTAGTACTAGTACTAGTGCTAGTGCTAGTGCTAGTAGTACTAGTACTAGTACTAGTACTAGTACTAGTACTAGTACTAGTACTAGTAGTACTACTACTACTACTACAACTACTACTACTACCACTACTACTACTACTACTACCATTACTACTACTACTACTACTACTACTACTACTACTACTACTACTACTACTACTACTACTACTACTACCACTACCAGTACTAGTACTACCACTGCTACAACAACAACAACAACTACTACTACAACGACGACGACAACTACTACTGCAACTACACGTGGAACATACTGGATCTACAAATGCAACGGCGACTATGACTACGAAATTGACGGCGACTGCGACTCCACGACTACGACCCACTAGCATTAATATCGACAGCAACGGCGACGGCGACAGCCACCACGCCTGACCTGACAAGGCGAGTGCATTGAAAAAGTTGCCATGCTGGTCAGGTGATGCGAGCGCCGTGCTGGACAGAAATTGGCCAAAGGGTCTGAGACACCGTACAACCCCCCACGAAAAAGGCCTTGCATTTGTAGTGCTGGAAGGCAAAGAAAATTGGACGAAAATTCGCTCTAGCATTACCGGTACTTGTAGTGCCGCAAGTACTACATATACCACAAGCATTGTACACCAGATACGGCAGTCCAAACGTATTCGTATGAATTCAGTGCTCGTGGTACGTCGCAAAAACAAGGGGGTCTCGTCCTAATCGCTGGATCACAAGGTCATGTTTGTCGTCTAATTTTACGGTTGGGGGTCGTGTTCGCGAATCTCGACGCTTGGTGTGTGATGGCAGTATTCGTGAAACTGGCTTCACCGGTCTTGCCTTGGTGGTGACACTGCAGGGGTGCAGTCAAAAGCATTCACGAAGTTGCGATCATGCAAGTTGCGCTGTTCCATCCCCACATCAGGTTGGGCACGGATTTTTTTTGATCCGCGACGTGTGTTGAGGAGTGTAGTGGGGAAGCTCCCGAAGCTGGGACTCCGCCCCAGCACAATAGTGGCCGTCAAACAAGGCGGCAATTGGCCATGCAGTGGTTCACGCAGCTGGTGCTGCAGAATGCGGAGGGCATAAAGGCATAAAACTCTCTGCTGACCCCGTCGCCGGAACATGCGTTGGGAATGTGATTTGGTGGAGCAGGGCTGCGCAACCCAAGCAAAGCTTGGAAAGCAGAGTCACCATGAGTCACCCGAAGTCCTGCGCCCGCTCTCCGCACCGTCGCGCGCCGTTGGTGGAGCATGCTTTAGGGGTGGCCGTAAAGCAGGCAATCGCCAGCAAGGCGCTTGGCTGGCGCTGTATTGTTGGCCAGGGCCGCTCCGCTCGTGCCAAAGAGACGAGCCGTTCTCAACTCGAGCTTGCCGGACCAACGAGCGCCAGTCGCCTGCCGCACCGCCTGTAGCGGTCCCCAGTGCGCAAAAGCATAATATCCGGCAGTGTTGTTCGTAATGCGAATATTAACATATCTAAAATGCCACTGCTTCTACTAGGACGATGACGACAAACAACAACGACGATGACGACTACGACAACTGGAACTAGGACTAGGGCTAGGACCAGGACTAGGGCTATAGGACTACAGGACTTGGACTCGAACTATGACCAGG
Source organism: Symbiodinium sp. CCMP2592 (assembly GCA_905221615.1). NCBI lineage: Eukaryota > Dinophyceae > Suessiales > Symbiodiniaceae > Symbiodinium > Symbiodinium sp. CCMP2592. Next base: position 1,253,827 of record CAJNDT010005112.1, read on the forward strand.
GCTGGGACTTGGGCTAGGACTCGTACTGAAGCTCAAACTAACTAAGACCAGGACGAGGGCCAGCATGAATATCAAGGCCAAAACTGAAACGAACACTAGGACGCGGATGTCGGCGACGACAGCTACACTTACGACTGCTGCTAAAAAAATACTCGTAACTGGTGCTAGTGATTGCTACAACTAATGTACTGGCACTAAGCACTACTAGTACTACTACTCCTAGTAACACTGCCACCACCACCACCACCCACTACTACTATTACTACTACTACTACCACTACTACTACTATTACTCCTACTACTACTACTACTACTACCACTACTACCACTACTAGTACCACTACTACTACCACTACGACGACTACCACTACCATTACTACCACTACTACTTTTACTACTACTACTACTACTACTACTACTACCACTACTACTACCACTACTACCACCACCAGTACTACCACCACCCTCCACGACGACGACGACGACTACGACTACCATTACCACCACTACTTTTACTACTACTACTACTACTACTACTACTACTACTACTACTACTACTACTACTACTATTACTACTACAACAACAACGACGACGACTACTACTACTACTACCACGACTACTACTACGACTACGACTACTACAACGACGACTACAACGACTACTACTACGACTATTGGGCGCTGGGGTTATCTCACATCAGCTGGTGAGAATACACATCAATGCCGACAGACGCTGGTTTAGGGAGAATACACATCAGCGGGAAATTTACACATCAGAACTAGCTAATCCCCATGTAGACGCTGGTTTCAAGGCACGCAGCAGATAGGCCAAAGTGCCGGATTTGTTGCGGACGCTGAGGTATATACTACATTTGGAAGCATTCCAAGATGAGAAATCAATGCGTTTGCCAAGTAGACGCTGGGATTTGAAAGTGGCATGCTACTAGTATAAGACTGAGAGGATGCCTAAACCCGCCACGGAAGCATGAAAAGCAACCCTGAAAAATGGGTGGTGAGTAGGTCGCTATATTATAGTCCTACGCGAGTCCCGCGTGACCCTGCGCGACGCAGATGTGAGCAGAAGACTCTTTGGGCTTCAAAAACCGACAGGCGCAGACCGCACCAGTGCATATGTATACAGATGTCTAATACATAAGCTGCAATACACAAGCACACACTCGTGCGAAGATGAGCGCGCACAAGCCCACTGACACTGACAAATGCGAGAGCGTGCTGCGGACGCCGAAGAATATGAAGGTCAAGATACAGAGCTTGATAAGATGATATAACGTTTATAATGCGTTCCCCGAAGTAGACGCCTTGCAGATGCGTAAAACACCCAGGTGATACGAGATAGCCCCGGGACCAAGTACTACTACTACTACTACGACTACTACTACTACTACGACGACGACGACTACTACTGCTACTGCCAGTACCACCACTACAACAACAACAACTACTACTACTAGTACTATTACTACTACTACTACTACTACTACTACTACTACTACTACTACTACTACTACCACTACCACTACCACTACCACTACCACTACCACTACCACGACTACGACTACGACTACTATACTACGACTATACTACTTTTACTATTTCTACTACTACTACTACTACTACTACTACTACTACTACTACTACTACTACTACTACTACTACTACTACTACTACTACTAACTTTTAATTTATACTACTATTACTACTACTACTACTAGGACTACTCCTACGACACTACACTGGACTACTACTACGACTACTACGACGACGACGACTACTACGACTACTACTACCACTACTACTACTACTACTACTACTACTACTACTACTACTACTACCACTACCACTACCACTACCACTACCACTACCACTACCACTACCACGACTAAGGCTACTATACTACTACTATACTACTTTTACTACTACTATTACTACTACTACTACTACTACTACTACTACTACTACTACTTCTACTACTACTACTACTACTACGACAACTACTTCGACTACGACAACGACGGCGACTGCTACTATTGTTGATGCGAGCTTGGAAACCAAGTTTAGACGGCAAGTTGGCTCATCATGGTTTTCTTGGGAGATGGGCATAAATGGGCGCGCAAGCTTGCCAAAAACCATTTCTCACCGCTTGGGAAAAGGAAGGAAGGGCAATCTTGGTCATCTTGCCCATCGTGCCTTGCCTTGCACCACTTGCACCACGTGACCACTTAGGACCAACATGGGCAAGAATAACCAAGTCATGGCCAAATGTTGGTCACAAGCGGCGCTCAATTCCCGGCACACTGTACTAGTACAATTACAACAATTCGACGACTAGACTACCACGACCACTCCGTTCACAGAAACACACTCGACCATAATGACAAAATGCCCGTCCTCCCCTCCAGCCTGCGTGGCTTCTGTTGCTGTTGCGCGGCAAGCATCGCCAGACCACGCGGGCAGGGCCGCATGCTTTGTTCAGCTCTCCTCGTCGCGTCCGTTGCGTACGCGGCTGTGCAAAACCATGCTAAATTCCGGAAGCTACAACATCTGAGTCTGAGCGGTGGGATGCAGCGCGTTCTCTGGCTTGCCTGGCGTCGGGCGTCTGTGCGGAGCGAGTGCGGGCGGCTGCGTATACGCTGCTGCGTGGGCCGATGCGCTCCCAGAAACGCGCCACTCAAGGAGACCAGGTCGACAAAGTTGGGTGTGCCGACTGGGGCCCGTTTGCCGGCCCAGATCGCAGCATCGCGGAGGTCCGTGAGGACGCATGGAGTTGGGAGGAGCTGCGCCTGAAACATGCCGGCTGGAAGTCTTCGCAATGTGAAGCAGGTGCTCACGTTGCTGGCGCAGGCGGAGTAAATTCCCGCAAGGCAAGCAAACCGTGTTCCCTTGGACGCAGCCCCTCCGGGAGGGCACGCGTGGCAGGGGCAAGGGCAAGAGAGGGAACAGCATTGGCATCCGCGGATCGTGTCTCTGACCACCTTCTGGCGAGCGTGGTGGACCCCACAACCCGTCCAGCTCGACGCCTGCACGCATACCAGATGCCTCCGAGTTATTTTGTTCGGCCGCTCCCGTCCGGAGCCTCCTACCGCCTGAAAGCACGTGTGGATTCCGGGCTGCATGACAATGTCACGTTTCTCATTTGTCATGGTGGCTGGTTGCAATACATGATCGGGATTGATCCGCGCAAGTCCCAAATCTAGCATGGCTTCTGTGGCCTCTAAGACACGGCTGACATGGCTGCATTGGATTTCGCGAATCTCAACCGCACCGAGCGTGAATTCAACATTTTTCAATCTTGAGCATCGACAAGCCACCCCGTGAGCGACTGTTCGAGGTCGTTTGCCACTGCAGGCGCGAGCAGCCGGTGTTCCCGGGTGCAGCCGCCGGCACCAAGCCCAAGCCTTTCCCAACCTCTGACGTATGACAGCTGGTCTGGTCTGCTCTGCCGACATCGGCGGTGGTGGTGACAACAGAAGAGAAGGCAAAGGAAAGGGAGCACCAACAACCCCGACAAATACAGCGATTCCAGCAGCAGGTTGTAACCGGAGCAAATTCGCCGCTTCAGCACTTCAGCGCCTTTCGAGATCGAGTCCTGGGAACCCTAATCGACACAGCTGCGCTCCGACGAATTCAACCCAAGTGGGTTCGAGATTCTAGAACTCGGCCGCCTGATAGCTGGGCACCCGCCGCCCCCCCGCGAAACATGGAGGAATGCTGAATTAAAGGCCACTCTCATAAGCACAATAGGATGGGCAGCTGCGGTCCTTTGTTTGTCTCGGCGCAATGCCACAGCCCGGCAAGGGCACTCTTGAGGCATGTCCTTGCAAAGACCTGGCTGTAGCTCGGCTCTAGAATATGTTGTGGTGCAAGTTCAAAACTTGTGCTTCTTTCGGCCCAGTCATACTCGCCAATACCGTCACCAAATACAACTGCAATGCCGACGGCCCGGCGTGTTCGCATGATTGTTGTTGCTTGCAGCCACCTGGTGTTCAACTCGCGTCATGCCTGTTGTTCCACTCATCATTGTTTGACAACCTTGCCATGTGTTCGCCCAGACTCGCCTCACCGGGCTGACAGCGCTAGCAACATTCTTGCGTCCAAAGGCGTAGCAACGAATCATGAGGGCAACTATCTTGGATGTGGACCTTGCGCTCTCACCGGTACCGTATACTCCGTGAGGTCAATGTGACCTATGAACTTAACATTACGTTGCACCGCTATAGTCCCGAAATCGTTTCGACGGCAACGGCAAAAGTAAACCACGAACCGCGCGAACGACATGATCGATTCAATCATAAATGCAATCGCACCATTGGGGACATACATAATGCCCGATGATCCGCACAAGAAGAAATCCTTGGTCAATCAACGCGTCCTGCATGTGTTGAACCAGTCCGGCCTGACGTGTGACATGCAGCTGAGTGGTCCCATTTGTCTTTCAGCCCCTTTCCGCCGCGCGGGTTGGGCTGTGTGATCTTACTTAATCATGTCGCGCCCTGTCTTCCACCCCTGCATCCCCTCAACCCACAGCCGCCAGTATGTCCTGGGGCGCATGTCATGGGCGCAGGCGCAGTTGGCATGGGGTCTTGTGAGGTCACGAAAAGGTCTGTGCGAGCACACACGCGCCCAAACCGAGACACACACACACACACACACAACAAAAGAAACACACGAACAAACAGAGCTCTCTCAGCGGAGACTTGATCCATGTCAACTCTATAGGCAAATCTCAACCGCTTCCTTACGCTGGAAACAACCCCACACCGTGCAATACAAAGCATGGGCAAGAACGGCCTGATGCTGACCCTGCCGTTCGGCCTCACCAGCATGCACAAAAACTCCAGGATTTGCGCTTGGGATACGTACTGCACACTAAGATGCACGAAGTAATTATGCATCTACAATATGCATATAAGTATGCACACACATACATGTACATTTCTTTCGCACCATATCATACACTCCATCGCTAGAGTTTGCTACACAGTGTATACAGCCTGATGCATGCGTAAGGTCAAAGTTCATTCTAAGGGGAAGCCATGAACTTCGAGTTGAAAGTCTCGATCAGGCGACAAAGAACCAGGACCCTCCTTGTACCCTCAAATAGGGGTATGAGGTCCCAAATAAGGGGTATTTAGGGTCTAATATAGAGGGTAGATGGAGGGCCTAGGAAAGGGATACTTTCTTAGGGCTGAAGGGTTTGGGACAGGAATACCCAAAGCATTAATATCATGGTGATAACAGTGCTGCTGCAGTCCCCCGTGGCATTACAAAGAAAGAGAAGAAGAAACGGACGGGCTTACAGCGCATCAGGGTGTGGGACTGGAGGAACAAACAGCAACAGACAGAGAGGGAAAGCACGACAGGGTGTATAAACCCTTAACCCTCAACCCTAAACCCTGGTAGGGTTCAGGGGACCTGCCCTGAACAGTAGGGGGCATAACACAAAGCCCAACACTCAACACTGCCATGAGCCCTAAACGACCAGTGCCTCCTTGACGAACTCGTCGTCTTGAAGGCCGAGGGAGCCAAGACCATGCTTCCAAGGAGCATCCATTGGCCTGGGGAGCTAGAAAATGCTGTCTCTCTTCTTTCTGTCTTATACCATATTGTATTACAATATACTACATCGCAATGTACTGTTACTATACTGTATGGCAGGGTTCTGAGAAAAACAGCCTCAGGGCATGAGGGATGAAGGTCTTTGGATTCCTTAGGATGTTGGCACCCATAGTTCTTGAAATCTCAACTGGGTTGTAGTTTTGGGGCTCTGAAAAATATTTACGAATAGGTACCTGTATAGGAACCATAAAGATTTGAAAGTTTCCCAAATTGTCACCTAGTCAAGCCTTAAAGGCCTTAAAGGTTTAAGGCTTCTGAAGGCTCAGTCGTAAGGTTTGTTCCTACAACTAAATGTCTGACCTCAAGGCTGCAACGGCGAGGCACGCCCTTACATGCCAGAGGTCGTACCGAACGCTGCTTCAGGTTGACGTTGCTATAGCTCGACACTTTGCTCATGATATAGATGTATATATACATATATGTAGAAGGGTTTGGGATCGAGCGGCCGCACAGCTGGCCAGCATAGCCTGGAACCCCAACGGTGCTGTGGCACCTTTTGAGCCATAGCAGCCTCGCCGTCTTGGCATCGCCGCGCCAGGGCGAGAAGAGCCAAGCTAAGGTCAAGGGTGCATACCCTTCGGACACGGGGTGTCCGGCCCTGGTTAAGGGATCTCCTTGCCCTCACCAGGCATCACAGCGCTCCGCGATACCGAGAGCTACAGCAAGGTCGGGATTGCCGTGGTTCGACGCCCATGGGCAAAAAATGGTCCGATGCGGAATGGCAAGCTTGGCGGTCATCCTCTACATCTCAATATGGCGGATGGCACCAGCCGAAGGGCAAAGGGAAGACCAAGGACACCTCCAAGAATGGCTACCCGGGCCCCAAAGAGACCGCGGCGGACACTCGGAAAGTGTCCTTTCCCTCCTTCGACATGATGCCGGCAACGAGTGGTGCCACCTCCAGGGCTCCGGAGCGTGCCAGGGAGCAGATGGAGATCGACGAGGAGGCGATCACTACAGGCCAGCTGGCCAGAGGTGTCCAGAAGCTGCTCAACAGCCTGAGGAAGTCCGAGGGGCGGTCGAGAAAGATCGAAGAAGAGCGCCAAGCACTACAGGCGCAATGGGCGACCTTCAAGCAGGAGCTGCAGCAGGCCTTCGTGAAGGAGAAAAACCGTTTCCGCGAAAGGATGGAGCAGCTGAGCCAGGACCTTCAGGAAGCCGAGCAGACCCAAGAGGAAGCTCTGGCGGGTCTCCAGCTCGCCATTGCGGAGCCCCAGTCGGTGGCGAAGCCGCGGGTGGAAGTCCCCGACAACACCGCTGCTCTGGAAGAGTTGGACCAGTTGCTGAAGTCCCCGGAGCAGAGACCCAAGCCGGGACTAGCAGACCTGCTCTCAGAGGTCCTGAATGGTGGTGGCGATCAAGAAGCCCAACGACGACAGCTGCTATCTGCCCTGGCGGGCAGGCGGAACGGCGAGGCCTCACTCCACACCCCGCCCCGCAGGACACACGGCAGAGAGCCACGAACCCCACAAGATCCGAAGACAAGCGCACCGACGAAAGCCAAACCGCCAGCCAAGGGCGATCTCTACAGTTTCGATGGGGCTGCTCCCAAGGGGACTCCCTTTCCTACGTCGCCTTCTACCACTTCGGCAGCACCAATCCCGGACGGCATCTCCAGGACACGCTCGCGGCCGGGGGCACGTATTCCGGTGAAGCAACTGGGGCGTGGCCCCTCGAAGCCCCGAGTCAGTGGAACTGCGCTCTCGCAGAAATTGGAGGCCAAGCGCAAGGAAGGAATGGACGTCCAAACTCTGGACTCAGACGAGGACCAGGCGATCGCCGATTTGGAGACGAAGACGGAGGACAACACCTCCGGTTTGGCGGGGTGCGACTAGGATTGCTCTGCTGTCAAGACAGTGTGGCATCGCAGCTGGGGCGGCGGTTGCCGGCAACAGGAGCGATCATGTTTCCTTCCAGGGAACCTGGCTTTTTCGGCTTGTCCAGGAACTCCCCCCTTTTTCATGGCGGTGCTCTACCTTTTGGTGTTCTTGGCTTACAAGACGCTACCGGTGAAGCGCGCCTTACAGTATCACATGAAAGGCCTGCAGGACTACCACTTCTCTGGAGTCCACAGGTGATGGAATCGGCTTGTTCCAGCGGGCTGCTGGACTTTGCCTTGCAACAACGAAGGCTGAGCGGTGAGTCTCAGCCCGCAAAGAGGCACGGCCCTACGGGAGGCCACGACCTCATTGAAGAGAGCGATGCTCTGCGAGCTACCCTGGCCAATGGCCAGGAGGAAGGTCGCCCTGACAGTGGCGAACAAACATGGCGCTACTACGACATCCTCGACGTGGCCCGCGACCTCCTTGACCACGTCAGTGCCACGCTGACTCAATTTGGCAGTTTTGCACAGGAACATGCCCAAGGCCTCCTGCACAGTTTCTACGCGGCACAGATGGGAGCCCTCCTTGCCCTCATCCTCTCCGCCGGAAGCCAAGGACCACCCACATGCAGGAGGCTCTCCCGCCTCTCGAAAAGCTGCCCACTTCGAATGCTTTTGGCTTTTTCGGTTGTCGCTGTTGGGCAAGCGGTCCCGACACCCGGATCTAGCCTCCCAGAACGAGATCCGCGAGCAGGACCTCTACCTTCTCCGGCAGTCCCTCGCCAAACAGATCTGGAGTTGTGGACCTCCGGACAGCTCACTCTTCGAGAACAACTTCTTCGAGCTGATGTGGATAGGTCGCCCCTGCTAGAAACCGAAGCAAGCGACATGCCTCCCCCACCAGCTGATCCGAACCCTACCGGGCACGAAAACGATGCAGCTATGTCCGAAGAAGACCGAAGAGCTGTACACATTACAGTGTGGACAACGTCGCCGCACTTTGGCCAGGAAACCATCGACATTGGAATGGGATTCCCCTTGACCTCTCAACGATTCTGTGATGCGGTTGTTTCCACGTGCCGAAGTATGCCCACATATGCGGAGACTGCAGTCCCTACGATCCCACAACTGGGGTCGCACTTCGGCAGCTGTCTCCTCGTACCATCTTGGATTCCTGCTGACGGTAAGACCGTCATGTTGATGGACAACCGGGGAATAGGGGGCGAGCTCTTTGCCTTCTACCACACCGGTCCCATATCGCAGAGATCCCTCGAAAGGCAACTCCCGGAGGATGCGGCTGATATCGACATCTACCTCTTCGGGAACCGAACAGCGTTGCAGCCGACCGACTCTGTCGATGCTATCCAAGGAGGCATCATCAAAACGGTTTTCGCTGGGGAATTCTGTGCCTGGGAGGACTCTCTGTCGGACAGACTTACGGACCCCTCGAGATGGGATCCCAGACAGCATCCACCAGGCCTAAGCCGGGGTTCACATGTTGTCTATCAAACTCCTGAGAACCAGCTTGTCTTTGAGGACCTCCCGGATGCAGACCAGCGCCGAAATGACCTGGCTGATCTTCTCATGGGTTTCCAGCCAGGACAAAGTTGGATCGTGGAGCCGGCGCAGCCACTTGACGACCTCACACATGCAGGTCGCCGCATCGCTAAACAGATTGCGGTGATCCCTGGTCCGCGCTCCACGCCGATAGACGATCCGGATGCCGTCGTCATCTTTGTCGACTTGAGAGGTCTGGGCATGTTCCCACAGTGGCTTCTGTTGCCCGGCCCCTTCTTTAACTCCTCCGAGTACTTAGAGGGCATCCAGGCACCCAGCATCGAAGGCTGGACCATGATCGTGGAGGGAGGAGAGCTCACTGCACAACGAGATCTCCTTCGAGTTCAGTCAGGGGAAACCCTCAACTTCTTCTTGAAGGAGACTGCTGACCTCACCCCGTCCCCGATCGGCGAAGATAGCGACGGAGATGATGAAGACGACTCGGAGAATTCCGACAGCTCTCACAACGACAACCTGCCCAACTCGAGTGACATTTCTGCTTCACCACCCCCATCAGACGGCCGACCTCGAGGACCACCTCCACCTCGGCCGGTGAACCGCAGTCGCTCGCCTAGTCGACGTCCCGCTGCTGCTCCACGGGGACATGGATGCGAAGCAGGACTTCTGCCAACGGCCCTCGGGGAGGATGTGGGCCACGAACAAACGGGGGTCAAGATCGTCTCCCTCGAAGACGTGGTACCGCCCCCGCACTTCGACCTGACTGTCAACCACCTGCAGCTACCTCATACACCACAACAGCTCGCTACCTTGATGCGACCGTGGCTCCCAACCTGGCTGCAATTTTCTTGGCAAGGCCTCAGGTTGCACAAGAACACGCAGAATGCCATGCGAGAGCTGGTCCATTGGAGTGACCTGATTTCCCAAGCAGGGCAGGCAGACCACGAAGTCTACTTGTACACTGACGGGTCCGCTGACCAGCAGGGCCGCAGCGGCTATGGAATCCTCATACTGCTTAAAGTCGGCGTCTTCATGGCACTCTTCGGCGCGATTGGGGAACAGCTTCAAGGTAACGATCTATGCCCTTGGAATGTTCCCGATGTCCCGGCTCTAGCAGCCGAACAGATCGCAATCGCTGCCGCCTTGTTGTGGATCGCTCAGGCAAGGTCACTGCTTCCCACTGCCAAGTACCACATCCTCTTCGACTGCAATGCTGCAGGCTGGTCTGCCTCAGGCCGGTGGAACGCTCCAAACTCCTTTGCCGAGCGCACCCACCAGTTCGAGCTCTTCCTGAAAGAGCTCCCGCAAACATGGATTGAATACAGCCATGTCAAAGGCCACAGCGGGGATCCATGGAACGAAATGGCGGACGCGCTGGCCAAGGCCGCGGCCAAGGGCGATCCCTCCCTCAAAGGGCCCTCTATCGAGGTAGTCCAAGCTTTTCAGGCCAACTCCCTCGCATGGTTGGCCACGGCTGCGTCTGCACTCAAGACCGGAGCATTGAAGCTTACCAACCTGGGCATCACATGGGGAGAGGAGGACTTCAAAGCTTTTCAGCTCGAGCCCTCGCAGTTGATCCCCACACACAAGCCTGGAGCCCCAGGCTCGACCAACACACCGGTGCCTTTCTCCTGCAAGGTTGGATCGGCGAACATCCAAGGCATCGGGGGGCTTCATCGATACATCGAGGATCAGTTCCACGCCGAAGGCCTGCAGATTGTGATGCTCCAAGAGACCAAAGGAGCATCCGGTCTATGCCGGGGACCCCATTATCTCCGACTCTCCTCTGAATCTCAGGGCCATTGGGGTACAGCCATTTGGCTGCACAGGCAGAAGGGAGCCATCCAATTCAACGGCAAGCCGGTTGTTGTTGACGAGGCCAACATCGAGCTCCTCTTCGAAGGACCCCGGCTACTGGCCATACAGATCGTTGAGTCAGGGATAAAAATCGCAGTTCTGGCAGGGCACTGTCCTCATGCTGGACGAGTTGATGAGAGAGATGCCTTTTTCAACGACCTCAAACCCACTTTGGCCAGGTGCAGACAGGCCCAAGTTGTGGTGTTTGGTATTGATCTGAATGGACGTTTGCCCACAAACTACCAGTGCGTCACGGGCTCCCTGACTTTCGACCCTCCCGATCACACTGGATGGTTGATGGCCAATGTCATGGCCGACTATGGTCTTTGGGCCCCAGCCACCTATGGGTCCCTCCACAAAGGGGACCCAGCGACCTATACTCATCCTAATGGCCAGCAAAGCAGGATCGATTACCTGCTCCTAGGAGGGAAAGCCGAGGTTCTTTCTCTGGTCAGTGATTCCGTGCCCAGCTTCGACAATGGTAGTCCCAATGAAGATCACAAATTGATTGTCTTGGAGTTTGAAGGAGAAGCACTCCAAAGCAACCTTGAAGCTCGTCTCCAGCTTCCGCGCTATGACACCGAGGCCATGCGAACAGAGCAAGGACGATGCCAGACTACAGTATATCTGCGACAGTTTCCCACAGCCTGCATGGCATGTCCATCCTGACGAACACTGCCAGCGACTTCAGGACTACCTACAGGACGCCCTCAGCTGGTGGTTCCCGAAGCCCCCTACCTCAAGACGTTCCTCTTTCATCCCCGATGAGGCGTGGACACTACGGGATGCCAAGCTCAGCCTGCGCCGAAAAACTCTTTCAAGGCGACAGTTGTGGAGCAGCTTTGCGGCGACTGCCTTCCGATGCTGGCAGAAAGGAGTCCCTCTGACCAACCAGCAGGGCCTCCGAAAGCACGCTATCCTCTACGAGACCATTGCGGTTGCGATCAAGCTCGTCACCAAGAAAATCAAGACCTTGATCGCCAAGGGCAAGAACGACATGCTGGGGTCCATTGTCCGAGAAGGACCGCAGGGGGTCTCTGAGGTTCTACAGCGCGCAAAGCGCGCAGGACTTGGGGGTCAAAAGACGCGGCCTGTGGTCCGCCCTCTCCCGGCCCTACTGCATCCGGACTCAGGCGAGCTGGCCCGGTCCAGACAGGATCGTGATCAAATTTGGCTCCTGCACTTCGGAAGGCAAGAACAAAGTGTCATTCGAAAGACAAGTGATTTTCTGCGTGACGACCAGCGGATGGAGCACTCGGAGACTACATGGAAGTGCGAATGGCTCCCGTCACTCACAGACTTCGAGAGCCTGATGCGGAAAGTCAAGCCTGGGAAAGCTGGAGGATTAGATGGTCTCCCAAGCGATTTGCTCGCTGCATGCCCGACAGGTATGTCGCAGATCACGTACCCCCTGTACCTCAAATCCCTCCTCACCTTCCGCCAACCGATTCAATGGAGAGGTGGCGTCCTCTTTGAATTGTTCAAGAGATCAGGCATGCAAAGCCAGGTTGAGAGTCACCGCAGCATCTTCCTGAGCAGCCACTTGGGCAAAGCGCTGCATAAATCCCTTCGGACCAAGATCCGTGGCGAGGTCCAGTGCTCACTGCACCCGCTACACTTTGGAACGAGAGATTCGGCCCCAGTTCTCTTTCCAAGTTTGTATGTGGCCTCGCACTTCAGACGTTGTCGCCGGCTTGGCCACAGCGCGGCGGCGCTGTTCGTCGACACAAAAAGCGCGTACTACCGGGTGATCAGGGAGGTCGCCACTGGGGTTATCACCCAAGACTCCACGCTGGTCTGGTTGTTCCGCCGCTTTCAGCTCAGTGAGGACGATGTGGACGAGCTTCGCACCATTATCCAACAAGGTGGTATGTTGGAAGCATTTGACGTCCCACCTCCCATCCGACAAGCAGTGCGCGACATGCATTTTCGGACCTGGTTTATCACCCGGTACTCCCAGGGCGATGAGATCGGACAGGCTTTCGCCGGGTCTCGCCCAGGCGAGGCCTGGGCTGATACCATCTTTGCATTTATATATGCAAAGGTCCTCTACAAGGTCCACGAGTGCATGGATGCGGAGGGCCTCCTCTTCAGACTACCCTTCGACCAGGAGTCCGGCATCTACGCAACCGGGGGCCAAGGCTTCGAGGAGCCTTCTTGGGACACTACATGGGCAGACGACTCGGCCTTCCCATTGGAGTCTAGCGAGCCCGAAGCGCTACTGGTGAAGACCAAACGAGTCGGCTCTCTCGTCATCGGGCTCTTTCAATCATGCGGAATGGAGGTCAGTCTGAAACGCCACAAGACGAGCTTGATCATTCAGCTCCGGGGCAAAGGCGCTGTTCGGGCTCGTCGCCGCTTCTTCTCCTCGGGCAAAGCAGCGCTCTTCCTCGAGGATCTTCAGCTGAGCATTGACATTGTCCCCTACTACCGTCATCTTGGCGGCGTCATTGATGGCCGCATGGACTTGGGACAAGAGGTCCGACATCGATTGGGCCTGGCGGCTTCTTCATATGAAGCGGCCAAGTCCCTCCTGCTGCAGAACAGGGATTTGACGCTCCGTACTCGCAGTGCGGTCTTCCAGTCCACCGTGCTGTCCACTTTCTTCAACCTTGCACTGTGGCAGGTTGACAGCAAGAACTGGACGGCATTGGCTGATGGCTTCTCGCGTCTGGTGCGGCGTCTGCTATGCCGAGAGGTTTCTGGTCCTGACTTCTACCGCATCCCGGCCCCACTCGCGCACTGGGTGACGGGGATCTGGCCACTATCCTTCTACGCCAGACGGAGTCGTCTATCCTTGCTGGTCTCCATGGCCAAAGCAGGACCGGCAACGCTTTGGGCCATTCTACAAGACGAAGGCTCCTGGATTGGGCAACTGCGACAGGACATCGCATGGCTGGTCCATGGAGATGAGGTCAACTGGCCTCGTCCTTGCGAAGCGGCCTGGCCGCAGTGGTGGCAACTGCTCAGAGACGCGCCACAAAGAATCAAGAGACGCACCAACAAGCAGCTTGCGAAGGACTTCACCGTGTACCAGGAGGAGATGACTAACCAGCTATGTTTGTGGACCCTGTTCAAAACGGTGGCGAATCCCGGCCAAACAGGTTCTGCTGCTTGGCCTTGTCGATCCTGCAGAAAGTCCTTCAGCAGCAGGGCTGCTCTAGGCGTCCACTTCTTTAAAGTTCACGGTCGCTGCGCGGAGTATCGCTACTTCATCGCTGGGACTGTTTGCTTGGTCTGCCAGAAGCAGTTCTGGACAGAGGGAAGGCTTGAAGACCATGTACGAGCCTCCTCCCACTGTGCCAAGCGATGGCCTACTCTTGGGCAGAAAAAGTCCGAAGCTGCCCCCGGCTATGGCAGCAAAAAGCGTCGACAAAAGGAGATCGAGAACTTCACTCTGGCTCCACCAAGCCAGATGGCCAAGCAGAACATCCACATCGATGCTCACGAGTGGACCAGCTGGCAACAGGGTTTCTACCGAGCCCTTTGCGACTTCTTCTTTGACGCTGACTCCCCCACGGACCCCCAAGCGTGCTACCAGGCTCTCGACAAGATTGCGGCCGAGCACCACCTCTACCCGGCAGAGCTCCAGGCGGTGCTGCACTTCCTCATCACCGAGATCGAGATGCTGCAGTCAGACGAGGCGATCCGACCATGGACTTCGCAGCAATACCAAGCCTGGATTGTAGCTGCCCGAACCCTCCTTGAAGACGAGGTAGTCTACGATGATGGACAACAAGTGCTCAAGGAAATGCCTACTCTTGCGACTTTCAAGGAAAGGATGCAAGACTTCGACTTGGGCGAGGCCATCCGCGAGATTGCCGGAGATGACGTGACCCGAGACAAGCCGTTGTACTCACTGGACAGTTGCTGGGAAGAAGCGTGGCGACTGTACAGGGACGGCTTGGATAACGCATCCGTCGTCAGGGACCCCAGCCTTCTTTTGCCAAAGGAGCTGCAGCATGCTTGGCTGCGACTGCTCAGCGGCAATCGTCCGCAAGTAGCAGCGCCGGCTTCCTTTTGGCGCCACCCTCTGGCTATCGCCTTTGAGCCACTTAAGAGGGCTTTTGCAAGTCTGTAATTAGCTGCGAACACCTCTGACAGCCAGGAAATCCCGGAAATATATGTAGAGAGAGAGAGAGAGAGAGAGAGAGAGAGAGAGAGAGAGGATTTAGGGTTTAGGGATCCCTAAACCCTGAATCCCAACCCCTCGACTCAAAGGTTCCCCTGCCTGTCGTCGAAGGGCGGGCCCGCTCGCCACGCACCTGAGCTCTCCACCATGGTACCATCATAGGGACCCTTAGGGTTTAGGGTTCAGGGTTTAAGGGGGGTAGGGGACTATACTTCCTTAGATAAGCCTTATTAAGCCCTGATTACAGGTATTATCCCCTCCCCCCTACCCTTTAAGGGGCATGATACCAGGTCTTACAAACAGGAACAGTATTAGGGTCCCTTTTGGGGTTCCTTAAAGTGACGGGATCTATAAGGGTTTCTATGGGGTCTCTATAAGGGTACTATACTGGGGGACTTAGTAAGTCGGTTATAAGTAGGGTTATAATTGGGGAACTCCCTTTAGGGTACTTACAACCCTGCTTATAACCTACTTACTAAGTCGCCTGTGCCTCTAAGTAGGGTCCTCAAAAGCGCACATGCAACAA
Organism: Symbiodinium sp. CCMP2592; assembly: GCA_905221615.1. Taxonomy (NCBI): domain Eukaryota; class Dinophyceae; order Suessiales; family Symbiodiniaceae; genus Symbiodinium; species Symbiodinium sp. CCMP2592. The sequence goes on from CAJNDT010005112.1 coordinate 1,269,316, forward strand.
ACTTGCCTAGCGATAATCCATAGAAATCCGATCACAATGAAGCCGAGTAGGGTAGGGAGATCCCTGTAAAATGCTTATGCTTTTGCCCTTGTTGGGTCCCGAACCAAAACCCGCCCATGACGTGTAAAACCGCCAAGCAAACCACTGCACATCACACGCAATGCTGAACCAATGCCGCACTTCTTGGAATGCGGCCAGGGTTCTGTGATATACTATATAGCAATTACAGAAGGGCCATGATAGGATACCATCACAATAATCGGACCCTCATATTGCAGCCCGTGACTGCCGTAGAACCGGGACTTTCAACTGCAGAACATCCAAACTTCATGTCGCAAACCCATATTGATGGTCCTACCCTGGATCTACAGATTTCTCGGACGTCAGCGCTGTTCAGCCTGGTACGCCCTTAACCCTAAACCCGAAACTGCACACCCCCAAACGCGAAATTTCCGCTGGCTGGACCAAGACTTGGTTCTGGACGCCTGACCGTACGGCCCGCTCTGGGGCAACCTTTTTGGGCTTTAGGGCTTTGGATTGCCGGCCTCGTAGTGGAGGTTCAGGCTGGGGGTTGAAAGCTTTAATTTTTTTTAGTGCAATGGAAAGCTTTAACTTTAGTAATTTTGGGCTTCGGTTTTAGGGTTCAGGGATCTAGGGATTTAGGCCGTCAGTAAGGGCGTAAAACCTATAACCGTTTTTCATGTTGGTTTGGGGTCTGCGGGCGTTTTCTCCAACTGCCAGGACCCTCCTTGTACCCTCAAACAGGGGTATAAGGTCCCAAACAAGGGAGGTTTTGGGCTGGGCCAGAGGCCCGGCCCGAAACTGTAGGAGTTTAATGTAGGGGCCTTAGGAATTAGAATGGTGGGTTTGGGGTCCTTTATAGTATAGTTGTAGTAAGGAACCCTACGGAATCCTGTTGGTAATTATTTAGGCTTCTATATTTGTGTTCAGATTTTTCTAGTTCTATATTTGTGTTCAGAACTTCGGTACTTTGGGCTTCGAAAGTTCAGGTCTGGCAGGTTTTACACTGCGGGTCGAGGGTCGTGGAGTTGAGGTCCGCGATGACCTTGAATTTGCACTTTGAAGTTTAGGCTTCGAAATCTTCAGCGTCAGGGCTTCGTCATAATGAATGATTATTGCTATTATTGCTAGATTTCATGGTAACATGATTATCAAAAATGATCTTGTTAGTTTGCTAATACTGAGATGTGTATAACAAACTTTGTTATTGATGTTACTGTTTATTACTACTGCTACTACTGCTACGACGACGACGACGACTACCTACGACTACTGCTGATGTTACTACCATAACTACATGCATTATGAATATCATTCAACCTCGTAATACAAAACCCTATTCTATGTAATGTAGGGGCCTTCAAAATTGGAATAGGGCTTTGGGCCCATTATACTATGATTATAGTAAGGACCCCCCCCCAAAAAAAATAGTATTGGTAATTATTAAGGCACCTATATCATTGAATCGCCCAAACCCTAAATCCCCAAATCCGAACCCTAAACCCTAAATCCCCAAATCCGAACCCCAAAACCCGCATCAAAGCCCGTAGCTGAGACTTCGGGTGCCCGGCACTTTGTTGAACCAGTGCTGCACGCGGCGGCCTGCGTGTGTTCAGGGCTTAGGGTTGCGTTTAACTTTAGGGCAGGGTGTAAGGGTGTGCCCAGTTGTCCCCTACTTGTCGGGTATCATAGGGAAGTAAAGGTTAACCTTTTTGGTTATATCGGGACTATATAGGGGCTATACTACCCCAAAAGAGGTCAAAGGTTATCTCCTCTACTACTAGGCTAAACCCTAAGCCAGAACCCGAAACCAACCCAAGGACAACCCTAAACCCAAGGACCCTAAACCCAAAACCCAAAGGCCCCAAACCCAAAACCCAAGCACCCCATAAACCCCACACCCCGAACTAGGAGGTGTTTGTAAAGCCTTTGAAAAATAGTAGTAGTAGGTAAGACCCTCTTACGCCCAATTAGAGCAAATATCAAATGTCCTAAAGGCCCAAACCCGAAACCAACCCTGAACTCTAAACCCTACACCCCGGAACCCTTAAACCCTAAACCCCCTAACCCTAAACTCTGGGCCCCTGCAACCGGCCGCCTGGGATGAGCTACGCTGGGACCTTTCGCCAGGGCAGAGGTTTGCTAGGACTTCTTAAAGGCCTTAATAGTTAGAATGGGGGGGTCCCTTTGAAGGGGGTCCTTTAAGGGTTACTTTGAGGGATCTATAAGGCGACGTAGTTAGAATAGGGTTTTGGGGTCCACTACACTGGGGTTCCTAGAATAGTATTGGTAATTATTTAGGCCCCAACGTGTACAGGACGTGCGTGAGGGTCTTGCTTTCAAGCTTCGGGTGGGCGCATTTTGGTTGAGCATTTAAGTTAAGGTTTCAGGGTGTTGAGTTTGGTGTGTAGGCGTTCGGCACTGTTTTAGGGTTGCCACTTCAGGGTTCTGTCATTCAGCAATACAGCATTCTTGCACCGAGACGGTCCCCACGAGTGTGTTGTGCAGCTTTGCACATGTGCTTCCTGCAGGACATTTTCAAATCGAGGAGAAAACTAATTGCACAAAGTCGCATTCATTGCCGCGGGACCCAGAAACTCCGCGCACCCGATGCAAGCATGTGTGAAGAGAGTTCTGCAATAAGTTTGCATCAGTTTACCACCGATTCTGGTCTTGAAACCTCCTTGCCACTCTGTCTGGCCTTGTTCATCGCCACATCCACACCCAAACCCACATCATTATCCGCATCATCACCACCACCACCGCCACCATGGTCATCACTTTCATCATCACGTCCGCCACAACCATCGGCATTACCATCGGCATGGTCACCGTGCACAGCAGCATGCATCAATATGACTACCAACATCGCTTGCATCAGAACGTTCCTATCGCTATCGTTGCCAGCATCAACATTAACGCACCACCAGCAATTGGTGCCACCATCAGTGACCACTACATAGGTGCACAACGGCTCAACATGCTCTTCCTCGTCCGCAGCTCTTTTTCTTCATTGTTATAGATGCATACTTCGTTCATTACCATGTTCATCTTCATCTTCAACTTCATCTTCATCATCAGCACCATGCTGATCATCATCATCATCACATTACCCGTCACTACCGTCATCACAGTCCAAATCCAACCTGGCAATGCCAACATCACTACAGCGATCGCCACCAGCACAGCAGGCATCGTCACCATAGCCATCACTATCAATAACAAAATTTTCTGTTCACCAGGCTTCGAACTAACCAGGAAGAAGAGATAGACCTTTACCTCATAGTTGGTTCCCTTTAAGTAACAGGTCCCAAACAAGTACTGAAGTATGGCACTCCAAAGCCCAGTCATAGTACCCTTATAGAAACCCTATAGGAACCTGTATAGAGTCCCTTTAAGGAACCTAAAAGAGACCCAAAGTATTATACTCCAAAGCCCAGTTTATGACGATCATGAGCAAGGCTTTGTCCCTTTCACTGAGACAGCCCGGCTGTATTTAGGGGTCTCGGGTTCGGGTTTAAGGTTAAGGGTTTAGGGGTTTGGGGGCTTAGGGGTTAGGTTTAGGGAGAGGCCTTCATAATTAGAATAGGGTTCCTTTCAAAGGGGTCTATAAGGGTTACTATACGGGATCTATAAGGGCACTGTAATATAATCTATAAGGGTACTATAATATAGGGGCCTGAATTGTTAGAAAAAGGCCCATTATACTACTTTTCTAATTACTAAGGAGCCCACAAAGTTGTATAGGTAATTCTTAAGGCCCCTATGTTAGTTGATGTGCCTAAACCCAACTGAGGATGACACTTGGATTGGTACCCGCCACCGCCGCCATGATGCGGAGAGCAGGTTTCTTTAGAGGTCTGTGATTTGGGGACCCGTGCAAGGGATTGAAAGGACAAAGAGGACTAAAGAAGACATCACATGTCTAAGTCTGGTGAGCTCGCTGGTTCTGTTTGCCTGGTCATCCTTCAGAAAACAGTCTTGAGCACTACCGACTACCTGTTACAACAGCAACAGCCTGGAGTGGGGGCTGCTTGTCTGGGAGGGTCATATGACCTGGAATGGCTGCCAGCCAAAGCAAGTCACAGAAATCCCTAAACCCTAGACCCCAAACCATGGCCAAGTCAGAGAAATCTTATTTGCCTCGTCTGCATCCAAGCCGGGGAACCTCTAGTATAGGGGCCTTAACAATTATCATACGGTTTTGGGATCCATTGTAATGGTCCATTATACTATAGTTATAATCAGGAACCCCCAAAATAGTATAGGTATTTATTAAAGCCCTTATATTGGAGACTCTGGAGAAGTGGCATACTCGCAGTAGAGTATAGACACGCCTGATAAGGGCATGGTCTATGAGGAGCTTGGGGTTCCTTGGGGTGTTGCATTGGGGGCCTGAAGAATGTAGATAGGATCCGGCAAGCATCACGCAAGGACACCGCAGATTTCGCGGCTTGTGGAATCTCAGCGCGCTGGTTGTTTAAATGCAAACTTTCAGGCAGGATAATACCACGTGTGGCTTCTGCCCCCACCTCTAACCCGAAACCCTAAACTCCTACACACCAAACCCTAAATCGAACACCTCCAGCCCTAAACCCCAAATCCAAGAATTGAAAGCTTTCTTTCTTTCGCTCTTTCTCTCTCCCTCTATCTCTCTCTGTCTCGGTATATATCTATGATGATGATGGTGATGACACAAGTATTACTGATAACTATAGTAACTACTATGCTTCTCGCCGTTATTTTGATTGGTACTGTAGGGGCCTGAATAGCTACCTATAATATTTTGGAGGTTCCTTATTATGATTGTAGTATAACGGGCCCCAAAACCCTATTCTACTTATTAAGGCCCTTATAGTACCCTCATGGGAGCTTCCGAAAATAGGGGACCCTACTAGGATCCTTACTAGAAGGACCCCAGAAACAAGGTACCCCTAATTTTCGGAAACTCTAAACCGACCCAATACCGTAAACCCCTTATAGAACCCTCATAGATCCCTTTAAGGAGCCCTTAAAGGATCCCTTGGAAAGGTATCCCCTAATTTTCGGAAACTCTAAACCCAATACCGTAAACCCTTTAAAGAACCCTCATAGATCCCTTTAAGGAGCCCTTAAAGGATCCCTTGAAAGGTATCCCCTAATTTTCGGAAACTCCCAGATCTGCCTTCGACCCGGAAGTCTCGCGAACGCCTTCCCCCAGGTCATAGGGAACTAAAGGTTAACCTTTTTGGGGTATATAGGGATTATGTAGGGGCTATACTACCCAAAAAAGGTTAAAGGTTGCCGACTCTACTACTAGGACCTTCTCCCAGTTTTCAGTCGCTTGAAACTCTGCATCGCGGCAAGCGGGAGCTCCACCAAAGAGTTGCGGAGCAGGAGCGGTTCAGGGTGTGATACAGTGGCCTTTATTAGTTAGAGCAGGGTTTTGGGGTAGATTACAAATTACACGACAATTACAACAAGAAATACTACGGAACTATGATGACCAACATGGTGGCTTCTATATGTGGCATTTGGAGTCTGATGTCGTGCAGCACTGAGATTCTAATTTTGCTTCCTCAACTATTTAGACTTACAGCAGAAATACATTCGGCCGTGCTCGCAGTCCCGAAACCACACGATCATACATGGTTCAAACGCATAGAGTTCAGGTTGTCAAAATCCTTCGGCAGGCGGGCAGCGGTCCCAAGGCATTGCAGGGGCCGCAGCTCAGCCTAGTTCACTTTACGCCTTGGGGTACACCGTGCGGGTCATGATCTCGTAGCCGTTCCTCAGGTATGGTTCCAAGCGGGACTTCAACACTGCTACAGATGCTTAGCATGACGGAGCCCAGTCGCCAGTTGATTGAGGTGATGAGGATGGAAGTTTTGGAGATCAAGAGATCGTAGAAGCCGTACTGGGCCTCGCCGTACCAATCCTCGGGTGCTTGCTCGCCCTACATGGCCCAAGCAGCGTGGCTCCTTGTCACCCTGCACATCCATCTCACCCCTTGCTAGCCGAGCCACCCTCTTGTTGTGGATGTTCGGAGTGGCTTCAGAAGAGATGCCTCCGCCGCCGCCGGTCACGAAGCACGTGAGTCCTCCCAGCCTGCAACGCCACAGCCAAGCCAAAGCATTCAGATTGCTTCTAGTCAAGATTCCGCCTGCTAGGACTCCAAAGTTCCTGGTCGTGGCGGTGTCCGGTCACGAGCAGGTCCAGTCCGTGCCTGCAGATAGAGGTTTGATGTTTACAACAGCCACGATGTTTCAGCATCTTTCAGCCAAGCCACTGCTGGTGCAGTCCTGCCTGTAAGGGATGCAAGCAAAAAAAGACACGAGCCTTCTCGTCAAGGTTGCAATGCTGGTGCGACCGACTGCGACCGAGATACCCAATAGTTCTTCTCGAACCCGCACGGGAAATGTGTGACGGCTAGCTGCCAGTCCGCCGTGGACTTGCTCAGCTGCTCTGTCAGCCACTCCTGACAGAGCTTTCGAGATGCTGTGGGTTCTCACCACGGTGACTACTGTGCAAGCGGGCCTGGTTCTTGCGCCACAAGGCCCAAAACCATGCCTTGCATGTCGCGACAGAAGTCGGTCCACCTGCGAGCAAAGGGAGGCAAAAGCTGTGCACATGCAAGTGAATGAAAAAGACATGGCGAAGCACAAGCGCAGGCTACCCGGCTGTGCGCCTTGCGACGCGCAGTTTGCTCCAGGCGGATTGTGTGCGGATCCGCAGATGTTGTGCTCGGGGTCCAGAGGTGGATCCTCCGCATCCTGGGAATTCGAGTCGACCATGTAGATGTCCATGGTGAACCCGGCATCCACGAAGTTCACGTGCTGGCTCCAGTATGCCGCCGGCAGTCTCCAGCGGTCGCTGTGCCAGGTGTAAGCAATCTGCTGATCCCAGCCGTTGTTGAAGACGCGGCCTCCCCAGTCGTGGTTCCCCAAGACGCTCAGCCACGGCTTGCCATCCAAGCCAGGCCCGTTGTAAATGTTCTCGAAGACTTGGTCGAACTGGTGGTGGGTCACGTAGGACAGCTCGTCCATTGGCGTGCCGCAGGTCTTTTCGATACCGCCCCAGTAGAAGTTGTCGCCTACGTTGAGGATGAAGACGGGGTCCACTTTGGCCGCGCGACTCTTGAAGGAGCTGGCCACCAGCAACTGGGGCTGATCATCGATGCCCTTCACGAAACCACATCCGGGATCGCACACTCGTCCCATCGTCTTGTAGCACTCGACAAACTGCTTGTGGTTGCAGAGCAGCTTTGTGTGCGGCTTGTTGAAGCGCGTCCTTGGGAAAACGCTTGGTCCTGCTTTCGTTCCTGCCGGGTAGGCAATGAGGTTGGGCCGCCCCTCAATCGGGTGCAGTGTACCGTCCAAGCCACCCCAGTCACCTCGGCGCAGAACTAAACCCGCTGACACGCATGCAGACAATTCCAAGCAACTTCTACTTGGGTGCGGATCAGCAGAGGTTGAGAAAGCGAGGTGCAGCCAAGCTTCCGATGGCAAAGACGTGGAAGGGACCTGTGCCAGAGACGTTCATGTCCTCCCAAGCCATCCCGTTGTAGTCCAGCGCCGTGGCTGGTGGCTTGCACGCGATACTGTCGGGATCGCTGCATTTGGCTTTGCTCTTTCCCTGGAAGCAGACATCACATGGAGGGTTCGTGCAGGTGCACGGCGGCGACCCACACTGTTTGCCTCCGGGAGGTGCGCAAAAGTAGAGCTTTTGCCAGTCGCCAATGCTGGCTGTGTGGTAATCCACACCGGAAATGGACTGCATGTCGGCAAACCACTGTGGCCCATGTCGGTCGTACTTTCCGCCCCTGTGCGCCCATTCGACCGTCGAACGGCAGATGTTGTTGGAGGGATGATGGAGGGCCTCGCACTTCGGAGCACCGGCAGCTTCTGCCGTCTTCTCCAGTGCCGACACGGCCTCACCTCGCCGCTGCAGTGCGTTCAGAGCACATTGCTCCTCGCCGGCGCACTCGTCGTCGAGGCTTAGCGGCTCTTGGCCGGCGGCCACCGCAATCAGCGCCGCCGCGATCACACGGGCAGCCATGCGGTAAAAGCTATGAACTAGTAAGCTAGTAGAGGAAAGGGCCGATGGCCCACAAAAAGCACTTTTCGCGGATCCGAAGTCCCCCAAGAGACCTGGGCCGAAAGACCAACAATGTCAGTGGAAACAAGGCAGTCAAGAGTGCACTCCATGAGACACCTCGGAGGACTGTACTTGGAGGGTCGGGGGACTTAGTAACTGGTTATTTTGGGGACTTATAAGTACCATAACCCCAATTAGGGTCCCTTTTAGGGTACTTATAAGTCTACTTACTACCTACCTACTAAGTCCCCCGACCCTCCAAGTACTTGCTGTCCAAGATTTATAAGGTGTCCCGCCTTACTGCCCGTAACCAACCTGCACTCCGGGCAGTGTTTTTCGCTGACAAAAGCGCGCTGCTCCACTTATGAGCAGCACATATGGCACAAAACAATCTAGTGGTAGCTCTACGCTGTGGAACCACCCATAATAGACATCATGTCCCAATGTAAAAGCAATTACCCGAAGAGTCCGAGTACCTAATAATCAGAAACTCTCCAAAATAGCAACCTACATTACTATTCGAAACCCAAGTACATCCTTATTGGGTCCTGTGGACCCGTATGGTTAACACAGGGGCAACGACAGAGTAACCCGAAAGCTCCAAACCCGAGGCAAGGGCTTCGCAGTGCTCAGGCGAGCGGGGCCTTCGAGATCACACCGTCCGCATCTTGATCTCGTCGCCATTCCTTTAGGGTTCAGGGTTTATAGTTTAGGGTTCAGGGTTTAGGGTTTGGGGTTTATAGGGTTCAGGGGCTAGCGGCTAGCCATTCCTGAAATCGCCAGGTTGGCTTCAAACCCTTAGCCCTGGAGGCCCCAAACCCAAAGCCCTAGGCCGCACAGACCCTTAACCTACACCCTAAACCCTAAACCCTAGAGCCCTAGACCCTAAACCCTAGACACTGTAACGTACTGGGGTGTGTAGGTCTTGCTTTGTGGCTCCCTGATCCAGGAAAGCTTGTCATGTTTGGCTGATCTGTCCAGATAGAAAACATTTTCCATGGGATGAAATCAAGGCTGGTTGTAAAATACTACCATGACCTACTATAAGCCCTAATATGGAATTTATAGGAACCCTACAAAATAGTATGTTTTGGTTGTTCAGGGTACAAGAATACCACAACAGTTAGACAGCGGAATCCTGAAAGCTTATAAACTTCCCGAGGTGCGCGGGATGCAAGGCCAAGCAATCCAAACCCCTCAGTGAACAAATGTCATACAATCTCGACTATAGGATCCTAACCATAAAATTGGTTAACCACAAAAAGGAACTACAATGGAGACTATAGGTACAGGTTTAAATAGGGTTTAGGGGTTTGGGGCTCAGGGTCTATGGGGCTTGGAGTTGAGGGTACTAGACACTAGACATCCGCCCGAATGCTCAACCCTACAGGCCTTCGTCCCAACCCCACAGCAACCCGAGTTGCGGGCAAGATGACAATACAGAGCCAACTGATACATTGCTGTCGGGTTCAGGGTTGTAGAGCTTTTAGGGATTATCGCGTTCAGGGTTAACGGGGGGTTTTAGGGTTAATGCGGTTAGGGCTTAGGGCAGGGGCTTAGGTTTCCCAAACCATCTCAAAATCAAAATACAATTGAAGCATGCAAGTCTCCAGCTGAGGCGGATCAGCCCGGCTTGCTGCACGTATTTACGCCTTGGGGTACACAGTGCGGGTCATGATCTCGTAGCCATTCCTCGGATTTAGAAGATTCTCAGCAGGGCTTCAACACTACCGATGCTCAGCATGACGGAGCCCAGTCGCCAGTTGATTGAGGTTATGAGGATGGAGGTTTTGGAGATCAAGAGATCGTAGAAGCCGTACTGGGCCTCGCCGTACCAATCCTCGGGTGCTTGCTCGCCCTGCATGGCCCAAGCAGCATGGCTCCTTGTCACCCTGCACATCCATCTCACCCCTTGCTAACCGAGCCACCCTCTTGTTGTGGATGTTCGGAGTGGCTTCAGAAGAGATGCCTCCGCCGCCGCCGGTCACGAAGCACGTGAGTCCTCCCAGCCTGCAACGCCACAGCCAAGCCAAAGCATTCAGATTGCTTCTAGTCAAGCTTCCGGCCTGCTAGGACTCCAAAGTTCCTGGTCGTGGCGGTGTCCGGTCACGAGCAGGTCCAGTCCGTGCCTGCAGATAGAGCTTTGATGTTTACAACAGCCACGATGTTTCAGCATCTTTCAGCCAAGCCACTGCTGGTGCAGTCCTGCCTGCAAGGGATGCAAGCAAAAAAAACACGAGCCTTCGCTTCAAGGTTGCAATGCTGGTGCGACCGACTGCGACCGAGATACCCAATAGTTCTTCTCGAAGCCACACGGGAAATGTGTGACGGCTAGCTGCCAGTCCGCCGTGGACTTGCTCAGCTGCTCTGTCAGCCACTCCTGACAGAGCTTTCGAGATGCTGTGGGTTCTCACCACGGTGACTATACTGTGCAAGCCGGCCTGGTTCTTGCGCCACAAGGCCCAAAACCATGCCTTGCATGTCGCGACAGAAGTCGGTCCACCTGACAGCAGAGGGAGGCAAAAGCTGTGCACATGCACATGAATGAAAAAGAGAACTGCAAACGTGGCGAAGCACAAGCGCATGCTACCCGGCTGTGCGCCTTGCGACGCGCAGTTTGCTCCAGGCGGATTGTGTGCGGATCCGCAGATGTTGTGCTCGGGGTCCAGAGGTGGATCCTCCGCATCCTGGGAATTCGAGTCGACCATGTAGATGTCCATGGTGAACCCGGCATCCACGAAGTTCACGTGCTGGCTCCAGTATGCCGCCGGCAGTCTCCAGCGGTCGCTGTGCCAGGTGTAAGCAATCTGCTGATCCCAGCCGTTGTTGAAGACGCGGCCTCCCCAGTCGTGGTTGCCCAAGACGCTCAGCCACGGCTTGCCATCCAAGCCAGGCCCGTTGTAAATGTTCTCGAAGACTTGGTCGAACTGGTGGTGGGTCACGTAGGACAGCTCGTCCATTGGCGTGCCGCAGGTCTTTTCGATACCGCCCCAGTAGAAGTTGTCGCCTACGTTGAGGATGAAGACGGGGTCCACTTTGGCCGCGCGACTCTTGAAGGAGCTGGCCACCAGCAACTGGGGCTGATCATCGATGCCCTTCACGAAACCACATCCGGGATCGCACACTCGTCCCATCGTCTTGTAGCACTCGACAAACTGCTTGTGGTTGCAGAGCAGCTTCGTGTGCGGCTTGTTGAAACGCGTCCTTGGGAAAACGCTTGGTCCTGCTTTCGTTCCTGCCGGATAGGCAATGAGGTTGGGCCGCCCCTCAATCGGGTGCAGTGTACCGTCCAAGCCACCCCAGTCACCTCGGCGCAGAACTAAACCCGCTGACACGCATGCAGACAATTCCAAGCAACTTCTACTTGGGTGCGGATCAGCAGAGGTTGAGAAAGCGAGGTGCAGCCAAGCTTCCGATGGCAAAGACGTGGAAGGGACCTGTGCCAGAGACGTTCATGTCCTCCCAAGCCATCCCGTTGTAGTCCAGCGCCGTGGCTGGTGGCTTGCACGCGATACTGTCGGGATCGCTGCATTTGGCTTTGCTCTTTCCCTGGAAGCAGACATCACATGGAGGGTTCGTGCAGGTGCACGGCGGCGACCCACACTGTTTGCCTCCGGGAGGTGCGCAAAAGTAGAGCTTTTGCCAGTCGCCAATGCTGGCTGTGTGGTAATCCACACCGGAAATGGACTGCATGTCGGCAAACCACTGCGGCCCATGTCGGTCGTACTTTCCGCCCCTGTGCGCCCATTCGACCGTCGAACGGCAGATGTTGTTGGAGGGGTGATGGAGGGCCTCGCACTTCGGAGCACCGGCAGCTTCTGCCGTCCTCTCCAGTGCCGACACGGCCTCACCTCGCCGCTGCAGTGCGTTCAGTGCACATTGCTCCTCGCCGGCGCACTCGTCGTCGAGGCTTAGCGGCTCTTGGCCGGCGGCCACCGCAATCAGCGCCGCCGCGATCACACGGGCAGCCATGCGGTAAAAGCTATGAACTAGTAAGCTATAGTAGGGTCGAGAATGAGGCCCGATGGCCCCCGCAAAAGCACTTTTAGCGGATCCGAAAGTCTCCCGGGAGACCTGGGCCGAGAGGAGCATGAGATGCAGCATACCTAGACCCCCAAAAGTAGATAAAATACTGGCCCCAATCCTATAAAGGGCTATTATTCTACATACTTTTGGGGTCCAGGTAGCCATAAAGGCATGCCCTTCATGGTTGTTGCTTGCAACCTGTACGAACTTGATTGGATTCAAGCTCTGACCGACGACGTTTCTGTGAGGTCTTGTGTGCTGGTGCTGGTTCTGGGGCTGATGCTGGGGTTGGTGTACATGAATGCGGGGCGGCGGGAGGGGCCTTTTGGCTGTGGCCGGGCGGCTGTGGTGATGCGAGGCTGGGGAGTCGCGTCATTGCGACTATGATGATGGTGAGGAGGAGGATGAGGATGTCGATGGTGATGGAGATGGTGGCAGTGATGCTGCTGCTGCTGATGATGATGATGATGATGATGATGATGCTTGCCATTCTCAGCACTGTGACCATGCTGACGACATTTCCAAAGGCAGGTCGCACTTTTTGGCATCTCAAGCCCATGCTTGACTGCAACGCTCCCAACGCAGGGCGTTAATCGGAACTGCATTCGCGGGTGGTGTAAAACGATGACAGACACCATCCTGCTCCAACGGCCATGCTGACAGGAAAAGAGCAGCCGCCAGCGTCTAGACACGTCGATTTCAGCATGGTGTGCTGTCGGGGGTGGGACCTTGGGCCAGCAAAAGCAATCGTTCGAGGTTCACAATCTTCTCTTGTGAGAACATGTTCTGCGAATCCGTACTATCAGGCACAACAATGCAAACACATGTTCCGACAACGATAGACGCCGGGGCCACGGAAGGGTCCAACCCCAACTTCCTGCCTGCCGGAGACTAAATGCTCGATGGAAGCTGTTGGGATTGTTGAACAATTTACGTTTTCTACGTAGGGGTTTGGGGGAGGTTCAAAGTTCAGAGCCCTTCAAGTAAACTGCGAACCAAGGAGCTCAATATGTGCACCTCCTGCTGTTTAGGAGTACTCGGACATCTGCACCTTGCCAGCCTTCGCAACGTAGTCCTCCACCTTCGCGTACGTACTAAGGCTTAGGAAATGGGACGGAGCCTGACTATGAAGATCTTTCAGAAAAACAGCAACCCCCGGGTGGGAAAAACTTCGATTGAGGTTTTCGATTTGGGGCTTATGTAGGAACCTGCCTAAGAAACCTTGGCCCTACAACCTTACAATTATAGGATTCATAGAAAGAACCATAACTGAGGCCCAAGGTTCCTTAATCAGGTTCCTACATTATTATAGTACCCCTATAGATCCCTTATAGTAATCCTTGTGGACCCCTTTAAAGGAACCCTTAGGCCCAAGGCTTCTTAATCAGGTTCTTACATTATGGCTGACATCCGAAGCCCTCGAGGACTCTAGGAAAGTCATAGACCGAGGCCACCCAAACCTCACTGCGGTGCCTCGGGGCTGTGCGGCAGTAAGAGCTGTGGAGTTTAGGGCTTAGGGTTTCGGGTCTAGGGCTTAGTGCAAGGTTAAAGAGCTTACAACTTGAAAGTCTTTCTTGAGTCCTCTCTCGCTTGTTTCGATAAGTTTAGGGCCCCCGCAGCGGTACGATGCGGGGACGTGAGCAGAGCTAGCCCCTCAAAAGCTACCAAGTCCCCAAACCCTTCGCCTTACATCCTACGCCCTAGAACCCTAAAGCCCCTAAACCCCAAAGCCCCAAAACCCTAAAGCCCTACACTTTAGAAATCCCAAAAATCCTAAACGCTACATGCAAAAAAGCCCTCAAACCCTGAAGCCCTCAAGCCCTAAACCCAAACCCTCACGCCCTCAAGCCATAAAGCCTAAACCCTCAGCCCTAAATCCCAGACCCTAAAACCTAAAGTCCTAGTATAGGGGCCTTAAACAAATAAGAATAGTGTTTTGGGGCCAATTAATTATACTATGCTTATATATTAAGGAACCTCCAAAATATGTATGGGTACTTATTTAAGCGCCATCCTCTAAACCCTAAACCCCTAAGCCCCCAAAAGCCAGCCCTGATCGAAGTTCAGGTATAGAACCCTTATGGTAACCCTTTTAGAATGCCTTAAAGGAGCCCTAAACCCTAACCCAGCCTGATCGAAGTTCAGGTACTGCTTACACCCTAAAGCCTAAACCCCAAACTCCCAAACCCTATCGGGTGGTTGTCAATATTGGGGTCCCTTTTTGGGTCCCTATTATAACACGGCACCTATTATTTAGGGCACCCCAAAAAGGGACCATAATTTTGACAACCACCCCTATAGATCCCTGAAGAGGATCCCTTACGGATGCCTTTTAAAGGAACCCTAAACCCCCCCCGCCCCCCTAACCCCCCCGCCTGACCGAAGTTTGGCTACTCCCTAAACCCTAACCCCTAACCTCTAAACCTAATCCCTAAACCCCTGCAAGCCACCCTGATTCGAATCTTAACTTAGTTGCTGAGTTCATTAGCCCCCAAAAGTGTACACTTTCAGTTGTACAGTGGGTATTACTATCCTAAAAAGTGTAAAGTGTATCCACTCAGCTACGAAGCTAAACCCCTAAACCCTTCTCCCGCCCCGCCCAGCCTGATCGAAGTTCAGGTATAGAACCCTTATGGTAACCCTTTTAGAATGCTTTAAAGAAGCCCTACACTCTAACCCAGCCTGATCGAAGTTCAGGTACTGGTAGATGGAGTCCGAGCTCTTGGCCAGCTCCGCATGGTACTTCAGGTACTCCTGCACTCCAAGAGCATAAAGGTATTATTATAAAGATAGTCATGATAAGAGAAAAACAAAAATTTGCTTTATAGTGATAGCTATGAGAATAATAGCAAACATAATAACAATAGCAAGAATACCAATGGGAATAGCAACTTCAGGCACTGATATTCCTTTCTGCTCGGCCAGCATAGCTCTAGTATAACAGTCAGTGTTGCTATGTATTTCATTGCACTTTCGTGGTGCGAACCAGAACGTCTGCAAGTGAATCCTCATTATTATTAGGGCCCCATACAAATCCCCTTATAATGAAGCCCAATAAGGTAGGGATATCCCTACAAAATGCTTATGCGTATGTGCTTTTTGGGTCCCTAAATTATGGCAGCCGAAGGCCGAAGTCCACAAAGCGTAGACGGGTGCCAATCCTGAAGAACTGAACACCTACATGACTCCAGTAACTCTTGTAAGCTAAACCCTAAGTTAAACCCCTAAGTTAAACCCTAAACCCTAAGCCCTAAGTTAAACCCTAAACCCTAAAAACCCTAAGTTGAAGTCTCCGGAGGCCTCAGATTACCAAAGCCTGTAAGGGCCTTAATCATTAGAATACGTGGAGGGACTTAGTAAGTAGGTAGTAAGTAGACTTATAAGTACCCTAGAAGGGATCCTAATTGAGGTTATGGTACTATAAGTCCCTAAAATAACCAGTTACTAAGTCCCCCGACCCTCCAAGCAGGGCTTTGGGGCCCATTACACTGATTATAATAAGGAACCCCGAAAGTAGATCCGTTGGTAGACCCCTTTAGGGAACCCTTCAAAAGAACTCCCATAATCTAAACCCTAAACCTTACAGTAGAAGCCAGAAAGTTGGAATATCATTATCGTACTCCCTTTAAGGTAAACTATAGGGGATCCTACCATTAATCCATATTCCAACTTTCTGGAGTTCACTTTATACCTAAGTTTTAAGTCCTTTATAGTCGGTGTATCAAAGCCTAGGCATGCGACCTTGCAGACACCTATCGGAATCTCGAAGGCTAGGGGCCAACCTGGGTTTGGGATTTAGGGCTTGTTTAGGGGTTTAGGGGTTTAGAGTTTAGGGTTTAGGGGTTCGGGCGCTACCTTGTCTTGTGGGGCGCATTATGCTCGGATTAAACACTTCTTACTACATCGCCCTGGGACGCAGCTCGAGATCTGAAACTAATCTAGCCTTTACTTCGTTAGACTCTAGAGTAATATAGGGGCCTAAATAACTACCATCATTATTGCTGAGGGTTCCGTAGTATGAACACACCATCATATACACCAAAACTTGGCTCTACTTATTCAGGCCCTATACTACACCCGAAAATAACCTTAGTATCCCCCATAAAGAACATGTAAAGGACCCCCCAAAGGCCGCCATATCACAGAACGTGTGTAGCAACATTTAAAGTACACCCCTCCGTAAAGGAGCTCTATTCTTAGTCGAGCTATTCAAGCCCCTATATTAAGCCCTATAACAGCATAGAAAGCCATAAACAACCATGAACAATCAACGACCCCTAAGTTACACTATGATATTCTTTCTAGGAAGTGTGAAGACCCCTACTTGGAGGATCATGGGACTTAGTAAGTAAGGTTATAAGTACCTTAGTTGGGGTTATAAGTAGTTATAAGTATCGTTACCCTAATTATAAGCCTAGTTACTAAGTCCCATGATCCTTTAAGTACAATATATGGGTAGTTCTCTGAATTAGGGCCCCTTTTCAAATCCCTCATGGAGCACGGCGCAGGAGCTTACAAGGGACGCTAGTTTGGAGAACTACCCATATTCTTGCTAGGAAGTCGACTTGTGAAGACCCCTATGTTACACAGGTTTTTAGAGATTAGGGTTCCCTAAACCCTACTTGGAGGGTCGGGGGACTTAGTAAGTAGGTAGTAAGTAGACTTATAAGTACCCTAAAAGGGATCCTAATTGAGGTTATGGTACTTATAAGTCCCTAGAATAACCAGTTACTAAGTCCCCCGACCCTCCAAGTAAACTCCACACTCCTCGTTGGTTGGGAGCCGTCCGAGGATGGCTGCCACTGCTGCGAGCTCTGCGGATGCCTCGGCTCGTTTCTGCTTCCTTCATGGTGGTGTTATTTAGTATTGGGGGTTTGGGGGTTTAGGGGCTTTGTGATGTAGGGCTTGTGAGTTTAGGGTTTATATATATATAGAGATAGAAGTTTAGGTTGCTGGCTTTCGGGGTTTTGGGCTTTATGATGTGGGGCTTGAGAGTTTAGGGTGTAGGGTCTAGGATGTGGGTTCTTGGGGCTTAGGGCCTTTCAAGGCTCACTCAAGGTTAGGCTTTCTGGATGTAGGGCTTGAGAGTTTAGTTTAGGGTTTAGGTGTTGGGCTCCAGGAAAACTGCGAATACTTGTACCTCTCGAGTAAGGCTCCGGGATCATACGATTCTTGATCCCACTATCGGGGCTTCTACGAAGCTTGCTGGCGGCTAGCCTTGAATGGCTTTTCCTTCTAAGGACTTTCAAGCTGTCCGGCCCGCGGTTGAGGGGTGATTCATATCGTTGCTGTGGTCTTAATGGTGCAAGTCATCGTAGTGCTCCAAGTAAGTTTTCGCCATGACCAGTGCCAACAGCAATCACATAATGTCGAGAATTCCTGCTAACATCGATAGCACCACCATCTGCATCTTCTTCGCCACCATCAACAAATCATGATATGATTTGTCTTCGCCGTCTTGGAAGATTAACCGTCAACATTGTTTACAGGGACCCTTAGGAGTGTAGGAGGAGGGAGGGTATGGGGCCTTAATGCCCATAACAAGGACCGAATAAGGCCTAATTAAGGAAGTATAGTCCCCTGCCCCCGCTCCCCTTTACCCCCCTAAGGGTCCCTATGTCAGTGTCATCGCCACATGCATCTTCATACTTCATACTCGCTCTCATTATCCCTGATCAGCAGCTGCAGCAGAAGTAGCGGCACTACCGCCAACATGACCATCACATTGCTACTGTAGCAGTCCCCCCCAACCTTCTTTGTGCGAACTACCTACACCCTAAACCCTAAAACCCTAAACCCTAAACCCTAACATGTTAAGACTTGCAGACCGAGGGGCCAGGTAGACATTGGCGCCTCGGAGAATTTGGGGCGTGGGGTCCGGGCTTTCAGGTCCAGAGCTGCTTCCGGGGATCTCGAAAATCTGAGAAGGATCTGGTTTCTTATGGAGGAGCGCAGCTTAAACTATCAGTAACTATATACCATAATGGGGAAAGACCCCTTGTTACAAGCCAACTACCTACCGATCTATCTGCTAGCTATCCACGTATGTGTGAGGGTGTGTGTGTGTGTGTGCGCGTGTCATTCAGTCGCATAGCTAGAACAGGGTTTTGGAGTATATTATAGTACCAATGCAAAAAGGCACCCCAAAATAGTATTGTAGGGCGCCAAACGCGACCCTAATATAGTACCCTAAATAGTAGGATCCTTACTTATTATAAGGACCCCCAAATACGGTACCCCCCACACCCCCAGTTTTGGGAAACTCCCATATTGCTGAACCACCAACTTCCCCCGACCTCCGTGAATGGCGAGCGGCCCTTGCCCAGACGGTTGGGGAAGTTACGGGTGGAGGTCGACACCACGGTGGCGTTGTCGGCCACTCGCGCCTCGCGGCTTGCGCTTTAGTCGGGGGCCTCGAAAGGTAGGATGAAGGTATAGCTGGGATATTCCCAAATAAGAGTCCTTCCATAAGGGATCGTTAATCCCACCTACCTTCATCCCACCTTGTGAGGCCTCCGATTTAGTTACTTCAGTTGTGGAGGGTTTGGTCGGTTTGGTGCTCAAGGCCTGCCAGCTTAGGGTTTACAGCTCAGGGTCTGTGAAAGAGTTCAGGGTGCTTGGTTTGGAGCTCAGGGTTTGAGCAGTTTGCGTTAGAAGCTGCCCCCACCCTGTAATAGTGACTATAAGGATTATATTCATATTATATTAGGGCCCTCTTACATTATATTATACCACTATTACAGGGTGGGGGCAGGTGGGGGCAGCTTCTAAAGTTTGCGTCTAGTACGGATTAACAATAAAGATGTCGATGGCTTAAGGTGTCCGGGAGGGCTACATATTTGCATCCGCGTGTGGGCATTAGACTCCGACGAAGGGTGAGATCCAACCGCAGCACCTAAAACCCCGCACCCAACAAGCTGGCAGTAAGTACAGCACCAGAACCTCGAAACCCATCGCTCCCTTTAATTTGAAGCCGTGGAATCATGCCTGCTAAAACCCCTAATGAACCCCTAAACCCTAAACCCTAAAACCCTAAACCCCTAAACCCCTAAACCCTAAACCATAAACCCTAAACCCCTAAAACCCCTAAAACCCTAAACCCCTAAACCCTAAACCATAAACCCTAAACCCCTAAAACCCCTAAAACCCTAAACCCCTAAACCCCTACACCCTGAAAGCCTTAACTCCCGGCCTGGTTGCCCATGCAAAGGGAGCAACCGGGCATCTCGGTCCGGGCACCGACCTGGACCATCAGGTTAGGGTTCAGGGATTAGGGTTTAGTTTAGGGATTAGAGTTTAGGGTTTAGGGTTCAGGGTTTAAGGATTACAGGTTAGGGATTAGGGTTCAGGGTTTAGGGTTCCGGAACCCTAAATGGCTCCGGGCTGTAGGGCTCAAAGCTCGAACTGTATGGCTTCGGCCTTTCCGTAGACGGAGTAGTAGCCCTCCTTGGTGAGTTGCTCCTGCAGCAGTGACGTTTCGTTGGTTTAGGTTAGGGCGTCGGGCGCTAGACCCTATAAGCCCTAACCGGCAGCAAGCCATCCTCACTGCTGGAAGCTGTCTGTCTTGTTCTTAGTAGAAACCCTGGCTTCGATATCATCGGGACACTGCCACAAACTAGCTCATGGTAGACTCAGGTAGTCAGAGCATGTCGACGTCGTGGCTTCCGGCTTGGAGAAGTTGGGAGGTTTAGGCGACTTCGGCCAGACTTGCGGGTCTTAGGATTTAGGGTTTAGTGGTTCAGGGTTTCGAGCGTGGGGTTTCGAGTTTGGCAGGGCGGGGATACGATTGCCAATTTTTCAGACTCTGTTATGGTGTCGGCGGACGGGACCTCATGAGCTTCAAGCACATGAAGGCATACATACACCCACAGGTCCTCGTCCTCAAGAGATCAGAAGAACACCAACCGCTGTAGTTGTAATTACCCTCCACCCATGAGCCTCCAAGCAAGCACTGAACCCCAAACCCGGGGTTCACATCATGAAAATCCATAAAGCCCCTATGAAACCCAGGCCTGATGCGATATGCAACCTGTGCCTGAACCCCATGGTTTAGGGTTTTCAGGGTATTGAGTTTGGGGTTTAGGGTTTACAGGGTTTAGGGCTTACAGGGTTTGGGGCTTCCAGGGTTTAGGGGAAACCCCCGCCCTAAATTCCTCGTCCATCTTGGTCGGGGGGGCAATCCACAAGCGAGTGGACAGCTGGCCGTCGAACTGCGAAAGCATCTTTCCGGCGGCTCGGTAGTGGCCTGAGTTTAGAGCTCCGGGGGGGAAGTTTCTGCATGGGGTTCATGTGGAGTTGGCCCACAGCGTCGGAATGTTTGGGCTAGCCGGAAATCTGTTCATGTCCTGTAGGGGCCTTAATAATTAGGGTTTGGGGGCCCATTAAACTATAGTTATAAAAGGGACCCCCAAAATAGTATTGGTAATGCTTGAGGCCCCTCTATTAGGTATCAGGCTTTGGAGTTTAGATCGGAGCTGTGGCTATGGGCATGTAGGACCGTAATTGATAGACATTCAGGGCTTCCGGCAGCTGCTCCCACGCCCAAAGAACAGCTAAACCGAGGAATTGCAGAGAAAACGAAGGCCAGAACTCAACTTCCGGCAGGAGGGAGGGATCACCTTAGCCTTAGCCCCATGCCCTCGCATAGCAGCAAAACTTGACCCTTCAAAACCGGACCTACTACAGAGACTCAGCCTAGGTAATCATCTTACAGAGTGAGGGTACTAGATAGATAATCAATTAGATAGACAAATAGACAGATAGATAGATAGATAGATAGATATGAGCGCGAGAAACACATGCAGCATGTGTCAGACGTAAGAGGTTACCAGTGGAACAATGCTACCCAATCTTGAGGATGCTGACTCCCAAACCCTAAACCTTAAGCGGCTTAGGACTTAGGGTTTAGGGTTTACTTCGCACACTAAACCGCAAATCCTAAGCAACAAAATCTTCTCTCAATACGGCACCCACAGCATGGCGTCTCAAAGAAGCCCGAGGCCGCGACCAATGTTCCTGGGTGGGCCATGCAGGATTTAGGATCGCAGGCTGTAGAAGTAGGGTTTAGGGCTTGGGGAAGAAGCAGTCCTTCTGCCTACTTCGTGCACTGCATGACCAGTCGGTTACATCGTGCGCAAGGCTGTTGAACGCATGCAGCTTGTCAAGATCATATAGGGTCTTGTCCAGGGTAATCAGAATCCTAGTAGTTAGGTCCATATTTGGCTCCTTGCTTGATGAAGCTCACCAGTTCATGCAGGATGCGTCATGCAAGAGCCAATGAACACCTCGTCGATTCCGGCGGTTCCAATCTGCAAGCAGGATGCCACGGTAAAAGCTTCGCTTGCCAAGAGAGTGCACAGTGGCAAAA
This sequence comes from Symbiodinium sp. CCMP2592, assembly GCA_905221615.1. NCBI lineage: Eukaryota > Dinophyceae > Suessiales > Symbiodiniaceae > Symbiodinium > Symbiodinium sp. CCMP2592. Next base: position 1,290,806 of record CAJNDT010005112.1, read on the forward strand.
GAAGAGCCCTAAACCCCAAGCCCTAAACCCTAAACCCTTGAAGCCCTAAACCCTAAACCCTAAACCGACGGCGGGCAGCGGAGGCAATCCGAAAAGGAGCGATCATGACCATCGGGATGGCAATGCCAGTGGTGGCCATGTCGCAAAATCCAAGCTGAACGGTTTAGGGTTTCAAACTGGATCCCGCCTCCGTCAGGGTCTTGGCATCATCAGGATCGTTGGGGCAGCACAAGACCGGCTCCTCAACAAATGACAGTAGGGTTTAGGGGTTAGGGTTCAGGGGATTAGGGGTTTAGGGGGAGGAGGGGTTGGCCCTCCGGCGTTTCAGTTCATTGAGCTCGTTGAGGCTGGTGGAACATGTTTGGCTTTCGGGTCTTAGGGGTCTGTGAGCCATAAAGCTCAGTGCTTAGGGTTTAGGGTTGTAGTTTTGGGGCTCTGAAAAGCCTTCATGCATAGATACCTCTACAGGAACCACAAAAGGCAAACTAACAAGTTTCCCAAATTGCCACCTCGTCAGGGGTTTTAGGATTTGCAGCCTTGGGATGCAAAGCTTGCATTTTTGCAGTGTAATGGAGGGGCCCTGGTGGTTCTAATTGGGCTTTGGGTGACACATTTTTTGTATAATTACAATACATGCATCATAGAAAGAAATATATTCATATTTATCTTTGTACTTATATGTATATGTATGTGCGTATAATATATATATATATATATATATATACACATATGTGTGTGTTTGTAGTTACATATACCAATGAACCGGAAGGAATGCACATGGCAATTCTTCTGGCTTCTATCGTAGTTCTGAACTGAAGCAACGTGTTGACCCTGAACCCTCAACCTTAACCCCCCAACCCTGAACCCTAACTCCTGAACCTTGAAACCTAAACCCTCCAACCCTGAACCCTAACTCCGAACCCTAAACTCTAAATCCTAAGTCCGCTGAAGGACACCAGTTCCTCACCATACTTATAGTGTTATAGCAGAATATACCCCAAATCTCTATTCTCATTATACGACAAAATCAACCCAAAAGGATCGAAACTGGCAGACGTAAAACGCTGCAGTCTACACAAAAAACGCGCCCTGTGAACTCGAATGCAGGGGCCTCAATCCTCAGAAAAGGGCTTTGGGGATATATCGCAGTAGAGTAGGAGTAGAAGGGAACTACTGTATATAGAGATAGTCTCCGCAGTCATTCTGACCGCTACTAAACATCTTCATAAACTTGGTGCCAGTGCTTCAGCTGAGTTCTGCATTTAGAAAAGCAGCAGGTGCCCTAGAATCAGTTCATCTTGACAGGCCGGTGAAATCCCCTGCCATACACAAGAAACAAATGAAACATCGCAAAACCATCTAAGACCGGTCCTTCAGCTCATCCAGGTTGATGTCGATGACGGCCTCAAGAGCGGTCCGCTCAGACAACGTCTGGACCGTCCGAGGTTTTGTGGCTTTAGAATCACAGACCGGGCGCCGGGTGTAGTCACCGTGGCCTGACACACCATCGGCCTAAACCCTGGACAGACAAACAAACAAACAGACAGACGAAACCCTAAACCCCAAACCCTAAAGACGGACAGACACACAGACAGACTCACCCACGCGCACACCTCTGAAAGCCCATGGTAGCCCTTCTCCATAGCAAAGGGGAAGAGGAGGGACCCTTAATGGGGACCCCTACCCTATCATGGGCTAGATAATGGGTACATAATAGCTATATTAAGGGCATCTACCTAGACCCCCAAAAGTAGGTAAAATAATTGCCCAAAACCTAAAAAAAAGGCTATCATTCTACCTACTTTTGGGGTCCAGGTGCCTAGGGGTCCTTTTTTTGGGTCCCTCCTTTTACCCATAGCAAAAAGAAGCGGTGAGCAAGGCAGAGACTCCAATATCCCTTAATTAAGGAATATTCCTTAAATCATATTAGGGATCCTACTATAATTTAAGGAATATTCCTTAAATCATATTAGGGATCCTACTATAATTTAAGGAATATTCCTTAATTAAGGGGTATTTGTGAGTACCCTTAACCCTAAGCCCTACAGATCCCTTACAGCAACCCTTAAAAGAACCCTTATAGGATCCCTGAAAGGAACCCTTATAGATCCCTGAAAGGAGCCCTTATAGATCCCTGAAAGGAACCCTTATAGTAAGGGATATTGGAGTCTCTGGGCTAAGCCTCCCAGGGCCCTGGCAGCGTACTCGGCCTCCTTGTCAGCCTGCGAGTCGATTTCGCTTCCCTTCTTGAGCTGGGCTTAGGGTTTTCAGGCTTTAGGGGTTTAGGGTTTAGAGGTTTAGGGGTTTAGGGTTTAGAGGTTTAGGGGTTCAGGGGTTTTGGGTTTAGGGGTTTAGGGGTTTGGGGGTTTAGGGGTTTGGGGTTTAGAGGTTTAGGGGTTTAGGGTTTAGGGTTTTAAGGTTTAGGGTTTAGGGGTTTAGGGTTTTAGGGTTTAGGGTTTATTTGAAGTAACCATGGAGAAAAAGTTTGTTTTAAGATGCAGTGGCCTTTCTCCGCATGGCAGCAGGTCCAACACCTACCTCCTTGAGGTGTGCACCAAAACAGCACTTACAGCTCCCATTTCCCTCAGAAAATCCCTCCTTTTTAGGGAAGTATAGACTTTTATTTCATAATTGACCCCTTTAAGTACCACGTCCCCCCCAAAAAAGTGTTAAAGTATGGAACTCCAATGCCAGGTGAGTGAGGCTTCAGGGGCCCTGGTTTTGCTTTAATGTAGGCCTGTAGCCGGAAAGACCTACCTTTAGGCTTCCTATTATGGTTTCTATATATAGTTCCTGAAAACAGGCATATAGGTGTTTTTGGCTACGGGGGAACCTGATTAAGAAACCCTGGCCCTAAAACCCCAATTTATATAGTAGGATCCATGTTAAGAACCCTAATTAGGTTCCAAGGGTTCTTAATCAGGTTCCTATAGTAGGAGCCAGAAAGTTGGAACATCATTCTCCTCATGCCCCTAAAGTAAAGTATAGGGAATCCCAGTGGATCCTACGTCCATGTTCCAACTTTCTGGGGTTCACTATATATTACCCAAACCCACAAAGCTTTGCAACTTTAACTAGGATACCCAGTAACCTAGGAACAAAAAGGCCTCTCTTTTTGGTATTGGGTAACTTTACAAGGAACCTAGGACCAGAAAAAGGGAATAAGGGTACTACTGGGCATCCTAGTTAAGTGCTAAGGCGGTCTTCTACTCCTTGGCCGGAGCATCCCTGGGTCTCTTCACAGGGGGGTTGAGGACTATCACTGAGTGGGGGCCGTACCTAAGTTGAAGGCTTTGATATTCGCGTGTTCATGCTGGTCCTTGCTGTCGGCAGGAAAGCTCCAAGCATGGCAGTCGGATTCCAAACAGGGCTTGGGGAGTCGAACTTGGCAAGAGGCTGACTTCGCTGAAAAAGGCGAAACTCTATATAATATCTAGACTTATGTAAATATATATATATATATATACACGCATTAAATACGTATATATATATATATATATATATATATATATATATATATATACACATATTTTATGTATATATCGGCAGAATCTTCAATTTCCAGATCCTCGGCCTAAGCTTCGAGAATTTAGGACGAAATTCCGGGCTCCATGCCTCCGTGAGGGTGGGGCTTCGTTGAAAAAAAAGCGAAACTATATATATACATATATATATATATATATATATAGTATAGACATATACAGTAAAGACATTTATAGTAAAGACATATAAATGAATATATAGAGATGTGTATATATATATATATATATACACATGTGCAAGACTTCAGGCCTCCATGAGGGTGGGGCTCTCCAGCCACTTCTCCATCTTGGTGACACGCCGGGCGAGGGTACGGGGATCGCTGTAGCCCTCGGAGATCATCCACTTGAGCAGCCTGGAGCCCGGCTGGCGCAGGGTTTAGGTCAAGCGGGTTGGGCGTTAATGCAAGGTTAACAACTTTATAAAACAGGGGCCTTCTTAATCAGAATAGGGTTTTGGGGTCTATTATGCTAAAATTAGAATAAGGGGCCCGCCCGAAAATAGTATTCGTAATTATTTAGGCCTCTATAGTGGGGGTTTAGGGTTCGGGGTTTGCTAACATGGTTCTTAAACTCAATACTATAGGGGCCTAATAATAATTCGAATAGGGGTTTCGGGCCCGTTATACCATAATTATAAGAAGGAACCCCCCAAAAAATGCAGGTAATTTTTGAGGCCCCTACCCCAAAGCTCGAAACCTTTAGATCCCTTGTAAATCCCTGAAGGAACTGTAGTGGTTTGTTAGAATTTAACAAGGGCCCGGACATGGAGCTCTGTGCCAGGCTACTCCTAGGATGCCAGAGACTTTGTGTAATGTAGGTGCCTCTATTTGGGAGTTTCCGAAAATCGGGTACCTTATTTTGGGGTCCTTATAATAAGGATCCTAGTATTTAGGGTACCATATTAGGGTCCCCGATTTTCGGAAACTCCCATTTTTAGAACCAGAACTATCTTATATTTTGGTTTAACCACAATAGGAAACCTTTAAAAGGAACAGTACAGCCTTCTATATTACACGTTTCGCAGATGCTGAGGAACCTCGCAGAGTTGCAATCGGAAACAGTGCTCGGCCCCGCAACGACCACCCACGAGCTCCCAACCCAGATCCGAACCATCAAACCCAAAACCTATAACACTACGAGTCCGTATGCAGCTCTAGACCTAAAAGTGACCTAGGAATAAAAAGGGTGCCTTTTTGGTTCAAAGGGGGGCTTGTATGGAAGCTGAGCCCTAAACAAAGGGAATAAGGGCCTACTCTAGGTCCTAGAACTTGAGTTTCACCCAGATCATGAGCCGACAAGGCACGTAATGTTGGAAGTCAGGTACTCCTTCACGGAGTCCTCTGAATTTCGAGCGTTTGAAGGCTTTGGAGTTCAGGGCTGGTTTTGGGCTTGGCCCATTAAAAAACCTGCTACGCCCTTCTACTCCCTTGTAAACATTGAAGACTGGACAAAAACACGTAGACACCCTAAACCCCCCATAAACACCCTCTACACCACGTTAAAAGCCTCATTCAGCTTGAGGTATTCTAAGTATAACCCTACAGAAGACCCTTACAAAACCCGCATGAACTCCACCCCACCCATAGCCTCATTCAGCCCGAAGTCTTGCAAACCCTGTAGCTACCCCCTCAAAAAAGACCCATAAATAGGCCCCCTGCAAAGCCTCAAAATACACCCTGTAAACAAACCTAAACCCTAAACCCTGAGCCCTAAACCAAAAAACCCAAAACCCTAAACTTCCCTAAACCCTAAACTCCGTAAAGAGCCCCCCCTCATTAGCCTCATTCTGCCTGAAGACTTATAGACCCTATAGATAACCCGGAACCCTTTTTAATAACCAAAGAGACCCCACCATGAGAACCCTAAACCCTCTCGCCGGAAACAGGCGAGTGTTTTCAATCGAGATCTGCAGCAGGAAATACATCGGCACCACTTTGCTTCGAATGAAACCACGAGCTCCACAATCCATCGGGGAGAAATAAACAGTCATGATTGGAACTCATCTCTGGATGGATATCTTGGAACCCCAAAGAACCCTATAGAACCCCTGTACAACCCTATAGAACTCCATAGAACCCTATAGAACCCCTATACAACCCCATAGAACTCCATAGAACCCTATATAACCCCTATATATAACCCTATAGAGCCCCTACACGCCTAAGAGCCTCTATAGAACCCTATAGAACCCTAAACCCTAAAAAGAGCCTCATTCAGCTTGATCCGGATTTGCATACACCCCTATAGATAGGCCCGAACCCCATACAACTCTCTAGAACCCTAAAAAGAGCCTCATTCAGCTTATCCCTAAACCCTAAATCCTAATCCCTAAACCCTAATCCCTAAACCCTAAACCCTAAATCCTAATCCCTAAACCCGAAATCCTAATCCCTAAACCCTAAACCCTATAAATCCCTAAACCCTGAAGAGCCTCGTTCAGCTTGATGGTGCAGCCCGCCGCGGAGCGCTCGGCGGAGGCGTCCGAAAGCTCGAAGGCCTGCTCGCACTTCCTCGGCAGCTTGGGGCTCCTACTGCTGATGATATAAATCCTAGGGTTCCTTTAAAGGGGTCTATTAAGGGTACCTTTGAGGGCTTCCTTTAAGGGAGGATCTATAGGGGCTTTAGGGTTTAGGGCTGATGCTCGCACTTCCTCGGCAGGTTGGGGTTCCTTTTAAAGGGATCTACAGGGGCTCCTTTAAAGGGATCTACAAGGGTTCCTTTAAAGGGATCTACAGGGGTTTCTTTAAAAGGATCTATAGGGGTTCCTTTAAGGGCTCCGACTTAGGGGGTTAGGGGGTTGAGGGGTTAGGGGTTGAGGGGTTTGGTGGTTTAGGGGTTTAAAGGGTTTGGGTGGTAATGCAGGGTCATATAGGGTAATACTGCTGATGATATAAATCCTGCATGACCTTAAGGACCCTAAACTATGGGAATTATGGTATATTCGTTATCATGGGTCATGCAGGATTTATATCATCAACCGTACTTAAGGGCTGAGGTTTAGGGTTTGAGGGATTTAGGGTTTAGGGCTTAGGGTTTGGGGCTTAGGGTTTGGGGTTTGGGGTTTAGGGTTTGGGGTTTGGGGTTTAAAGTTCATGTAAAAGGTTCAACTCAAGGTGTCTATCCTGCTTAAGGGCTTAAAGGGTGATTAAGTGGTACTATAGGGTTCCAGCACAAGGTTTTAGGTGTTAGGGTTTATGGCTCCTCAGATTTAGTCTCAGATTTAGGGCCTAATTTAGGGCTCCTTAAAGGGTTCCTTCGAGGTTTCTGTAAGGCTTAGAATAGAGGGTTTTCCAAGGTGGGTTCCCAATTAGGGGCTATCGGGTTCGATGAGGATTCACAGCTACGGGTCCCTGTTTTTCCTTTTTGGACGGTTTAGGGTTTAGGGTTTAGGGTTTAGGTGCGCGGTTTCGTGCGGCAATGGTTCTGTAGGATGTCTGTAGGATTGTTCGGACAGTTCTGAAAGCTTTTGCGGCGTGCTTGACTCTAAGAAGCCATAGGGCTTCAGTGGGTGTTAAGCTTCTCAGAGTTGGGGAGTAAGGTCTTGGGTTCAAGCCTTCGGGGATTGCGGTTACCTTGATGCGTTCAACCCTGAACCTGCGGGTACTATACTGTCGGCACAGTTTCAGTCCAAAACATTCCAGCGTTCTTCATCTCAGACCCTGTAACAGCACCTGAAACCATCAAATAGCCAATAACCCAAACCCTAAACACCCATGCCCCAAACCCTAAACCCTTAAACCCTGAACACCTTAACAAGCAAACCCCTGAACCCCTGACCCCCAAAACCTGACCCCTACACCCTAAACACCTATGTCCTAAACCCCCAAACCCTTAACATGTAAACCCCCGACCCCCAAAACTTAAAACCCTTACCTATAGTCTCCATTGTAGTTCCTTTTGTTGGTTAACCAATTTTATGGTTAAGCTCTTATGATAGAGATTTTGGTTAACCAAAAAGGAACTACAATGGAGACTATACCTGGACCCCAAAAGTATGTAGAATCATAGCCTTTTATAGGTTTGTGGTCATTATCTTACCTACCTTTGGGGGTCTAGGTAGGTAAGTTCCCGTAATCCCTAAATCCTAACTAAACCCTAAACCTTAAACCCTAAACCCTAAACCCGAGATCCCCCCAAAGCCCTCGATCCGCCGCGGCTCAGGTCCGGCAAGCCCTCGATCTCCAGGATGCGGCCGTTGAAGATGTTCTTCCTGGGCTCGCCCCAACCCAGAGACTATACTGAACTTAGAACCCTAGCAAAACTTATAATTTTAGCTGTTTCTTCGGGATTCATTAAAAAATATTTCGGGCTCGCCCCTCTTACTTTTAGGGCTCCTTAAAGGGCTTCTTAAAGGGATCTAGAGGGTTCCTCAAAGGAATCTAGGGGGTTTAGGGTTTAGGGCTTCCACTTAGAGGATCATGGGACTTAGAAACTAGGGTTATAATTAGCGTAACTATACTTATAGCTACTTGTAACCCCAAATAAGGTACCTCGCCCCAACCCAGAGAGCCCAATACCCCTTAATTAAGGAACATGGCTTAAATTATATAGGGCTTCATATAATGATTTAAGCCATATTCCTGAATTAAGGGGTATTGGGCTCTCTGGGAACGGCTTAGGGTTTAGGGTATAGGGTAATGCAGGGTAATATCGGGTAATGTAGGGCTCGCCCCAAAAATTGGGTTAGGGTTAGGGGGTTGAGGGGTTGAGGGGTTTGGTGGTTTAGGGGTTTAGGGTTCAAAGGGTTTGGGGGGTAATGCAGGGTAATATCGGGTTTAATGTAGGCTTTACTTGGAGGATCATGGGACTTAGTAAGTAAGGTTATAAGTACCTTATTTGGTGTTATACGTAGTTATAAGTATAGTTACCCTACCCTAGTTACTAAGTCCCATGATCCTTTAAGTAGGGTCTGGGGCATCCAGAGTGTGTGTGCCTCTGTCTTTGGGGCCGATTTGGGTCCTACTGTTGATGATATAAACCCTACATTACCTTAAGGAACCTACACTATGGGAATTATGGTTATTCCCCTTTTATGGGTGATGCAAGACTGTATATCATCGCCCGCAATGTGGGGGCCTGCATCGGGTTCCTTGCAAAGTCCAGGCTCCTTCTGGGCTAGGAGGTGCTTCTAAAGCCTATTTGGGTTGAGTTTTTGAAAGCCCTAAACCCCAAACCCTAAACCCTAAAACCCTGACCGCTAAAACCCCAAACCCCTAAACCCTAAACCCTTACAGGGAACTCCAGAAAGTTGGAATATGGTTCCAGGGTAGGATACCCTATAATCTACCATAAAGGGTTGAGGATAATCATATTCCAACTTTCTGGCTTTTACTTTATACCCCCGCTCGGACCTCTGTTGCTTTCGCGTCATCGGCCCTCGGAAGAGGGCCTTCATCAGTTTAGGGTCGCAGCTGTTGCTGCAGAGTTTTATACGGGGGTTTTCGAAAATAGGGGACCCTAACATCGTACCTTCAATAATAGGATCCTTATTATAAGGACCCCCCAAAAAAGGTACCCCTGATTTTCGGAAACTCCCATACTGGTGATGTCAGGTTTCTACATTCACCCGAGCAGCCTTGCGCCCAGAGCACTGGAATCTGCCACAGTCCAGGACTCAAGGCTCAGCGTTTCGGGGCTCGAGCAAGAGACCCGGAACTTAAAACACAAAAAACCTACCACCCCAAATCATAAGACCCTGCACCTAAAACCCTCCAAGCCTCCAGCCCTGAGTCATGAAACCCTAACCTAGCACCTAAACTTGGGGCTCATGGCTTTCGGCTTTTGCTACCTGAAAAGATGCAACACTCAAGGCGCTCACTTCGGGTTTGGGGTTTAGGGTTTGGGGCTGGTCTTCCTAACATAAGCACGACTGCTCGTATGGGCTTTGGAATTTCAGGATCCACCGGACCGAACCCAAAACCTGACCTCCGTAACCGAACTGTACACACAGCAGTGTAGGCCCTAAACGCCCTAAACCAACACCTCGCAAATCAAAATCACATGTGAAGCAGGGCTTTTGTATTGCTAGAATCCCCACAACAGCAACAAAAAATCAAACACTACTTAGTTGAGACCTTAGGTACGGCCCCCATACAGTAAGAGTCTATAAAAGGGCTATTATTAAGGTCCTGATATATCTACATTATGAATATTATTCAACTATTACTGAGTGGGGGCCGTACCCAATTGAGACCATTCACGAATTAAAGCCAGCTCCTCCACAATACACTCTCTTCTTCAACAACCGGGCCCCCAAAAGGTCAAACTTTCTAAAATAGAGCTATTATATGCGGCCAAAGAGTTTAAAGCTCCCCCGTTCACTATCTAAGTACAGAAGCCAAAAGATTCTCTCGCACCTATTCCTCAGAAGCCCTAGTATCCTGTATGAACCGAACCATAAGCCCCAAACCTTGAAACCTAAACCCTCCGAAATCGAAGGAGCCCTCGAACCTCGAAATCTTACACCAGAGACCGGCTGCCAAACCTGACGAGTGTCTTCCCCTTCTTCTCCACGGTCAGCAATCCCTGATTAATGGCTCGGGGTAAACGGGTTCCCCAAAGAACACTTTGCTGGGGGTTCTTTGGATAGTATCTGGAGGCCCTGCTAGGAATACTGTGTACCATCTTCTATGCGTATGTCGGCGTATGTCTTTCGTGTTAGGTTTCATGATACTTAAAGACTTAAAGCCCTCAGCCCTGTGCTCTAACTAGACGCCTAGTCTCTTTGACTGGGGTTTCCGCGGCCCTAAACAAGAGGTTATATGAGGGAATCCCAAAGAAGAGTCACGTGATTACCACAGCCCCAATCTATTCAAAGGACTGATGCCTTAGAAGGGGCCCCACACCCTGTAATAGTGGTATAATCGGAATATAATAGGGCCCCAATATAATCCTTATAGTCGCTATTACAGGGTGGGGGCCGCTTCTAACTGATCCCTATCCCCGGTGCAAACCAGGACGCCCTGAACCCCTAGGCCTAAACTCGAAACCTACACCCGCAACCTGACGCCTAAACCCTAAAACGTAAAACCTCAACCCGAAACCCTAAGTCCTAAATCCTACATTCCTAAACCCCAAAATCCTGCCGCCTAAATCTTACAAACCCTAAACCCTCCGTGGGCTCCACAGTTTCAAAACCCGACCAGTCGCCCTAACTGGGCCAAAGCTGGGTTCCTTCAAGTATCGGTTAGGTACGGCCCCCATACAGTCAGAGTCTATAAACGGGCTATTATTAAGGTCCTGATATATCTATATTATGAATATTATCAACTATTGCTGAGTGGGGGCCGTACCCAAACTATTGGTAATTACGTTAACCCCAAAAAACCCACCTTTTCAAGGTTCCTTAGGGTCCATGTACCCATGGGCCCCATAGTAGTTCCTTTTTGGGCTTGCCTAAGAGAATTCTCAATATGAACCACAAGAAGGAACTACTATGCTTCATGGGCCCTGAAACTACTCTAGGGGCCTTAATAATTAGAATAGGGAGTCGGGGCCCATTATACTATAATCATAAGGAACCCCCTGTTGCTAATGTCTAGGCCCCTATACCAAACCCTCGTCATAACCCTTAAAGGATCCCTTTTAAGGGACCCTAGTCTACCGAAGGCCTGCTTGATGGCATAGTAGGGGATGGCGTGGACCAAGTCGCGCAAGGTCACTCCTGGCTGCATCTTGCCTGGCGGGCGTTTTGCGGCTTCGAGCTGTCGAAACCTGGATGAATTGGGGTATAGAGTCTAGAGTTTAAGGTTTCAGGGTAGATTTCGATTTCGGTTAGAGTAGATGTCGATTTCGGCCACAAGATCTAGGAAACCATGTAGGACGAAATGTAGAAATCGAAAGCTGTTCCTCCGGTGGGGCCAATCTAGGAGTTGGGCTTTTGGAGGTTGAGGGTTGAAGCTTAAACTGAGTGCTTCGATTTCGAGGGCTAGGGGTCGGAAGCCTGCACATATGGCGAGCATTGAAGGTTTGAGGATTTGGCACGAACATTACAGCTAACACCTTTGAAGTTTGCAAGGCCGCAAATCTGAAGTTCTGATATCAGGTTCAAACTCGAGATATCAGATAGCGATGTCGCTGGTGGGGGTGGGTGAAAATTTGGGTGGGTGGGTGGGTGGGGGGCGGAGGGTGTGGGGCTATTACGGGAAAATGCTGGAACCCCAGAATGCTGCATTTACGCAGGATTTCGATGCGGCAGCGATATTACCCTGTTTTGAGGGCTCCTAGATTGAAGTTGCCGAATCAAACAACTCCCACCTGACCACGACAACAAAGGTGATACGCTCCAAATGAAACTCTTACGTGCTTAAACTCTGATCATGCTTCCCGCACACCCTTGCAAAGGAAAGAAGCGTGTATCTGCGCATGCATGCATGCTTATGAAAGTCAAGTACCTCTTCATCTCTCTTACCTAATACTATTCGTAGTTTCCTAACACATGCTCGTACCTCTGCGCGACATGTGTGTGTATATATATATATATATATATATGGCGCATCATGTATCTATCGATCGAGCTACCTACCTCAGACCTACCTCCTATCTCTCTATCTGTCCATCGCCCTGTCGAACTATCTATCTAAATAACCATCTATGTTACATAAATTAAATATGTTTATACGTACATAGCATTAGCAAAGCTTCGCATCCTAAACCCTGAACCACTGAAGGACCGAAGCCCTAAACTGTTGCCAAGCGGCCGCTGAAGCGAACCAAGACCGACTCAGGCATGTTCCTGCCGTCATTCGCAAATACACGTTTATTCGAGGCCTCTGAACCTGCACCCAAATCCTCCAAACCGCTAGACACTCTCGAGCCTAAAGAGCGCAGGACCCATTAAAACCCCGCATCCGCAAAAGACCTAGGACCCGATAATCCCACCACCTTAATGCCCTACATCGTCTTAAAAACCACCAAAACCCGAAAGCCCTAAACCCGCAGAAAATCCTAAATAAGCCCTTAGACTAGACCACCCCGAAACCTTGTGCTTTCCCTGCAACCCGAAAATCCCAAACCTCAAATCCCCAGACCCCCGGGAGGATCTAGAAAGTAGACCCCCTGATTTGGGGCCCTATACTACTAAGGGTACTTTTCTAGGAACCCCCCATTAAGGGATCTACTTGTTGGATCCTCCCGGGGGTCTGGGTCCTGACTCCCCGATGTGAGGGACGAGGGAGCATAGGGTTCAGGGATTCGAGGCTTCCCTGAACAGAAAGTCTGAACACTAGACCCTACAGATCCTAAATCCTCCAAAAACCCTAAACCCCCCCTAAACCCCTATGGATTCGAGGTTTCCCTAAACCCTGAACACTGGACCCCCTTTTAAAACCTAAACACTAGATCCTAAATCCACTAAAAACCCTAAAACCCCCTAGACCCTATAGATTCCCTAAAGAACCCTAAACCCCAAACCCCCTAAGCCCTATCGATCCCTTTTAAAGGAACCCTTAACCTTAAAGAACCCTCATCGCGCCGAGGCGCAGGGGCATCACCCCCGTGGCGGCGCCGAAGGCCACCAGTCCGGAGCCGGCGGGGAAGGAGATGCCCAGGGGGAAGCCTAGGGCTTAGTTGTTTTTGTTGTGTTTCTTGTTTTTGTTTGTTGGTTTTTGAGGGGGGGAGGGGGTTAGGGTGCGTTTTTTTGATCGAGTGTTTAAGTGTTCTAAGGGGATTTAGAGTATAGGGTTTAGGGAAGCCCAGGGCTGTTTTTGGTTTATTTTGGGAGGGGGGGGGGGTTAGGGTTTAGGGTAAAGGGGTTTAGGGCAAAAGGGTTTAGGTTTGTAGGCTTTATAGGCTTTGGGGGTTCAGGTTTAAGATGTAGGGCTTGGGGGTTTGAGGTTCAAGGTTTAGGTCTTGCGGCTTGGGATTTTAATCCGGAGCAGGATATTGGAGGTTCTTTGAAGGGCTCTTGAGAGTTCTTGACGGGATCTATAGGGGTTCGGGATTTGGGGATTAGGGTTGAGGGACTAGCGGTTTGGGGCTGTGAGGGTTTAGGGTTTCGGGTATTTAGGGTGTTCAGGGTGTTTAGGGGTTTAAGGACATGAGGAGCTCGTCAAGCTAGGCATCCGGCCGCAAGGTGCTATGCTCTTGCCTCCTTTGAAGGCAAGACAAAGCCTCTTTCCCACAACCACAGCCATGCCGCAAAGTACACCTAAAGTCTACCTAGACCACCCGCCCCCGTTGAATAACCACCACTATTGCTTCATGTCTGAAAAAACACAATGTTCCGCCAAAAGCACAATCTTGCGTAAAAAACACAATCCTGCCTTCCGGGCTCGCGATGAAAACCACAATCTTTCGTTCTAATACAAGACTGGTCATCGTCAACTCCTGGCTACAACACGAAAATTAGGTAGTATATATTCGATGCATGAACTCTTGTACTCGCCGATGTAGGCCCACTTTTTCTCACTCCTCACTCCGGAAGCATTCTGGAGAGCAGCAGCCGAACCTTGACCAGATATCGCTGGATCGTCCGAATGCTACAAGTTCGCGAAGATACCCGCCTTGAGACTCGAGATAATCTGCCAATGAAATCCTCGTTCTGTTCGCATAGAGCATAGGCAGGATTCAGGGTGTACAGGGCACCACGACGAAGTTGCATCTGCTGGTCGTGGACTATATGGCCTAGATAGTGTAGCTTCGGTCTCAATCGAAAACCTGTGACCTCACGGTCCATGCAGTCCTTCGCGAGGAAGTTGTATCCTCGCATATATCCCAGACCGGCATCAATGAGCAGTTGCGCACAGCCTCTAGGCAACCACAAACCGTGGGAGTGCATTATCCCAACGAAGGTCAAACCAGCTTGAACCGTTTGCCTCATGGCTTGCAGAACTTTTGTGTGCCACTGCTCCTTGATGGGCTGCTCTAGCAGAAGGCTTAAGTAGGCAGCAAGCCACATCAGGAGAAGACTCGCTTCCGAGCCTTTGCAATTGATCCAAGCATAATGGCTGTACTTCTCGAAGTTCATGTTGGATTTCGTGAACTTTTTCAAAGTGAGGTTCTTACCTTCGGCAAGAGCCCAAAGCTTGTACATCGAGTAAGCTCGCTGCAATCGTGGTTCTATGCCTTTCAAATCTCTATCCTCGAAATCAAAGTACTTCATGGCACACAATCGAACCACGATGCTGCCGATGCAATCCCGGAACAACCCATACTTCAGCACATGAAAGGGGTCGAAGAGGTAAAGAGATGCCGGGTTTTGAGTAGAGTACGGGGCGTGGTTTAAGGGCGGCAGAACATCCCATGGTTCGCTGCGGCCGATGGTGGCCGCCCAAGCCGGACTGTCTCTGCTGTCGCTGAAGCTGATGCCTGGAGCACCTGCTTCGCATTGGTGACATATCATTTGCTCGTTCACGAGTCCCGTGTTGTGATAGCTCCGGTTGAACTCACCAGCTTCCCAATGAAATTCGGCATCACCCTTGCAACCGATGAATGCGAAGTGGAAACGGGTCCCAGAAGCCTCATGGACTATGCCGTCTTTGAACAGACTCGTGAGTTCAGAAGCCACCTCTTTCAGAAGGGCTTGCAGTGCTCTTGAATTGTTGTTGTACACTTTAGAGGGGACTGCAGCAACCAGCCACCGGCTGACGTAGGAGTGTCCTTTGGAATTGTGTCGCTGGTGAGCATCAGGATTCAGCTTTGACCCTCCAGTGCAGCCGGGGCTCGAAACCATGGGACACTCATGCAAATCAGCATACTTTCGTTTGATTCCGGCGTTGTGCAGCCGCTCAGAACAAGTCCACTTCAGCTTCCCATCAGAAAACTGCTTCCTTGCATAAGCTTTGTTGTCGTATGCACAGCATTTCAGAAGATCAGGGCCTAGACCAAATGGTATCTCCCAGGACAGGACGAAAATCGGCGATTTCTGTAGCGTGCGACCTTTGTCGCCGTGAAGAAGACATGGTATGTAGAATCGGCGATCTTGCTCATTAACCTGAGAGTATACCACATGGTCTGGGTTCGTGAAACGGTACCGAGACCAGAACGTGCTGAACATATTCTCGGCCTGAGGTCCCACCTTCAATCCTCCGAACAGAACCTGCTCGTATCGATTGAGCAATACCTTTGCATAGCTGGGAACCGATAGAAAAGGAATGGACAATGGTTGGTCCCCCTGGCCAGAAGTTGCGACTTCCAAGCTCGACACAGGAACCTTCAAAGCCAGCCCGTAACGGTTAAATAGCCGATGAGCATTTCGTTCAGAGTGTTGCTTATCTACTCTAGAAGCTTCTTGAAGGGACGGAAGCGAGCAGCCATCTCTCAGGATCGCTCCGGCGATGTCGCCGATGCTGGAAGCAGGAGCCTCATCGAAAGATGGGTAGAATTGGATAGATAGATAGGTTGGCAGATTCATAGACACATCCTGAAGGAAAGTGTTTGGATAGGTGGGTAAATAGTACATATCGGTGGATAGATAGATCGATAAATAGACCGTGAAATTACAGCTTATAGCGAGACGGCTTTGTATCGTTAAGGGTTTTTTTATAGGGTACGTTTATATAGGGTTTAGGGAGTTGTGATATATGCACGGTGCACATTGAACGAATCATGACTGCACAATCGTGCCCTTGAGAGATTCTGGTTTAGTGCGTATAGGGATTCTATGCCGGGCTTATAAAGATTTAGGCTTTATATAAGGGTTTGTAAGGCTGCTATGGGTTTATACTTAAGGTTGCATGCTACCAAAGCTATATTGGCCGACAACAGCGATGGTACATTGAGAAGTGCCACCACTTGCTTTGATGTGCTGGGCTTTCGGGACGTCAGGATTCCTTTATGTTTGGGGGTGCATATGAAACCCTAGGAATTCTATCTGTCTATGTATTGTATACCTTGATCATATACCCTAAATTTGTTATGCAAATTTAAAATCTATGGCGGGTTATGGACTGTTGCTGCCTTGGACCCGGGCACCATCAGCCACTTTCTCGGCCAGTGCCACCAACGTATGAGATGCCACCGGACCTGGCATCGATTCCGAAGATCAACCCCTCCCCAACCAACTTTAAGCGAAGATCATGCACTTTACAAAGTGTAGAATCAAGCCGTGTGCACGTTTTTCACCTGCAATGCTCTCGCTACACATGGTAATCCACGTGCAAAGCCACAAAACCTCGCACCCCGGGCACAAGGCTGTCCTGAGCATCATTGTATTGCCCGAAATAACTCGATGCATTAGTCTATGGTGTACACATAAGCCAGCCCGGCCCTGATCATGAACAATTCTACTTAGTCCTCTGCCGCTTAGGCGGCTGCTCGGACTTCGTCGGCGCTTTTGGCGGGGTGGCCTTCGATGGAGCCTTGACCCTCGCTTTGGGGGTTGCCTTGCCACCACTTTTCGGCGGGGGAACCTTTGGTATCACGGTTGCCAAAGCACTTTCGAGCTTCGGAAGCAGGGTCCTGCCAAGGGGCTTGCGATGGGTTCGGGGTGATGAACTCTTGGTTACACATGCTGTCCTTGCACGGCCTTCCAATTCGAAGGCTTGGATAAGCCTGATCAATGCAATAGCATAGGTACAGATTCAGGTCATGGAAAGCTTCAATCAATATTGTGTTTGCGGTTGCTTCGTGCATCCAGGGCTCAGCTTGCGGCAGGTTCCCAGCTCGAGATCAATGTCAACTTCGGCCCTCAAAACGAATCGAAGACCAACAGCACTACATGAAGAATCTCCATCGTGCATCAGTTAGCAGCAACCGGAACCCTCATCCCAAAGTAGCCCAGCCACTGCTCGCTGTAGCCATCCACGAGACCCTCAGACTTGAACTGCTCCAGGAGCTCACAGCTAGAGTTCACTTTGGAATACAGCTCGTTGAGTCTGCTCTCCAGCCTAGGAGCAGACACTTTGTGAGTACATTTGCAGCAGTCACAGTGCAACTATCAAGTGCGAAACGAATGCTGAGTGCTGGTCTTGTCACGTAGCAGCATATTGCGATCCGGTGCCGGTGCTGCGGTTGTTCCATCGTTTGTTTCGGCAGGGGGGGGCAAAGGAGGAGGCATCAGCTCTTGCAGCTTTCTCATTCGCTTGGTTGCAGCATTGATGGCTTTGTCGATGACACTGGAGGGCTTCGATGACTCCTGTACCTCCGGGAAGCCGAGCCTTTTCAGAAGCTTTAGCCCATCCTCTGATGTTGGGGGTTGCTGAGTAACCCCATCTCCAGAGTCCCGAAAGGATTGCGGCTGATCGCCTTGGGTTTCTCCGAAGACTGCATCCTATGCATGGACCACATGCTGCCACTGCTGCAATGTCGCAAACAAGCAGCTGTCAAGTTGGTTCAGGCAGTCGTCTAGGTCCACTTGCATATCCATATGATCCGCCTCACCTTCATGCTCGAAGCTCTCCTTGATGTGCAGCCTGTTCTGCTTCCTCGGACTAGCGAGATCATATACTTTAGAGATTCATAGGCTCGTTTTGGTTGTGGTGTGCACTAGAATAATGCAGCACGGGCACATACAGTGGCCTTTGACTTTGAGCTCGCAGTAGTACTTCAAGACTCCGGGCTTGTAGGGATGCTTCCTCGGTCAGCAGGATAATGCTCACTGATGCTGTAAGATGCTCTACGAAAGTGAGTAAAGTTTGCATACAAGCTTCCGGATTTTTCGCGTGGGATCCTTCTCAGCTTCGGCCACACATTGGGCAACTTCCTCCCTAAAGTGGTGGCAAAGCCGAGGGCATTTCTGGAAGCAACATACACAATGCAGCCACAATCAAAGCAGACCTATGTTACAGTCGAGAAACTCGGTCATGTTCTGATCATCACTCATCTCCTGCTTCGTGAGGAATTCAAATTCCACACGAAGCTGAGTCTCGTGGGTCTCGTCTCGCTCAACACTAAAGCGATGAAGAAAACTTTCCTGCCATGGGGTTGCAGAAGATCAGTGCAAGCCTCAAGCCTCAAAACATGAGTGCGAACAAACAAATCGTGCCAGGCTGTCCGAGTTATTCCCACACTCGGCAAAAAGCTCGTAGACACGTTCTCTGGATCGGCCACCGCCATAGTACATGTCGCGAATCTCTTTGGAAACTTTGAAGGTACCTTTAGAGGTTGGTTCCAAGCATCGCAAGATTCGCTTCGTAAGTGTCGGCTTTGACACGAGCGGGGCCACAGCACTCGGTGCAGACTTAACAGCAGCCGGGCTCTTTGCTTTCGGAGCAACTTGCAAAACTGAGGCTGCTGGGGCTGCGGGAGGATGCTTTGGCAAAGCCGGTGGAGAGGCTGCTGCCTGAGAAGGTGGGGTCGGGCCTATTGGGCTGCAGGCTTTGGGAACTGCATGCGACAGGCTGTCCTGGGTGCACTGCAAAAGTGTCTGCTGGGTTTCAGAGGGAGTGGAGCAATTGGTGACCGGTTCCGGGCTCGGAAAGAGCTTGCGACAAAGCCAGGGGTTTTGGGCATCCTCGCTTGTTTGTGACAGTGGAGTCTCTGAACCATTCGATCCTTTCGAGGTCAGGGGCGTGGGAGCTTCAACTTTCAAAGCTGGAGCTGCTAGCATCTTGGGCTGCACCTGAGCTTGCATGACTGCCTGTGCATTCCGGAGCTCGTCTTGCACCTGATGCTCCAGCTGCAAAAGGGCCTTGTGTGCATCTGCTAGCTGAGCTTTGTTCTGCCTTGTTGCTTCGATGAGTTGATTCTGCTCCTGTCGTACCCTTGCTTGCTCCTCTGCCAAAGCTCGTGCCTTTGCCTGCTCCTGTTCCCTTGCTTGCTCCTCTGCCAAAGCTCGTGCCTTTGCATGCTCCTGTTCCCTTGCTTGCTCCTCTGCCAAAGCTCGTGCCTTTGCATGCTCCTGTTCCCTTGCTTGCTCCTCGGCCAAAGCTCGTGCCTTTGCCTTCTCCTGTTCTTTTGCTTGCTCCTCTGCCAAAGCTCGTGCCTTTGCATGCTCCTGTTCCCTTGCTTGCTCCTCCAAAGCTCGTGCCTTTGCCTGCTCCTGTTCCCTTGCTTGCTCCTCTGCCAATGCTCGTGCCTTTGCCATCTCCTCTTCTTTTGCTTGCTGCTCTGCCAAAGCTCGTGCCTTTGCCTGTTCCCATTCCCTTGCTTGCTCCTCCAAAGCTCGTGCCTTTGCCTGCTCCTGTTCCTTTGCTTGCTCCTCTGCCAAAGCTCGTGCCTTTGCCATCTCCTGTTCTTTTGCTTGCTCCTCTGCTAAAGCTGGTGCCGTTGCCTCTTCCTGCTCCCTTGCTTGCTGCCCTTCCAGAGCTGCTGCATCGCCTGGCTGGCTGGGCACAGAATCTTGACCCTATCTAACCTCCCACAAACCACTATAAAGCCCAATCTAATTTTATACTAAACCCCTTTCTTGGATCAACACTATACACGGGACCTTTGTTTGCTTCAGCTACACCCAGGAGCCAATATAAGGTTTGATTAAACTCTACATAACTCACTTCGTATACCCTGAAGAATTCAGCCTTCCCAATACGGAGGTCGTGCCCACCTGGGGCGGGCTCCACTTCGGATTCAGCTGCTTCCTGGCGATGCAGCAGCAGCCACGGCAACTTAAAAATTATAGGGTCAGGGTTTAGGGTTTATAAATGCGGGTTTATAAGGGTTTTAATAGGGTTTTGAATAGCACTTATATAAGGGTTTAGGGTGGGTTTGAGTTGATCAGGGAAGAGCCCAGCAGCAGAGGCCCAAGTTAGGCTTTTATGTCACCTATCACAGCACCCCAATTCCAAAGGTATTTGACTATTCTAGCACAAAACCCCAACCATAGGTTTCTTAGCTTCAGGGTTTCATAGGGTGCAGGTCAGTCTCAAAGGCTCCGAGCCCCAGGGTGAAGCTAAGCCCCGAGTGAAGCAAACCTTTGTAGTACATGTATGTATATGTATATTGTATATGTATATGTATGTATGCATGTATGTGTGTATATGTATATATGTGTGTATGTATGTATGTATGTATGTATGTATGTATGTATTGTATGTATGTATGTATGTATTGTATGTATGTATGTATGTATGTATGTATGTATGTATGTATGTATGTATGTAAGTGTAGCTAGACAGTCATATAGGTAGTCGATGTGTGTATCTACAATCATATGATCTATATATATATATATATATGTGTCTGCGGTCAACATGCCTCTCCACTACACGTTCTGTGTCCTTTGTCGAACCTGTGCACTTACCATGTGGTTGTGTATCTGTGTACGTGTGTTTGAGCGATGATTATGTATTCTCCTCTCTCCCTCTCTCTGCCTCAGCAGACCCATAGCCTACACACAAACACCAACACAAACCACCAACACACCCACACCCACACCCACACCCACACACCCACACCCACACACACACACACACACACACCCACACACCCACACACACACACACACACAAAGACTGGCAGGGCGACGACGGGGGCGACGACAAAAGACGGCTACAAAAGGGTTCTATATAGGCCTATGATAGATATACAGAGCATATTTGGGGGTGCAAGCTAATGCAGCATCACCTTGGCCAATCGAAGCAGCTCTTGCTTCTTCTTCAGCTCCTGCATGCGTGATCTAGCAGCTACATATTCCGTCGGTGTGCGAGACAATACGACGAGTGCAATACATTTAGGCCCAGTACCCAGCCTGGATCTGCTTCTCAAGCTGTTGTTCTTCGGTACTTTCGATCTTCACTACCCCCGGCATCCCAGCACAACTAGCCAAGGAGTCTGTGGCCTGGCGGACCTATTGGCCTACGATGCTGCTGGGCTGCGATTCAAACAGCACAAGACAAGAGCTCAAGGTCAGTGCTGCATGCAGAGCGCACAAGACCATGCAAAACTGGGTAGGTGGCTGCCCCGGCAATTTCCGCTATATTCCGGCCATTTCCGCTATAATCCCGGCCATTTCCGCTACTGTTTGGGATCCCGATTTTTCGCACCAGTTCCTAATAATTCAAGAAAAATACTTCTGGGAATTGGCGGGGCCAAGACGTGAAATCTAGCATCGAGCAACCCTGGTGCATGATCAGGATCGCCCGGAAACTCTGATTCGGCGTGAGAAGCATGCTCTCAAGTCTTCCAAACATGTCCCTCCCGCCGCCCAGGAGCGACCCGAGGAGAACTGCCATCTGTCATCAGCCACCTGGAGCAGCTGGGCTGGGTCGTTCCTTATCTGCGAGAAAGATTTGTCCATATATCATTAATTGGGGCCAGTCTACGATTCGCCCTTGTGGGACATATGGGGTCTTCCAGGACGGTTCAATCAGTTCGATGATCGGGCTGTCGCATATATTTGACAAACGAGTAGATGCATGCATGTTTCCTATATAGATATATATGACACACTAGAGTGTATATGTTCTGCAGAAACCAAGACTCCTTGATGTAAGTCATTTCAATACAAACCATTACAGCCCTTGGAAGCAGCGGCTTATAGGGCTTTTCATACTATACGTGTATACAATATAAGTTAATTAGTATATATATCTATATATATATATATATAGAACTGTATAATGTCTGCACATTAATATGAATAAATGCGGGTGTGCTCAAGAATGCTTTCATCGATGGTGTTTCCCGGACTCAGAAGCACACTATAGCGTTAGCATAAATTAAGGAGTTGTCAGGTTCTGTACGACTTAATTATACATCTTGTATATAGCTTATATACTGGATAAATTAGATGTCGGATGTCGAAATTCGTTGGTTGCAACTCTTGCTTTATGAGGGGCTGCTGCAAATCATAGAGAAGATCGGTATCCTAGTTGGTTTTAGAAAGCTAGCTTTGTATTTCTCGTGTAATATATATATATATATATATATATATATATATATATATAGGCACAAAAAATCCAAAGCATGATATAAGCTAGAACTACAAAGCGGGCAGCTGAGCATTCTGTACTAGCCAGGCAGTCTAAGCAAGCAGCAAGATTTGTTTCTGACACATTTACAGATATACTGCAATTACTACTCTTGAATCTAGAAACCTTCGAACCTGGACAACCACTTGTTGGTAGGCGGACCATCTAGAACCTCGGAAAAGTGGGGAGATCCAATGTTAAACCTGCAGGCATCTATTCTAACTACTATATATAGGTACTATAGTTGACAAACTCAACCCGGCACCCTGAGAGACTCGGAAACCTGATCCGTCTGGGGCCTGGCCCCACTCAAAGTGTGCCTTAAGCCAAACCATCAACTCGAATCGGACCCAGCGATGACCCGAGATCCTCCAAACCCCAAGCCCGGACTACACAAGGAACTCGTGATTCCCAACCACACAGGCATTATTAGTATCCGGCCTGAACATTGCTGATCCTTGGGAATGAGCTGTCCTGGGATACTAAAGCTTGGCTTAGGCTGCACGATTCGATTGAGATCTATATAAGACTATGAGGACCCCTAACCCGAGTACACGACGAATTCGCTATTCTCAACCCTGCATAGGCTTTACAATGATCCTTCGTGGGGCTTAAGGTTATTATCTTTGGATGCTTGACTCGACCCTTTAGAGCTGAAAGCAGGCTTGCAAGACTATGTATCTTTCTGGGTTCCCGGTCCAGGGTTGAAGTCGCAACAGGATTTGGGGAGGCGATCACAAGAGGTTTACGACTCGATCTTGACAGGTGATGTGCTTGGGTTTCTTGACATATATCAACAACAACCCGAGCCTTGAAACAACCCGAAACACCCGGATGTAGCGAGCCCAAGTATGGATACCCAGAATTCTAAGCTTCAAGCTGGGCACCGAAGTTCAGCCAAAGGCCACCAGGAGCCAGACCATACCATCCTCGATTTGTGCAAGCGGCTGTTAGGCTTTATAGGATATATTAGGGATAGGGTATTGGGTTTAACGATTGATAATGGGTTTATAGGGATGTGCAGACTGGGAGGATCTAGGGTTTCCACTAAACGGAGCCTCTTGCGGGGATCTCGGCTCGTCGAAGCTTTGAGTGCTGATTTGGCTTAAGCTGATTATAGGGTTGCATAGGGATCGAGGGTCACAGTGGGATCCTATGCGGGCTATGATCAACTATGATCAACTATGTAAGTAAGTATGTTCGAAGCCCCCCCCCACAACCGCCAATCCGTATGCAAGCCTCACACAACCAGATGCAGGATCGGCTTCATGCAACCATGCATCTCCCGGGACTTGTCTGCAGTGCTTGAAGGAAGCTGGCTGGTAGCTATGGCTAGGAGGTATGTCGAGGACGACTGCAAGCCTGACCACAAAGCTTGCTGCATGTTTGCTATCCGATATCCATTGAGCCCGGACACGGGCCAACCTGTGATGTGCTGCATTTCCCAACAGCAAAGCCCACACAAGAGAGAGAAAGCGAGCGAGAGCGAGAGCGAGAGCGAGAGCGAGAGAGAGAGTGAGAGTGAGAGTGAGAGTGAGAATGAGAGTGAGAGTGAGAGTGACAGTGAGAGTGAGAGGGTGGGAGTTAAAGAGAGAGAGAGAGAGAGAGAGAGAGAGAGAGAGAGAGAGAGAGAGAGAGAGAGAGAGAGAGAGAGAGAGAGAGAGAGAGCAAGTGATTGAGTGTGTGAGTGTGGGAGAGAGGAAGAAAGAGAGAGTATGTGTGAGAGAGAGAGATCTTATGGGGCGACCAGGATAAGGCACAGAGTACAATCCCGAAGCCATACAATTCTGGATGAAACGTGTCGGGCGAGCCTTATGATGTGGAAACTTATTGGGGGCACGAGGCTGATCATCGAGCAGACACAAATACTGTACAATTCCTTAATCTATATATGAGACCCTGCAACAAGCGGGCTAGTCCATGCTAAGTGACCTACTACCCCGGCAAATCGAACCCTTTCTATACTTTCTTGAATATATTTAATATATATATATATATATATTTATATATATATATATATATATATTAAATATATTAAATATATTCAAGAAAGTATAGAAAGGGTTCGATTTGCATATAGCCCTATATGAAACCTTAGTTGCCGTGAATGGCGAAAGAGAACAGAGAGAGGCATCAAGCGAGCCGGCTGAAACCTTCATCCAAGGCATCATCCGGCAGGGCCCCGCACCGGGCCACGAATGACTGGCCACGTCGCATTGTCGAACCTGGGCGGGAGAATCTTAAGGATTGCAGTGTATCAAGGGAAGGTCAATATATGCCGAGATATGGTACTTAGAGGATCATGGGACTTATAGTAAGTAGGTTATAACTGGGGTTATATATAGTCTCCTAAGTGGGGTTATCTTAATTGCACCTACTTATAACCTTACTTACTATAGGTCCCATGGGCCTTATAGTTAGGGTTTAGGGGTTAGGGTTTAGGGTTTAGATAAGTAGGCACCGATAACGGCTTGCACGGATGCACTGGCTGTTTTCGATTGCCTGCTGCCTCGATCTTCCAAAGCACGGAATTAAAGCCCCACGAGCAATGTGTAACTACTCTCGCACATATGGGCCCGCCCGAACGACATTGCAGTCTGAAGGTAATATGGCTATATCCCAGCCCACTTATTTCGTTCAGGATATGGCACGATAATGTGCGAATGGCAGAACAGCTTTGCTGCTATATGGCCCCGAAAAGCACATCTTCGACCAAAAGCCGGAAGTTGATGCTCACTCCCCTTACGGTTCCTCTTCAGGAACAGTCAGCAGAAACTCACGTGCAGCCTTCTTGGCAACCTTAACACATTCTTCGTATGTACTTTGGCTCTTCGGCGGCATCATGGGCTTCGCAATCGTCCAGAAGTCGTCCTTCGTATAGTGGTTCTAGAAATTGCACATGCAACTGAAATACGAAAGCATAGAAGCATGAGGTGAGCTCCGATCACTTATAAGTACATTCAGAAAGGTCCTGCTTGGTTCCAGGGTTGGTCAACTTCAAGGCGATGTCGGACTTGAACACATCACGGATTGCGGACCAGTGGATCAAAGCTTGGGAGGACTTAGGTTTCGCACGGCGTGCGAAACTCTTGTCGTCTTCGGAGTGGCGTCGTCGTTTCGCCTTTCCATCACCTTTGCCTTCATCAGCACCTTTGTCTTCATCGCCCATACCATCACCACTCTCATCGTTGCGGGGCTTGCTTGGCTCGGTCTTGGAGGCTTTGGGGCCCGTCTTGGATTTGGGAGATGCCTTCGACTTTGGGGAACACTTCGATTTTGAAGCTGCTTTGGCTTTGGCTTTCGGGGCTTTGGCTCTCTTTCTCTCCGGCGGGGTTGCCTTTTCTGGGGTCTCCACCTCGTCGGATGGGTCGGCGACTCCCTTGCCTTTTGGGGAGGGAGTCTTCAACTGAGTCGCACGGCCTCTTCCTCGGCCGCCTCTGCCACCACCAACGGCGGATTTCGCCGGCTTGGCCTTGCCCGAACCACGTCCTCGGCCACGTCCACGTCCTCGTCCTGCACGTGGCTTCGGCTCATCGCCTTCATCGTCGTGTTCGTTGTTGGTGGTGCCATGCCCACGAACTGTCGCGGAGATCGCATGCTGCTCCAGCCGGCAAGGGACTTCCTGAATAGGATACGAGTACATGTTTAAACCCTCAATAAAGCGAGCCGCTTAGGACATCCAATTATAGTGCGGCATGGCAGTCCTGAAAGTTTAGGACATCGAAGCCATCGAGCTCAGGATCATCCTGCGGCTTCTCATCTTCTGCTGGCGGCTGCCCCGTACTGACACCTGGTTCAGCGGACTCTGGGCAGCATGCAGCAGAAGGCTCCTGGCTTCTTTCCAAGGTGAATGTGGATTTGCAAACACATAGTCAGCTGTTCTAATGCGGTATAACCCAGCGATCCTGCATGTACTCCTCATTCAGAACAATATTCTCGCAATCAGAATCACTGATCTCGATTGGGGTGTCGGCCATGTAATTGTCCATGAGGTCGTGCGGCAAAGTGTCGCTGTTGGAAGGGTCTGCACATGCAACACCTCAGACACTGTACATATATGCTTACAATCACTGAAACTGTACACAATCCATGTACATGCCAAAGCCATCGAGGCACCCAATTGTCGATTGGCCCTGCGGGCATCCAACTCTCTCCTAAGTGAAATTGAGAGAACATTCTAAGACCAATACGTCCTATGGTAGGGTAACAGCAAACGAGTCTCTGAAGTTCTTCCACCCGCAAATCCAGGAGCGAGATCTGGCGATCCAAGGCTTCGCCGTCGCCGGCAGTCGAATCCTCTGCCTGAGCCGGAAAAGAGTCAGAGTCACCAGCATCATCGGAAGCCAAGTAGGCGTCATCCAAAATCGCACCGGCATCATCGCCCCCGTCATCTTCCATCTCTGCATCCTGACCCCAAGCAGCTGTCATGGTATCGAAGAGGACTTGCAGCGATCTGTCCTGAGCTAATGCATGTTATATACATAATCTAACAGCCCCGTCTTGAATGTAGTGTACACAGATCCGAGACGTGCAACCTGGGAACTCGTGGGGCTCCGATCGGGGATTTCCACCTAGACATAGCCAGGGTAGAAAGTCGTTTGATTCCCCACGAATCGACATAGATGCATACGGCCCGGGAGTTCACGTTGGGATTCAGCAGCTCATGCAACTTGCATACCTGAGACATCGAAGCATCAGGAACCTCGAAGCAAACCCTGTAGATCCTAAATCCCTTATATATATATATATAACACATATTAAAGAACCATAAAGAATCTTAAACGAACCCTAGTAAACTTATATAACATATATACCCATGAACCTCCACATGGTTTTTAGATAAGTAGCTTCTTGCTTCAGCCAATCCACCGACATAGTTTTCGGCGTGGGATTAACTTCCGCCCAAACCTCAATGGCTTGGTTCACCAGTGCGATATTGAGCGACAGAGCCTTAAGGCTTGCAACACCCACCACAGATGGCGACG
The DNA here is from genome assembly GCA_905221615.1 of Symbiodinium sp. CCMP2592. Taxonomy (NCBI): domain Eukaryota; class Dinophyceae; order Suessiales; family Symbiodiniaceae; genus Symbiodinium; species Symbiodinium sp. CCMP2592. Next base: position 1,318,121 of record CAJNDT010005112.1, read on the forward strand.
GCCATTTCAGAAGCTTCTGCTTGTTGTCTCTGAACAGAGCCCTGATGTCATTGCTCCCCTCCCACATAGAAGAAAGCTTGCCCATCTCTGGCCAAACCTGAGCCTTCCTTCTCCTCACCCGAAGCTGCTGGCCCACCACCGCTACAGGCTCCCCTTCCATGGCTGCCATGGCTGCTACACAACGGAGCTGCTGCAACCCAAATCCTTCAAAGGAAAGACCACAGTTGGAACAACTGTCAGTGGCAGCCGAGAACGAGGAATCCAAACTGAGACACTGACCACAATCAATGGCCGTCTGAGGACCTGCAACATATGATGATATATAGCCGCTGTTGAAACCAACTAGACTCACGATCAACCATCCCTGCGTGCCTCGAAGAATCCACCAATGATTCTCGGAGGCCCAAGGCCTGCGCCCGGGAGTGGTTTTGATTGTCAAACTTGCTAGTCTATGATTGAGTCTAAAGACAACGAGGCCCGCACAAAAGCGAAAGCCCGATCTGCAAATCGAAGATCAGGAGCACGATCAAAACTAAAAGCAGCCTGCCGGAGAGCTCGGCTAGTCTACACTTCAAACAATACCCCGGCGAAATGCAGTCTGCCTCCACAGCCAGCAAAAGCTGGCAAGGAGGAGAAGCCGTCCATGCATCGACCTGCGTGGGGGAAGGCTTTGTGCTGTTCGGTTGGATTCGACTTGTTGGAGCTCGAATCTGCATGGAAGACCGAACAAACATCTTTTCCCCCTGGCTTGCTCAAGCAGCTTTTCTACAATCCCCGACGGTTAAATCGTGCCGACTGCATTGCCTGCCTGAAACACTTTCTGCGACTGCATGCTCGCACATGCAGGACTCACTTCGGAAGCCCCCTTTGGATCTCGAGCATTCCTGCAGGGGCCGCTTAATTTGAAAATCGAGGAATACGATCTTGCTAAAGTCAATGATTCCCTGCTGGCCTTGACCCCGAACGAACATATCAGCGAAATGCTTGCAGATGCCATTCATCTCAATGTTCGTCACCACGTCGGCCATCATCTTATCTGCACATGGAATGTCCTGCACATATATTCAAACATTTGTTATTTCTATGAATGAATCTGCATATACGAGAGCATCACACATCTCCTCGTTGCCCGGGTAGATTGCCTCCACTGCTGCATTCCAAAACGAATCTGGATGATGCATGAGTCCTGCCATGGAGTACATGCAGGAGTTTGGCAACCGACAAGTAAAATTTTCCATGCTCGTGATGCGGCTTTTATGTCCTGCACTATGGGCCAGATCCACACCCCTCTGGGAGCAGTTGCTCAGGAGCTTTGCTGCCATCGTGGAAAACCCCCCTATAGCCCTACAGTCCTGGCCTTGAGCAGCAGCAACTACAAGATCACGATTGGAACTGCCCGCAACTGATCATGCACACTGCTGAAGAAAACCCGAACAAGCACGGGGAGGGCGGACCACGAAGCAGCCTCCAGAGAAGCCGGGCCCCCGCTGTCAACACTTCCAGCCAAGAGCAATTCGTCAGCACGATGAATCCCTTGCCAACTTATGAATATTTCTGCATGCCTCGAACTATTTTCGTAACCCCTTAGCACCAAATCAAGTCGCCGCCTAATTGCTTACATTTCGCACTCACAACCTCCAAAAGCCAAGAAAGATAATATTATGTTTCTTGTGGGGTTTGTAGCGTAAATGCATTTATTCTGAAATGCACGGTTATTTGTAGGGGTTAGGTTGTCAAGGTAGAGCCTAAAAGCTAAAGCCTGCTCACCCTAAGAGCCCTAAACGGCATCCAAGAAGCGAGTGTGCGAGTCTCCGCCTTCAAGGGAAGGGACGATTGCGCTTTCGGCTCTTGAGGTTAAGATAAGTCAAGGGTTCTAGAGCCTGGGTCGGAACTCGAACTCAAGACTCCACACCCTGAGTTGTTTAGGATTTACGCCATTATTGGAGTTCGGGGAAGGCACGGACTTGTGGGGAAAATAACATAGGTGCGGGGGGGGTTGAACTTTGATCCTCCCCCGCGCCTGTCCCGACCTCATCGGGGAGCAGCATTCGGTTGAGCCAGGAATGGATGATGCCATCGCCCGGGCGCAGGGCAACACCGCCGCGGTCCGCGATGAACTTCGGCAGGGTGCGGTGCGTGATCACCTTGGCGGCACTGAAGCCACGAGGCCTGACTGTGATCCTCGCCCATGGATTCAATTCTGCCTTTGCATGGTTACTCTATTTCTCTCGTGGAGGGACAGCGCCCACATTTTACTATTGGGGCCGTAATAATCAGAATAGGGCTTTTGGGCCCATTGTACTATATTTATGAAAAGGAACCCTGCGAAATAATACAGTATTGGTCATCATTTAAGCCCTTATGGTAGGTCATTCTTGAAAATAGTCACAAGTTCTTACCCTCCCCTCAACCCCAAACCCACAGACACAAACCCTCCAGCACACCCTTTGCCCTTATCACAAATCCTGAATCCTCTACCCCAAACCCTACGCCGTCAACATCCCGTAACCCTCAACTCTGAGGCAGGGGCATCCACGGGCTTGGGGTAGGCGGCGGTGTGGCAGAAAGACCTGGGCCCAACCAGTTGGTGTAGGGGTTGTAGGGTTTAGGGTTTATAGGGTGTAGGGTTTAGGGCCAAAGCTTAAGTTTAGGGTGCATAGGGTCTGAGGTTTAAAGCCAAAGTTTAGGGTTTAGGGGTTTAGTGTTTAGGGTTAAATGCTCCCTGGTAAGGTTTTTCAACCCGAAGCCCTAAATCCTAAGCCCTACAGCCCTGAAGTAAAGACCCCTAAACCCTAATCCTACCCTAACTCCTTCAAGCCCTACAGCCCTGAAGTAAAGACTCTGAGCCCAGGTGCTGCATCACGAGGTCCGCCTGGAATCCCAGGCAGGCCAAGTCCTTCAGCTCATCCTTGGCTTGGTGGAGGGGGGGGGTGGGGTTTAGGGGTTTAGGGGTTTAGGGTTTAGGGTTTAGGGTTTAGGGTATAGGGTATAGGGTATAGGGCTTGACCGAATCTCTCAAGTATGGCAGTTTAGGGATCAGGCCTTTGGCATGTGAGGCTTCAGGGCTTTAGGATTGAATTCAGGTTTTGAACATGTGGATTCGTTGGTGTGTAGTCGCGGGTTTTTGGTTCAAGGCTATGTCTCGTGAGGTTCGGACTTTCATGTTTTGGTGAACTACCCTAATCCCTGAACCCTTAACCGTAGACCCTAAACATGTCGTAAATCCCCAGCTGGGCACAGGAAGCAGAGTCATCTCTCAACCCTGCGCCTCTGGCCTCGAAGCCTTAAGCCGGGAACATTATACTACTTCTTTCGACAAGGAACCACCTAAACAGTATTGGTAATTGGTAGTTATCGAGGCCCCTATACTAAAAGCTCTGAATCATGAACCCAAAACCTCCATCATTGTGCCCTACACCCTACACCCTAAACCCGTCCATTGAAAAGAAAACGCACCCGAAGACGTTGCGGCCGAGCGGCGCGAGTCATGGGCCCAGTGGTGTCCTGGGAGCCCACAGTTCCTCAGAGTGAAAACGGTTTAGGCTTTAAGGTTTGGGGTTCAGGGTTTAGGGATTAGAGTTTAGGGTTTAAGGTTTGGCGTTCAGGGTTTAGGGATTAGAGTTTAGGGTTTAAGGTTTGGCGTTCAGGGTTTAGGGATTAGAGTTTGGGGGTTAAGGTTTGGGGGTTTGGGACGGTTAGGGTTTAGGGATTAGGGTTTGGGGTTTAGGTTCCCGGCTTAGGAAGATAGGGCATAGGGGGGTGGAGTCGAGGGTGTAGAGTTGAGGGTTCTGGCGTTGTTCAAGGATGCTTCACGGTACTGGAAGGCCGTCGCAGGCAACATTCTCGGAGGTGCATTACACCCAGAGACTCCAATATCCCATGCCGCAGTGATAACGACTATTGCTCCAGCAACAAGTCCAAGGTTCCCATGCGGGGCTCGCAGTAGGCTCCCGGCACCACGCCCTCAACGCCACAGGCCTGGAAAGGAAAACGGGTTTGGAAAGGTCATCCGTGGCCTTCTGGCATCACTCGCTCAACCTCGTACCTGAAGCAGGCATCTCTAGCAAACAAGAGTCGAATCCACAAAACTTTCTAGCCTTGCACAGAATTCGCCTCTGGCACAGCAAATTGGCGTTCTGGTAGGGGGCTCTGGGTGCTTAGCATGCTAACAAAGGATCAACAAAAACACGCCCGATTATGAACAACAATGTATGTATTCACCAGAAAATATTTAGATATACGTGTGTATGCAAGTACATACATATGTATATATATATATATATACATACATACATACATACATACATACATACATACATACATACATACAGTTTATCGGGGGAGAGAGAAAGAGAAAGACAGAGAGAGAGAGAGAGAGACAAGGAGAGAGAGAGAGAGAGAGAGAGAGAGTGAGAGCGAGATGTGTGTATATATATATATATATATATATATATGTATGTATATGTATATGTATATGTATATGTATATGTATATGTATATGTATATGTATATGTACACCCAGTATGTACATACAACCTGACATAACATACGTCACGACCCGAAACACACCCCAAATTCTCACCGACAAGATGAGCCCTTCTGCGGCCTTGCCCACCATCTTCTGAGCCAACGTGAAGCCCTTCACGTTGACATCTGGCTGGGCCATCTGCCTGGGCTTTTAGGGTTTGAGGGTTTAGGGCTTTTAGGGGTTGAGGCTTTAGGGGTTGAAGGTTGAGGCATTACCAGCATAAATGCCCTGGTAACCTAGTGCCCACATGATCCCCACCTCCAAAACAGCATACCTACCAAACTATATACCCCGAACCCTACAAACCTACACCCTATACCCTTGAAGCCACCGAGCTGCTTCACCCAGCCACCCAAATTTCGCTCCCGCCCCCTCTCCTCCTCAAACTTGGGAACCGAGCTGCTTAAACCCCTACACCCCTAAACCCTACACCCCTACACCCCTAAACCCCAAACCCCCACACCCCTAAACCCCCTAAGCCCCAAAAAGCAAACCGAGCTGCTTGAAGGTGGTAGACATGCCCAGGTTCAAGCTCTCGCGGGCCTTGTTGGTGAGTCCACGGCCGATGATCAAAGGGATGCGGCCACCCGCCTGGACCTGGGTAGACTAGGGCTCTTTCAGGGTTTAGGGTTTTTGTTGTTGAACTCATCTTCTCCAGAGACAGCAGTCTGCACTCTGGAGTGCAGGGTTTGGGGTTTAGGGGTTCCTTTTCGGGCTCCTTCCAGGACCCTCCTTGTACCCTCAAATCGGGGTACAAGGTCCAAAATCATGGGCTTTTAGGGTCTACTGGAGGGTAGATGGAGGGTCTAGGTTTAAAGGGGCTCTCAGGGTTTCGTGTAGGGGTTTTGGGTTTAGGGATCTGAGATATAGGGGCCTTGATGCTGTAACTAGGGTTCTAGGGTATTTTGAAGCATAAACATGTCTGAGAATGAAGCCTACGGAACTAGATTGGAGTTTACTCAGGCCGCCATCGTAATCACAGACTCCAAAAGCCTCTCAAGTACGGAATGAGGGGATGCCTGTGCACAGGCAACCTCCCGCCACCTAAGATGTTGCACCCTGATTTATAAACTATGTATAAGTTAGTTAAATAATATATCATGTTATGAAGCTACAGCCGGAAACCCATACACTTCAACCCATCAGAGAGCTAGGGTAGTAGCAGCAGTAGTCGTCGTCCTCCTTCTGCCTCTCCAGATCCTAAAGTAAAACCCTACCTTAAACCCACGTAACCTACCTTTTTTAAGGACTTATATAAAGAAATCATATTAAGGAGCCCTAAAAAGGTAGGTTCCTTAGGATCCAGGTAAAGACTAAGCAACCCGTATGCAATCAAAAGAACTGCATCGGCATCCAACACGAGGGTGTCGGAAAATCAACCGGAATTCTATCATTGAGGGTTCTACATTAGGGCTCCCTACGTTTCGAGACTGCTACATCTTCCCCACTCCCAAAATACTGCTAACCCTCCCAAAATGGATTCTTTTACCAGAGTCTGGTAGCACAGGGCATGCGGGGAGTATGGTATCTGTTAGGTAGGCTGTTTGTCGAAGGAGCCCTTCTCGTGATCTGCAGTCACCTAAACCCCGCCTGCGAAGGGTCCATACCGTATCCATTCTCATGTCCAGAGCTTACAGTAGAAGCCAGACAGTTGGAATATCATTATCGTAACCCCTTTAAGGTAAATTATAGGGGATCCTACCATTAATCCATATTCCAACTTTCTGGAGTTCCCTTTACGGCTTCAGGACTCTGCCCGCCTGGTCCAGCATCAAGCCGTGCTTGAGGTCGAACTTAGTGAGGACCTCGTCGGTGCCGTGCTTCTTGATGACTTGCTCCTCGGCAGGTCTTTGGTTCCGGAATGGCGGTTTGAAGCCGTCGTGGTCATGGGAGTATGTTAGGGGCCCAAACAAGCACATAAGCAAAAATTAGGATAGGGATATCCCATATAAACGCCCTTTTTAAAGAAGCCCAATATGGTAGGGATATCCCCATAAAATGCTTCTGCTTATGTGATTTTTGGGTCCCTTATATGTAGCACGAGGGATGAGGGCCGGGGATGCGTGGAAGTTGGTCTCGCATAACCCAAGCCACGGTATCACGAAGTCTGCATGGGATTTGGGGAGATCCAAAACGAGGCATCTGCAGTAGCCTTAAGGCTTTAAGGGCCCGTAGTAATCAGAATAGGGTTTCGCGTGCAGTTATTATGTAACTTGATAAGTAGCCCTACAGGGTCCAGGGTTTTGGGGTATAGCATACGGTAGCTATAATCAGGAACGCCAAAGTGGTACAGGTCATTATTAAGGCCCAAAGAATAGGTTTATTTTGTGAGGTTGACTTCCACATGCTGCCCAGATCTCATAGACGCACAGATCGATGAGGTCGCCCATATTCCTGGGTAAAGGGAGGAACGACACACCTATCCCAAATCCTGATCCCTGGAAAGCAACCCTAAGCCCTGAAACCCAAACCCTAAACCCTATACCAGGACCCTCCTTGTACCCTCAAACCGGGGTATAAGGTCCCAAATAAGGGGCATTTAGGGTCCAATACTAGTTCATTGTTGAGATAGGATTAAAAATGTACATTTCTCTTCCTTATTGGGTTTAAGTACCCATAAACATGTAAAATGTTACCCAACAATGACACAGAGTAGAGGGCAGATGGAGGGTCGAGGTACCCGAAACCCTCACCATCCTTCGGTTGCCTTCGGGTGGTTCTCCTAAAAATAGAGCCCTTCAGGGGTCTCCTGTAAGGTTTAGGGTTTAGGGTTTTAGGGTTTTAGGGTTTAGGGTTTTGGGGTTTAGGGTTAAGTAGCCTTTAGGAATGCAACGGCGCAAACCAGGCGATCTACGTTTAGGGCCTCGGGTTGAGGACATCACCCTAGCAGAGCACCCACCGACCGGCTAACCCCTAACGCCTGTCACCCCCGTCGGGCTTACGACCACCTGAAGAAACTGTGAGACTGTTGTCGACCCCTGCGGTCGCTCTCAGCTGAGGAGCATGTCTTTGACATCCATCTCCAAAGGCAGTGCACCAGAGTCCTCCAATCAGGCTTGAGAGCTGGGGTGCAGGATTTCGAAAAGCATATTAAAATGCAGAGCAAAACAGTGAACCATCATAAAGTTTTCCGAAGAGCAATGATGCCTGCATGAGTCATGCGGTGTCCCGTCCATCCTCTTTCTCCTCTTAAGCCTCAAGGCCAAGAGACAGGAAGACCCAACAAGCAGCTCTGAACCCCTTAACCTACTAAACCCTAAAGCCCACATTCTACATTTCGTCCTCCATGTTGTTGAGGATGCACTACACATATTGGCATATTGGGCAACAAACCTAGACCCTCCATCTACCCTCTATTAGACCCTAAATGCACCTTCTTTGGGACCTTATACCCCTATTAGGGTACAAGGAGGGTCTTGGAATATGTTCCCCAAGATCTTCATTCTACATTCCGTCCTCCATGTTGTTGAAGAAGCACTAAACACATTGGCATATTGGGGAACAAATATCTTTCCCCCAAGATCTTCATTCCACATTCCGTCCTCCATGGTGTTGAAAAAGATGGGCGCAATCACTCCGCCGATCACGAAGCCGCCGGTGCGCTTGTTCGGGGCGCAAGGGATGTCTTGGCCTGCTGTGGATACATTATACTGTTTAGGTTTAGAGTTTAGATAATACAAAGTAAAAAACTCTATCTATACCTGTCTACATCTTTGTCTACATATGTATATATATATATATATATTGCAGCTTCCGTCTCGCTGTCGGGAGTTGGGAGTTTCCGGCCGAAAATTAGGGGTACCGTATTGTGGAGTCCTTCTAATAAGGATCCTACTATTTAGGGTGCTAGATCACGGTCCCTTGTTGGTAACCCTTTAAAGGAACCCTAAGGGTCCCGATTTTCGGAAACTCCCATTTGGAGGTTGGGGGCTCTCTCGTGTCTCTGGGCGGATATTCGTGACGCCTGGTTTGAGATATGCCGACCTCGGAGTTGTTCTAAGTTCCCTATGTTGCGAGACAGAATTCCTGCCAGAATACTTGCCCGCAAGCCCCACTGCGAAGCAGAGTTTGAATAGTACCATCGAGACAAGCGGGAGCCCTAAACCCTAAACCGCGCCGGGCCGGGGAGGGTTTGATGTCTGGGTTCCCAATTTCACGTGAGGTGCTACTGTCAGACCTTTCTCCGTGAGCAACCCTCAGCCGACACAAACCCTTAGACTTTGGTGCTTATGCCTTAGGGGCTAGGATCAGGAGTTATAGAGTTTCAGTTTAGGTTTTGGGTTTGCGCTATGTGTTCCGCATGCTGAATAACTTGACGTGTACGGCTGACACCGCAGGCTTTATGTCAACCCGGCACATCCAAAATTGAAGTACGGACACTCCCAACTCCCAAAAACCACTAAGATCGCAAGGTCCAACCTCAAATTGACTCCAACCTTGCATCCCAAACCTCACAACGCACAGACCGCTCAAACCCGCAGAAAAACCTACGCGTTTATGCAAACTGCCCTTCTCTTGGATGCCCGGCCCATGTACCACAGGATCGAGTTTGTGGCCGACTTACGTGAAGAGCCCGTGCCCACAACGTCTCCGACGTAGGCGAGCTGGTGGCCTTTCCTTGAGGGCATCCCAAGCCTAAACCTTGCAGAGCAAACCCTGAACCTTGAGAGCTATCAGTTTAAGGCATAGGATTTGGCGTTTCGGTTGCAGGCTTGTAAAACTTACTGTTGTGGTTATCATGACTAGCCTTACTATTACCAGTCCTACAGCTATGTCAACCCATCAATATTATCACTCTTATCATTAACCCTAAACCCTAACCCGCTTACTTATCATTGATACTACTAGCTCATGGTTGAGATAGGCTTAAACATTAAGTTTTTGTTATTCCTTATTGGGTTTCAGTGCCCATAAATCTGTAAAATGTCATCCAACTATGACAAAGACTAGCCCACCAAACCAGACGCTGAAAGGTTTCGACTTCAGAGCCTTCAAAGCTCGTGAAGTCCTCATGGACCCTCAGAATCCCTCGGGCCCTAAAGCAACGCACACGAACACAGTTAATGGGAGGCCAAAAGGGGGGTTTAAGATTCTTGGGCTAGGGATTCCTCAATATGAACCCTAGTATGGGAATCCTAATCCCTACTAAACCATAGGCTAAAACCCCTTTTGGCCTCCTATGAACAGTTCACAAGGCTTCTTGTGAGGGAATTGAGCTTCATAGTCTTAATAGTTACCATACTAAGGAACCCATACAATTTACTATAGGTCCCTGTTATGATAAGGGAGTTTCCGAAAATAGGGGACCCTAACATAGTACCCTAAATAGTAGGATCCTTATTCTAAGGACCCCAAGCAAGGTACCCCCTGTTTTCGGAAACTCCCATAACTTAAAGCAAGAACACAGTTCAGAAGGGGATTAGGGCCTCCAGCTGGCCGGGTCAGGGTTCCGGGGTAAGAGTTTAGGGTTTAGGGTTTAGGGTCGCCATACAACTTCACAAAACCCCTTGGGACGGTTCAGTGGGTTGAAGGCGTCGTATGAGAGCGGTGTAGCCGCGCAGCCCAGGAGTAGGAAAGCCGCACAGAAGCCCTTAAACTCCAGAACCTAAGCTGTAAAACTTGCAAAACCTGAACCCTAAGCCCTCAACTACCGTATAGTTCTTTCTAGGGTATGTACAGTATGATGCAGGGCAGTTCGGGGGTGCTGGCTGAACCCTAAATCCCGTCAAAAAGCTACTCAGCCGAGGATTCGTTTTCAGGTCTGCGATCTGCTGCGCGGCATTGGTGATGCCGTCACGAGGAAACTTCCTGCAGGGGCGGATCCTGCATGGGAGTTTCCGAAAAGAGTGGACCCTTATATCGCACCCTAAATAGTAGGAACCTTTTTTAGAAGGACCCCAAAATATGGTACCCCTCGTTTTCGGAAACTCCCACGTAAGATACAACGATTCTCATACATACAGATGTGCATGCATACATGCAGAATGTCCAAGAGCAAGAGTATGCATATGTAGGTATGACAACAGTCTGTTCACTGCCCTTCTTGCGTTGTCTTACATGTGAAGGTACACATAAAAAACACGAGCCAGAATGGAATTGCAGTGACGAATAGGCTAACCACAGGGCTCAGCATGACCTGGAAGTCAATGTTATTTACATGCCTCCTTTTCTCCGAGGTCCTTGCTCGCACTCGAAAGAGGTTCAGTGCACAGGGTTGACACAGAGCAAAATGCAAGGGTTGGGGCCTAGGGTTTGCAAGCCTCGACCACTAGAACATACTAGAACTGGAATGTGGTCTCGGGAGACTGATTCCCCGCCAGACTGTCTGTCTGTGTGTAGCAAGCCTGCTTGGAGGGTCGGGGGACTTAGTAACTGGTTATTTTAGGGACTTATAAGTACCATAACCCCAATTAGAGTCCCTTTTAGGGTACTTATAAGTCTACTTACTACCTACTTACTAAGTCCCCCGACCCTCCAAGTGAGAGCACGAACCCCTGAACCTCGAAGCCGCAAACCTAAGCCCTTCAGATCCATCTCTCTGGGTGACGTATCCTCCCCCCTTGATGCCTTCGAAATGACCGCTCGAAATCTGTAGCTCCTGCTGAGGGGTTCTACTAAACCAGAGACCCGTCAAACTTCATGCGGTTTAGGATTTAGGGTTGAGGGTTTAGGGCTTAAGGGCTTAGGATTGATAGTATCAGGCACCGGACCGGAAATCTTCAAACCACTCCACCCTTACGACTCTCAGGGCCGCGGGGCAGCATCGCCAGGGCGTGCAGCGGGATGTCCTTAAGGTTGGCAAGCCAGTTGCTATGTCAGCTATACGATTTTTGTTGTTATTACCATTATCATTATTAGTCTTAGTATTAGCCATATTAGAATTATTCGTATCGTTTAGTATGATTAGTCTTAGTAGTCATGATGTCAGCTTCGACAACTTCAATGGGACTACCACACCCTCCAACAACGAAAAGAACGACAGGAACAAGACACAATCAACTAACAAAAGCTAAAAATACGCAAACAGCAAATAAATAATCTGAACAAGCAAAACAGTTATTCGGAAGAAGAAGAAGAAACTTGCACCACTTGGCAACCTGGTGGCTGGGCGAGACCAGGCATCCGGGGCCGGCGAAAGGTCGTCGGTGTTCGTCTCGCCGGTTACTTTAAACACGCACAGAGTCACCTGGCCATGAAGATGTACTGTAGGGGCCGCAAGAATTAGAACAAGGCATCATGGTGTTTCATGGTTGTATAGGTACAGTACTTAGTTCAGGTGTCTGAATAGTTTGGACAGGGCTCGGATAATAAAAAGCTACGAGGGCAGAATGCTACGAACTATTCAGAACCCTAAACGTGGCTGTTTTCTGCGTTAGGGTTCACAATCCAGACCTCTGGATCGCCTTGCAGGAAAGCTTAGCATGTTAAAAATGATTTTTGAGGTTGCGGGGCGCGAGATCAAGAACTACAACTGCGGTCAAATACATGTTTCGAACATGTTTCGGAGCTGCACAAACCTGCCCGGAAATCTAACGTGAACTCCATACAGGGCTTGTGAAACAGAGTTTGTTCACAAAGTTCTGGGTTGTTGCAGAGCCACGGGCTAGAACGCTGAGTAGAACATCCCCTAAACCCTGAACACCCAGGACTCAAACCGTCGTACCCTGAGCCCACCCTAAACCCTTAACCCCACACGACACAAAGCGCAACATCAACTTGTAAACCCTATGGTTCCGTTCTGTAGCCCTTATAGAACTTTATCCACAATCTTCAGTCATGGTGGCACGCACAACTCCCAAAACTGTCAGAGCCCCAAGGCGCCTTTTCATCCCTAAACCCCAAACCCCAAAAAACCCTAAACCCCAAACCATAAACCCTAAACCCCAAACCCTAAAAAACCCTATAAACCCTAAAAACCCCAAACCCCAAACCCTAAACCCTATAAACCCTATAAACCCCAAACCCTAAACCCTAAGTGGCCTTTTCAGGAACGGTGGGGCGACTCGTGAACCACTCAGCGCTTGCCCAGGATTCGATCACCTGCACTCTAGGGTTTCGGGAGTTTGGGCAAGTCTAGGGGGTGTAGGGAGTTTGCGGTTTAGGGTTTCGGGAGTTTTGAGCAAGTCTAGGGAGTTTAGGGAGTTTAGGGTTTAGAAATTTTAGAGACTGATTTACTATTGGGCTGCCCTTGGGCTCATGGCGTTTTGAGACTAGGGGTTTCGGGTTTTAGGGTTTTGAATCCCGTGCGGCTTTGGTGGGGTGTCAGGCTTTGGCAGGTGCGGGGTTCAGGGAGTTAGATATGTCTCGCCTGCTTGGCAAAAGGATTTCCCTTCTTCATCTTGTCCTCCACGTCATGGTAAGCGTCGAACATCAAGATCCTTGGTGACGGGAGGCCAAAAGGGGGGTTTAAGATTCTTGGGGTAGGGATTCCTTAATATGAACCCTATTATGAGAACCCTATACTTAATACCTACTAAACCCCCATAGGCTAAAACCCCTTTTGGCCTCCTATGACTTGGGATCAGCATCTGGACCCGCAAAACTGCCCTTGTGCGCAAGCCCGCCGTACTAATGCAGAACTGGGTTTGGAGGTGGCTAAACTTGCACGATAAATATGAGAGGACTATAGAGGGGCACGCTTACAAGAATTGTTCACATAACCCCAATGCCCTAAACCCTTAACCAGAATCCTTAAATTGTAAACCCTAAGTAGGACCCTCTTATTCGGAGGCAAGGGTCATGCGGCTGAGGCCTGAGACGGCCCCGGCGGCAAGTTCCTGCAGTGGAGCTATTGAACCGGGCTGGCGGGGGGGGTTAGGTTTAGGGTTGAGGCGTTTAGGGCCAAGGGTTTAGCGTTTAGGCTTTGGGTTTTCTTTTAAGTGCGACGGGCCTACAGGCTTGGGGTTTAGGGTTTAGGGTCCTAAGGTTCTCCATGAAGGCATCCATGTAGCTTACGTGGAAACTTCCAGGTGATGAGGACCCCGGAAAGGGACCCGACCCGAAAGCAGCAAAGTTTGAGAAGCTTGAATGAAAGCCTCAAGCTGTGACCCCCCTAAAGACCCTAAACCCCTCAACGTAAATCCACCGGAAGCTCGAGGCCCTTCACGCCGCAAGAGCTCAGGGTTTTAGCGCTAGGGCAAGCATGACATGGCCTGTTGGGGGCCGGATCCGGGGGGTACCTTATTCTGCGGTCCTTATAGTAGGGATATTAGGGCCCCCTATTTCGGAAACTCCCACGTTGCTTGAGGGCCGGAGGGATTCTGAGAGTCGTCCCTGAGGAATTCGTGAGCTAAACCCTACTACCGAAACCCTGAACCCTGCTGAAACCTACCTAGTTTGGTCGCGGCGGCAGTGGCCGCAGCAGAGCAGGAACAGCAGCCACACGAGGTGGGGGTTGGGAGTGTGGTCGCGGTAGTGGTAGTGGTAGCGGTAGCAGTAGCGACAGCGGTAGGGGTAGGGGCAGTGGTAGTGGTAATGGTCGTGGTAGTGGTGGTGGTGGTGGTGCGAATTCGCAGTGAAGCCTGAACACAAAATCCTGTTGGACCCTGTCCTGGTCGAGGTCCAGCGCCTCGACCAGTGGGGCGACGTTGTACCCTCCCTGCATCCATCCGAGCATCTCTACCTCAATGCGTCCAAAGTCCATGGGCTTCATGCTTTTCGGACGGGAAATTGGGAGTTATCTGTTTAGGGGATTTAGGATTCGAGGGCTGCCGGTTCCTGGGGCCTTCGGATCTATGTAGACTCTGGACGTAAAAGCCAATACCCTGAACCCGCAACTCCAAACCGTTAGAGGCCCTGGGAATTGGGGGCAAGCTGGGTTTGGGGCGAGTCCTATACACTCGTGTCGAGTTTCGGGGTTTGGGTTGCCTTCGAGGGTTTAATACGACTCTCATAGAGGTTTGGGTTTTATACGGGTGTTATAGGGTTTTGAAAGGCCGCTATGTGGATCTTGTTGACGGAAATCGGAATTTGGGCTTCAGGGTGTAGACCTTCAGGGCTCAAAGCGTCAAGATTTTTTTTGCAAAGGTGAAGGTAAAGGATTAAAGCTTGCGGTTTGGGCATTATGCTGTTGATTTTGGGTGTTTAGCGCTGAGGGTCAACTGAGCTGTTGTTTTTGAAGAGAGTATCATCCGAATTGTCAACCGCCCGAGTGCTGTTACTACTGCCGCGAGTATTGTCATTGTCATCGTCGATGCTACTAATGCGGCTGTAAATACTCTTATTAAGGATTGCAGTCCGTGTTGTTTGTGAGACTACCTACGATCTTAGTACCCACTGCTGAGATGACCTTGCAATGCGATTGTGTGTTGCATATATGTACTCCCATACGGACATGTTGAGACCGGTATATGCAGATTTCTATGTGTATACTTACTTATATATATATATATATGGGTAGATAGATCATGTCATGTGCAATTGTGTTGAGCAGAAACCACGACGGTTGGACTTCAACTAACAGTTGCCTCCTAAGAATCAGCTGTTGAGGTCATGGCTACGTAGAGCTTGGGTACTGCCCCCATACAGCAACAGTCTAAAGAGGGCTCCTATTGAGGCCCTGACAGCTACAGATGTTTGACATTGTTCAACTGCTGCTAAGGGGGGCGCAGTATGCGAGATAGAACTGGGGCAGGGTCCGGTCGCGCTATTGGGTCAATGCAGCCTTGAGAGCCTGTCCGGCTGTAGCTTCGGGATAGCGGCTGGTTCAGACCGCTTCAAATTATCAAATAATTAAGGCCGTTGATAAATAATAGTCTCTATAACTGTAAACCCCAAAGAGACTATCTTATACACGCCTATGCTAGGATGCGTTGGGGCAGGTTATGCTCTTTTTGGAGAGGTCCTTTGCGCGTTTAGCTGCGGAGGGTTGAGGCTCCGACTGCATCCGCCTTCGACACCAACGGCGTCGAGACTTTGCCGTGGATGATGTCACCTTGTGAGACTCTGATGATCGAGTCTGAACTATACTGAACTTAGAACCCTAGCAAAAATCATAATTTTAGCTGTTTCTTAGGGTTTATAATAACCAAAAACTAAAAAGTATTTCTAAGTACCCCTAAGAGAAATTCAGAGCCCTATGCAGAAGCCTTTTACATTCTTCCTAGACCCTCCATCTACCCTCTATTAGACCCTAAATGCCCCTTATCTGGGACCTTATACCCCTGTTTCAGGGTACAAGGAGGGTCCTGGTTACAATGCCCTTATTCCAAAAGTAAACTACTCAGATGCAGCATCGTAAACTTCAAAAAAATCAGGTCTTCCAGGTTGCGTGCTTAGGATCCATCTGAACCGCACTGTAAATCAGCAGCAACAAATCAGTGATCAAAACGAAAACTGTAACCATGGCGATAATGGCGAAAAACAGAACTGTTCCATTCATAATTTCATAGCCATTTAACAGGGCTGGTGCGTGATGGTAATCAACTCCGACCTCTCAGATTCGGGCTTTCGGCTTCACAACTCGATTCTGCCCTGCAATGTAGGAACCTGATTTTAGTAGGAATCATATAAGGAACCCGAATAAAGGCCCAGGGTTTCTTAATCAGGTTCCTACATTACCCCGCACCCTTCTTCCCTCATCGCCGCCTTCGTTCTTTCGGGCCAAGGGTGGGGGGTCCATGGATTTATTTTTTAGGGCAGGATAAGGGTTAGGGTTTGGGATATAAGGGATAGGGTTGAAGGTTTAGGCGTTAGGGTTTAGGATTTAGAGGTTAGAGTTTACGGGATTCCAGCGTGAAACCCGCGCCAAAAACTGTAGACCTTCACGCTGCAACTAGCAAGCCACAGAACGGGCTGAGACCTGACTTTCTGCTGCTGTGTGAAAGACGGCAGGGTGCAGCAATGAACTATCAGGATGTGGAAACCGTCGATCATCCAATGTGGGTGAAGGTGAAATATGGGGACTGCGAGGGGATAGTGTTGCAAGCTAGTCAGACCCTGCAATACGACCGCTAAAACGATGCTACACCCGGCTTGGTCCAAGGCGGAGGAAGTTTGCCTTCACATAGCTGGAGTCATCGACCTGAATTTCCGGGTCGTGGGATTGACTCTGGGATTTGGGCTTAATGCCAGTGATTCCTTAGAGGATCCCTTTAAAGGAACTCTAGACATCCCAGGGATCCCTGAAAGGAACCCCTTAAAGGAACCCTAGAGATCTGTTACAGGAACCTGAACGGCACATTTCAAGAAGGCTTATATGGCTGGCTGTCTAAAATAGCGTCCTTTTCTTAGCTGCTGAGTTCATAAGCCCCCCAAAAGTGTATACTTCTAGCTTTATAGTGGGTAGTATTATCTTATCCGAAAAAGTGTAAAGTGTACCCACTCAGCTACTAAGTTTTTTAGGTCCCGCAAAAGAGTACGGCACCCTCATAAAAAGGACCAGATAGTTACAGTAGAGTATGCACCAAAAACATATCACACCTCTCAAGGCCCCTTCTTTGTGACCTGAGCCCTACTTGGAGAGTTGGGGGACTTAGGAACTGGTTATTTTGGGGACTTACAAGTACCATAACCCCAATTAGGGTCCCTTTTAGGGAACTTATAAGTCTACTTACTACCTACTTGCTAAGTCCCCCGACCCTCCAAGTAAGCCCCTTGAACCTTCGACCTGCACCCCTAAGGCCCGAAACCCTAAACCTTAGGCTGAGGGTTTAGGGCTTTAAGGTTTAGGGTTTCGGGGTTTAGGGTGAAACCCTGAGGGTTGCCTGAACCCCCAACAACCCTCTTACATATCCAAAATGCCCACTATTAAGGACCATCAGGGCTCCATTAAAGGGCCACTGGGGGGGGGGGGGGTCCTGGTAGGGTTTAAGGTTTAGGGTTTGGGGGTTAACGTTTATAGGGTTAGGGTTTCGGGGTTACTATACTGAACTTAGAACCCTAGCAAAAAATACAGTTTTAGCTGTTTCTTAGGGATTATCATAGCAAAAAAAATTAAAAAATATTCCTGAGTATCCCTAAGGTTAGGGTTTCGGAACCCTAAACCTTAATCCCTGACTGGGCCCTGGCCCTCGCACTAAAGACACTCAAGAGTGCCAATGAAGACCACAGAAACATGAGTCACAAACTAACTTGGCAGTTTCCGAAAATTGGGGGGTACCTTATTTGGGGGTCCTTATTATAAGGGTCCTACTATTTGGGGTACTATATAAGGGTCCCCTATTTTCGGAAACTCCCTTTCAGGGTGCCTTAATAATTAGAATAGAGTTTGCGGGCCCAATATACTATAATTATAATAAGGAAGCCCCAGAACAGTATAGGTAGTTATTATATTATTATAGGCCCCTATACCATAGAACCTTACTATAGATCCCTCATAGAACCCTTTCAGGAACCCCACAATGGTATAGGAAAACTATTGTGAGGCTATACTTAAAGGATCATGGGACTTAGTAGCTAGGGTTATAATTAGGGTAACTATACTTATAACTACTTATAACCCCAACGTAAGGTACTTATAACCTTACTTACTAAGTCCCATGATCCTCCAAGTAGCATCCTGGGGTTCCAGGTTTCTGAAATGTCCGATTTCAGGCTCAAGATGCGAGTTTCCGAGTTTAGGGGGCCCTGATATTGCACCCCAAGTAGTAGGATCCTTATTAGAAGGACTCAAAAAAAGGCACCCCCAAGAAAAGGACCCCAAAATAAGGTACCCCAAAATAGTAGGATCCTTATTTTAAAAGAAGGGCCCCCAAAATACGGCAACCTCCACTTTTCGGAAACTCCCAGACTCACTTCTGTGTGCATGGTACCTGCCTCAACCCTAAACCCTATATAAACCCTCAACCCTAAACCCCTAACCCCTAAACCCCTAAACCCTAATCCCCTAAACCCTAATCCCCTAAACCCCTAATCCCTAAACCCTAAACCCCTAAACCCTAATCCCCTAAACCCTAAACCCCTAAACCCCTAACCCCTAAACCCTGAAGAAACCGGAAGGGTCCCCGGCTCCCGGGTTCACACGGTTGCGCAGGAGGTCAACGTAAAAAGAGCCATCGGCAGGAGCCTGACCACAGCTTAGAGCTTATAGCTTCTACAGGGGTTGGGGTCTAGGGTTTAGGGTCTTAAGGTTTAGGGTTCATGCAGGGATTATATAGGGTCTGTTGGGGTCTGGGGTTTAGGGTTCGGGGTTTAGGGGTTCGGGTCTAGGGCTTAGGGGTTTAGGGTTTGGAGTCCAGGGGCTTGGCTGCTTTTCGGTGATAAGAAACCCCAAAATTCGACACCCTCATCCCGAACCCCGGTTTAGGGTTTAGAGCTTTAGGGTTTGAGTGTTTAGGGCTTTACGGTTTTAAGGTTCAGGGTCTGTCTAGGGTTTTAGGTTTTAGGGTTTAGGGTTTTAGCTTTTTGATTTAAGGTTTACGGGTTTAGGGTTTTAGGGTTTAGGGTCTAGGGTTTAGGGTCTAGGGTTTAGGGTTCAAGGTTTAAGGATGCCGAGTGTGCTGTAAAAATGGTCTCATGATCCTGGATGGATCTTAGCAGGGGATGGGTTTTTATGGCTTGTAGAGACTACAAGAGGTTCAGGGGCTGAGGGGCTTTAAGTCTAGGGTTTGGGGACTTTGTTTTTTTTGAAGGCTTCGAGGCTTAGGGTTTAGGGACCAAGGGTTTAGGGTTTACGGGTGTACGGTTGAGGGCTTAGAGGCTTAGGGTTTAGGGCCTAAGGGTAGGGATTCCGGTGTAGGGGCTTACAGTTTGGGTTCTTCGAAAAGGAGCTTTCAACGGGTATGCAAGCGCTGCGTCTGGCATCCGAGCTATTGCAAATTATCCAAATCCGAATAAGGCATGCTCAAGATTCTGGGTCGATGGCGCAGTTTTCACCGCATGCTGCTACACCGAAACTAATGCCGTTATAGAACTCTCTATTGTTAGTGGAGATTTACGGTTTAGGCTCTGGGGATTCAGCCTTTGGGTTATCGAACTATGGAGCCCTTTGAAAAAAATGGTGGAGCCCATATGCGCCTTCTTCAACATCTCGACCACAGATTCAGCCTGCGGAGGGATTGGAAGACTGAGAAAGCTTCAGAAAACTGAGGACATTAAGAGGATAATTCCGACTGCTCAACCCATGCGTTACAGGCGTCCGTCTCTTTCGGGGCAGGGGAGGACAGTCATAGCAACATTGGCATTATTCTGACTGGGGTTGTGGGATGGGGGGCCATGCATCCTTGCCAAGACCTTAAAAAGGCAGGAGAACCGTTTAAAGCATACGAACTGCCTGTAAAGAAAGCCCGGCAGATTGAACTCCTACTGTGCCTGAGAAGCCCGCTGAGACGGGATGCAAAAAATATCCTCAACCCTAAACCATTATAGCGAACCCCTTAGGAGTCTCTTCCGGCATCTAGCTCGAGCCCAGCGCCAACTATAAACATTGTAGAACCCTGGAACAGTAAATTAAACCGCAACCGCCTCTCTTCAAAACGAAACAGAATAACAAATATCAGCTCTAAACCATAACCGCTTCGCCGAAAAAGCACAGAAAAGAAGCAATCCCAGTCCCTAACCGCTCCGCGCCCCAACCCCCCTCCCTCAAAAAAACATGTAATCCGAGTCACGAGTCCCATCCAACAAACACACCCACACCCCTTTCAAAAGCAAAAATCCGCCTGACTCTGGCTCAAAGAACCCTAAACCTTAAACCACAAGAAAGCAGAAACAAACAAACCAAACCCTAAACCCCAAAACAACACCTAAGCCCTCAACCCACCTCCCAAAAAAAGGCAGAAGATGGGAGGCCCTCTGAACCCCAAAGAGGAAAACAACACCCAAACCCTAAAACACCCCCCTCGAACCCACCCAAACCTACCCCACCTAAACCCGGAACCCACCCCCCAAAAAAGGCCAAAAGCTGTGAAGCCCTGCCTGGCTCTGGTCCAGAGCCAAGGGTGGCAGGCCGCCTTGGGCGGCTCGCTCAGCCACGTGGGCTTCGTAGGCGGCCTTGAACGCCTCCGATTGCTTGGGACGTTAGAGCTTGGGGTATTGTTGTAGGATTATAGGGCTTTGAAGCGCTTTTTGTTTGTGGGATTTGTCTTGTGCTGTTGAGCGCTAAACCCTAGACCCTAAACCCCTAAATCCCTAAAGCCTAAACCCAAACCACCCTTTTTTTCCTCCTGCAGTCCGACCCACCAGGTTTTTGGGGCTTAGGCTTGAGCGCGTCGGCCTGTTGGCTTTGGGCTTTTGGGGTAAGGGCTTTGAGGGTTTTTTGTATACCCCCCTTAGAACCATAAAGAACAACGAATATCTTTAAACATTCTCTTGGGTTTTATATGAACAAAAACCAAAAAAACTAATTCCTAAGGAGACTAATGACAGCTTCAAGACTCTGCCACCGAACATAGCAGGAGGTAACTGATACGAAGTAGATCCTCTAGTTTAGGGCTTCGGGGTATAGAGCTTGGGGTGTCCTGCTGCGGGAGTTGGGTTGACGGGGCTCCATGGGATTGAAGGGGTTTTGGGGGAGTCGAGTTTTTCAGGGTTTTGAGGTCTGGCGAACTTCTAGGTGAAGGATTTTGGGGGTGTTGGGGGGTTTTAGTTGGTATAATACATTACAACTCATTCCGACCCCTATCTGAACCTCGAAGCGTGGGTGTCGAGTTAAGTGGAATTCGCAAGCCCGTACAGCAGAGGCCTCTTCTCCTTTCTCGTATTGTTGGCGCCCCCAATCTACCACATTTATCATACTCTTAAACTATGTCCTAAACCTGAGCCCCACGTTTAGACAGACTCTAAGCACTACACACTATTATAGGGGCTTCGATAATTATATACCCATACTATTTTGGGGGGCTCCTGGTTGTAATTGTAGTATAATGGGCCCAAAACCCTATTCTAATTATTATGGCCCCTATATGGGAGTTTCCGAAAATAGGGGACCCTAGTATAGTACCTTAAATAGTAGGATCCTTATTCATAAGGACACCATATAAGGTACCCCTAATTTTCGGAAACTCCCATATTAGTCGCCTAAACCATTTACAAGGCCATCGACTTCAGAACTGCTCCCGATCCGGCCTCCGGCTGGGCCGAGAAAGCGCGGGCCTCGAAGCATGGAACGAACAAGTCACCATGGAGAAGGGTTTAGGGGTTAGGGTTTACAGGGGTTAGGATTTAGGGTTTAGGGTTTAGGATTTAGGGTGTAGGGGTTAGGATTTAGGGTCGGGTTTAAGGGTTAGGATTTAGGGTTTAGGGGTTAGGATCTAGGGTTCCGGGCGGAACGTCCATAGCTGTGGGGTAGCACTCCCTGCTCTTCCCTTCTTCCACCACTTTGACCTGTACCCCACCCCTGATGGTGGACGGGGCTCGATGTCAACTTCGACAGCGAAACTCTAACCCCAAAAAGCCTCAAGCTCACATCCCAAACTCTGAAGCTTTGACAAACCCTAAACCCTAAACTCCCTAAACCTTAAACCATAACTTCCCTAAACCTTAAACCACAATTTCCTTAAGCCCAAGGCCGACACCCCACACCCTACGGCCGAACCTCTCAACCGCGGATGCCGCAGACTGGGGACTCGTCGACCCTGAACTTCAAACGTCTGAGCCCCTAAACCCTAAATCGTCCTTGACTCTTCAGGGTTTACCCAAAGGCCCCAAAGTAGTTCCTTTTTGGGGTTCCTATATCGAATTCCATAAGGTAATCCCAAAAAGGAACTACCTTGGGGAACTCCAGAAAGTTGGAATATGGTTTCATGGTAGGATACCCTATAATTTACCATAGAAGGGTTAGGATAATATGACTTTCTGGCTTTTACCTTAGGGCCATGGGGTTTAGGGGTTTAGGGTTTAGGGGTTAAGGCCATCGGGTTTACTAGAATGCCCAGTAACCTAGGAATATCTAGGAATAAAAAGGGCTCCCTGTATGGTATTGGGTAACTTTATAAGGAACCTAGGACTACAAAAAGGGAATAAGGGTACTACTGGGAATCCTAGTTTAGGGGTCGCAAACCATAAGCTACTGAAGCCCAAACTTTGAACTTGACTTCTGCCCAAATGACGAATCAGTACAGCCTAAACCCTCGTCGGGGTGCTGGGCCCCCAGCATACTGAGCTGGAAGGGCCCTTTGCGAGATAACCTGGCCCAGCGATTATTTTTTCAGGGGCTGGCTTGCACCCAGAGACTCCATTCATTAAGGAATATACCTTAAATTATAGTAGGAACCTTAATATGATTTAAGGTATATTCCCTAATTAAGGGATATTGGCATCTCTGGACTCTGGGCAGGCGTAGGGCCTGGGGAGTTCGGATTCACTCGGGCGAGTATGCGCTTGGCATGTAAAGGGGCGCTCGTCCCCCTTGTCGTGACGGCTACATCGGCCAAAAAAGGCTCAACTAATGGCCCACTGGCTTCCAGTGTCCTCCTGAAGGCGAAGCCCTGCACTCTGAACCCCACCGACTTGCTGAGGGAGTTGTTGGGGAACTGCCAGGGGTGTTCGGATGCATTTACCATGTCAAGTGAAACTAGCACGACGAAAACGACCACTACTCCTACTCCTACTCCCACTCCCACTCCCACTCCCACTCCCACTCCTACTCCCACTCCTACCCCTACCCCTACCCCTACTCCTACTCCTACTGCTACTGCTGCTGCTGCTGCTGCTACTGCTACCACTGATACTACTGCTCGAATATAGTACCCTAAATAGTAGGATCCTTATTATAAGCACCCCAACATAAGGTACCCCCAATTTTCGGAAACTCTTATAGACCGACTCTCAGACTTCTCAACCTACAGCCTAAAACCCTGAACCCAAACGGTTTAGGGTTTAGAACACAGAAACCCTAAACCAAAAAAAAACACAGAAACCCCTTGCAAGCCAAGCAGTGGCCTTGGCTGCCTTGGCAACAGGAAACCTGCGAAATGCCCGCATCATGCCTTGGGATCTAGGTTTAGGCCTAAGGGGCTTTGCGGTCTGTTTTTGGATTCAGGCGATGAGTGCAAGGCTTATGAGGTTCTGGGGGCTTTCTGTTGCTTGAGATTCTCGATTTCTAAAACGGGATCGCTAGGCAGTTCCTCCATGTTGATAAGAAGCTCAGCAGCCTCAGCAATTTAAAGAGGGGGTCTGGGGTAGATTGTAGCTCGGCGGCACAACGATCTATATCTATTATCGATTTGCCTACCTACATATTACATACGTATACTTACACATATTGTAGGGCTCTAGGCATGTTTTGGGATTTGGAAATAATCAGTCGTTATGCAGACCGAACCAACAATAGGTGATGAACGTGCGCGACCGCCGCCGCCACACACGCACCCACCACCACCACCACCACCACCACCACCGCCACCGCCACCGCCACCGCCACCGCCACCGCCACCGCCACCGCCACCGCCACCGCCACCGCCACCGCCACCGCCACCGCCACCGCCACCACCTCCAGCGTCACCAACGCCGCACGAAAAGCAGCGACAGCATTGGCGGCAGCGGCAGAGAACAAACTACTAGTCTTGGAAATGGAGAGAGATGGAGATGGTGTAACGACGTTCGACACGACATATGCATGTGTATAGGCCGAATGCTCTCGACAAGTACCGTAAGTAAGAATCAGCACAACAAATAAGTTTCTCCTTGTCTGCATCATAAGCGTCGTAAATACATGACATGATGATAGAAGGCCAAGCCACAAGAATGTGCAATATAACTAAACCGCCATGAGTGGCCAGAGATGCATGCCAAAAACCTCACGCCTGGATGGTTGGAAGCTCTTAGCCCCACTGAACGATCCCCGTACATAGCGGGACCTGTTGAGCGGGCTCTTAACATCTTGGCTTGGGGTCTGGGGTGGAGGGTGGAGAGTCTGAGGCTTCAAAGGCTTAGGGTCAAATCTGCGGGCCCGTAGTAGTAACGGTTTTTGGGAGGGTTTGCTGCTGCAACCTTGAGGGGCCATTATAAACCAAACAACACGAAACTACTAGTAAGAAGTAAATGATGTGGCCTTCAATCTCAAACCGCCTGTGGATATTGTTCTACCCACATAGCTGCTTGCGCAGCTAGCAGGGAACTACACAGGTCCAGAACCGTACACCCCAGCAAATGCTTTGTGGCCCTGAGTGGGATCACGGGGCTGCAGGGACAAGGCTGGAAGAAGCGGGTTTACCCCAAACCCTAAACCCTTAACCCTAAACCCTTAACCCTGAGGCGATCCCTCGTCCTGGATCCCACTATTTCGGGGTCTGTGTGAAGGTCCCTTGTTTTGTGAAACTCCAATGTGAACCCCAAACCCCACGAATTTTCCAATGTAACCAAGACAGAGACTCTTGATCCTTGCCCCGAAGTTAAACCTCCTAAACACGAAAAACTCACCTTCCAGTCACTGTGACCGTAGCAGCATAAGAAAAACAATCTACCCCAACACCCTATTGTAATTGTTTTAAACCCCTAAATTGAATAAATCCTGATATTAGCCCTTATAGTAGCCCCTCTAAGACCCCTTTAAACGAAACCCTTAAAGGAACCCTTCGAAGAACCCCCCTATAGTCTAATTATTTAAAGCCAAGACTTTCAGGGATCCAGCCCGGAGACCCTTGGCCACAGCACTGGGAGCCGGACCTTTGCAACGAAGAACCCTAAGACCCTAAGACCCTAAGACCCTAGAACCCTGAGCCCCTAGACGCTAAACCCTAAGACCCTAAGACCCTAAACCCTAAGACCCTAGAACCCTGAGCTCCTAGACGCTAAGACCCTAGAACCCTAAACCCTAAGACCCTAGACCCTAAACCCAAAACCCAAGAGCCCTAAACCCAAGAGCCCTGAACCCTAAAGCACCCCAAGCCCACAACTCTGGGAGCTGCGCTTTCAAACGAAGAAGGGGAGGACCTTTTGGGGAAAAGGAGCTGCTGGCTGCACTTCACTTCCTTGAGCCCCAAGTCGCCATGGGTGGGCTTAGGGTTTAGGGCTCCTGGGTTTAGGGCTTAGGGCTCCTGGGTTTAGGGTTTAGGGCTCCTGGGTTTAGGGTTTAGGGCTCCTGGGTTTAGGGTTTAGGGCTCCTGGGTTTAGGGTTTAGGGCTCCTGGGTTTAGGGTTTAGGGCTTAGGGTCCAGGGTCTTAGGGTTTAGGGCTTTAGGATTCTGGGGTTTATAGGGATTTAGGGTTGAGGAAGTCTGGGGATCAGGTGATGAGGGCTTACGGAACATGTCTTCCGGTCTTTCATTCAGAAGAGCCACGCCGGATGATCAATACGCCTTTTCTGCCGCGCAGACGCGCATTTTGCGCAATTCCATTGCCTAATCGCAGAAATTCACCTTCTTGGTTTCTCGCATTCCACATGAAGTGGGTTTTTCACCACTGGGTTTCTCGAGAAGAGCAGGCCAAAGAAATGATGAGAAATCCAGAACAAGCAACAGTGGGAGCAAAAAACAGGCAGATACACAAAATCCACACCCTAAGGTCGGGAAATCGCATAGTGACTTGTTTGAGAAAGTAATCGGAGCCACGGTTTAGGGTTTAGGGTTCCTGATTATCGCCCTAGCAACCTTCGCTCGACACCTGCAAACATAAAACCTCACAGCGCAAGCCGGGTATGCAGCCTAAAACCCTAACTCCCAGACCCCCTGAAACTCTAACTCCCAGACCCCCTCAAAACCCAAACCCATAAACCCCTGAATCCCGAACACCGCTGAACCCCTGCTTTCTTCTAAGTCCTCGAGGTCCTGAACCCTAAAAAGTTAGACCAGGGCCCTACGAAACCCAGCAGCCTCCATCACAGAGTTCCTCGAAAGAAACAGCTTTCCAAGGCATGGAGGCGAATTCCCTTTTCGGGAACTGCCAAGTGCTATCGAATTACAGTTCAGGGGCTTGTAGGCAGTGCAGTGCAGCCGGCAGTTTATGTTCAGAGCCTAGGGGCCTAATTTCGGGGTCGGACTCACTCGATCCACGGGAATTCATCGAAGTTACGGTAGTGAATTCGAAAACATAATGCAAAAGCAGCAACAAAACAATACCCACACGTCAAAGTAGCACGATACACTGTAACTGCTAGTTTTTGTTGTCTGGCGTTCCTGTATGTCACGAAACTGTGCCATACACCCAAACCCCTGCCTATATAATCCAGCGCATCCTCCTGAACGTATATCTCACCCAAATATCAGATGATTTAGGCTCCTAATATAAGGGCCATAATAATTAGAATAGTTTTGGTGCCCACTTTACCATAATTATAATAAGGAACCCCCCCAAGATAGTATAGGTAACCTATAAGGCCCCTACAATATCTTAGCTGAGGGTTTGGGTTTTTGCACGTCGAAGCAGCAGGCGCGGATGGTGGCTTTCGGGTTGTGGGTTCAGGCTTTGTATTTAGGTTATAGAGCTCGCCCCGAAGGTTCCTTTAAAGGGGTGTCTGTAAGAGTTACTACAAGGGATCTATAAGGGTACTATAATAATGTAGGAACCTGATTAAAAAATCCTGGGCCTAAGGGTTCCTTTAAAGGGGTCTATAAGGGCTCCTATAAGGGATCTATGATAAGCGTACTATAAGAATGTAGGAGCCTGATCAAGAAACCCTGGGCCTTTATTCGGGTTCTTTATATAAGTCCTTCTATTTTGGGGGGTTATAATAGCCCAGGGTTTCTTAATCATCCTGCATTATATGGGGTCACAGTTTAGGCTTCGGGGTTAGCATGCAACACTGCACTGTGCCGAAAAGTTCGGATATTTCCCCAGGAAGCTATCACAGAAAAAAGGCAGCAAGACTTCCTCCAGAACCTCCCGGCGTATTGGTCAAAGGATGTCAAAGGCCTATGATTTCTGGACATAATTGAAGTGCCGAGCTTTTGGACAGTTTTTGGATAAGGCTGTCAGCAAATGACTACTCAGCCAACTTGATTAAGAAAGTTGTAATTACTTAGAGTAGTATAATATACTACAGACCCCAAAACGGCGTTGGTAACTATTCAGGCATCTATATAACATCGCACTCCCTCTTTTGGGGGAGCTGCTGGAGGGTTCCGGCACTCGGGTATAGTCTCGTAGAGCATGTGTAGCTCAACGCTGCTTCTGCCAACCCAGCGTGGGCCAAACCGTCGCAGTCTTCAACTCGTAACCACTCCTTCGCACCACAGGACATTCAAACATGTTCTACTATGTGCTATACTCTGTGATACTATATTATACTGCACTCTATTAAATTTTATACAGAAGGTTATCTTGAGGAGTGACCCTAGAATTGTTCCGACCCCGTTATTCTTAAAGCAAGGTCCCCTAATTCTGCCCCTTATGAGAGGCCAGAACGACCCTGATGAGAAAGGTGGCGTGCTCTGTTAAAAAGGGGACACAGAACCACCCCATGCACCAAAAGCTTCACGAGCATTGAATGTGTTTTCCGAATCTCTGGGGACCAGGATCGCAAGTTGACCATTGCCACACTCGCGACTGGGACGACGGCAAGCTCTTGAAAGTTACGACTTTGATTCTTGCTCGGGCTAGGCTTTTGCCAGCTGCTGCTCAAGATAAACTTGATCTTCCGCCCCCGCCCTGCAAATAGTTCAACGTCTTCTGTTTCGAGCAGCATCGTGTGCGGCAAATCTCTTTAGTAGAAGTGTTGGCGCGTGGGGTTCAGGGTTGGCTTTGCTTCAAGTCGACGACTCCCTTGGGGGCTGAGTACCCTAGCCCAAAAAGTGTTAACCTTGTCAATTATGGTAGTATTCTACAAACCCTAAAAGGTTGAAGGTTACCTACCCAGCCACTAAGCTCCAAGAGGGAAGGAAGAGCTTGGGCTGCTCGATTCTTTTGGGGTGGTATGAATTTGCTTGAACTGTTTTCGCCTACCATGAGCCGCAGACGGGTTCAGGGTTTAGTGCTTAGGGTGTTTTTGCGGTCCGAGACCGCAACTGCAAAACCTTCGGAAACACCCAGCGAGCCCCGAAGCCAAGCCCTAAGAGTCTGGGCCAAGCATCCAGTCGACGGACGTGATGACAATGTTCTGGAAGGACACCAATAGGTCGTAGAAGCCGTACTGGGCCTCCCCGTACCAGTCCTCAGGGCTCAGGCGAAGGCACAAAAAGTCTGCAGGCACAGGCACATCTATGAGAAGGTCTTCCCGCAGAAACGGAGCCCATGTCAGAATCTATGAGAACGACCACTATACTTGTAGACTTACCACCACAGCCAGTATGATGGGTTTAGGGTTTAGGGTGGTAGAAAAACCCAAAACAGCGTCTAACCAATTTGGCCTGTGCTACAACCGTAAGCCCTATAAGCCCTAAGCTCACAAAAAGCCAGGCGTCATTCTTCCAGTAAGGGTATAGGGTTTACCCATAGGCCCCAAAGTTCCCTTCTGGGATTACCTTTTACAATTCTACATACGAACCCCAAAAAGGAACTACTTTGGGGCCTTAGGGTAGGGTTTAGCTCCCAAAAAGCCAGGCGTCGTTCTTCCAGTAAGGTTTCAGGGAACCCTAAACCCTAAACCCTGAACCCTAAACCCTAAAACCTAACCCTAAATCCTAAACCCTAGGTCACAAAGCCGGGCGTCGTTCTTCCAGTAAGGGTTGGGCGTCCCTTCGGAGGAGATCCCGCCACCTGCAAAGTCGAGGGAACAGGACTCAGCCAGATACTGTTTAACTCTCTTCTTCAATAACCAGAGCCAAAAAGAGTTCAAACTTTCTCAGGTAGATTAGATATATAGGGCCAACAAGTTTAAAGTTTTCCCATTGGCGAAGTAAGTTAAGGGTCCATGTACCCAAATAGGGCTCCTTTAAGGGCTCCTTTAAGGGTTCTATAAGGGTTCAGGGCCTCGGTTCAGGGATTCGGTTTGAGTTTAGGATTTAAGCCGGTTTAGGGTTTCGGGTTAGGTTCGGTTTTGAGATATTCCGCAAATCATGGTCAAAAGCGGAGTCGCCTTGTTCAAAGCGATGAGGTGTCAATCCTAAACCTTAAACTCTAAACCACTTACCCTAAACCCTAAACCTTGGCAGGTTTGGTCCAGGGTTCTGGGAGTTAGGATTAGGGGGACCCTCGGGGATATAGACCCTCTCAATAAGGCCCCTTTTAAGAGAGCCAGAAGCAGGGTTGAGAAGGGGTACCCTTGAAGGGGTCCCCCTAATAATACTACCCAGGTTCCAGAGGGTCTTCCAGAAGTGTGCGAGTCGCCGCTTCTGGGGGCGGACGACCCTATAAAGTCAATCAGATGGGTTTAGGGTTAAAGGTTCCAAATGGGTGGTTGTCAAAATTAGGGTCCCTTTTTGGGTCCCTATTATATATAATACGGCACCTGCAATTTAGGGTGCCCAAAAAGGGGCCATAATTTCGACAACCACCCATATAAAGCTTGAAGTTTGAAGATGTAGGAGGACCCGTCGACATGGACACCCAAGACCAAAGCGTGCTCTTGAAGCTAGAACTTCAACACGCCGTTCGGTTTAAGATTTCTGGGTGTTGCTTGGTTGGAGGCTTTGGTATCTCCAAACGGAAACTCGAATCCGAATGCCTGGACCGCACAAGCATATAAACCTGGCAACTGTTCCCACACAGCCCTGAAGCCCTAAAACTATCCCTAAACCCTAAGCCTCTAAACCCCCAAAGCCCCTAAAAGCCCGAAAGATCCCTCAAAGGAACCCCAAAAGTAATTATCCAATAAAGGAACCCCAAAACCCCAAAAGCCCTAAACTCCTAAACTCGACCTTCCCCGGTGATGAAGCTATACCAACCCCCAGCTACAGATCCCTTAACGGATCCCCTAAAGGAACCCTTGAAGGAGCCCTTAAGGATCCCTTAAAGGACCCCTTAAGGATCCCTTACAGGAGCCTTTGAGGATCCCTTTAAAGAAGCCCTTAAAGCTCTGATCCCGACCTCCCCCGGTGATGAAGCAAGTGAGGCCGCCGAGCCATCCGGGCTCCCAGAGTTCCTGCGAAGGGGCGTCGCTTTTAGGGCTCCTCTAAGGCATCTTCAAGGGTTCCTTTCAAGGGATCCCTTAGGGATCTGTAGGGTTTGGGATCGGGGGTTAGGGTTCAGGTTTAGGGTTTAGGGTTTAGGTTCTTAGAGTTTGGGAGTTTGGAGTTTAGGGTGTAGGGGTTTTGGGGGGTTGGGTTTAGGGTTCAGAAACGCTGAAGCCCCTTTAATTGAGGAGTATGCCTTGAATCCGATTGGGGCTCCTGTTATAAACAAAACGACCCTCCTTAAGTCAGGGGATTTTGGAGTTTCTGTCCAAGAGCTACATGGGTGGTTGTCACAATTAGGGTCCCTCTTTGGGTCCCTATTATAGTACGGCACCTATTATTTAGGGTACTCCAAAAAGGGACCTTAATTTTGGCAACCACCCACTTGAGGATTCTTTAAAAGTGTCCTACAGGCATAAGGTTGAGGTTTCCAGGTTTTGGCAATCCATGGCTTCGGGCTTTCCGAGGCTTGCAGGGCAAAAAAGAGGGTTCTATCAGGGGCCTAGAAGACCTAAGTAGGTTTCTCAGGGCTTCAGGTTTAGGGTTGAGGGTTGAGGGTTTAGGGTTGAGGGTTTAGGGTTTAGGGTTTAGGGTTTAGGGTTGAGGCTCTGAGGTTCAGTGTTACTTCTTCTTTTGCGTGCTTGACACATCAGCTACACTTGGAGCTTCGAAGATTTTGCTGGCGTCATTGTCAGCTGCGTGCTTCATTCCGGTTGGCGGGTTGGGTGCGAGGTTCCTCCCGTTGTTGGAGAATCATCCAGTAGCACCACTGCTGCTATGCAGCGTGTATAGTGTGACTTAGAAGCTGCCGCCACCCTGTCATAGTGACTATTAGGATTATATTAGGGCCCTATTATATTCCTGTTATACCACTATTACAGAATGGGGGCAGCTTCTAAAGTCTGACGCTACACTTGAGATGAAGCCACCCAAAGCATCTTGGAAGTGATGAGTTGGCCTCTCTATGGGTGGCTGTCAAAATTAGGGTCCCTTTCTAGGTCCCTAATATAGTACGGCACATCTCCTCGGAGTCCTCATCTGTTCCTACTCAGGCCCCCATAGTAGCGGCTAGCTCTGAACGTACAGCACTCTGACTCGGACAGTTCACATCGTCTGGGTTCTTCAGCTAGTAGTGCTTCATCTAGTCAATTCAGTTGTGGTTGAACTAGGCATGCTCCTAATTTGGATACATGTAGCCGTAGCTGTAGCTCTCCCGGCAGCTTCCCAGAGCCCTACAAAAACTTTCATACACTCTCCCCACATACGAGTAACTCCAGTGGTATACCATGCTCCCAAAAACATATCCTAAAACCCTAGTCTCAATGCGATGCCTACCATGGTTTGTGCCGTAACTCGGGTTCTGTTCTACTTGGAAGATCGTGGTGTTGCCCACATCAAGGAGAATATTGGTGCGGGAATGCCCGGAGCCCCAAACCCCAAACTCAATAAACTAAACCCAACACAAAAAAGGCATGAAACCTGAAAACTGTAGCCTAACGTATACGCCCCTAATCTCTGATTCCGAACGCCTGATCGTGGCGGTGGCCGGTCACAAGCAAGTCGAGGCCGAGACGGTTGTGCATGTCCATCCAGAAATTCCTTGCTTCAGACTTCAGGCATTAAATCCAGGGTCCTCAGCAAATCTAAAAGGGCTTTCGTGTATCTTATACTACGATTTAAGGCTTAGGGTTTGTATAACAAGTGTACAGGGCCAGGGACTTTTAGGGACTCTTACCCGGGTTGAAGGCTCAATCGGTATACCTTGCTGTTGCTTACTGCCTCAACCATACATCCTAAACCCAATTGCCTTCACCCTACACCCAAAACCCTAAACCCTAACTTCAAACCCCAAACCCTAAACCCTAAACCCCAAACCCTGAACCCTAAACCCTAAACCCCAAATCCTGAACCCTAAACCCAATACCCTCCAGCGCTTCGGCGTTGAGGGGGAGGGATTCTAGGGCTTAAGGCTGGCTTGCAGGACGTGATTGAATTGCTCTTTAAGGGGTTTTCGGGCTTCGAGTTTGGGGAGTGTAGTATCCGTTTCTAGGGATATATGAAAGGTAAGGGGTTTTAGGGTTTGGTGACTATGGGCTTCATCCCTTTGCAGACGAGAGTGAGCTACTCGCGACCATCGCAAGAATGGTGGAATCGTAACAAGTTTATAGGACTTATCCG
Organism: Symbiodinium sp. CCMP2592; assembly: GCA_905221615.1. Taxonomy (NCBI): domain Eukaryota; class Dinophyceae; order Suessiales; family Symbiodiniaceae; genus Symbiodinium; species Symbiodinium sp. CCMP2592. The sequence continues at coordinate 1,350,691 of CAJNDT010005112.1, forward strand.
AGATATTAGAATTATGGTAGAGTTTGCTATCACTGAAGTCAGAATCCTGTACCAAGGTTGTCTGCTCTCGTTAATAATATTCTTTTCTGCTTCTGACCTCTGAATTCTTCTGGGTCTCTGGGTCTGTACAATACCCCTGAAATCCAGGAACACAAGACTTGATGAATTTACCTCCTCGTGTCTATACGATCATACTAGACAGGACTTGCTTTTCCTGAGGAGAACCTAGGCTCTAGTGCCCGGGCCAAGGCACTTCTGGGTTCCGCAAGGGAAGTGTGTTACGGCCACTTGCCACTGCGCCGTCGACTGCGCAAGCAGCGAGGCCAACCAGCCCGACTGCTTGCCCCAGAGGTCCCAGAACCTCTCGTGGCATAGGGCTCAGGGTTCAGAATTTGTTGAGCGCCTTTCTCCGCCTGCCCGAGACTACCGTAACGCAAACTCTGAAGCCCAAATCCCACACCGTGACCAACCCTTAAACCTCAACCCTAAACCCTCAAAGCTAAACCAGAAACGCCTTATATAAACCCCAAGCCCTACCGCATGAATCCGAGGAACCACTGGTGGCAAGAGTTGACATCGAAGGGGCCACCCGCACTGGCACAGGAGGCGCCCCAAGGGTTGTGCTGATTGCCGCAGATGTTGTGGCTAGGCTCCTTGGATCTTTCGATTCAGAGCTTAAGGCATATATCGGTGGCTGTCAAATTAGGGTCCTTTTTTGGGTACCCGAAATCATAGGTGCCGTATTATTGAGAAAGTAGGGACCCTAATTTTGACAACCACCCGTATAAGTTACAAGCGTTGAAGGTTTAGGGTTTCGCATTTAAGGTTTAGGGCGACCGTTTAGGGTCTCATGTTGGATGGGGGGGGTAGTGTTCGAGGATGTAAGGTAAACATAGCCGAGTTCTCCTTGGACAGCGAGCAGGAAACACTCCAACCCAAACCTTTGAAGCCTAAACCTTAAAAGACTTCTAGTAGTATAGGGGCCTTAACAAGCACAACAGGGTTTGGGGGGCCATTATACTTCTACTATAACAGGAACCCTCAAAATGGTGTTGGTATAGTGTTTGCTTTCAGACGGCAAGGCTCCTGCCACTGGTCCTTGCCATCTTCGTTGTTGGAGTCCAAAACGTAGATGTCCATCCAGAAGTTTCCTATCTCGAAGTACATCCTTGGGCCATTAGGGCTTCTTACGGATTCGGGCTTTCCGTTCTGGGGCTTGCTGCTTTCTGGTGTTTTGGGTTTAGGGTTTAGGGGTTTAGGGTTTAGGGTTTAGGGTTTAGGGGGGGTCTAAGCTTTTGGTGTTTCGGGCTTCTGCACCCAGGAATTGCTTTGACACCATGCCAGGAAAACAAACACACCGCCCCGGCGCACCTGAACTCTGAAAAGCCCTAAACCCTAAACCGCCCTCGTATACGTCCGACGCTGTTTAGGGTTGAATATTAGGGGACATAATAATTAAGTACCTATACTATTTTGGGAGCTTCCTCATTATCGAGTTATAGTATAATATGCCCCAAAACCCTTTTCTAATTGATTGAACCGAGGATCTTGAGGGTGTAGTACGCCGCCGGCAAGATCCAACGGTTGCTCTTCCACGTGTAGGCAAACCTATACTGAACTTAGAACCCTAGCAAAAATCATAATTTTAGCTGTTTCTTAGGGAATATAATAACAACAAATTAGAAATTTTGAGTTAAAAATTATAATAACCAAAAATTAAAAGATAATTCTAAGTGCCCCTAAGAAACTGCTGATCCCAGCCGTTGTTGAAGCGGCGGCCTCCCCAGTCGTGGTTGCCCAGGCAGCTGATCCATGGAACGCCGTCCTTGGGCTTTAGGGTCTACTAGGGTTTTGGGTTTAGGGTCTAGGGTTTAGGGGTCCAGGGTTTAGGGTTTAGGGTTTAGTTGGGCTTTAGGGTCTACCTTAAGCCGGAATAGCCTACCTTTTAGGGTTCCTTATTATGATTTCTTTATATAAGTTCTTAAAAAGGTAGGTTATTCCGGCTTAATGAGGGTTTAGGGGCTACAGTAGAACTCTTCCTGCGTTGTACATTTAGCTGAGGCCTGATGTACAGTGGTGTTTTTGCTTGGCGGGCGGGAACGGCGCTGAGGGTCGCAGGGAGACGGGGAGGGGAGAACCCGGAGACCTGAATTCTAGAGGCCCTAATATTATGATTTAAGGTATATATTCCTTAATAAGTATTGGGATCTCTGGGTAGCAATAGGAACTCCCCCCCCAGCAAACCCTGAACCTTTGATCTCCTACTTGGAGGATCATGGGACTTTGGAAGTAAGGTCATAAGTACCTTAATTGGGGTTATAAGCAGGGGTTTAGGGTTTAGGGTATAGGGTTTAGGGTTTAGTTATAAGTATAGTTACCCTAATTATAACCCTAGTTACTAAGTCCCATGACCCTTTAAGTAGTATGAGAGGAAGATCCACCGAGCAGGCATTGCCCATGCGTGAACTCAATCTTACCCAGAGACTCCAATATCCCTGAATTAAGGACTATACCCTAGATCATATTAGGGATCCTACTATATCTTAGGGTATAGTAGTATATTCCTTTATTAAGGGATATTGGAGTCTCTGGGTAAACGATACGCCACAAGCCAGAACATGATACGAGAGCTTCTTAGAATTATGGGTCAGCTCGGGGCGCCATTTCTATTGTCTTTCAAGCACTAATGACTAAAGACTCTGCGTTTATTGTCAATCTATGTAGGGTCCCGTATTCTCCTAAACACCCATGCACGACGGCCAAGATCCTCGACAACACCCCAGATCTGAACACGTCAACACCACAGCCCTAAACTCTATACCCCACGCTTCGCAAAACCTGCCTCAGGGTCTCGAAGCACTGCTCTTTGTAACCTAGTTTAGGGGGCTTTAATATTCAAAAATGGGGCTTTGGGGGGGTATTATACTATCGTCATCAGAAAGAACCCCCACAATAGTATTGGTACATTGGTAATTACATTTAGGCCCCTACATCAGTAATTTAGCACCAACCTTCAGGGTGTCCCTGGGCTGCTCTTTCAGGTCGAATGTGTACCCAGAAAGTTTGTAGAATTCTGGAGGGTTCATCAAATTGTATAGGGGTTCCTGCGTAAGGCAACTTAACCGGTCCTTAAGAAGGAGGATTCGCTGTTCAGGGATCCCATTTCAAGCTAACAAATTGCATTCAAAAGCGATCGGCAGGTTTTTACGCACCATGGAATGCGAATACAAACCCTAAGCCCTTAACCTCACACCCTTCAACCCTAAACCCTGAACCTCAGACCCTTCAACCCTAAACCCTGAACCCAAACCCCTAAACTATATCCCCCTTAACATATTAAAAAATAGCATGTTCAATAATCTCTTGGGTTATATGAAAAAATAATTCCTGAGAAGACTATAGTAAACTCGACGGAGGAGCGATTCCCGGACCATTGTAAACGCTCTCGAAGATTTGGTCGAACTGGTGCGCCGCGGTGTACGAGAGCTCATCCATGGGGTGTCCGCAAGTCTTCTCGATGCCTGGGGCCTACATCCTACAACCCACGGCTGATGATATAAATCCTGCATCAACCATAATAAGGAATGTACCATAATTCCCATAGTTTAGGGTCCTTCGGGTAATGCAGCATTTATATCATAAACAGCATGTAAACCTAAAGCTCCAAAACCCGACACCCTTGACAAAAGACAACTAAACCCTTCACACCCCTGCAGCTTCGGGTATGATACACTGCGTTTGGTGTTTAGGGTCTGCTGTCTGCGCTATGGCCTAAAATCCCAGAACCCCTTGACAATTTCTATGAGCAAAGTTGCAGCCGCCGTCTTCATCCCCCCCTAGGGTTTCGGGTTTAGGAGAAGTTTCATGAGAAGACCCAAGTTGACATTCAAGGTTCTACCTCCTTGAATGAAAAAGTGGACAAAAGGCCAGTGGTCGGTGGTGTGCAGTACCCTAAGGCCGCATAGTAGTTCCTTTTTGTGGTCAGAACTTAATCCCCAAGTGTGTAATGCACCACTTTTTCGGTTCCGGGTTCGAGTCAAGGTGGGTCCACCTGTGCGACCCTACCCAGGCCCCGAAACGCCACAACTCTGAAGCCCAATCAGCCCCAAGACAGGCTGAACTCCCTGATGCCAAGTCCACACCCTATATGAACCCGAAGCTCAACATGCGTCTAAGACTAAGGTTAATCGAACGCAGGGCCTGTCTGTCCCTACAAACCCTGATGTAAAGACTTTCCTTCAACCCCTGAATCCTTAAAAGCCCCTGTCAGCCCGACTCGCCGACAGAAGTGATTTTGCATCCCGCCTCCCCAGTAGAAGTTGTCGCCCACATTCCTCGGTCCATGTTGGTAGCGAAATAAAAGATGCGTTCCTTTGTTCTCTTTCAACATTTTAGGAAGCCCTTAAGCAACAAAACGGAACATCATCCCTAAACGTTAAGAAGCACTGAACCCCTCAACCCCATTGCAAAATCGGCATAAAACCCTGGTAGAACCGTATTAGCAACAAGGTTCAAAATGGCCACTGGGTGCTTTAGCTCTGCTCGCTTCTTCAACACCTTCGCAACCAACTGCTGCGGCTGCGTGTCAACCTGCCTCAGTTTCGGGGCGATTTTAGGCTCTAGGGTTTGGTTGATATAGGGACGGTTGAGGGTTTAGGGTTTAGGGACCTTAGTGAACCCCTATACAATTTTGGGGGGGGGCTCCTTACTATATACTTATAGTACAATGGGCTCCAAAACCCCATTGCAATTATTAAGGCCCCCATATTAGGGTTTGCGGTTAAGGCAGGGCGTTAGGCTTTTGACTTCAGGGCTTGGGTCGTTGGGGCTTTAGTGTTAAAGAGTTTTAGGGTTTAGGGGTTTAGGGCTTTGGGGCTTTAGGCTTTAAGAGTTTTGCTTGCGCCTCAACCTGAACCCTCAGCCCAAAGCTCAAAAATGAGTTCAAGGTGAAACCCTCAAGCCGAAGATTCTGAACCTGAAAACCCTACTCAAGCCTTGCGGGTATAAGGGCTTCGCGCGGCAATTGCTATGACCCGCACGTTTCTATGAAGTTCTCCCGGTAAGGCGGATCCTAAATCAGGAACTGCTCCCCAGCCGACGTCTTTCAGATAGGGGCCTTCTCAATAATTGTAAGGTTTAGGGGCCCATTATACTATAATTGGTTTAGGGTTTAGGGTTTAGGGTTTAGGGTTAATTAGTTATGAAAAGAGCCTTCAAACATAGTCTCGGTAATTATTCAGGACCCAATATCAGCTTCTCCGAGGAGCTTGTCAAAGCCACAGCCGGCAGGACAGCCCCACGTCCCCCATGTCTTGTAGCAGTTCAGAAACCTGGGCTCTTTTTCTGGGTTCCTTTTGAGGAATTTAAGTTAAGTTGCCATAATGAGGAAACCCCATTCTTCACTATGGGTCCCTGTTATGGTAAGTAACTTAACAGGAGCCCGAAAACCTGGGTTGTTTTGAGAAACCTGGGATCTTCTCGGCACCCACTTTGGAGTTTAAGGGGTTCAGGGGTTCGGGGCTTTGGGACTGGGGTTTAAGGGTTCAGGGTAGCAGTGGCAACTCTCGGGAGGGAGAGAAAGAGAAAGAGAGAGAGAGAGAGAGAGAGAGCGCGAGAGGAGAAAGACAGAGAGCGAGAGAGCAGGAAACAGAACTTGCACTAAGTTGATCGCCAACTGCGGACCCGGCAACTGCTCATGATTGCACATCATGAAGTCGTGGTTCTTGTTCCAGCGAGTCCGCGGGAAGGGCGTGGGGCCTCACGGACAAGAGCGAAGAGGTGCTTCTCTGCACTGCTCTTCAACAGCACCAGTAGTAGTGCTCGACCCAGGAGGACCAACCATTATAAACACCATGACTACGATGCCCAGTAACCTAGGAATAAAAGGGCTCCCTTTTTGGTATTGGGTAACGGTATAAGGAACCTAGAACTACAAAAAGGGAAAAAGGGTAATACTGGGTATCCTAGATAACAACAGTAAGTATTAACTACTGGTGATGCGGATGAGTAATGATAACGTCACGAAAGATGCTGGACCCGAAATCCCCTAGCTGAAGCCCGCAACCCACATTTAGGGATCCTTCATACATCGATCCCTAGTACAGGACCCCCCCCCGGTTTTGCAAAACTCGTAATGGTTTCGGGCTCGATTCAGGGTTGGGGTTCAGGGCCCAAAATTACAGTCTTCGCGTGCTTGTGTGTGTGTGTGTGTGTCGAATTCCAAACAGCCATCAAGTTGGCTCCCTTCTTGGCTTCTTCCCGGACCTTTCCAACAGACTCCACATCCAGCCTGGCTTTGGCAGTCCATACCCCCACCAGGGCATCAGCGGGTCACGGCCCTCGACAGGCTTGAGCATGGTGTCCATGCCACCCCAGTCACCTTGAGGGTTTAGGCTTTGGGGTTGAGGGCGGTCCCAGATGGGAGTATCCGAAAACAGGGGACCCTAAAAAAGTCCCCTAAATAGTAGGATCCTTATTATAAGGACCCTCAAGAATGAGATACCTCTAATTTTCGGAAACAGCATATTGCACTAACTATAAGTAGGTGGCCTTCGCTGATGCAAAGCTTGTTTCCCGGCAGGAGGGAGGGGGGAAAGTAACACCGAGTGCAATGCAAGAAGAGGAGGCCTGAACGCCAACACACACATTGCATCCGGGCAACTACCCTGAACTCAAAGGGGGGAAAAGGAGGGACCCTTAATGGGGACCCCTACATATTAAGGGTATATAGCCAGGGGTCCTTAAGAAGGGTCCCTCCTTTTACCCTTGGATAAAAACTAAACCGGAGTTCAAACGGATGGCTACCCGGAGACTCCAAGCCCCTTGCTTAAGGAATACACCTGCGTTATGAAAGGAGTCTTGATGTGCTTCAAGGTGACTTAATTACTTACTACCCCAATAAGCCACCGAAATAAAAGGTTAAACTTTCCGATTCCTACTAAACTAGAAGAGCCAGAAAATTTTAAAGGTAGGAATTGGGGATCTAAGATTAGGTCATCTTACTTGATGAAAAGCTGCTTGTCGTCTCTGAATAAGTCCCAGCACGAAGGGACCTACTATCACCTCTATGCACATCGCCCAACTGTGAACAGGTGTGTTAGCTAGAAGTTTGACCTGGTTGCTGTGTTCCCTGGCCCGGATATTAGGCTCAGGGTTATAGGGCGATTAGATCTTAGCAGCCTCATTACAGCTTGTTACATGTACCCCAACACCAGATTGGATAGGAGACCGAGGAGAGACGCGGACTGCACTAATTGCAGGGGCGGACGCGAGTAAAAGGGCACGTTTGAAGGCCTTTGCCAGTCTCTGGCGTGCCGCTTGACATTTGGGTGGTTGTCAAAATTATGGTCCCTTTTTGGGTACCTATTACAGTACGGCACCTCTTGTTTAGGGTACCCCAAAAGGGGCCGTAATTTTGACAGCCACCCATTTGGCTAAACGATGGGTAGAGGACTGGAAGCCCCTAGCTTGGCATATTGCCACCACCTCGGTCCGCACATCGCCAGCCACCTACATTTCAGAAGCCTAAACCAGGACCCTCCTTGTACCCTCAAATAGGGGTATATGGTCCCAAATAAGGGGCATTTAGGGTCTAATAGAGGGTAGATGGGGGGTCTAGGGAAGCCTAAATACATAACAATTCTTATAAGAAGTGTTGGGCAATATACCCCCAAGGCCTGGTCTACTTCTGAAAGACCACTTTGGTATAGATCCCTTAAAGGAAGCCTCAAAGGCACCCAAATTCCAAGTCTAAAGCCCCCGGTATGAAGTTCCGACCAGGGCGCCGATGGCGAAGATGTGGTATGGAGGCGGCGTAGCGATCTTGACCTCGGCTGGCGATATGTATAAGTGTTGGTAGTCTGTGCTTTGATTATATATATATATATATATAGATAGGTAGACATATATATATATATATATATCTGTGTGTGTTCATATGTACATATAAATATAAATATAAACAAATAAATAAATAAATGTACATATATATATATATATATATATATATATATGTGCGTGTATATGTCTATACTGTATATACATACAGTTTATGATTACACATTGCTCACCCACTCCCTAGATCAAACACACGACTGAGCTTAAGACAGCAACCATGCACGACCCAGGGTTTAGGGCTTCAGGGTTTCAGGGTTTCAGGGTTAGGGCTTCTGCTTATCCAGAGGTCCTCTTATGAATATAGCGACTGCATTTTTCACATTGCCAACAACGAAACAGTGTCCCGGTCCTCACAGAACGTCCTGTCCACCCTCAAGCCTGAAGCGTCTTGCAAATTTCCCCACTCTTGTACCCATAAACCCCAATGTCGACCCCCCCCCTACCCAATGCCCTGAAGTACACCTTAAATATGCCCGTAATTCAGGAACTTAACCCTCACCTTAATTTGGAAAGTATGGGCAAAAAGCGAGGAAGGAGTCCCAGTCACGAGGGGCCACTGCATGCCGTTGTAGTCCATGGCCTTCTTCGGCGGCTTGCACCGAATGTCCTTCGGTACAGCGGCTCATCATCGCTACGCTTTACGGGCTTTGTTTGGGGCTGTTGGTGCTCAGGACTGGGTGCCTTTAGGGAATTTAGGGTTTACTTGCTGGGTTTTTAAACTGGCCTAAGACACAGCACGGATCATCAACGTGGCTCTACGTAGTCACTATGCAACATACCCTATCTGCAGACTTCATGCGATGACGTCCGTGCTTTTGTCAGCTGTCCTAGTATATAGGCCCTGGAACCCCTCATCCTGAAGTTAAGTTTTTTTTCATGGCTCTTTTAGGGTTTAGGGAGTTTAGGATTTAGGGTCTGAGGTGTAAAGCATCTACCCAAACCTTACCACCCCGCAACCCGCTACTACCCTGCAATCCTTGGACTCTGCCGTGCAATTTCGCGGTCGCTCCGGGAAAAGGCACATGTGGCATGGCGGATAGGTGCAGTTGCCTGAGCTCGGCCCCTACATTATTAATATTGGGGCCTTAATGATTGGAATTGGGTTTTGGGGCCCATGGTACTATTTTTAGTTTAAGGAAACCCCAAAATAGTATAGGTGTTATTCAAGTTCTTTTGTAGGCGGCTCGGAGTTGCCATCTGGCCCGGGCTTCAAGGCTTTCGAATTGACTGAAATTCTTAGCAGGAAAATGGTGGGAAAACTTTCCTAGGAAGACTAACAACCCAACTATGTAGCCGATACGAATCAAGCTCCAGAGACATCGGCAGGGTTTCAGGGCTCTAAGGAAGGATCGCCAAAGTTTGTTACCGAGTTGCAAGGAGGCGCCCCACACTCCTGTGACAGGTTGCCTTTCGGAGGCGCGCACCAGTAGAGCTTCTGGAAGTCGTCCAAGGTGGCATTCCTTGCCGTTGGTTACTAGACTTGGCTGACTTCTGAACCCCTCCTAAAAGTTAAACTTTTAGCCTCCTTATTATAGTTCATATAGAAACCCAAAAAATTAAAGTCTAAAGAGCCAACCAAAAAAACGCCAAGTAGAGAATGGAGGAATGGGGTACAATAACTACTATTACTACCATTCTTCCATTCCCTACTAACCAACGGTAAGATTCTCGGGCGCCACGTTCCCATACTTCCTCATGCTGAAGCGCACCTCGTCCAAGAAATCCTTTGCCTTCTTCGAAGTTGAGTTCGTCTGCGAGAATGCCCACTTCACCTGAAGGGTTGTCGAAAGTATTATGGTCCCTTTTTGGGGTCCCTATTCTACTACGGCACCTATTATTTCGGGTACCATAATTACCCTAAACCCTAAACCCTCACGATGCCTAGTCTGGCCCCCACCCCACACACCCGACGGAGAGACACCGCAACACTCAACCTGCAACCTCAAACCAGAATCCAGAAGCCCTTGACCCCCTGAGCTCTTCACTCACCAAAACCCTAAACCCTAAACCCCTAAACCCTAAACCCACCCACCTGGGCAGTGCACTTCTTGTTCTCGGGCGCCTCAAGTGGGGTGCAGTAGTGCGCCGTGTGCTGCGGCTCATCCTGGGTTGTGCTGTAAACCCTTTGAAAATTATGTACGAAACCCTAAACCCTAAACCCCTAAACCCCTAAACTCTAAACCCCTAAACCGTGCTTTATAAGGAAATAAGGGGAAATTAAAAACTATTCCCAAAGCACAACCCAGCATCTGGGTAGTAGGTGATGAAGGGATCCGCACCGGCCTTCTCCTTGGCTATGGGTTTAGGGTTTAGGGTTTAGGGTTTAGGGTTTAGTAAGTAGGGGTTTAGGGTTTAGGGTTTAGTAAGTAGGGTTTAGGGTTTAGGGTTTAGTAAGTAGGGGTTTAGGGTTTAGGGTTTAGTAAGTCGGGGTTTAGGGTTGATGGTGTAGTAAGCAGGGGTTTAGGGTTTATGGGTTTAGTAAGTAGGGGTTTAGGGTTTGTGGGTTTAGTAAGTAGGGTTTTAGGCTTTGTGGGTTTAGAGTGTAGAGGTTAGGGTTGATTATTTCGGGCTTTAGGCTTTGGGTTGAGGGTTGTGGAACTGAAGTAGCCCCATCCATCGGGGTCACAAGAACTGAGAACGTCTGAGGCAACCCCAACATCTGAAACCGAAACCCATCTAAATGAACGTATGACCACGGTATGAAACCCAATGCTATACAAGTAAATGTATGTACACAGATATATGTATGTGTACATATATATACACATACATGTGCATGTGTCGGTGTGTGCGTGTGAATGCATGCATGTATGTATGTATGTATGTATGTGTAATTATGTGTATACGCATACATGCATGCGTTCAAAATCATACTTATGGTCTCCATATTATATTTGCTGATACTCATACTCAGATCTTCATATTCATATTCGTAACTGCGTATGCACGCACATACACATATATATATGTATATACACACACATGTAATTACCCATACACAGATATATGCAACCCTCACAAAACTCCCTTGAAAAGAATCTTTGTCTGAAACCGTGGCTCTTGCAAGCCTTCGAGATTGGCCTGGAGGGGCGCGAGGGCACGCGCGGGCGGCGCTAGCGTCCACGTAAGGACGCCGACCCAGAGAAACCGCGCCATCGAAGGCACCTCTTTATCTTCAAATCATAACAATCAATATTACAATGACAATAGTAACAACAATAATTCATGCCACTACTTTGATGTTATAATAAAAGATTTGAGGTGTAGGCCTTAGATGCGGAGTTTAGGAAGTACTGTGCGGTGTCTGGCATGTAGGAGCCTACGGTGAGGATGTCGGCTTTAGGCTCCAACTTGAAACTTCGTTTTGATCTGTATCGGATTCTTGCCGTGCGGGGGAGGCTAGTTCAGGACCGTGCGGGGCCAGCGTTTCGGGGCAGTTGCACCTTCGGTTTGTCTGGGAAATTTTGGGTTTAGGGCTTGGGTGGGCATTGTTTCGAGTTTAGTTTAGATGTTCCGGGGTTTAAGACGCATTTGGGGTTTTGAAGATACTGTTTCTATTGCAATGTCGAGGTTAGCCGAGGCTTTTGGATTTGAAGTTCTGCTTCAGGGCTGGATAGTGTCTGCTGATGTTAAGCAGCTGCGATGACGCCGAGGAAGATGATGATGCTGTTGTACTGCTGATGTTTACCTACAGCCCAAAAACCTCAAGGCGCGATATCGCGAACCCTACACCCTGAGTCCTGTCCTAGACCCTAAACCCTACACCCTGAGTCCTAAACCCTAAACCCTTCACCCTGAGTCCTAGACCCTAAGCCCTAAACCCTACACCCTGAGTCCTAGACCCCAATCTTATTCAAACGCCGATCCTTAGGCCAAAGCCTCGGAACCCGGGAAAGCTTCAAAACTCTCCCATACTATAATAATACTAGAATAATACTATAAAATCCTATAATAATACTGTAATAATACTGTAATAATACTGTAATAATACCATAATGATACTGTAATACTACCAAAATGATACTGTAATACTACCAAAATGATACTATAATGCTGTTGCTGCCCGCCTTCTGCGGCCGAAGATGACAAGCTGCGGTCACGTCACTCGCAGAGTCTACGGCTAGGCTGCCTGTACGACTTGATCCGGAGTGCCGAGGTCCAAGACATCAGGCTTGTGCAGTTTAGGGTTTAGGGTTGAGGGCTTAGGGGTTTAGGGTTTAAGGGTTTAGGACCCTAAACCCACGAAACAAAGAATCGTGAAACCCGTCATACAGTTCCCTCCAAATCCCGAGGTTGAGGGTGGAGGCTAGGCAGAGCTTCATGCGGACCCTGATTCATGAGCCCTCTGTTTGCTGAAGATCTATGAGGCGCTTTTGCCCCTTCGTTTAGGGTTTAGGGTTCAGGGTTTTAGATTGCTCATCATCTGCCGTGGGTCTGCCAGACGATCGCTAGACAAGCTGTGGGAACTTTAGGGTTCTAGGGGTTTTGGAGTTCAGGGTTTTGGGGTTTAATCGTTATCCCTTAGGCTCTATAAGGACTCATATTTTAAGGCTTTTGTCCCCAAAGACCATACTATATAAGGCTTTTGGGCCATTTTGAGCCTTAGGGTATGGGTTCAGGGTCACTGGATTGACTCGGGTTTAGGAGTTTAGGGTTTAGGCGTAGGATATAGGAGCCTTGATACTTCGAATAAGGCTTTGCGGTACAGTATATTATGGTTATGAGAACGAACCTTACGGAATGGTATTGCTACTTATTCAGGCTTCTATGTTTAGACTGTTGCAGGTTTACGAATTAGGGGTTTGGGGCTGAGGGGTTTATGAGTTCAGAGGCTTATTATAGGGCTTTAGGGGTTTAGGGGCTTTGGGGTTTAAGGTTCAAGGTTCAGGAGCTTCGGGTGAAGGGTTTACGGGTGACGACGTAAGTTGTTGGCATTTACGGGCATAATCTTGACAACTAGAATGGTTTAGAATTTCGCAAGTCCTTTCTCCCAGGGAGCGCTGTAAGTCTCACGTCGGACCGGCAAGAACAGACGCCGTCGATGCTGCTACAGTAGGGAGCCAACTGGAACATAGCGCTGTTTGCAGACCCTGAACCCTAAACCGAAAATTCTACCTAGACCCTCCATCTACCCTCTATTAGACCCCAAATGCCCCTGATTTGGGACCTTATACCCCTATTTGAGGGTACAAGGAGGGTCGTGGTACCAGGAGGGTTGATGTGCTTTCGAGCCTCGGGAGAGCTAAGGGCCTTTTAAAGCGTCCAGGTGTTAGGGTTTTGGGTCTTCGGGGACCCTAAAATTAACACCAAAAGTAGATAAAATAATTGCCCAAAACCTATAAAAGGCTAGTTTTCTACATACCTTTGGGGTCCAGGTAAACATTGGGCTAGACCCTGGAGTATAGGTCTTAGGGGGGTGCGTCATGCCCCGAATCTAGACTTTTGACTTTTGACGGATCAACCCTCAACCCCAAGTAGTGCGTGTTTAGCCGTAGACGATCATGAGCTTCCGCTTTACAATAAAGCCAACCGTAATTAAGAAGTTCAAACAAAAACCCTTCAAAAGGAGAGAACAGGTCATGTCAGTGACAGGACATGGTTAATATAGGGGCCTTAAGAATTAGAATAGGGTTTTAGGGTATATTATACTATAAACATAACAAGGCCCCCCTAAAGAAGTGTATTGGTAGTCATTGAGGCCCCTACATTAAGGTGAGGGATTGTTGGCCCTCCGGCGCCTGGGGTGGCTCAGGCTCCTCAGAAGGAAAACGCCGCGCTGGCGTCAGCCGAGCTCGAATTCTCTTGCCAAAGCTGCGAGGCTGTGTGGCTGCATGAAGGGTTTCGGGACGCTTGGTTGAGGGCTGCGGGGCTTGAAGGCTTCGGGTTAAGTCCAGTTAGTCCGCTGCTCTTGGTGAATCACCCCGTCTCTGGCAGAAGCTCTTCATCATCATCAAACGCCAGATATGGGTCACATTGTGCTTCACCTGCCATGCGCAGACCCAGAGGCCCTGAAGCCCAAAACCACCAAAAATCACCCAAGTCTCAAACTCTTGGCTCCAAGCCCCCAAGAATCATGAACCCTCAGCAGCCTTACAATGGCACCTCCCTCGCTGCGGACCCTTATGTAATCCGTGTGGTATTTCAAGGGGTGATCAGAGGAGTCTGCATGAAAAAGCACACACCATGAACCTCAACCCAGAGTCCTGAGACGCAAAACCGCAGTCCTAAACCCGCTTGCGCCTCCAAGTCATAGATTTCCAGGCGGAACTACATCCGAGGGATTCACAGGGATTCCCCTTAATTAGGGTTTAGGGTTTCCCGAACCCAAACCAGCCCCTTAACGGAGCCCTGAACCCTGAAACCTTTCAAGTCGCTCTGGAACCTGTCGAAAACCCTATACCCAGAGATCCCAACACCCCTTAATTAAGGAATATACCTTAACATTTAAGGTATATTCCTTAATTAAGGGGGTATTGGGATCTCTGGGTACGCCTATTCTGGAACCTTAGGGCGCTAGACTCCCAAACTTGTTGTGGCCTCCGCTGAGCTCGGCATCATCATCATCATCTGGGTCGGAGATATTGAGGCTTTAGGGTTTTGGGTTTAAGGTTTACGGTTTCGGGTTTTGGGTTTAGGGGTTTAGGGTTTAGGGCTTAGGGGTTTAAGGGTTGAGGGGTTTAGGGGTTTTGGGTTTAGGGGTTTAGGGGTTTAGGGTTTAGGGTTTATGGTTACAGGCTTTGGAGCTCGAGTGTTTCAGGGTGTGGGGCTTAGGGTGAAAACGTCCGAGCTAGGGCTAAGGAATCAGGGTTTCTCGTGGCTCAGCTGAGGGTGGAAGGGTTCAAGATTAGTTGAGGGAAATGCCCATCTAAAGCAGGGTAGCCTAGCAAACGAGGAGCTTCGGCGGGCGCTGGCAGCAAGTGTTGGATTTTGTTGGGGTTCGGGCTTTGGCACGGTGCGTAGGTGCACTGGGCATCAGGAAGACCCAAAGTGAACCGCGAAGAGGCGTCCAAACTGCAGTGAACCGATGCACTTCCTGCAAGCCCTCAACTGCAGGCTTGAAACCCAGACTTGTGTGCAGGCTCTGAAACTGTCAGTAGCAAAAACACACCATGCCACATCATGGCCGACCCTTGAATATTATGCATCGGCAAACCGTGCCAACCCAACACCGACCCTAAATGCCAACAAATCCTAAACAAGGATCCCTTTATGCCGGTCCGCCCGCAGGTACGTATGTATGCCCGATGGCACATATGGTTTATGCATCGCTCGCACTTTTCTGTATGTATGTATGCAATGTATGTATGTAGGTAGATACGTAGAAATGGTAGATAGATAGATAGGTAGATAGGACACAGACGGATGAATAGATAGAATGCTAGAAAGACAGGTTGACCGACAGATGAACGGAGAGACAGATAGGCAGATGGACATACAGCAAGATAGACAGCTCGTCAAACAGTCTGATAGAATAACATAGGATAGAAGACAGATTCAAGATAGGTATAACAGATAGAAAGCAGCGCTTTCCGCCGGTGCAGTATGTGGCGTATTACTGTCATGAATGGCACACATATGTATGTGGGTCTTTGCTGTTTTATCTGCGTAGACACACGTGCACATACGCACACACACACACACACTCACTCAACTACATGTGAGCCCTAAAATCCTATAATCCTGAGCCCTAAACCCGTATACACCCTAAACCCTAAACCCCTAAACCCTAGTCCCACTAAACCCCTAAACCCTAAGCTCTCAACCCTACACCCTAAACCCTAAAACCCTAAACCCTCTCAGGATCCGCGGCCCGCCCCGGGCCTAGCACCTGTGCGTTCATCACCGCAGGCTCTGGGGCCTGCATGGTCGAGGCGAGAGCTTACGGCTTACGGTTTGGGGCTTCGGGGGCTTCGGCTCAGGGTTCAGGTTTCGGTGTTTGGGGTTTTCGGTTCAAACTTTTCCTTCGGGGCTTCGCGACGAAATGCGCAGAAACTGCAAGAGGAGCATGGAGGGCTTCAAAAATCCTTTTGCAATCTTCTTCTCTGCCATTACTGTGCCAATGCCAGACTTTCAACAGGCGTCTGTGTAACTTGCCGTGACTTGCTGTTCCAACCATGAGTTGCCCCACTTGCACCGGGACATTCCAGGCAGCAGTGATGCAGCTGTTCAGATCGTGCATACAAAACGAGAGCACCCTGTTGGTGCCTCCAGAGCATGGTCCAACAAAGGCATGGAGGCCAAATTTGCAACTGCATGCTGCGATGGCATGCTTTCGGCATATCTGACCTTCATTCATGCAACAAGCTGGCAAGCTCACGTGTAGCTACGACTGTGGAGTCAATCACACTGCAACATGCGCCTTGACAGTCAACCTGACGCACCAGAGAATGGTACTGACCCGCGTCTCCCAAAGCAAGGCCCGGGATCTCCTTTACGCGCCCGCCAGGTCCACGAATATGAACAAATGATGCAATTTGTTCGGCGTGCGCTGCCTCTGTGTCCGCAAAAGGTGGGCAATGGTAGATCCTGTCAACCATTGTAACATCCAGCCAGTGGGTTCGTGGCACATAACGTCCTTTTCGCTTCGTACCCATAATGCTGACGCTAATCCAATCCCCAGAGTGGTTGAAATCCTGCAGGAGTACGACATGGAATTCCTGGCGTATCGAGTCACAAAGCTGCTCCTGAACCTGGTGGACCCATTTCATGATGTCTGCGAAATGCAGGCCCTGGGAGGAAGCGAGGGCTATTATTCTTTCATAAACGGCCAGCTTGACCTTTGCTTTCCCATAGCAAACACCCCAGTTGATTTCTATCTCATCACGATCGGGTTCAACAAACTTCAACAAATCGCACCCATATTTGACACGTAGTTCTTGACGCGCACGAAGCAAGCAGCAAACCCCAGGGTTCCAAGAAGGGAGATGGTACAGCGATCCGGCTGTTTCACCTGATTCGTGGCAGTGCGAACTGATGATAACAAAGTCGCCGGACTCAGCCGAACAAAGACTGCGCGGCGAGTCCCAATCTTTAAAATCAGGATTCCTCTGCTCCTGTCCAATAATGGCATCAATCTTCTGAGCGTCTGTCAAATGTGCTGCGACAGCCTGCAACGTAATTATCCCCATCCCGGAGGTTCAAATCCGAAGCAGTCTGGCTCTCGTCCATGAGTCCTGCATGTTCAGACACGAGATGGCCGATGAATACCTTTGAGGCGATCTCTGCCTTCCTCCGGATATCTCGGAGCGTTGTGTCTGCGTCAGCAGATATTGTTGTCAAGGTCGAGCCACTAAGGGTGGAGATTCGAAGTGACAGCGCCGTGCGGGACAGATTCGGTTGTTGAGCTTTGCAGCGCGTGCTTTCTGAGCCCAAAACCTGCCGAAAGCTGCTGTGCTATCCGAGAAGCCTTCCAACGCATGATCTGAGGACAGTCGGAGCGCTACATCAGCCTCCGTCGAGGGTGAATAATCGAACAAAGCCACAGTGGCATGAAAAGGCCCGGAGAGTGACCACTCCTGGATGCATTCGGCTGAACATATCTGACCTTCCATCCTGGCAACCGAGACTTAGATTCGCAAGGTGTGGCAGAGTTACGTCGACTTGCTACAAGGTCTTCTGAACTGCGCAGCTACATGTGCAATCAGGTTGAAAGATTTTCAATTGAGCCTGGGCGTACTATGAGGGTGCGGCTGTTTCGCGCCTTAAGGCCCCGAACCCTGGCTACAAGTTTAACCCCATGCCTCAACGGCTATCCAAGCAAGTACAGTAGCGAGTGGCGGCCTCCGGTGCCTGCACTTCCCGGATGCTTGCGTCGAGACCAGGCGCAGCCTTGTGATTGGTCTGCTGGGTGTGAGTTCTTGCCAGGGTCAGCGCGCTGCGTTCTACAGTGGGCTTTGCGGCCTGAGTAGGGAGTTATTGCAGGGTGTAGGATTCAGGTTAAGGCCGTTTGGGGAGTAGGCCTGCGTGTCACAAGCGTTTAAGGCTTTGGGATTTGTTTCGAAGGCTGCAAGGGCCGCTAAGGTCGAGGGATCCAGGCCTTGATTAGGCTGCTAGCCTGCAGTCGTGGGCTGAGGTTCGGGACTTTTGGGTAGCTCTCGAAGATGATGTGGGGAAAAGAATCCCAAAATAAGGAATCACTGTTACACTGGCGGACCCCTCTAACAACAGTGCAAAAAACAAGATCGCACCCCAGTGAACCAATTAAAAATGGAAAGGCACGTATGTGAGCAGAAAGCATGCCCCAGACCCCTAAACCTTTTCTAGGTGGGGCTGTTAAAGCCTTTGACAAATATTAGTAAATAGGATCCTATTAAGCCCAATAAGGGAAAATATAAAATGTCCCAAAGCCCTACCTAGTTTTAACCCCAAACTCCTCAACCAATGAACTCCTAAACCTTAAATCCGAAACCTTAAAACTCCTAAACCCCTAAACCCGTAAACCCTATACAACCGAAAGCCGAAGCCCATACAGATTCCCTTAAAGGGCTCCTTATAAATCCCTTTAAAGGGAACCCCTAGACACGAGACCCCTAAATCCCTAAACCATAAACCCCTAAACCGCTACACCCCTAAACCCGAAACTCCTACATCACTAAAACCCTATACCCCTACCGTAAACCCCTCAACTTCGAAACCCTAAACCGTGAACCCCTCAACTCCGATACCCTAAACCCTAAACCCCTAACCTCTAAAACCCTTAACCCCTAAAACCCCAATCCCTAAAACCCTAAACCCGAAACCCCTAACCCCTAAAACCCCAATCCCCAAAACCCTTAACCCTTCAACTCCCAAACCCTTACAGTAGAACCCAGAAAGTTGGAACATCAGTAGCCTCATGCCCTTAAAGTAGAGTTTGGGGAATCCCCTAAACCCATGTTCCAACTTTCTGGGATTCACTAGAGTACTGTTGATGGACAAAATCCTGCATGACCCTAAGGACCCTAAACTATGGGAATTATGGTATATTCCTTATAAAGGGATTTTGTCCATGAGTCCATCAGCCGTAGGAGTTCGGATGGCCTGCGCCTCGGGAGCCTCCGGCTTCCCCTCCTCGGCCGCGGGCGCGTCGGCCAGGGCCACCGTCCTGTGCTTTTGGGGGGACGGAGCTTAGGGGTTTAGGGGTTCCTTTAACGGGAACTATAAGGGGTCCCTCAAAGGGATCTATAGGGTTTAGGGTTTAAGGTTTTGGGGCTGAGCGTTTAGGGTAGAGGTCTAGATTCTTGAGGGCTTCACAGCTTTAGGGCTCTAGCTCTTAAGTAGGCTTTAGGATTGGGGCTTGTAGGGTTTAGGTCGTAGGTATAGGGTTGAGGGTTTGGACCTCAGCAGCATAAGTTAATAGAACCTTCGTCACTCTAAAACAAAGTCAATGCGTCTTCACACATCGATCAAAAAGCAGCTGCACCATCAGAATTGTCATAAGACACCTCCTAAGCCCTAAACCGCTAAAAACTAAACCCCTAAGCCCTAAATCTGAACCCCTAAACCCCAAACCCCTAAACGGGGACTGGGAGACATGGCCGCAAGAGCAAAGCTCCTTTCGACTGGCTCTCGAGGATCGACGGCGGGCCCCTCGCCGATCTCCTGGAAGAGCTTGTCGGGTGTAGGGTTCCAGAGTTTAGGGTTTAGGGTTCAAGGTTAATAAAGTTCCAGGGTTTAGGGTTTAGGGGTGTGCAGTGTAGCGTTTTAGGGTTAGGGCATGAAGAGTTTAGGGGTGTTGGCGTTCACTGATTCGCGGCGTCAGGACCAATCCCTATACCTACACCCAACGCTATCCTGTACAATCGAAACACCCCTAAACCCTAAATGCTAAAACCTAAATATCCCTAAATCCAAAACCCTTAAGCCCCTAAACCCTAAACACCCAAACCCCTTAACCCCTAACCCTAAACCGTATAGCCTAATTAAGCCCAGAAAACCCTGAACCTAGAAGTGGAAGTGTAGCTTCTACTAGGATACCCAGCAACCTAAGAATAAAAAGGCCTCTCTTTTTAGTAATGGGTAACTTTCTAAGGAACCTAGGACTGCAAAAAGGGAATAAGGGTACTACTGGGCTTCATAGTCTATTTCTCCTAGCATAGCTCGGCCGGGAGGGCTGCCAGCCTCCCATGTATCTACCTACCACTACTACGCGGGCTTATGCAATTCTGTGGATGTTAGGGTTTGGGGTTACGGTTTAGGGTTTAGGGTTTAGGCTTTAAGGTGGATGGATGATCGGATAGACGGAAGTCGCAGGTGGTCGAGGATGTATCTTGGTGTGGGTGTGTGCGCGCCTGCACATGTACTGGTACTCAGTTCCGGTAAAGACTCTGGGGACGTGACTATATATGTACATGCAGTGGCGCACGGATACATTACACGGACCTACAGACCCATGCAGATCGGTCCAAAACAAAAATCCGAAAAGCTCTCACCCCTAAATCCTCAACCCTAAACCATATATCCTAAACCCTAAGTCCTCAACACTGAACCCTAAACCCTAAATCCTCAGCCCTAAACCGTAAACCCTAAAGCTCCACGAATCCAAGATCTCCAAAGCCCCAAACCCAATGAAACCCTAAACTCTGAACCCTAAAACCCTAAACCCCAAACCAAAACCCTAAACCCTGGTCAAATCTCAGCAACCCCTAACACGACGAGCAACAACCGTAAACCCCTAAATCCTAAAGCTCTATGAATCCAAGATCTCCAATGCCCCAAACCCGATGATCAACCGCCTCGACTTGCGGCGCTTCCTCCGCCAGCCGACCGGGCTCCTCAATTCGGGCCCTCTTCCTGCGGAGCTGAAGGGTTTAGGGTTTAGGGTTTAGGATTTAGGGTTCAGGGTTTAGGGGTTTAGGGTTTAGGGCTTCGGGTTCAGCATACTTTTATGGGGATTGTGGACGAGAATTTGGAGACACAACATAAAGCCTCGGGTGTGTGAGGCTTTAGGGTGCAGGTGTTGAAATTTGTCAGGTAACCGCGTCGCCTTGAGAATACACCCCGCACCCTAAACACCTAAACCCTACCCTGACCATGAACCAACAGCCCGTTAAAAAACTGCCTTGAACGATGAAGCCTAAACCCAATGCTGAACCCATGAATCCAAGACATCCGTGGGATCATGGCTTGGCGGGTCCTTTCGCTGGGATCTCGCGGATCCACTGCTGGCGTATCCTCCACGTCCTGTGGAAGTGTCGGGTTTGGGAGCTTGGTTTATGTAACCCCCTGGGTTTAGGATTTAGGGCCACCTGAACATGGGGGCATGGGTTCGCGATGGCTGCCTTGATACAGAGTGCGAACTCCAACCTTGAGGTCTGAAACATAAAACCCTGAACCCGAAACCGTGCTTGGAGGATCATTGGACTTAGTAAGTAAGGTTATAAGTACCTTGATTGGGGTTATAAGTAGTTATAAGTATAGTTATCCTAATTATAACCCTAGTTACTAAGTCCCATGATCCTTCAAGTGCCCTAGACTGTAGGATGCAGATTGATATGTGGGGGGCCTCAGTAGTTGGAGGTAAGGTCTTGGGGCCCCTTATATTATAGTTATATAATAATAAGGAACCTCCAAAACAGTACTAGGCCTAAGAGTAACCTAGGAATAAAAAGGGTGCCCTTTTTGGTTTAAAGGGGCTTATAAGGGAACCTGAACCCTAAAAAAGGGAATAAGGGCCTACTCTGGGTCCTAGAGTATTATAGGTAGATATGAAGGCCCTAAACCGTCAACCCTAAACCCTATGGGAGGGCCCCATTCGACCGAGCAGGCTTTCCGCAGGACTCGACCCCGGATGACGTCATCGAGAAGATGCTGATTGTGGTCCCACAGAAACACTCGCGACACTTTCTAGCCCTCGACCGCCAAAAGCAAACACACATTCACACACAAACACAAAAAATAACACAGACATACAACCACTAGAAACACTAAAAGCTCAACAGCGCGAAGCCCCGCCTGCAGCACCACAGCCTCGGCGTCTTTGCCTCTCTTCTTCGCCTGCCGCCCGGTGGCCGAAACAGCATGGAACAAACTCCGAAAGAGTCTTGAAACCGTATACAGTAAGTCTGCTTGCCGCCATAGCATAACGAGCTGTAAAAAGACTCCCTTAACTCGACCCTTCCAAGACCTAGCCGACAGCCCAAACTCCAAAACCCCGGAGAAAGAAGCCCTGAAGCCCTAAGCCATTAAGCTCCAACCCTCAACCCCGAATCCCATGGCTGACCACGAACCCCAAACCCCGAACCGCAAACCCTAAGCTTGCTCGAACACTAAACTTCCTCAACCCTACACCCCTAAACCCTAAACCCTAAGCCCTAAACTTCCTAAAACCCAAACTCAGATCGCCTTCTTGGGCTTTGCGAAGTGAGGGAAGGACTCCATCCCTTCGTCGGAACGCTGGGTTTCGGTGCATTTTGACGGGAGAAGGGTTCAGCTGGAACTGCAGGGCTGCAGGACCGGTTTAGGGGTTTAGGGGTTTAGGGGTTTAGGGGTTTAGGGGTTAGGGTTTAGGGGTTTAGGGGTTTGGGGGTTAGGGTTTAGGGTTTAGGGTTTAGGGGTTAGGGTTTAGGGTTTAGGGTTTAGGGACCTTCAGGACCAGTTTAGGAGTTGAGGGTTGAGGGAGTTTAGGCTCGACACTTTACAGCTGTTCTGCTGCTGTAACATGGCCCAGCTGCACTTGTAGCTAAGCGCGAAAACCGATAAATCCCAAACCTCCACACTCTGTGAGCTCGGTTGCCTGAACCGACACAGATGAAAGCATCGTGTTCATGGTTAGGGCTGTAGTCGTTTAGCCTCAGAGGTTTCAGGGTGGTGATAACTGGAAAAGCAACATGGGAGTTTCCGAAAATTGGGGGGGGGGGGCACCTTATTTAGGAACCCTTATAACAAGGATGCTACAATTTGGGGTTAGGGTCAGGGTCCCCTATTCTCGGGATTCACACATGGTGTTAGCATCATGTAGATTATTTATCACTGCTGTGGTTCTTGGCTTTACGAGCAGCCGTGGGATGCGGTGCGTTGCTGCTGTGTTTAAGTTTGATCTTATACATGATTGCACTGCCCAGCAGGATCAGTGCAAAACGTCTGCACGTCCAATCCAGTTCCAGAGCCCACATCCAAGCCAACTGAATGACTGCGATGTGAGAATAAGCCCGCGCTTCAAACCCTAGAAACTCCTTTCCAAACCCACAGAACAACTCCCGAATGTTCACCCGAAGCTCTATACCCTAAACCCTAAGCCCTAAACCCTCTCTATATATGGGAGTTTCCGAAACTGGGGGGGGGGTACGTTATTTTGGGGTCCTTATAACGTATCCTACTATTTAGGGTACTTTATTAGGGTCCCCTATTTTCGGAAACCCCCATATTACCCTAAGAACCCGAGTTGAGGCAGACACCTCGCGGCCGGAGGCGCCAGATGGTCTCGAAGCCACCATCCTTAAAGTCGTTGGTTGAGGTTCTCGGGCTCAGGGTGTGATTAGGGTTTAGGGTTGAGCTTTTTAGGGTTTAGGGTTTAGGGTTTGGGGTTTTGGGTTTTAGGGTATTTTCGGGTTTAGGGTTTTAATGTTTAGGGTTTAGGCTTAGGGTTTAGGGTTTACCACGTCTGGGGAGTCTAGGGTATGGCCTTTGCGTTTTGGGAATTAGGGTTTCGAAACCGATGGCCATCACAACATCACACCTCAATGTGCCGCCCAACCCAAAGTAACAACTCGCATTTCCTGCATTAAACCCCACACCGATAACTCCAAATCTCGCTTCAGGATTGGAGAATGCCAAGGTTTGAGGTCTATTGTCCCGACGTTGAAAGTCCAGATCTTACAACTCGGCCGCAAACACGGGTTTACCCATAGTCTCCATTGTAGTTCCTTTTTTGGTTAACCTAAGATCCAACCATAAGATTGATTATACAAAATAAGGAACTACAATGGAGACCATAGTTAGGATTCAAACCTAAACCTAAGCCCGAAGGCCCAAAATCCTAAACGCTGAACTTTTTTAGGGTTTCAGGGTTTAGGGTTTAGGGGTTTAGGGTTTAGAGCCCCTAAACTTAACCCTAAACCCCAAAACCCCAAACCCTAAACCCCGAAACCCAAGCCTCAACCCGCCTTAGGGCCTGACCTGCCGCTCCGGATCTCGGACGGTCTGCGTGGAGGCATCTCTCACATTTAAGCCTCAGTGGGTTTATGCTCTAGGGCTTCGGGGTTTAGGCTTTAGGGTTTAAGGTTTAGGGCTTTGGAGGTTTTAGGGGTTTTGGCAATTCCGGGGTTTGGCCTTTGTATTTTGGATTTCGGGGTTTGGGCTGTAGCGCTTTGGGGTTTAGGGCTTTACTTAAGCCATCACTTGGATGAGAGACATATGTTCACTTAAACTGAACCTGTTCCTGCTTTCACTTGCTACAATCTAGAGGAGTTTCGGGTTGAGTGTGGCCATAAGACTTTAATGCAGGCCATACGAGCATCTCTTATTGATCCTGATGTTCACTCAGACACTGCAACCTAAAACCGCAAGTTCAGACCCCAGATTGCCACTGAGGGCCTTACGCTTCGCCTTTGCAGCTTCCACCGCACTTTGCACCTCGCCGCGAGAGGTTGCTTAACGGCCAGATACGTTTGGGTTCAGGGTTTCGGGTTCTTGAGGTTCAGGGATGGGGTTTTGGGTGTTAGTTGATGGTTTAGGGTTCCCGGGTTCAGCGGAGAATAACAGGTAAGTCTGCTAGGAAGCTACATATCGCTATACTCTAGTATACATCCTGTTGAGTCTGTGGGATGTCAGAGCAGGGATCACCGTGTGACAACAAGAGGTCTATCATTCTGCATCTGGCAGCTACATGGGTGGTTGTCAATATTAGGGTAACTGTTTGGGTCCTTATTAAGGAACCATAATTTTGACAACCACCCACATAGAGACAAGCGCTGTGGATACTAACCTTGAGTCCTTAGAGCAAGAGCTACACTTGGAACCCTGGGTCCCTTACCCCGAAACTCAAATCCTCAAATGCCAGACCCCTCCAAGTGTACTATAATCTTGGCTGACTTCAGAACCCCTCCTGAAAGTTAAACTTTTCGCCTCCTTATTATGGTTATAGAAGCCCAAAAAAATAAAGTCCCAAGCGCCAACCAGAAGAACGCCAGGTAATTGTCATCATCTGTATGAGTCTAATTCACTGAGCTTTTAGTCAGTCCTCCGGCCTCTTCCTGCACCCAATCCCCCCCCAGGAGCAAGGCTTAGGGCTCCCCCGAACACCACAACCTTCAGGCAACAAAGCTATGCTGCGCAAGCAGCTTCAATTCCCCAAAGACTCCAACATCCCCTAATTAAGGAATATTCCTTAAATCATATTAGGGATCCCACTGGTCCTACTATCATGTAAGGTATATCCCTTAATCAAAGGATATTGGAGTCTCTGGGCTACGGCGTAGCTTCAGACTTCAGACCTCCGCGACCTTGCAAGACAACACACAAAACCTTCAAGGCACCCCAACATGTGAATAACTTGGGTGCTGCCCCCCATACAGTAGCAGTCTATGATAGGGCTACTATTAAGGTCCTGATATATCTGTGTTATGAATACGCATCATCCAACTGTTACTGAGTGGTGGCTCTACTCCCCAAGAAAACCACTTCCATTCACAGTTCACCCACCTGCACTTTGGTGCGGGCGGCCGCTAAGGCTTTCTGCGCTCCCTGGAGATAAGAGCTAATAGGGTGTGTTCTTTCCGGGTGTTGGATCGTGTAGCTGCCGACTGTGGCTAAAATTGGCCTCACAAGACGCTGCCTCATACATGGGGTGAGTCAAGGGCCGAGCGTTTAGCTGACGCCTTCAAAGTTCAGGGCTTGAGGTTCAAAGTTCAGGCTTTAAGAAAGAAGTGATGTTGCTGACTCTTCCGTAAGAGCTGAGTAGCGTCACGCTGGACAACATCTGCAAAACCTTACTAAACTGAGAAACTGCAGAAGCGCCACAAGTCAAACCCCCCAACTCGCCAACACCAACTGCAACACCCCCTAGATACCCAGCAGAACCCGGCTGGCTCTTAGTCAAAACCTTTCTCCCAGAAATGTGAAAGCCGGAACACCATTCTACGCGGCCCCCCGCCCACCACCAACAAAAATGGCCACTACCGTAGATGTCAAGCCCTCCCTAAACTTTCGTTGAAGGGCTTCCCGTTAAGGGTTTAGGGTTCAGGGCTCCTTTAAGGGTCTGCACCCTGAACACCTAAACCCAACCCCCTAAACCCCAAGACCCTAAAACCCAACTTTAAGGGATCCTTTAAGGGTTCCTTTAAGGGTTCCTTTAAGGGATCGTCTATACGGGTTCCTGTAAGGGATCCTTTAAGGGTTCCTTTAAGGGATTCTTTAGAGGCCTGCATGTTGAAGGTGATGCGCCCGAGCTTCGGGGCCGCTTTCAGGGGCTTCAGGAGCTCCTCGTCCTCGCCGTCTTCGGGCTCCTCCAAGGAGGCTTCAAGGCTGAGGGTTTAAGGTTCAGGTTCTAGGGTTTAGGGCTTAGGGGTGCTGGGTCTGGGCTATAGGGTCTGGGCTATAGGGTATAGGGTATAGGGTATAAGGTTTAGGGTTCAGGTTCTAAGGTTTCGGGTTTAGGGGTTGAGGGTCTAGGGTTATAGGGTATAGGGTATAGGGTATGGGGTTTAGGGTTCAGGTTTAGGGCTTAGGGTCTAGGGCTAAAGGGAAAGGGGTATAGGGTATGGGATTTAGGGTTTAGGGTTTAGGGTTCAGGTTTAGGTTTAGGGTTTATAGGGTCTTAGGGTTAAGGTTTGGGGTTTAGGGTTTAGCGTCTAGGGTTTAGGGTTCAAGGTTTGAAAAGTTTAAGTTTAGGATTTAGGGCCATGAAGTCAGGTATCTCAGGCAGGTTTACGAGTCCTATAAGGCTTAGGGGCTCTATGGTTGAGGGGCTTATCAACCTCGTCTTGAGGACTCTTCGGTTTCAGGGTTCTGCGGCGACCTTCAAGCGCTGTTAAGACATCTTCATATTCCGGGATCAGTGTAAGGGCCTTAGTCATTAGAATAGGCTTTTGGGGCACATTATACTAGAGTTATCATAGAGAAGCCCCAAAATAGTATAGAAAATTATCATGGCCCCTAAAGTAGGCGCTCTTGGGAATTTCTTTCTGAGGTGGTTTGGGGTCTTGAAGCTCGGGGTGGTGCGTGCGGCTCATGGCGTATGGAGAGTCTCCGGTCCGTTCTTTGGGGCCCAACACATCTCAAACTAAGCCGCGAGCAGCCGGACCCCAACCAGACGAGGTGGGCCAGCAAGACCTATACCGCTGCAATACTAAAAACAAAGTTTCTGCGGCTCCCCCGTAGAGCCTTACAACAACCCAACCGAACTCCCAAACCCTAGATCCGTACTTTGGAAACCGAACTAAAATTTCACTCAAAATTTCGGAACCCCCAAGCAGGTCCTTGAACACCCAAGCCCTCGCTCCTGAAACCCCAGACTCTACAATCTCTATAACCCCTCAACACACCACGAAATAAAACTTATAACTCCTAAACCCTGAACCCCATACTTCCCTAACCCTAAACCCTAAACCCTGAACCCTAAAACTCTAAATCCTAAACCCCAAACTTCACTCCTAAAACTTAAAAACACCTACACCCCTTGCGCTAAACCCCTGAACCCTCAAATCCCAAGCCCCAAAATCCTGGAACCCTAAACCCTATACCCCTAAACCCTGAACCCTAAACCCTTAGCCCCTAAACCCTAAAGCCACAAACCCTGAACCCGAAACCCTAAACCCACGAACTCGTGGCTCCTTCTCAGCCATGCCTTGGAGCTTTTCAGGAGGAGCCCGAAAGAGCCTGGGGGGAGCTCTGGGGCTCACGGCTTAGGATTTCGACTCGTTTAGGGGTTTAAGGTTAAGGGCTAAGGGATTCGACGGGTGTAGGGTTTAGGGCTTCGATGGATTTAGGGTTTAAGGGTTTAGGGCTTAGATGGATTTCGGATTTAGGGTTTTGGGGTTTCAGGCTTCGATTTGTAGTTTAGGGTTTCTAGTTCATGGTTGGGAAAGGATTAAAACCTTAAATTGTTATCTCTTAATGCGTTTAAGTACCCATAAAAATGTGAAATGTTACCCAACTATGACAAAGGTTTAGGGTTTAAGAGGTTCCTCGGGAGCATCGGTCAGAAGATTGGCGGATCAGGGGATCCACTAAGTTTTGCTCTGATGCCCTTTCCGATATGATTCAGGAGGGGTGAGAGCTAAAGATTACATAGGACTGTAACGATTTTATAGGATTGTGAAGATAGTACCCAGTCTGAGGTTCAGGCTGCTTAAGCAGACAGGCCAGAAAGTAGTTTCAGCACCTCACAGAAGCATCATGCCAAGCAATTAACAAGCGTACTCGTAGCCGTCCACTGCAACAAAAAGAATAGTGCTTCTGACCGACTTCCAGAAAGCAACAGAGGAACTCTTCTGAGAGAGCCCATCCTTCAAGGTCGTCAGAACCCTCATCGTGGTTCCCCCGGAGCTCTTTCAGCTTTGCCTCGTGCGAAGCCGCCAGCTCGGCGTTTGTGCTTCGCAAAGCGTCATTAAAGAGGGCTTGTTGCTGGGCCAGCTCCTTGGAGCAGTAGGCTTTCCATTTTGCCCGTAAAGCGTCGGCTCGAACTCAAGCTCGCATTGCCCAGAGACTCCAATATCCCTTGATTAAGGAATATACCTTCTTTTAGTAGGATCCCTAATATGAGTTCAGGTATATTCCTTAATTAAGGGATATTGGAGTCTCTGGGTGCTTTCGGATAGCATCCTTCTCCTGGGCATGGAGCAGGCTTTGTTCCGCCAGCGCAGCGCGGCATTCCGCGTCAATGAGGTCAGAAATGCGCTGCTTGCATTCGCGCATCTTCTCATCGAACTCGCGACGTAATTGGCAAAAAGTTCGCTGGAGACTTTCCGCTACCTATGACGAGGTCCCCAGACCAAGCCACTCCTCCAGCCTGAACTTCCCGAACTACCGCAAGCCATCAAGGCCCCACATCCAAGAAGGCAAAATTGCCAATAAACCCTAGGTCCTAAATCCTAAACCCTACACCTCAGACTGCAAACCTTAAACCCAAATCTTTAAACCCCGAACCTGAAAGCATAAGCCCTTAGCCCTACATGGTTGCGGCTATGCTGCTCTGGGCCCGGTAGGGAAGTCGGACTTGCGTCCGCCATGGTTTCTGGCTGCATTTGCCCCGCAGGAACTGGGACTTCAGGGCTTTAGGCTTTAGGGCTTTAGGCTTTAGGGCTTTAGGTTTTAGGGCTTTAGGCTTTAGGGCTTTAGGCTTTAGGGCTTTAGGCTTTAGGGCTTTAGGCTTTAAGGTTTAGGCTTTAGGGTTTAGGCTTTAGGGCTTCAGGCTTTAGGGCTTAGGCTTTAGGGCTTCAGGCTTTAGGGCTTAGGCTTTAGGGCTTAGGCTTTAGGGCTTCAGGCTTTAGGGCTTAGGCTTTAGGGTTTAGGCTTTAGGGTTTAGGCTTTAGGGCTTCAGGCTTTAGGGCTTAGGCTTTAGGGCTTCAGGCTTTAGGGCTTAGGCTTTAGGGTTTTTTTTTTTAGGCTTTAGGGTTTAGGCTTTAGGGTTTAGGCTTTGGGGTTCTAGGTCAGGGATTAGGCTGCAGAGCTTTGGCTTGAGCAGTCTCAACCCTAAATCATAGCCTCTTGTGGCTCGGAGTTGACGTGGTGAGGCTCCACACTAGTCGGACTGAGGGTATCGTAGTGCGTGGGTTTAGGGTTGAGGCCTTCCCGATCTGGTTGTGGGTTTCCCAGGATGCATTTAGGTCTAAGGCTCCAGCTGGTTTCAGTTACACCAGAATCTTGGAAGAAAGCTCTTACACAACGCGCATGCAACCCCATCAAACAACTAAAACACCTGTAAACCATTGATATATTATATACATACACATATATATATATATACATATACATATACATATACATATACATATACATATACATATACATATACATATACATATACATATGCATATACATATACATATACATATACATATACATATATGTATACATATACATATACATATACATTTACATTTACATATACATATACATATACATATACATATACATATACATGTACATGTACATATACACATACATATACATATACATATACATATACATATACATATACATATACATATACATATACACATACACATACATATGCATATACATATACATATACAGATACATATACATATACATATACATATACAAATACATATACATATACATATACATATACATATACATATACATATACATGTACATGTACATATGCATATGCATATACATATACATATATATTTTAGAATTGGGAGTTCGCTGGAGCGTTTCTGTCTCATTGTAGCAACTTGAGGGACTGCCCACGACATCGCTCCTTGAGCATGCAAATGGCTGAGATAGACACGACCTACTTGCGGTTTAGGGTTTAGGGTTGAGGTCAACAGGCGTGTAGGGCCAGTGCCTGAGGTTAGGATTCGTGGTTTTCGGGCTCACAGCTCCAGTCAAGGCAGCATCACGCATGTGAGTCTATACACATACACGTGTTGTGTACACGTGAAGAATGTCAATGGCGAATATCTGTCTATGTATCTACCCATAGGCTCCATAGTAGTTCGTTTTTGGGATCACCTTATAGGAATCTACATATGATCCCCCAAAAGGAACTACTATGGAGCCTCTAGGTACTTGCCATTTAGCAGTTGGGTCTTCTGTTCGACAGTGTGTATGTGAGTTGTAGACGAGCTTGCGTAAGCACGTGGGTCTTTGTGCACCTCGAAAGGAAGGAGCAGGCAAGCGCTTCCCGATGCAAGTATCGCACCATAAATGGAATTTGCCAGCATGTGAAACCCAAGCATTGCAAGACGCACTAACGACATACATTGCTTAAAGTACAAAATCGAAACACGGGGGCATGTCAAGCCGTGATTAGCGTGCTGTAATGAATTGTAGTACAGTGCCTCGTACGATCATTACAAGCTTTGCAACCCGAATACAACCCCGAGCCCAACTTGGCCTGCATGCTAAAACCGCAAGCCCATCTTTTCTTCGGCACGGATCAATAGTCCGAACAATGTCACGCCAGGATCGCCGGCCTTGTCACGCAGCGTGTTCTGGAGGTATTGCTGCCGCGAGGCTTCGGGTTTGTGTTACCGATCCCCAAGTTCCCAAACCCCTAAACCCTAAAACCCGTAAACCCGAAACCCCCTAGGAACCTCCAAAACGTTTAGGCAGGCTTCAGGTCTAGGAGCTTCAGAGCTCTAGAGTTTCGGTGCTGTTCCGGAACATGTCCGTGTTGCTTCGTTGCAAACTCCATCGGTTTCTTTGGTGACAATGTGTAATAACTCCTAAAGCAATCCCAATGTGTGAAGGCTTTATGGACTTGGGTCTTTGCGGTGATAACATGTACTGAGAATCCCAATAGGGCCACCGTCCGGGATGGTTGAACCACACATCCAACTTAAGCCACACTTTGAAAAGCAATAGCGTGAAGCTCCCAGGGCCTAAAATCAAACTAAATCTAAAACCTAGAAATCCATCAACCCAAATGTCTAAAGCATTCTATCCTTAAACCCCACTTGTGCCTACCAGATGGTAGGCCGCGGATTCTGTCTTTTCCCGCTCTGCGGCTTCAAATCGGTGTTAGGGGCTTAATGGGACTTAGGGCGCAGGGGTTAA
Organism: Symbiodinium sp. CCMP2592; assembly: GCA_905221615.1. Lineage (NCBI taxonomy): Eukaryota > Dinophyceae > Suessiales > Symbiodiniaceae > Symbiodinium > Symbiodinium sp. CCMP2592. The sequence continues at coordinate 1,382,254 of CAJNDT010005112.1, forward strand.
ATGCAGGGGCCTCAATGTTTGGAATAGGGTTTTGGAGGTTCCTTATTACCATCACAAGTTAATATACCCCCAAGCCCTTTTCTAGTTACTACGGCCCCCATATTAGGTTAAAAACCCCAAATCCTAAACCTAAATTTAGGATTTGTGAGGTTATGCGTTTTAGGGATGCGCTGAGGGCCTCCTCCGCCCGCCCAAGCTGCAAGGCAGAGTGGCTCTTGGCTCCAAATTCGGCGGGGGCTGCTCTGAACGGTTTTGGGGTGTAGAGTTTGGGGTTTGGGGTTTAGGGTTTCACAGCGGTACATAGCTTACGATGCGGGCCACTACAAGGGCCTTCATAATTTGGCTTAGTCATTCGAGGCCCCCGCGCCAGGTCCTTCATGCCCTCAATCGAAGTTGCGGTTTAGGGTTTGGGTGTTTAGGGTTTAAGGCTTAGAGGAACACTGAAGAGAAACCTGACAGTAGCTTCGAAGCAGCCCCCAGGTGGCCTCCCAAACCTTTGGTTCCGGAGGGCTATTAGGGCTCGCAAAGCATGTAACTACAGTAAACCCCAGAGTTTATAGTAATCCTCTTTAGGGTTCCTGTAAGGGACCTTGAGGGTTCCTTTATAAGGGATTTTCGGGTTCCTTTAAGGGATCTATAGGGTTTAGAAGTAGAACCCATAAAGTTGGAAACTGGATTAAGGAATAAGGCCAAATAGTGCTGGGATTCCCTGTGCATTACTCTTAAGGATGGAGGCTCTGGGGTTTCCAACTTTTGGGCTTCTACTGTAAGGCAAACTAAGGTTTGAGGTGTTTCAGGTTTTGGATGTCGGATCGGGAATTTTGCATTTGAGGGTTCAGGGTTTTGGACTAATTCGTCTCTTTCGTGTCAGAGTTTTGGGGGCATCCCTTCGCAGAGAGGCCTCCGGAACCTTATGTTCCAAGAAGGCAAAAGGATGAGCCAGCAATCAGCCGATTCTGTGCCCAGAGACTCCAAATCCGTTCGTTATGGAGGGCTTCTGTTGACAGGGTCCTCAGTTTAGTGGAACTTGAAGTCTCTGGAGGCTCGTATAGGTTGCAGGCCGACCGTGTTGCCATCGGCCATGGAATTCAAATCGCTGGATTCCAGGCTTAATATCACAAACCCTAAAGATATGGGGTTAGGACATCACGTAGACAAACCGATAACGGAAGTATTTAGATTTTAAGTCCTACTCTATGCAACGCTAACCACACATGAAGGCACGCTGTACGAATCCTCCTTGGCCAGGCCCCTCGCGGGCGCAGCAACGGAGACTAGAAGTGACAGAGTTCCTTCAAACAATGAGCTCTGTAGAATCACCGTCGGAGAGCATCTGCTGGAGCATGGGAATTGCAAACCTCCGGAGCAGTGGCCATCTTGGGACTAGGGCCGATGGGCTTTAGTGTTTTAGGGGATTTAGGATTCAAGGCAAGCTTAGGTTTTAGGGCCTAGGGGTTTAAGAGTTTAGGGTTTCTACGGGTTAAGCGTTTAGGGTTTAGAGGTATAACGGTTTATGAAGGTTAACGGTTTTTGAAGGATCTAGGGTAGCGGACCCTCCACCTCGTCTGATCCACAAGCTTCAAGATCCGCACCCACCTACAGTTGGCACTGCCGTTTCCACTTCAACCCTTTGTCCTATCCCTGTCACACTCTCAACCGCGATCCCATGTGGTGCCAGGCCAGTGTCCGGCACATTTGTATCATCTTCCACCGGCTGTTCACCACGCTGCGCAGGACCAGGAGAAAGCGCTGCAACATCACGTTCAGCTGTTCTAACATCCGGCATCAGATTGGAGGGTATTTCCTGTGTAGTCCTGGTTCCCCCAATCTCGACTTTGTACGTCTCCTGCCAAAGTTGCCAAAGAACCATGTAGTGAGGATCCCGGCGAGGATTGAGACGGAACCACGCGCTGGACTCAACCGTCGCCTCATCCGTCCCAGAAGCAACCCATAAAGACGAGCATCACCTCTCGGCACAGGTCTACTTTGCGCTCGCTGTGCCTGCTGAATGTCATTCCATGTGTTTTGGTTGGTCCAAGCGTCCTCAGTCTCTGCACTAGCAGGGCCTTGTGTGGACGGGCCAGAGCCTCGAGCGGCTCGCCACGGTGGAATTCGAACTCCGGCAGCTCCATGTGGTGGTGTTGTGACCCTTAAAATGCGCCAGACCCAGCCACAACCAAAGATGCAACCTGCCTGGCAAATTCCATCTCAGCTTCACTGCGAATCTATGAGTTCGTTGCCTCTTAAGCATCTGCTTCCTCTTCCCCCATCTCACCGATGCGACCAGCTCCATAAGGGTCCGCCTTCCTGAGCACAGTCTTCACTTCCATCGCCCCAATCCGCCGTGAGGTCCTCATAGTCTGTCACCCCTGGCTCATCCACCTGTATTCCATCATCTGTGCATGGCCCCCATCATGGCCTCCACCAAATCGCTCCCAAAGTCAAACGCCGTAGATCCATCCCTCACCTCATTTTCACTGCGTCGTTCCTGGAGCCGCACATCTCTTTGGTCATGAACAACTTCCATTGCTTGCACGGTGAATCGTACAAGGTTGCCCTCGAACATCCGGGCCCACCGAATGTACGTTTCATGTTCACCAGCTGTACGTTTCATGTTCATCAGCTGGACGCGGCGGCTGCATCCGCACCTCCCCTGGAAGAGGGTAGATACTCATGAGTAAAACATCACGATAACGCGTAAATGCTTCAGCTGCAGTTACCGCAACCAACGCGGGCTTGCGCACTTCCCAGCGCGATACAAGGCCTAGCCCAATAAATTCCCGCCCTTGGGGTTCACGCAGCATTTCTGTCGCCATGCCATGCAACAAAGGGCGTAGAGGGTCTGGTACTTCCGGAAGGTAGCCCGCATCATAGTACTGATTTTTGCACTCGCCCCATGGTCCAGTTGCATGAGATAGGAAGAATTCGCCACTAGGTTCACTTCCGCTTCCGTCTCACACAGCAGTCGACCGTGAGCAAGTCGACCTGCTCCATTGATCCTGGAGGTAGTCGTCGTGGGATTTCGAAGTCGACTTTGCAACCCACACCCCTGTTTGATCTTGTTTGCACAAGAATAACGGCCCCAGAGAAGTCACCCAGGAAGAACTCAACCAACAGTTCAAGACCTGTTCTGACTGTGGCACGGCGTAGGCATTCTCCGGATCTCTGCAAAGCGGATGCGAATATATTTCGTCCCGTTCCCTGTCATTGTAGGTGTCGGGCTCGAAATCAATCAAGTCACACATTGGTCACTGTTTACCAGGGAAGGTCATCCACATGATCATCACTCCACACGGAGTGTCCATTGGCACACGAAGTGTCGGCTGCAACCAAAGGATTTTGAGATCTCCACCAAAGGCCACAGGAAGCACAGGCTCAACCGGTTCAAGACATCAGTTCCACATCCCAACACCAGTTTTGCATGTCAGCACTGCAAACTTAATCATGTCGTTTCATCACCACTGCATTGACTCGGCAAGGATAGCAAAAGGGTGTTCTTCTTCTCTTCCTCCCCAATTCCTAATGGTCCAGATCATCAGCTGACGTAGTTTTGACCAAGGCAAGTCAGCAAAAGACCCTTGTCCCATGTCTGGTCAAGCCAGAAGATGCCCAGGCAAATCGGGTGTTGGCAGGGAGAACTGTCGCGGATGTCTCATTCCCCTTGCTTGCTTAATGATGCTGCTGTTGTCTCGCCAAGCTAAGTTCCTCCAATTGAGGAACCTGGCAGCTAAGGAGTAGGTTCGACTAGTGCCCCGCCAAGTTGTACTGAAGTTTTCGCACTCTTATGCTCCATCGTTCATGGCCTTGCTGGTGTAGCCAGGCTCGCAGGTATCTCATCGACCTCTGATTCCACTCCTGCCAACCTTCACCCAGCCCAAACGCATCTCTGAGCATATGTAACTGCAAAGTAGTAAGATTACCGAAGTTTTGACCACTCCAGTACAGAGCACCTGCCACCCAGGTGAACGTCCGTTCCAGAAGTATTTTGATCGCGAGCATTTTGCCATACCATCCTGCTCCGCCACGCAGTAGCTTTTCGTGTTGCGCAAACGTTGCCCCTGGAAGCACTTTGCACGGTGCACTCTTGGACTCCGCCTGCTTCTGGAGATCTTGAACACACTCCTGGATGATGGTCTCTGTGTCCTTCCTCAGTCTCCATCATCCCGTCCTGGTGACTGCTGGCGCTGGGCGTTCGTGTCCAGGCAGCAGCGGGTCGCCTGGGGACTGAGGTCCTCCATCGGCAACAAGTCGAGGCGAACGTCAGCAGGACACGATGTCGACCGGCGTGGCTTGCCTGAGCGCTTCGCCGATGATGTCACGGTCCACATGGCTGAAGCGGACGGGGCCAGGAGGAGTGTTAAAGGTTTAGGGCTTAGAGGTTTATGGGTTTACGGTTTAAGGGTTATGGGTTTAGGGTTTTGTGCCAAGAAGTTGCCTCTGGGTGAACCAGGAGGCATACTGGCTGGCGGCACTCATCTCGAATCGAGTAGTCCTTAGATTGGAGTTTGGGATTAGAGCTTTGGGGGTTTCGTGTTTTGCCTTCAGGATTTCAAGTCTTAGGGATCAGTATAACAACTTTGGTGCCATGGCTGCAGTGGGAAGGTACGTTGGCAACGTCATTGGGCTTCAGTTCGAACTGCGATGTTTGCCCTAAACCCTAAACCCTAAATCTTAAATCCTAAACCCTAAACCCGAAAACCGGACATTAGATTGAGGATGTTTGGCGGAGCCGAGTGCCGACAGGAAGAGACTGCAAGCTCTCTGCCTTTGCCAATCTCTCTTCTTTCTATCTCCACCCGTTTGCCTGCGTGTGTTGCTTGCTTCCCTTCCTTCGGAAGGCTATCTCGTTCTTTCCCATCGAATTACTCTTCGCTCCCGCTCTCTGTCTATCTCTCTCTCTCTCTCTTCTCTCGCTTTTTCCGCATGTGTGCTCGGCCTCTCGCTCTGTCTCCTGACACCCCCGACCCAATGCACTAAAGAACTGAGACGGAAACCTGGAACCGCTAAACCGTACAATGGTACTCTGCACACTTCAAGTACACCCTAGACCCTATAATATAGGGGCCTTAATAACTCGAACAGGGGTTTTGGTGATATTATATCACAGCGGCTGTAACGGAATGCTATGAATAAACATTCTGACCCCCATATTCCATGAACCGCCATGACGGTGAGTTGCATGTCGGCTGCAAACTCGCTTGGAAACCAGCTCGGCAGTAGGTCGGCTGTCTGCGAAGGCCTTCGTTTTGGCTTCAGACGTGGCGACGGTCTGGGGCGCGGGTGACAGGGTCGAGGGTTTAAGGCCTAGGGGTTCGGGTATACACGGTTTCGGACGTTGACGACTAGTCAGTGATGGACAAAGAAAGGTGCAGGGAAGTCAGGAAAAGCTGTATAAATCCTGCAGCATGCTCCTCTTCTGCCGAAAACCTAGATGTGCTAAACAAATACAAGCCCAAAACCTCAGAATCTGCAGAAGCCCCGAACCGTCCGAAACCTGTACACCCAAAACCTTGACAGCCAAGATGCAGGCTGGCGCGGAAGGACTTGGAGGGCAAGACCACCACCCACCTCAAAGACAATATAGAAACCTTTCAGAACACCTGACATGAACCTCTGTCGTTCCTTAAAGTTAGAAAGCCCTTACACAAACCCTTAAAAGAACAACCCTCGGTGGGAGGAAGCGGTGAGATCCCGACGCGTAAGATCCGAGATATCCCGGCCACAGACTTTGGAGTTTAGGCTTTAGCCTTGGGTTTAGGGTCTGAGGCGTGGGAGTTCAGGGCTTAAGGGCTGTATAGAGTTTGGGTTTAGGGTCTAGCGTTTGGGGTCGAGGGTTGGGTACAGAAGACTCAGCACATGAAGCCAGGGCGCTGCGTGCAGTTCCAAATCTCTCAAATCGCATGTAGCACTCGTATACGTTAATTCATGACATGACTGCATGACGTACGTTGACAATGTCAAGCCACGTTGAATACAACGAATCCGCCACAAACGCACGTCAACCTTCAATCAAAGCTCACAGAATCCACGTATTTTGCAGACCAGGTGCAGGATGTCAACCTTCCAGCCACCCTTAATTCCGAGGACTTCGTTGTCCAAAACGGTGTAGCCTCTAGTCTTTCATAGGGTGCAGGGATTGGGGTTAAGGGTTTGATTTGCGGGTTGCCACAATCGCCCGAATGGCTGGAGGGTGTAGGCTTTACGGCAGAATAGCTCTGCCAATCCTGGGCACCTTGCCTCCCGTAGTTCAGCGCTTTAGGATTAGTGCTGGTGAGTTCGGGGGGTAGGGGCTGGGCCAACCAAGAAGCGTCCCCTGACAAAGGCCGTCTCATTGACTCGCTGGGCCTCGGTTGTTGAGCTTGAAATCCGGAGAAACAGGGGACCCCTAACAGCTAGAACAGTATTTCCCAGGGTTTCCATACGGTTTCTTATGTGCTTTACAGGTTTCAATTTCCCTTACATGGGTAGTTGTCAAAGCCATGGTCCCTTCCGGGGTACCCTAAATAATAGGTGCCGTATTATAATAGGGACCCAAAAACAAGGGGACCCTAATTTTGACAACCACCGACTTATAGTACCCTTCTAGAAACCTTATAGAAACCCATAGAAACCCTTAAAGATCCCTTTAAGGGATCATAATTTTGACAACCACCCACATAACTCTGTTTCCCCGATTCCGGGCCCTCAGCCTAAACCCTAAACCCTAAACCCTAAACCCTAAGCCCTAAACCCTAAACCCTAAACCCTAAACCCTAAGCCCTAAACCCTAAGCCCTAACCCCTAAACCCTAAGCCCTAAACCCTAAAGCCTAAAGCCTCTAGGGCTTCGGCCGTGCCGTGGTTCAAGGCTCAGGGGCTCCGGAAGGCTCTGTACTAGGGTTTAGGGTTTAGGGTTTAGGGGTTGAGGGTTTAGGGTTTAGGGTTTAGGGTTTAGGGTTTAGGGTTTAGGGGTTGAGGGTTTAAGGGTTGAGGGTTTAGGGTTTAAGGGTTTAGGGTTTAGGGGTTGAGGGGTTGAGGGTTTAGGGTTTAGGGTTTAGGGTTTAAAGGGCCTCTTAAAGGGATCTAGAGGGTTGTTTAAAGGGATCTAGGGGGTTCAGGGTTTAGGGCTTCTACTTAAAGGATCATGGGACTTAGTAACTATAGGGATATAATTAGGGTAACCATACTTATAACTATCCATAATATAACCCCAATCAAGGTACTTATAACCTTACTTAGGAAGGCTCTGTACCCAGAGACTCCAATATCCCGGTCCCTTAATTAAGGAATATTCCTCAAATTATATTCGGGATCCTACTATAAACTATAAGGTATGTTCCTTAATTAAGGGATATTGGAGTCTCTGGGTAGGCCTTGCAGAACAGCCGCCAGTGCCCACTATGAAAGGCAAACAAATTCCAGGACGAATCCTGCTAGCTACAGGAACCGTACATCCTAAACCCTCAGCTCCGCCCGAAAGTAAATCCTGGCCTGAACGTATTTGCCATCAAACCTCTCGCCAGCACGACAAACAGGAGCGCTCAAAATCCTACTTTCCATTGCAACTGCCCAAAACCCCTATGTCCCGGGCCCCCACTCTTGAACCCTAGCCGACATGCCTAGACCATAGCCATAGAGCCGCAAACCTTAAACCACAAGCCAGCGGCATCCTGAATCTGCTTCCAGAAGTCTGGAAACCTCGCTGATGTGGGGTTCACAGGGTCTTTTCTCGATTTCAAGGGGCCAAGCTTCGGGGGTTTACGGTGCGTTCGGCTTTAAGGGAGTCAGAGTTTAGAGATTTGTGGTCAGGGTTTAGTGCGGGTTTGGTGGTTGAAGGTTTCATGCCGGGGTTGAAGACGTCTGAGCTTTACGAGGTTCTGCGCTGCCTCCTTCACGTGCACGTGCCTCTGTCCGAGGCTGCATACAAGTACACATTTTCCGAGAAAGGTGCATGCAAAGGCCTGATGGCACCTTTCGGGTTCAGTGCTTCGAATCGGGAGCTGGCAGGGTATTGGGCTTGGGCTCAGCTTGCAGCGTCTCGAGCGTCCAAGCCGTCCGTACCACTCCTCTCCTACCTAAACCCCCGGCAGTAGGTAACATACTAGTCCCAAACCTATAATTGAAAGCCCTTATTCTACATACTTTTGGCACCCAGGTAAAGCTCGAACTAAAATCTTCCGCCCTACACTGAAAACAAACAAAGCAGTCCAAATCCTCAACACCGAACCCTCACACCCTGAAAGCCTCCAGCCCGAAACCCATAAGCCCCAACAGCCCCAACATACATGCCCTAAGCCCGAAACCCTGAAGGCCTTACGCCCTGAACTGCGAAGGATGTCAGGAAGCGCTTCTGAATCGAAGACCGTCAGCGAGCCGGCCTCTGCAGAGAAGTTAAACTCGCGAGCTGTGTGCGCAGAACCGGAAACGCTAACGAGAACGGCTTGCTTTGGGGCCTCCGACTCTTCATAGTAGCTTCAGGATCCCGTTCTGAGGGACAGTGACACCGAGGGAAAGAGGAATGTGTGCAGACACGTAAGTGTGCGTGTAGGTATGCACACATGTACCTACGTAGAGTATGTAGAAATGTACGCATACAGGTAGGCGTGCATACATGCATGCACGTGTAAGTAAACACAACAGTACGTATGTATCCATGACATACACTGCATGGATAAGCACACAGGGACAGTAATGTGTTACGAATTGCATGGGAGGGGCAGCTAAAGAGTAGATCTCGCAAACCCCCAGGCCAATTGGAGCTGATCCCCAAGCGGGACTCAAGCCCCCCCCAAGCCCGACAACACCTAAACACCTAAACCCCTAAACCTCAAAACCCCCAAACCCTTAGACCCCCCAACCTTGAAACCCTGGATCCCTGATTGGACCGAAAACAAACGGCAGCGGCGCGGCAACCAACAGTATGAGAAGTACTTTCTTTTATGCCCCAAGCAAACCTTCCCGTAGGCTCTATGCCCAAAACCGTTTAGCCCCAAACCCTAAATCCTACGAAAATAGGGGACCCTAATATGGCTCCCTAAATAGTATGAGGACCCCAAAATAAGGTACCAGTAAGAAGGCTGTGCGTGAACTCCGCCCGCCTTCATCTTAGGGTTCGATGCTCCCGGAGGGTTCGGGGGCTGGAGGCAGCCCGGCTGGCCAAAGGCAGCAAGCACATACCTAAGGCGAGGCTTGGGCTGTAGAGCTTAAGGGCTGAAGGCGCTTGAAAGTATGGATCTTGCAGCTAAGGTTTGAGGCTTTAGAGTTTTTAGGGCTCCAGTGGCTCCGGGTTGAGACCTAACAGATGAATCAAATGTAGGGGGGTGCGGGGTCTACAGTCTAAATGCGTGCTTTGCCTTGTTCTAGCAGACCTGAAACCCTAAACCCTGAACCCTAAACCCGGAAATCCCCGAAACGAACCCTGAACCCTAAATCCTCGAAACCCGAAGCCCTAAGCCGAAACTCCCACACCTGCGATTTCCGGGGCTTCGAGCCCCGGCTTCGTTTATCGGAGCTTCGGCGTTTTGTGGGATTCGGTCTCGCGCTGAAGTTGAAGGTTCAGGGCTTTCGGGTTCTGGGATTTAGGGTTTAGGGAAGGTTTAGGGTTTTCGGTTCGGGGGTTAAGGGTTCAGCGACGGTCTAGGGTTTGAGGCTTGGGGTGGAGAGGTTTGGTTTTTGCTGGAGTCGGGCTTCAAGACTTCGGGGTTGAGGAACCTACAGGGCCGACAACGGTGCACGGAGAATCCGGAGCAGGTTCGGGCTGTTGCGCACTGTACGTACGGCGAACACACAAGGGGGAGTCAGTCGAACTACGCCTGACTAGCTACGTTATAATGTACTCGCTCATCTTATTGCAAGTATAGATAGGACCCCCTTAACCCTAAACCCTTCAACCCTAAACCCTAACTCGCCCCAAACCCCAAGACTCTATAGGGTGAGGTGCGTCATCTCGCAGAGGTCGTCGTGGATGGCGCCGCTGGTGAAGATGGCGATTTTCCTGAAGGTGCAGGGTTTGGGGTTCCTTTACAGGGATCTATAAGGGGCCCCTTAAAGGGATCTATATGGGCTCCTTCTTGAGAGTTCAGGGTTTAGGGTTTGAGGTGTTGGGTTCTGAGAGGTCCAAATTCTTCAGCCGATGCTGCAGGCAAACGTGGGCAAGAGAGAATTTAATCTTCAAGCAATCTCTCTACCCTACACCCTAAACCCTAAATCCTAAACCCAAACGCCCAGTGAGCCTAATTAGTCTGGAAAAGACCAGAACGCCAAGCAGAAACCAGAACACCGCGCGAGCCACTCGGGGATTCTCCGAGGTTAAAGAAGCTTTACGTAAAGATCCACAGAACGCCGAGAAAGACTCAAGAAAAAAACATCAAAATCCTGAACCCCCCACCCCAAATCCTACAGCTTAAACCCTAAACCCTATAAACGAAAGACCGAAGCCCAATTCACACGCCTGAAGACTCTGCACCTCAGCCGAGGGGCTTGACCTTCCTCCGTAAAAGAGGAATGTGCCCAATGTCCTAAGCCGTTGCGGCCGGGTTCGAAGGGTTTCGGGTCTCGGGCTTGTCCTAAGTTCCGGAACAGAAACATGGACAGGAAGCACGTGCGACGCATTCCTGGTTAATTATGGCAACTTAAGGCAGGGCTTTGTTTCCTTGGTTGTCCAGTACCCTACGGAAACTAAAGCTTGACCTTTGGGATTACACTGGGGATTACAGTAGCCCAAAAGGGTTAAAGGTTACCTGCCCTCCACACCCTAAACCCTATACTACCCTCCACGACCAAGTTTCCTTGGCACGCGCCAAGTAACGCGTGTCGGGGCTGACGAGATGCTGGGTTTTGGGATGTGGGGTGCAAGCCGAGGCAAAGTTTATGGTTTAGGGTTTATGGGTTTAGGGTTTAGGGTTTGGGGTTTAGGGTTTAGGGGTTTAGGGTTTAGGGGTTTAGATGAAGAGCTGCAAGCATAAAGCCCAACAACCAAAGACTTAATTAAACCGCAAACCTGAAACACTCCGGGCAGGGTGAAGTACCGAAAAAACCTTCTAAGGAATCCACAAACATATTCGCAAGCCATCAAAAAATCCAACAAGCACGAAAAATAGTTCGATAGTACCACTTTCTTCAGCCTTGCCTACATTATTTCGTTCTATTCTTCTGTGTTAAGTTGCTGTCCTTCTTTCTGTGGTTCTTTTTGTCGTTCTTTTTGGATTATTTTTGTTCTTTAGTCCTGTCTTTCTTGATTTATTTGTTTCTTTCGTTCTCTCTGTCTCTCTCTGTGCTGAATTGCTATGTTTTTGTCTCTTTGTTTCTTTCTCTGGTTCTGTCTGTCCTCCCCCGCCCCTCCGCCCGCCCGCTCTTGTGCTAGATTCGTGCTCTCCTCGCATCCGTCTTACACAAATTCTTCGACTGATGCGAAAGCTTTCTTTGATGGCTGGAAAGTCTTTTTTGATTGCCGAGGAAGTTGTTTTGACCCCTAAACCCTATAAACCCTAAACCCCTATCCCGATTCGTGATTCTAACCAATCTGAGGTTCATCGTAGACGCCGGCGTCTCCAACTGCTTCCTCATGAGCCCTGAGTTCCCAGAGACTCACTCTCCCGTACTTAACTCAGATCATATTCGGGGTCCTACTATAAGTTAAAGGAACATTCCTTAACTAAGGGATATTGGAGCCCTGAGTTGCTCGTGCTTGCGGTTCTGGGTGAGCTTAGGAGCCATGAGGGCGTTAGTAACTAGAACGGGGATGTACTATAGCATGTTTATAATAAGGAACTTAACATAGTATTACATGACAATCATAGCTCGCCCGGTCATTCAGGCTTCTCTCGAGGGCTGACTTTGTCGATCCGGCTGGTGTTCCCTATACTGAACTTAGAACCCTAGCAAAAATTACAAGTTTAGCTGTTTCTTAGGGTTTGTAATAACCAACCCTAAACCCTAAACCCTAAACCTTAAACCCTAAACCTTAAACCCTAAACCCTAAACCCTAAAGCTTCTAAGTAGCCCTCAGTTTCATAGAAATCCCCGAAGCAGCACCCTTCAAGCGCGGAGGCCTTTCGAGCTCCGGACCCCGAGCAGCATGTTCCCTACAAGCACATGTATAGAATAAACTAGGATACCCGGTAACCTAGGAATAAAAAGGCCTCTCTTTTTGGTATTGGGTAGCTTTATAAGGAACCTAGGACTAGAAAAAGGGAATAGGGGTACTACTGGGCATCCTAGACATGTATAGAATAAATTAGAAGCTGCCCCCACCCTGTAATAGTGGTACAATAGGAATATAGTAGGGCCCTAATATAATCCTTATAGTCACTATTACAGGGTGGGGGCAGCTTCTAAAGTATAAACCCCTAAACCCTTAAAGGCATCCCGAAACACTCCATAAAACCATAAAGCCCCAGAGGTCCCCTGTAGAATCCCTGCAGGAAGCCTGAAATCCTGCCTTACTGTCGCAAGGTCCCGGTGAAAGCCCATGGGCCCTAAAAACCCTCAATCCTGACCATGGGCCCTAAGTCCTAAACCCTAAACCCAAAACCCCTAAACCTTCAACCCTAAACCCCAAAACCCCAACAAACCCTAAAACCCTACAGTAAACCCCAAGACCCCAAATCCTAAACCCCCAAACGTCGGCCCGGGAGCAAAGGCACACCTTCGGAGTCCAGCGCCTTGCCCCAGGGCGCAGGATTACGGAGTTCAAGGGTTTAGGGGTTTAGGGGTTTAGGGGTTTAAGGGGTTTAGGGGTTTAGGGGTTTAGGGGTTTAAGGGTCTAGGGGTTTAGGGTTTAGGGGTTTAGGGCCTTTGGGCTTGGGTTGAGTTTGGCGCCTGAGGCTGAGATTGGGTTTGGGGCTTGGCATGGTTTTCTATGCATGTGTCTGCTGTACTCTGTCTGATAGGGAACTCCAGAAAGTTGGAATATGGTTTCATGGTAGGATACCCTATATTTTACCATAGAAGGGTTAGGATAATCATATTCCAACTTTCTGGCTTTTACCTTATGCTGTGTTAGTTGTTCAGCCGGAAACCTGAAAAAGTAGGTTCCCACAGCATCCTCCTCCCAAGTGATTTGACAAATGCTTGATCAGAGCTTTGAATTTTTTTATAAAGCACTGATGGAGACATGTACAACTTGAGTATAGGGTGTTTAGTGTATAGAGTTCAGGGTTTTGGGAGTCCGGGGTTAGGATATACGAGTTCATGGCTTAGTGTTGAGGCACTTGAGGGTGTTTGATTTAAACATACGGCCCAGAGACTTGAACTTAAGGTTTGGGGATCCACAGCTTTGGGACTTGGGTGGTTGTTAATATTAGGGTCCCTTTGGGGGTCCCTATTATAATACGGCACCTATTATTTAAGGTACCCAAAATGGGACCCTAATTTTGACAACCACCCAGTTGGGGTGTGAAGCATAGAGGTTTAGGGTTTTGGGTCTTAGGCAGGTCTGACGAAACATCCGGTTAGCTCAACCACAAACCCGACAATCTTCAACCCCACATCCCAAAACGGCTCAGGGTGAATTGATGAGGACCCCCAAACGGATGCAAGAGATTCAAAGGGAAAGAACACAGAACAAATCGAAACTACACCCCTGCATCGAAGGGGCCAGCGGCGACCAGAAGTTGGCATGGGGCAGCAACTTCTCGCCCTCTGCAACCAAGCACTTTGGGATCCTTGCGCAGGTTTAGGGCTTTCTTTTCAAATTTTCTGAAAGGGTGCTATAGAGTTTTACCTGAAGGGTCATGGGTGGGCGTGAAAGGCTTTTGCTTTAGGGCCCTTGGGATGAAGGGCTTGGGCTTTGCACGGCGGTTTCAGGGTTTGGGTTCAGGGCTTTCTGGCTTCTGGAAATTTGGGCTTGGGCGTTCGGAGTTTGGGGGTGTTGGTTCGAGGTTGCGCAGGCTGAGAGCCTAGGGTGCAGGGCATGAGGCAGAAAGCCTCCTGGAAATTACGGTGCCGTCCATACCTTTGCCTTCTGGATGTGGGCATGTAAGGTTTTGGATTGGTAGATTGCTGTGCTGAGGGTTCCAGCATGCCAAGAAACCGCGGCAAAAAAAATGCAGAACATTGTGCAAAAAAAGCCGCAAGGGAGCAGCCCTAAATCCAGAACATCCAAACGCCCAAACCCCAAGCAACCAAGCAAGGAAACCTGCAGGTGCTGGGCCGCTAAAGCCTGAGGCCCGAAGGCGAAGAAGCTATAGGCCGAAGGCCCTACTTGGAGGGTCGGGGGACTTTAGGGTTTAGGGTTTAGGGTTTAGGGTTTATGGTTTAGGGTTTATGGTTTAGTAAGTAGGTCGTAAGTAGACTTATAAGTACCCTAAGAGGGACCCTATTTGGGGTTATGATACTAATAAGTCCCTAAAATAACCAGTTGCTAAGTCCCCCGACCCTCCAAGTACAGCCCTAAAACCCAAACCCTAGAGCTTAGAAGGGGCCCCCCACCCTGTAATAGTGGTATAATAGGAATATAACAGGGCCCGAATATAATCCTTATAGTCACTATTACAGGGTGGGGGCAGCTTCTAACCTAGAGCGCTACAGCCGAAAGCCCCACAGTCCGAAAAAGCCCCGAAGCCGAAGCCCTCAACCCCGAAACCTTGGGCCTTTATTCGGGTCCCTTATATTATATGGATGGTTGTCAAAATCATGGTCCCTTTTTGGGTCCTTATTGTATTACGGCACCTAACATCTAGGGTACCCAGAAACGGGCCTTAATTTTGACAACTACCCATATGAATCCTACTATTTTTCAGGTTGTAGGCCCAGGGTTTCTTAAATCCCTGAAGCCCCAACACTTAAACTCTACAATCCCTTATGGTTCGTGCGAAGGGCTTGTCGGCCCATGTGCGGATCTGGAAGTCCGCGATGTAGGATGTTGCGGTGCCGGCCCAGGTAGCCAGATCCCCAACATTGAGAAAGCTACGAGAAACTTCCATCCTTGGCGGTATCCGAAGGCTTCAACATCACTTCATCATCCCTCAAGCATCCAATATTACGATTCAAAAGAGCCGGAAGAATATTCGCTAATCTGGGAGTGCGGAGTTTCTGTGTGAAAGGTTTGGGGTTTAGGGCAATCCTGAAGCAACAGACAGTGAAGGCACCTGAGCTCGATTTCCATGATATTAAAATTGTAATACGGAACCCCGAAATGATATAGGAATTATTTGGGAGTTTCCGAAAATTAGGGGTACCTTATTTTGGGGTCCTTCTAAAAAGGATCCGAATACTTAGGGCACTATATTAGGGTCCCCCTATTTTCGGAAACTCCTGTTTAGGGCCCCTATAGTAAGACGCGGTGAAGGCACCTGATCTCGTTCCCGTTGCTGACGTTCGTCCACGGACTCCGGGCCGATGCTCCCCAGGCGAAGGGCTCCACAAGCACGTCACCGATGCTGCGGTGGACGTCGCTTGCCTTAGTTGCTGAGTTCATAAGCCCCCCAGAATGCAGACTTTCCAGGACCCTCCTTGCACCCTCATGGTCCCAAATAAGGGGCATTTAGGGTCTAATAGAGGGTAGATGGAGGGTCTAGGTTTAGTTTTATAGTGTGTAAAATTATCCCAAAAAGTGCAAAGTGTATCCACTCAGCTACTAAGTTGCATTGTAGCCCGGGATGGTCCCGGCATAGAGGGGCGTCTGCTCCAGGGGAAAGAACACCAGAGGATCTTTGGGAGTCAAGCCCGTGTAGGGCTCGAGGATGGCTGACTGAGACAGCAGGAAGGGCAGCTTCCTAGACCTGGGCTTTGAAGTAACCAGGGAGAAAAAAGTCTAGACTTTTATTTCATAGTGGTTCCCTTTCAGTAGCAGGTCCCGAAAAAAGTATTAAGGTATGCTACTCCAAAGCCCATAGACACATCCTTCGAGGTGTAGATGGTCTTCCCACTGCCGAATTTCGCTCTTACGCGCTCCAGCTGCGACTCGTGGCAGTGAGTTGAGCCCCATCCGGCAAGCTCGAATGGATGCAGGAAGGCATAAGCGGTCAGAATGGAGTAGAGGCCATGAAAGGATCCTGGCTGGAAGCGCTCCACCATGCAGGCGCACCAGCCCTCGTCGGCTGGACAGCCAAACATGCTCTCCAGGCCAGTCTCGTTCTCCTCCAAAAGCTCAGTCTGCAGCAGGTGCTGCTCTGCACCCGGTCCTTTGTGGCCCTTGGGGTAGTTTCGGAAGTGCCTCAAACGCCGGAGCCCACTGCCGGTCTTCTCTATGAGTGCCTCTGGGGTCATGTCCTCCGGTCGCAGTGTCTGTCCCAAGTACTCCTCCACCGTGTCAATCGCCTGGTAGTACAAGGGGAGGCCGAGCCAAACGGAGCCCGATGTCACACTCAGGTACCTTGGTGCGCTCTTTCAAGCGTTCGAAAATATCAGAAAATAAGATCCTCTGAAGCCCAAAAAAAAAAACATGTAAAATTCTCCCAGAGGCCGACCCAGGTACCTTGCCTTCTCCAGCAGCTTGGCTTCCCGAAGCGTCCGGAGAACGCCGTGGCCCAGCGCCCCGCCCCGCATGCCGCCGCCCGCAAGAGCGATGCCGAAGTCCAGCTTACTCTCAAGGTTCCTGGGTTCTACAAACGGTTTAGGGTTGAGGGTTTAGGGTTTAGGCTCCCGGAAGTATCTGTGAAAAGGTACCTCCATAGAACCATAATAAGGGAACTTTAAAAATTGTGCCCCGAAGCTCAAAACCCAGGTTCAGGCTTCCCTCGAAGCTCTCCGGCAGCTTGAAGTCCGGGCGCGACGGCTGCCACACGCGCGCGCTCAGCTTTTCTGAGCCCGTGCCCAGGCAGAGGGCCGCAAGGAGGCATAGCCCGGGGAGCCCGGACATGGCAGGCATGGCGTCGATCCAAGCTGAGGGCCCTGTGAAAGAGGCCCAGAGAAGCCAGGGGCGTCTCGAATTTCTTTGAAAGAATGCCTTGCTAGTATGATCATGACACTTGCATACAGGTTATGCACCTCTTGAGTATCCTACTCACTCAGGCCTTGCGTTCCGGAACCCTAAACGGCCTGAGCCCTGCAACTCTAAGCTCCCGAACTTTAAAGCCTTCAGCCCTCGTTTGCCGCATTTCAGCAACAACTTCAGCTCAAGCCCAAGCACCTGTCGGACCCAGATCTCAGAACGGCAAGCTGGGCTTTGGGCTCTTTCTATGGGGTCTCGATGATTAGAACAAGGTTGGGTTATATACCTCTAGTAACGACAAGGGCCTATGATTAAGGGTTATTCCAGGGTTTATTCCCGGGAAATGAAAAATTAACTAGACTTGGGGGTTGGGTTGATATTCTAGTATACATAAGGAACTCTGAAGAATCGTATTGCTGCTTTAAAGTTGTTATTCAAGTAACGCTTCTGTTTAAGAACCTTGGGTCTTGGTACGTAAAGCTTCCGGGTTCCAGGTTTGTAGGCTGCGGGAAATTGGGGGTTTAGGGCTTGGGGCTGCTGATCACCGATAGTCTCGCAATCGGCACATGCGTCATTAAGAGTCGAGATAGACAAATGGGTGGTGGTCAAAATTAGGGTACCTTTTTGGTTACCCTAAATACTAGGTGCCGTACTATATTATTAGGGACCCCAAAAGGGACCATAGTTTTGACAACCACCCAAATCAGAAAAGGACAGTGAACCTGGTCAAGCTTCAGGCCTCATTGGAGAACTGAGTCCCCTTATCCCTGCACAAGAGTGACAAACCTTGCTATTTCTGCTATCTCCTGGGGCTTGATGAGCTTTGTAAAAAAAAAAAAAACCTATAGGATATGGTACCCTAGTGAACCGTCGGTTTAGGGGTTGATTTCAAGGCTTTGTACTGAGGCTTCTGCATGCACACCCGGAAAGCCGACCCTGTGCACCGGGAACCAGGAGCCGAGTTTAGGGTTTACTAGTTCATGGTTCGGATAGGATTAAAAGTCTAAAAGTTCTATTCCTTATTGGGCTTAAGTACCCATCGAAATGTAAAATGTTATCCGGCTATGACAAAGTTTAGGCCTCTAACCAATTGGTCATTACGAGGGTGGAAAAGCCCTGGAGGCCTGTCTAACGCAGACAAAGTTGCTGCAGCCGCCGTTTCAATCCATCCTTCCTACACTGCCCTGAAAGAGCATCCTCTACATTCTATGCCTTAGTTCCGACGATTTTAATCCCAACCCACTTCCGTTCTATAGCACCAGCCTTGGCCGGGGAATCACCATCGGAAGAGTCTCTGCGCGTGCTCCGTGTAGGTAGGGCGAAGGGAGCGGGTTCATGGTGTCGAATCGTGAGAGTTCGAAAGGGTTTAAGGGGCTTAGGGTCTCGGGTTTAGGGTTTAGGGGTTGGTGTTTAGCGTTCAGTAGGAGTTTCCGAAAATGGAGATTAGGATTGTCTGGCTTCGGCCTACGTTCTTTAAAGGGTTTCGGGCTTGTGGGTTTGAGAGATTTAGACTTTGAAGACTTCCGGATGTGTCCGGGGAATCAAGAGCCAATCGTCCATCTTCGGCACCGGGTACCCAGAGACTCCAATATCCCGTAATTAAAGAATATACCTTAAATTATACAGTAGGATCCCTAATACGATTTACGGTATATTCCCTAATTAAGGGATATTGGAGTCTCTACGTAGACTTTAGGATTTAACCTTAATCCTAAACTGACCTGGTAGGCTTTCTAGACCTAAGAATAACCCAAGAATAAAAAGGGTGCCCCTTTTTGGTTTCAAGGGTGTTATAAGGGAACCTGAACCCTGGAAAAAGGGAATAGGGGCCTGATCTGAGTCCCAGCTTTACTCATAGGCCCCGTAGTAGTTCCTTTTTGGGAGTACCTTATAAACTCTAAATATGAAGCCCAAAAAGGAACTACTTTGGGGCCTACTTGGAGGGTCGGGGGACTTTGTAAGTAGACTTATAAGTACCCTAAAAGGGACCCTCATTGGGGTTATGGTACTTATAAGTCCCCAAAATAACCAGTTACTAAGTCCCCCGACCCTCCAAGTACTGCCTTCTGTAGGGGTTTTGAAGGCCCTGGAAGGCCCTCTAAAGGTGCCTGGATCTTGTACCCTCTTCGGGTTCCCTTACGAGGTTGGCCCTTTAAAGCCTACTTTGGGGCCTATGGGTAGGACTGGAGAGTTTCGGATTTGCGGAGAAAGCTGAAGAGCCGAAACGGCCGAGGCGGGGGCTTGAACTGAGTACGGCCCCGCAAACCCAAAGCATAAACCCTAACCATAAGCTTTAAAGCCGGTTTAGGGTTTAGGGTTAAAGCCTAAACCCTAAACCCCAACCAAAAGCCTTGAAGCCTAAGCCAGAAAGCCTTAAGCCGACACCCTAAACCCGAACCATGAGTCCTGAAGCCTGAACTCCTAAACCATAAAACCCCTAACCATAACGGCCTTGTCCTTTTTAGGGAAATAGACAGGGCCCTTTACCCTAGTCCCTTAATAAGAAGCCCTTAAGAAGGTACCTTAACCGATCTGTCTATTCTTTATTAGGGGACCATAACAGTGAACCATAAACCTTGAAGCCTGAAACCTGAACTCCGAATCGTGGAGGTGTCCGATGCACCCGTCGGAACCCCTGTCCCCAAGTCAGCCCTAAACGGGAGTTTCCGAAAATAGGGGACCCTCCTATTAGGATCCTTAATTATAAGGACCCCCAAAATAAGGTACCTCGAATTTTCGGAAACTCCCCAAACCCTGAATGCAGGTCCTCATACGGTTGATGATACAAATCATGCGTTACCCACAATAAGGAATATACCAAAACTCCCATAGATTCCTTATTGTTATGGGCAATGCAGGATTCATATCATCAACCATGTCTCCGCAGATCTTCGAACTTCATGCGCACCGCTAGAAAAGCCCCTACGAAGCTAGGTCTTCTCTGCATTAGCGTTTAGGGTTTTAGGGTGGTTTAGGGTTGTGGGGTTTCGGGCTTAGGGTTTAAAAGTTTGGGGCTTAGGGGTCGAAGTCGAGGGTTTGGGGATTACTTTAGGGTTTAGGGGTTTAGGGCTTAGGGTTTAGGCTTGAAAGCTGGGTTTTAGAGTTTCGTAGCTATGTTAGGTATCGTACATCGGCTGCTAGGGGTTTGGATACAGGGCTTTAATTACGTATGGTTTCTATACAATACAAACGAAAGCCGCTGATATGACAGCCACGAAGCTAGCAACGGTACATTGGCGCTGACAACAAGAATCGCAATAACAAGGCTAACAACACCGAAATCGCAGACCAAACAAAAGAAGGAAGTGGCTTAGACCCTCAACCCTAAGAGATGCAAGCAAACGTGAGGCTTCTCCCTAAACCAAAAAACACGCGAGGCCTTTCTTTCCACCCTGGTCTGTACAGCCAGAAAGCGAAATGTACGTCGAGGCGGAGGGGTTTAAACCTCCCGCCGGCTCAACGCGGTTTCACCTCCTTAAGGGCCCCGAAAAGGACTTAGTAGGGTATGGGTTTAGGCTCTAGGGTTGAGGGTTAGGTCCCAGTATAGGCCAAAATTTACATGCCGAAAACAGAAGTACTCTTTCAGCATGGCTCCAACTAGAACATCCACACTAAGATCCCGGGGGCCGTTAAGTGGATCGCGGGTTCATCCACATAACAGCAGACGCTTGGCGCTTGGGATAATGCACGGAGCTGCTTGCCGGGTCCCAAGCGAGCGCACTTTGTGCTGAGAGTGCATTCGGAAGTTTTCATACTTGCAGAAACAAAGTAACATTGTACTCGGATCTGCAGGGAAGCGACATCGGTCTCTCAGACACTTGCCAAGAGCTCCTGAACCTAAACGTAACTATTCGGATTCAGCTCCCCAAAACTTGTGCACCATCCCAGAACTTGCAGTTCGGCTCAATCCGACATCTAGCGCTATGTAGCAGATGTGATAGCTTGCCACGTCATGCAATCTATAAACCCTAAACCCCCAAACCCTCTGGAATAAGCATCTGGGAGCGGGCAAGGTCTGCGAGATGGCAGCAACGCTTTGCCGGTCGCAGGGTCGGTGGTGCTAGGCTAGAATCATAACATTGGTAGAGGAACGTCAGAAACAGAAGCATGCGCTTTGCGCAAGGCTGCAGTTTCAGCAGTGGGCATGATCATGCCTTCCAGACTGTTGCAGTATTGGACAGATGTGGATGGGCCTTAACTATGAACCCAAACCCTGAGCCCTATAATTAGAATAGGGTTTCGGGGCTCATTATACTATAGTTAAGATAAGGCACCCCCAAACGGTATTGGTACTTATTTACTCCCCTAAATTAAAAACCCTTTGCTGGCCTCAGCCTGGTTGGCCAAGGCGGGGCAATGCTAGTGAGACCGGTCTTGTTTTGTGTTCGCATGATGTCAGGAGCAGTATTTTCAAGCTTCCTTAGTCATCAACACCACAGGATGCAAACCCGACGCCCTCCGCTGACGCAAGAAGATATGGCAGTCAAGCGTCCTCCTCGTCCAGCAATACCATCACCAAGGGCTGCTGCTCCTTATCGAGTTCAGCGTTGCAGGTTGCGGGTTGACTCTGAAAGTTAAACCATGATATAGGGGCCTTAATAATTAGAATAGGGTTTTGGGGCCTATTATAGTGAAAGACACCCAAGCCTACTCAAACCTCGTAGAGCCCGCTATGAAGCCCCTGGAACACACAAAAAAAAAAACAACAACTACAATAAACACACAGGTAGCAATCCAAGAGCACTCAACAAATCCTAGCAACCCAAGGAAGCACCCAACACCCCCTACGCGTAGGCCGACAAGGATCCAACTCGGCGGGCTGGGCGACCTCAGGCCGCCTCGCCATGTCCAGGGACCTGCTGCGACGGTTTGGCGTCTGCTGTATTTGGGTGGTTGTCAAAATCAGGGTCCCTTATTATAATAAGGCACCTATTTTGACAACCACCCATTTGGCGCATGGGAGGTGCTTTTAAAGCCTCTGAAAAATACTAGTAGGTAAGATCCTCTTAAGCCCAACAAGAGCAAATATAGAATGTCCCGAAGCCTTACCTAGGTTGGGTGCGGGAGTGGGGGGAGGGGGAGTTGCGGGGTGGGTGTGGGCTGTAGGGTTTTGGGTTTAGTATATTTCTGGGCTGGTAGAAGCTGCTGGGGACAGGGCAGGGGTTGAGCCTAGCGCAGTCACTATCAAACCCCTATAAATCTCGTGAAACCCCACTACACTAGAGCTAAACCCTAAACCCTAAACCCCTAAACCCTAAACCCTAAAACCCCTAAACCCTAAACCCTAAACCCCTAAACCCTAAACCCTAAAACCCCTAAACCCCTAAACCCTAAACCCCTCAACGCTCGGGTTTAGTTAGGACTACACTTTAAGGGGGCTTAGGGTCCCTTTAAAGGGGCTCAGGATCCATTTCAAGGCTCCTCCACCGCTACTGCCTTCTGTAGGGGTTTAGGGGTTTAGGGTTTAGGGTTTAGGGGTTTAGGGTTTAGAGGTTTAGGGTTTAGGGTTTAGGGTTTAGGGTTTAGGGTTTAGGGTTTAGGGGTTTAGGGGTTTAGGGGTTTAGGGTTTAGGGTTTAGGGTTTAGGGGTTTAGGGTTTAGGGGTTTAGGGCTTAGGGGTTTAGGGTTTAGGGGTTTAGGGTTTAGGGGTTTGAAGGCCCTGAAAGGCCCTCTAAAGGTGCCTGGATCTTGTACCCTGTTCGGGTTCCCTCACTAGGTTGGCCCTTTATAGCCTCTGAAAAATATTCCTGAATCGGGCCATATTAAGCCCAATAAGGGAAAATATAAAACATCCCAAGGGCCTACCTAGCTTAACCCTGAACGCCTGAACCGGAGAACGAGAGAAACTGAAGAGCTGCAAAGGCACGGGCACCAGCTGCCCAAACGCTCGGAGCTCCTGCTGGGCTTTGAAGCATAACCAGGGAGAAGAAAGTATAGACTTTTACTTCATAATGGTTCCGTTTCAGTGCAGGTCCCGAAAAAAGTACTAAAGTATGCTACTCCAAAGCCCAGCCTGCTGTCGCCGCTGCACGGCTCCCAGGGGTTCTTGTTTTTTCGGCTCTAAGATGCGAGAAACGGCTCAAAGGTTCGGAACACTTGGCTTCTCAATAGCCTTCTCAGACTTAACCACAAGGGTCCGAAGGACCCCATAACTAGGTATTTAGGTTTCGGATAGTCGTTACGTAGGTTACTATTTGGGAGAGTATATGAATATTAGGTACTTGGACCCTTAGGGTAAGGCTTGCAGGGTTCGGGCTCGGGTTCTAGTCACTTCCGCGCAGGGCGCTAGTATGTGCAGCTTGGGCTTCGGCGTAGGGTCTTGAAGCTGGTGTGTCCCCTGTTCTATACCCCCTTATAAATCATATGTTTAATATTCTCTGGGGCTTTATTATATGAAAAGATAAAACAAAATAATTCCTGAGGAGACTATAGTGTTCATGCAAGCGAAGGAAGGCCATCCCAGAAAGCCCACTTGCCGTCTTAGGCGGCAGCAGCAGCAGCACCACCGGTACCACTGCAGCTGATAATGAGAATGAAAATCGCTTCTGCTCTTCCCTCCTCCTACTTACTGCCACCACTACTTCGACGACTACAACTACGAAAGGTCCAAACATACTACGAACAGTGGGAACAACGCATAATAATCATGATAACTGAATCATATTCGTAGCCCTTAAGCCCTAAACCTTAGGCCCTAAACCCCAAACCCTAAGCCCTAAACCCCAAACCCTAAGCCCGAAGCCCTAAACCCTCAACCCCAAACCCTAAGCCCTAAACCCTTAGCCCTAAACCCCAAACCCTAAGCCCTAGACCACTCGGCCCTAAACCCCAAACCCTAAACCCTAGGCCCCAAACCCCAAAACCTAAGCCCCTAAGCCCTAAACCCCAAACCTTAAGCCCGAAGCCCTAAGCCCCAAACCCTAAGCTCGAAGCCCGAAACCCTAAACCCTATAGATCCCTTAAAGGATCCCTTAAAGGATCCCTTTTAAACCCTAAGCCCCAGACCCCTAAGCCCTCTCCTTCCCTGCGCCGCCAACTCGCGCTCCGCCGCCAGCAGCGGGCCGCTGAGGGAAAAGAGTCCCACCACGCGCATGCCTTGGGCTTTTTAAAGGGATCCATAAGGGTTCCTTTCAAGGGATCTTTAAGGGTTCCTTTAAAGGGATCTTTAAGGGTTCCTTTAAAGGGATCTTTAAGGGTTCCTTTAAAGGGATCTATAAGGGCTCCTTTAAAGGGATTTTTAAGGGTTCCTTTAAAGGGATCTATAAGGGTTCCTTTAAAGGGATCTTTAAGGGTTCCTTTAAAGGGATCTATAAGGGCTCCTTTAAAGGGATTTTTACGGGTTCCTTTAAAGGGATGTATAAGGGCTCCTTTAAAGGGATCTTTAAGGGTTCCTTTAAGGGATCTATAAGGGTTCCTTTAACGGGGTCTATAGGGTTTAGGGTTTAGGGGTTTAGGATTTAAGGGTTTAGGGTTTAGGGGTTTTTAAGGGTTTAGGGGAGGGGTTCGAGTTTAGGGTTTAGGTTTAGGGTTGGGGTTCCTTCAAAGGGATCTATAAGGGGCCCCCTAGAGGGATCTATGTGGGATACTTTGGAAGGATCTATATGGGGTTTAGGGCTTAAAGCAAAGTTTAGGGCTTTACAAAGGACAAAACAGGGCATGCTGGTTTTCAGAAGCGGTCTAATCCGGGTTTTGTGTGTGCGTTTTGGGGGGGGGGGGGTGCTAGTTCAAGGTTGTATAAGGGTATAAGGGTCGTTATGAGGGTTTCTACAAACGGGGTCTATAAGGACGGCTTTACAAGGGCTGTACAGTGGCTTTGATATAAGATGAACAAGGGCTTGCAGAGTTTTGTACGGGTTTTAAGAAGGAGCTCCGGAGAGGTTAGAGGTTTAGGGGTCTGGCGGTTTTTGGGTTTCGGATCAGGGTTGCGGCTTCGGGGCGTGATGGTTGCTACTACCCTTTCTACACCCTGGGCAGCCCTTAAATTGGAGCCTAAACCTTTCTGAGATCAAGACCCCTACTCTTGCACTTATCAATCCGGAAACCTGGCCCCCCACGCCGCATACCTTTAACCACAAAGAGCTTCAGCCTAAAATCTAAAACCGCAAGCCCGGAAGCAGACCCTATACCCTAAACTTCAAACCCTAAACCCTAAACTCCTAAACCCTAAACCCTAAACTCCTAAACCCTAAACCCTAAACCCTAAACTCCTAAACCCTAAACCCCTAAACCCTAAACCCCTAAACCCTAAACTCCTAAACCCTAAACCCTAAACTCCTAAACCCTAAACCCCTAAACCCTAAACTCCTAAACCCTAAACTCCTAAACCCTAAACTCCTAAACCCTAAACCCCTAAACCCTAAACTCCTAAACCCTAAACCCTAAACTCCTAAACCCTAAACCCCTAAACCCTAAACTCCTAAACCCTCAACTCCTAAACCCTAAACCCTAAACTCCTAAACCCTAAACCCCTAAACCCTAAACTCCTAAACCCTAAACTCCTACACCCTAAACCCTAAACCCCTAAACCCTAAACTCCTGAACCCTAAACCCTAAACTCCTAAACCCTAAACCCCTAAACCCTAAACTCCTAAACCCTCAACTCCTAAACCCTAAACCCTAGACTCCTAAGCCAAAAGAGCTCCAAACGGCCAGAGGTGCTGCCGCCTATGAAAAGCACCTGCTTCTCAGACACCTGCGCAGGCAAGGATGCCGGTGGCATAAGAACCTGACTTAAAAGCCTGGGTTTAGGGTGTAGGGGGTCTCCGTTCGACGGTTTAGGGTTTAGGGTTCCTTACAATGACATTATGAATCCTACCGTTTGTTGTTACAGGGCCGGGCCAGGAATTGATCATGAAAAGAGGGTTTCGGCGTTGAGGGCTCCGGGGCACAACTGGCTCTGCATCAAGGCATCATCTAAAGAAGCTCGACCCGAAAACGCCTGGTTGAGGATTCTGTCCCTAGACCTAAGATTTACCCTATCAATAAAAAAAGGTGCCCGTTTTGGTTTAAAGAGTGTTATTCCCAGAGACTCCAATATCCCTTAATTAAGGAGTATACCTTAAATTATAGTAGGCTCCTTAATATGGTTTGAGGTATATTCCTTAATTAAGGGATATTGGAGTCTCTAGGTTCCTACTTGGAGGGTCGGGGGACTTAGTAACTGGTTATTTTTGGGACTTATAAGTACCATAACCCCAATTAGGGCCCCTTTTAGGGTACTTATAAGTCTACTTACTACCCTACTTACTAAGTCCGCCGACCCTCCAAGTAGGTTCCTAGATCCTCAAAAGCAGCAGTGGAGGATCTCGATCGAAGCAGCGAAACCGCCTTGAAACGGCGTCCCCCGAAGCCCCCACGGTTTAGGGTTTAGGGTTTAGGGTTTAGGGTTTAGGGTTTTGGGTTTAGGGTTCCAAGCCCAAGAATCCTTAAACCTAATCTAGGGGTTAGGTACTGGCCCCATAGAGTAGTAGTCTATACTAGGGCTACCATTAAGGTCCTAGTTATATCTACATATATGGATATTCTTCAACTATTCCTGGGTGGGGGCGGTACCCAATCTAGGGGCCTGACTACTTGCAAGTTTCAGTCCTTTTAGGTTCCCTACTGCTTCTCTACCAGAGCATGACCGCAAACCTAGTTCGAAGTCACAAAACCCATGACCCCTAGACCCTAAACCCTTAACCCCGAAGCCCTAAACTCTAAACTCATAAGGCCCCTATACTATGCCCTTCAGCACAGCACTGCCGGCCTCCTTCGCAGAGAGGAGGCGCCGGACCTTAAACATGATTCCCATAGAGCTGGCGTCCGCTCCAAGAGACCTAAGCTCGGCGATAAGTGTCCATTCAGTCACTCGAAGAAGACTCCAGAGCGACCCTTCACGCCGAGGACGAGAACTCCAAGTCCATCTGGAGGAGGAGGAAACAGGATATGCTACTCGTTCAAGAACACAGGCTCGTGCTCAAGAGAGAATTGTCCTTTCAGCGGAAACTGCTCTCCGCAACCCTGAACTCTAAATCCTGGCCCCTAAACCCTGAACCCCTCAACCCCGAAACCCTGAACTCCGAAAGCCTAGGCCCTAAACCCTCAACCCCACACTCCTAAACCCTGAGAGATCCCGCTAGGAGGAACCTGTATCACTCCCTTTACTCCTTTTAAAGGGACCCCTTATAGATCCCTTTAAAGGAACCCCAAACCCTTAAACAAGAGCCCAGGCGCAGGGCGGCCATGGCTGCGCCGAAGTCCAGGGTGCCGGCGGTCGCGGCGGGCCATTGGACCACGGATCCTTAAAGGGTACTATAGTGAGAGGCCCAGGGGACTTAGTAAGTAGTAAGGTTCCTTGAAGGGCTCCTTAAAAAGGGATCTATAAGGGTTCTATAAGGGGGATTAGGGTTACTTAAGATGCCCAGGGGACTTAGTAAGTCTGTTATAAGTAGAGTTATAATTGGCGTACTTCCATTTAGGGTACTTATAACTCTACTTATAACCTACTTGCTAAGTCCCCTGAACCTCTACGTAGGGTTCTATACTAGGGTCCCCTTTAAGGGAGCCATGGGGTTCTAGGTCGCCTTTAAAGGGTAGAGCGGTATAGCATGGTTTAGGGTTCCATGATAGGGTCTCCCTTAAAAGGGTACTATAGGGTCCTATGATAGGGGGTCGAGGTAGAGGTAGTAGTAGGGTTAAGGGTTGAGGGTTTAAGGTTTAAGGCTTAGGGTAATGAATAAATTGAAAACTGTACTTAAACAATAAACCCGAACACCTGAACCTTAAAATCCTGCGGTCTAAACCTCAAGACCCTTAAACCTTAAACCCTAAACCCATGAACCCTGCACCCCTCAATCAGGCTACCTAAACCCCTCCACCCTAAACCTTAAAACCCTGAACCCTAAACCCCACCCCTCGATTCGATCCGACCGAGCATCCCAGGGAGAACTGCCTGAGGGAAGGGGCCTCCTTGCTGGAACCCCGCATGACGGCGCGGTAGCAGGGGCCCCGAGCGCTGGGCAGCGCGCCGAGAGCGGACTTCCTGTGGGTTTCCCGATAAGGGTGGTTGTCAAAATTAGGGTCCCTCGTTGGGTCCTTATTATAATACGGCACCTAATATTTAGGGTAGCCAAAAGGGGACCAGAATTTTGACAACCACCAAGTCAGGGGTTCGTTAAAGGATCTAGGGTTCAGAAATCTATGAGCTTTAGGACGGAAGGCCTTAATGGTTTACGTGTAATTTTGGGTGAAGTGTTCAGGGTTGAAGTGTTTAGGGTTTCAGGATGTAGGGCTTCAGGCTTTAATTTAAGGGTTTACCCGTGAAAATTCTAAGAGTCTGCTTTTCAAGCTGGAAAGGAGACCCCGGAATACAAAAGGGTAATACTTGGGAACCTAGCTTCAGGAGGGGCATGTAGAGCTGGCACTGCGCATGGACGTCCACGAAGGTCGCGGCGGCGTGCAGCGCAAGGAGGTGGATGGCCGACAGCCCCGACCTGCCCTCACCTTGTGCGATCTCTCTCTGCACCAAGAAGCGGATGATGCTGGCTTTGGCGGGGCCCAGCAAATCCAACAATGCAGAGGCAGCAACTTCCTCCTTGGCTGCGGCTTCCTCCTGCTCCGCTGAGATGGAGGTTACCCGCGTCAAAGCTGGAGGCTGCATCGGTACAGGCAGCAAACCTCCGGTTGCCGGTGCATCTGCTGGCCTCACTTCGCTGATGCCGAAGAGCATCCTCTCTCGTAGGTCTTGCAGTCGGGATAAGGGAGTTGCACTGGCGAAGTGCTGCACTGCCTGGGGTAGAAGGCTCCAATCGCTGGGATCCAGAAGACGCGCAGCTGCAGAGGGTGCATCACTGCCGGTCTTGCTGTCCTGCGACTGGCGTCGAGCCCGTCCCAAGCGTCGAAGTCCCTCCAGGTCTGCATTGCTCAGAGTCACACCCGCATCAAGCATGACCCTGGCAGCTTGCTGGGAACTCGACCACTGGGCCCACATCAGGGCGGACGGACTCGCACCTGGAAGGGGATCCTCCGATATGTCCGTGGCAGCAAGGAGCTTGATTGCCTCGGCATCGTCCATCAGCGCTGCAAGCGATGTCGGCCGAAGGACACCCACCCCGGCACAGACGGCCACCACTTTGGGATCTGAGCCGCATTCGTCGAGCACCTGCTTGAAGGCCTGATGGGCTGGCAAAGACTTCGTGGCACCCTCGGGCCAAAGCCGCCGCAGCAGCGTCCAGCGCTGCGGTTCGAGCACGGCGCGCACCTGCTCCTGGGCGAACCTGAGGTCTCGTGAAGGATATGGAAGCAACATAGCAAGGAAACCCTGAATAATTATAGGGCAACTTAACCATTATATTACTACAGACCCCTATTATTACATGGCAACCTCAAAAAATAGAAGTTCCTTAAACAAAAAACTAAACCCTAAACCCTAAACCACCCCTTGACCCCTAAACCGTTAAAAGAGCCCAGGAGCTGCGTGCCCGCGGCTCGCGGGAGCCCGGCAGGCTGCGGCCGGACCCCGCGCTGCAGCAGCAGATCCTGGGCTTTAAAGTAACCAGCGTTTAGGGTTTTAGGATTTTAGGGTTTAGGGTTTAGGGTATAGGGTTTAGGGTTTAGTGTTTAGCGTATAGGGTTTAGGGTTTATTTTGGTTCCCTTTAAGCAACAGACCCCCAAAAAAAGTAGTATAGTATGGTACTCCAAAGCCCAGGATCGCAGGCTCGGTCCAAGCCACCCAAGGCCGCCAGGTGGAGGATGTTGCTCCCCTCCTCCAGGCGGTTAGGATTTATAGGGTATATAGGGTTTATACAGGGTTTATAGGGTGTTTATAGGGTTTATAGGGTTTAGGGTATTAGGGTTTAGGGCTGCAGGCTCCTAATAAACTTGTACGGTTGCCGTTTCGGGTCTAACCAAAAAAACGGCACGCATGGAGTCGAAAAAGATATGGTGTATCCGAGAGATCGCACACCAGAGCAAGAACAGGACGGCATCTTCCGATGTAGTGCATTGCATCAGAGACTAGGCGCTGATATAGTCGAGTATCTTCAATGCTCTGTGCATAGCTAGCATATTTTACTTCTCACTAGCAAGTAGTCTGAAATATCAGTAACCAATGCTTGAATATTCCTCATGCACCAGTAGATACTAAATTCCAACTACACATTCTATTTTCGTTTAAACAAAGGCCATTACACAAAAAACAAAGGTCATAAAAAAAAACTGTATTGTTGAATCTTGTCTTGTTGCTAGTAGGTGTAATTTGTCTCATAACTATTCAATATATGACTACTAGTTGTAGCCGTGATCTTACTCGTAGTCGTAGCCCCAGTCGCAGTCGTAGCCATAGTCGTAGTAGTCCAAATCGTCGTCGTCGTTGAGTCGTCGTCGTTGAGTCGTCGTCGCAGTATGAGTACTCGTCGTCCTAGTATGAGTACTCGTCGTCGACGTCGTGGCCATAGCGGTAGCCGTTGCCGAAGCCCATGCGGAAGGCCAGGTAGAAGCAGGCAGCAGTTGGCGTAGCCGTAGCCGCAGGTGTAGCCGTAGTGGTAGCAGCGGCGCCGTAGCCGTAGCGGTAGCCGCAGCGGCAGCCGTAGTGGCAGCAGTAGCAGTCAGTAGCAGTGGTCGTGGTAGTGTCGTGGTATCGGCAAGGGCAGGGGTAGCGGTAGTGGTAGTGGTGATGGTAGGAGAAGTCGTCGTCGTGGCGGTGGAGGTGACACGACTCCAGCTAATCGAAACATGTTGAAACAATGAGTTAATGAGCTCATGAATCTACAAAGCCCTTAACCCTAAACCTCTCGTCCTCTCTTCTGTTCATGTAAACCGTAAACCCTACTAAATCCTAACCCTTAAAGAAACCCTTATAGATCCATTAAAGGAACCCTTATGGATCCCTTGAAGGAACCCAACCCGTATAGATCCCTTGGAAGAACCATCCCTTAAAGGCACCCTGCTGAATCCCTCAAAGGGAACCCTATCCCTTGAAGGAACCCAACCCTTATAGATCCCTTGAAGGAACCCTGATGGATCCCTCAAAGGAACCTTGATGAATACCTTAAAAGGTAACCTTATAGATCCCTTAACGGAACCCTGATGAATACCTTAAATCCAAGGGTAAAAGGAGGGACCCTTAATAAGGACCCCTAGGTATATGCCCTTAATATAGCTAGTATATACCCATGATATAGCCCATTATAGGGTAGGGGTCCCCATTAAGGGGCCTTCCTTGTCCCCTTTGATTAAAGGAACTCCTAAAAGCCTTCAAGCCCCTAGAGCTCCGAACCCTAAACCCTAAACCCGGAACCCTCATAGATCCCTGAAAGGAACCCTTATAGATCCCTTAAAAGGAACCCTTATAGATCCCTTAAGCGAACACTTATGAATACCTTAAATCCAAGGGCCTTAAATAGCTATGATATACCCATTATATAGCCCATTATAGGGTAGGACCACACCTTAAAAGGAACCCTAGAAAGGATCCCTTAAGGGAACACTTATGAATACCTTAACGGAACCCTAAAAAGGATCCCTTAAGGGAACACTTAGGAATACCTTAAAAGGAACCCTGAAAAGGATCCCTTAAGGGAACCCTGATGAATCCCTTAAAAGGAACCCTAAAAAGGATCCCTTAAGGGAACACTTATGAATACCTTAAATTCAGTCCTCCAAGCCCAGGGCTTCACAGGCGGCTTGGCCCAAAGGCGGCTCTTGGCCCCAGGTCTGGGCCAGCAAAAGCTTCGCGGCCTGGGGGTCTGCAAGGGTTCAACAAGGGTGTAGGGTTTAGGGTTTAGGGTGTAGGGTTTAGGGCTTAGGGTGTAGGGTTTAGGGTTTAGGGTGAGGGGTTCGGGGTCTATAAGGGTTCTGTAAGGGCTAAGGGTTCAGGCTACCCTGAACTCTTAGGGTTTGGGAGCTCAGGGTTTGCTTTTAGGGCTTAGGGCTTAACCCCAGGGTGTAGGGCAGTGTAGGGCTTAGAGCTTAGGGTTTAAGGCTTGGGGCTCAGATCTTTGACAAAGCGCACCGTGGCAACATGGATGAGCCGTCGCAGTAAGCCATTGCTTCATGCTGTTCTGCTGCAAGAGGCTGGACATCAGTAACCTGTACCACGAAAATTGGCCTCAAGTCCTTGGGAGCCACTCCCGCCGCAACAGCAGCTTCAGGAGCAGCAGCTTCCTTCCGAAGGTGCACTTGACGCAAGTGAGCCCAGACGCTAGGCCACTCACTGCGCACGGCCCAGTCCAAAACTAACTGGCGGAAGGTCTCAAAGACTGGTAGAGGGAGTGCCGCCAGCTCGTCACCAAGCCATCCGTCGACCCCGGCCCCTGAGCGATCCATAGCATCCGCACGTTGCTTGAAGGCTGCAGCCGCCGGGACCCAGCTCAGGGTTTACATGGGGTTTATAGGGCTTAGGGCCTATAGGGTTTAGGGGTTAGGGTTTAGGGTTTAGGGCTTAGGGTTTAGGGTTTAGGGCTTTAGGGCGTAGGGTTTGGGGCTTAGGTTTTAGGGTTTAGGGCTTAGGGTTTAGGGCTTAGGGTTCAGGGTTCAGGCTTGGCATTGAAGTGTGTAGGGCGTCCAGGGGATGTGCTCTATTTTCCTGGCTTAGGGATGAAGGGTTTGGCTTGGAGAAATTACAATGCACGGGGGGCTGAGGGGGGCTTGGCAGTCCCTTCGGAAACTCCACAATCCCTCAAGACCGGGAACTCCCTTTCACTGCAGGAAGCCCAAAAAGTCCTAAAAGCCCTAAACCCTAGGGCCATACGTGAAAGGACGTTCAAGTCGTCGGGCTAACATGCGCAGGCTCGATGCTTACAGTAAATCCCAAATCCTCAACAGCCAAACCGTCAGCTCTACGAGCTCAACATCCAGCCGAATGCCCAGAGGCATTCCTCCCAAAACCTCCAGCCCTGACAAGAGAGCTTAGTAACAGCATTCCTGAGCGTGAAACCCGAGCATTCCTGGGACTTGAGCCTGGGACTCTTACAGCAAAACCCAGAAGTTAGCCCTAAACCTCTGCAACCGCAATACCCTGAAGCCTAAATCATGAACCCTGAACGTTTTTGAAATCCTACACCCGGCATCCTACACCCTTATAAACCCCGAACTCCTAAACACTGAACCTGCACTGTAGCTGAAATGGGAGTCTCCGAAACTTAGGGGTACCTTATCTTGGGGTCCTTATAATAAGGATTCTACTATGTAAGGTACTATATCAGAGACCCCCTATTTTCGGAAACTCCCAAATATTTCAGGAGGATCCTCGGGTCTTACAGCTGTATATAGTTTCGGTTCGTGCTCAAACTTTCGGGGATGTTCGGGTCCACCCTAAACCCTAAACCCTTTCTGGTCGTCCTATCGTCGTAGTATAGCACACCAAACTGAACCCTAAACAACCCCTGAATCCCTATACATTCCTGTTCTAACTTCCCAGGCCCCGACATACTGTTGATGATATAAACTACCTTCAGCACCCTAAACTATGGGAATTATTGTATATTCCTTCTTATGGGTAATGCAGGATTTATATCATCAACCGTAGTACGACGGCCTCGTCGTGATCGCGCGCCACCGCGATTGCCAAGGCCGAAAGGCCATGGACGCGGGTCCTGAAGCCAGGGTCCGAAGTTGCTCTATTGTAGGGTCCTTAAGGGGGGGTGGTTCAAGGGGGGAGGGTACTAGGGAGCTTTGGGGAACCTTAGGGAAGCTTAGGGAGTATTGGGGAATAATGGGGATTACTATGTTACCTACCCCCCTTGGACCACCCCCCCTTAAGGACATGCTCACTCTAGGGTTTGGCTTTTGGCTTTTGGTTTGATTGCTTCAGGGTGGGACCTGGGGTGTTGGGCTTGAGGGCCCTAAACCCTAACCCTAAACCCCTAAACCCTAAACCCCTAAACCCCTAAACCCCTAAACCCCTAAACCCTAAGTGGAGGCGGAAACACAACTCGCAGAACGGATGGATTTGGAGAACCGGAGCCCCGAGAAGCCGCGGACGCCCCAGGTACTAGGACTGGATAGTAGGATCCTTATTATAAAGACCCCCAAATAAGGTACCCCTCATTTTCGGAAACTCCCAAGTGGTTATATTATCCCCCAAAAATGTAAGTAACATGCATCCAGTCATCTACTAAGCTAGGGTCTGCACGACCATGTGGCAGGAACTAACCACAACCCTAAGCTACAAACCCTGATACCCTAAAGCCTAAAGAAACATAAACAGCCTCAACACCAAAAAAGGAACAAAGCAGCTGTAAGCCCTCAACCAAAACCCCAGGAAAATCAACACAAACAAACAACAAAAAAACGCAAAAGCTCGGATGCCAACCTAAACCCCTAAACCCTAAACTGCCTAGACCCTAAACCTCAAAACCATCTATGAATAGAAACCCTAACCCAAAACCATAAACTTCAAAGCCCCGAAACAAAGCTCGGAGCCAAGAGCCCTAAACCCCTAAACCCTAAACTCATAAACCCTAAACCCCTAAACCCTAAACCCTAAACCCCTAAACCCTTAAAGGAACCCTTAGAGATCCCCTGAGTTGTCCTTGAAGCCCTTTGAAAGATATTTACTACTATGGTTCTCTACAAAATCGTAGGGCAACTCAAAAAAGATCCTAAAACAAACGCAGTCACCTTAAAGGAAACCAAGAACAAAAACCTCGGCTCCCAGCGGGTCCTCAGCTCGGCGCGGGTGTTGATCAGAACTCGGAGGGCTCCGATCTGGGAGGTCGCGGCCGCAAAGTGCACAGAGCCTTTGCGTGGGGCTGTAGCGGTGGGGGGGGCGATTTAACATAGGAGCCTTCATAATTAGCATAGGGCTTTGGGGCTCCTTTAAAGTATTGCTGTAGAAAGGAACCCTAGGGGCCGGACCATATTTTTGACAACCACCCATATGATTGAACTGTAGGGCCCGAAGGCCTCAGGCTCAGGGCTTCAGGGAAACGGGCTTGCGGTTCAGAGTTTAGGTGTGACTTGGGGGGTTTAGGGTTTTTATGGTTTAGGGTTTAGGGTTCACCCGGCTCTTGCCGAATCTCGTTGTGTGCGCCTCAACAGCTGGGATGAAGGTAGCTGGGGTAATCCCAAAATCAGAACCCTTCTTTGGGGGATCCTTCCTCCTATCTACCTTCATCAGAGCCCTTACATAGGGGGATCCTTCCTCCTATCTATTTTCATCAGAGCCCGAAAAAAGGGGATCCTTCCTCCTACCTGCCTTCATCCCACCTTTTACGGCCTCCAAGAGCAGCAGAACTTGGGGGCTCGCGGAATTTGGGAATTTCCGAAAATAGGGAATCCTAATATAGTACCCTAAATAGTAGGATCCTTATAATAGGGACCCCAAAATAAGGTACCCCTAATTTTCGGAAACTCCCATTTTATGTGAGGTCGAAGTCTCCGGGGATGTCTGGTAAACCCGAAGGATGAAAACCAAATCATGCCCTTGCAGAAGCCCTAAATCAAAGGGGAGAAGGACGGACCCTTAATGGGGACCCCTACCCTATAATGGGCTATATAATGGGTATATAATAGCAGTATTAAGGGTATATACCTAGGGGTCCTTATTAAGGGTCCCTCCTTTTACCCTTGGACTAACGAACTCCTAAAAGCCTTCAAGCCCCCCGAGCTCCGAACCCTAAACCCTAAAGCCGGAACCCTACCTAATCCCTTGAACTCCAAACGGTTTAGGGTTAAGGGTTTAAGGAAACCCTGAACCCCGAACCCTAAACCCTAAACCCTGAACCCTAAACCCTGAACCCTGAACCCTAAACCCTGAACCCTAAACCCTAAACCCTGAACCCTAAACCCTAAACCCTAAACCCTAAACCCTGAACCCTAAACCCTAAACCCTAAACCCTGTACCCTAAACCCTAAACCCTGAACCCTAAACCCTGAACCCTAAACCCTAAACCCTGAACCCTAAACCCAGCCCTTGAACTTCAATTAATGGCCCGGGAAACGGCCCGGAACTGCTCCGATGCGGAGCAGGAGGGCCAGTGCCTGGAAAAAGCATGGCAGGGCTTGGGGGGTTTGGGGCTTAGGGGTGTGTAGGGTTTAGGGTTTAGGGTTGAGGGTTTAGGGTTTAAGGTTCGGGGTTTAGGGTTTCGGGCTTCAGGGGTTTAGGGTTTATAGGGTTTAGGTTTAGGGTTGAATAATCTTTCGCAGGGGTACTCTGGTGTTTTAACGGTGGCCTACGGGGTTCTGTGACGACGGGGTTTGAGTTTTAGGACTCAGGGCTTAGAAGTTTAGGGTTTGGGTTGACGGCTATGAGTATGGAGTTTCGGGCTCAATGCTTTTAGGTCCAGGTTTCTGAGGCATTCGGAATCATAAACCCGAAACCCGAAACCATGATAATGGTTTAGAGGCTCAGAGATTTAAAAAGTTTTTTTAGTCATGTAAGTTTGGGGGGTTAGGGGGGTTTCTTGGGGTCTACACTTTACGGCTAGCTGGCTAAGGCTTTCGAGGGTGGCGAGTTTCCCTTAATTCGAAATCAATGACGAAACGAATGCTCTGTTTTCTTCTGCGCCCGGTGCCACTGTGCTATTTCTGCAAATATTGCCATTGCTGCTTTGATTGGCCTGGATGGGATTCCTGGTGTTGGTGGACCCTTCATGATCAGGCTTGCGTTACTCTCGTAGCTGCGCGATCTGATCTAGGTGCTGCCTACTCTCGGATTTTCTACCTGTGCAGTGGCATTGGGTTCTTCATTGATGTTTGACTGGCCAAGGCGGCCCATATGTAGTGCACTAGCCACCGGCTGATAACGATAACGACTGCAGTGCTGATGCGATGATGATGACGATCAGGGGATGACTAGAACGTTGACATTGCAAGGGGTAGTGCAACGGCGCCCATGGTGGTAATGTCATAGTTGTGATGCGAAAAGACAAACGCGAAGATCCTGATTTCGCTTCAAGGATGGTCACGAGACTGCGATCATGCCCTCGTCATGAAGACAAAGATGAAAAACAGCACGGTCACAATAATCACAAAGAACGGTGGCGCTCATGATGAAGCACCTTAAGAGGGATCAGAGATTCTGGTGATGATAGTGATCATGACACCGATAGAGATGGTCATCATTGTCATTATTGTCCTCTTCTTCGCCGTCGTCAGCAGCATTGTGGTTAGCATCTCCGCCTTCATCGTCATGAACATCATCACCATCAACAGCAGCCTCCTATCCTCAACGTCTTCACCACCTTCTACTCCTGCCATCCTCGCAATCACCACCTTCAGCACCACCGTCATGTCCGCCAACATTATCATGCGGCGGTGGCCGCGGTATGTTGTAACGACTAGCGCGATGGATTCGGAGTTTCACGTACAAGCCATAGCTGCAATTCACTAACCCGGGCCCTTAAAACCTGTATAAACCCTAACTTTGGGCCTGGAGGGCGCCCGTAGAAGCTGCAACCTCCGTCGGGAGCACGCCGCTGCTGTCGCGATGGGGGTCAGCCCCACAAGCCAGGCACATCTGGAGGACCTGACAGCTCGCCCCGGGGTTCCTTTAAAGGGGTCTACAAGGGCTACTATAAGGGATCTATAAGGGTACTATAATAATGTAGGAACCTGATTAAGAAACCTTGGGCCTTTACTAGGGTTCCTTATATGGATCCTACAATGTTGGGGTTCTAGGCCCAGGGTATCTCAATCAGGTTCCTACATTGTTGCAGAATATCCAGAGATTACAGGGCTGAACGCTCCACAGCTAAAGCAACTAAAGTATGTTGGAAGGCACATGGAAGAGCATTCTGAAGACTCTCTGCTTTGGGGCATCCTTCTACGAAGATGGGTCCTCCGTGTATGCAGTTCTTATCGAACCAGAGCCACCAAGCCAACCCAGAGGAGACAAACAAAGAAAAAAGTTGCTGCGAACAGGTCTTCCAATGATTTTTCGGGAAAGCGGTGGATTCAAGGAGTACTACTGCCGAATTTTTGTGCAAGTCCTACTTTTACACCTAAACCTTAAACTCTTCGTCCCGCCAACTTGTCTTCAACCTTGCAGGTTCAAGCCTCCACCTTTTCTATCAGACAATGCTCCCCGGTAGCTGGATCGATGTAATGCAGGGGGGTTAGTATTAGAATAGGGTTCGGGGCTCCTTTATACTATAATATTCTTAAAAAAATAATGAGGAACCCTAAGGAACAATGTTGGGATTTATTTAAGCTTCTAGGGTACACGCAAAAACCAGAACCTCCAATGTCCCTTCATTAAGGAATGTACCTAGTAGGACCCTTAATACGATTCAAGGTATATTCCTTAATTAAGGGATATTGGAAGTTTCTGGTAATACTTCTCTCAAACCCCTAAACCCTACGGTAGAAGCCCAAAAGTTGGAAACCCAATAATTCAATAGCCTCAATCCTTAAGAGTCATGTATAGGCAATCCCAGCACTATTTGGCCTTAATCCGGTTTCCAATTTTATGGGGTTTACTGTAGGGTTTGTTGTGGTTTTGGGGTTTAGGGTTGAGGGTTTAGGGGTTTTGGGTTTAGGGTTTAGCAACTTGATGGAGATTACTGTAAACCCTAAACCCTAAGGGCTTCGGGGCTAGGTCTCTCGGGCCTTGAAGTTTCATAATCCGCGACACGAGCCTTAAGCCCTGAACCCTAAAGCCCTCAAACCCCGAACCGTAGAGGCCATGTCATCATGTGGAACCCTAAGCCCTACAGCCCTAAAGCTCTAATTTATAACCCTTATATAATAATTAGAAAGGGGTTTCGGTGTACATACTACTGTAATCACAATAAGGAACCCACACAGTCGTATTGGTATATTCAACCCTAAACTTTACAGCCCCCAAACCCGCAGACTCTCTCCGACCTCCAAGTTCTTAGTATCAAAGGGGAAAAGGAGGGACCCTTAATGGGGACCCCTACCCTGTAATGGGGCTATATAAGTAAGAAGTGGGGGAATGGATTCCTATGGAAATCCATTTAAGGTCCTAATATGACTTAGGGTGTATTCCTGAATTAGGGGATGTTGGAGCCTCTGGGTTAGTCCATATAATCAAAGACTCCAATATCCCCCAATTAAGGAATTTACCTTAAATCATATTAGGGATCCTACCATAATTTAAGGTATAATCCTTAATTAAGGGATATTGGAGCCTCTGGGTAATATCCCGACCTCCAGGTCGTTGTTTGCAGCCGCAAGCCAGAGAACGGAGGGCTGATCCCGCCCAAGGGAGGCGAAGTCCAGGTCCAAGCCGCGGACCAGCAGCTCTTGGATAACCTGG
The DNA here is from genome assembly GCA_905221615.1 of Symbiodinium sp. CCMP2592. Lineage (NCBI taxonomy): Eukaryota > Dinophyceae > Suessiales > Symbiodiniaceae > Symbiodinium > Symbiodinium sp. CCMP2592. The sequence continues at coordinate 1,421,309 of CAJNDT010005112.1, forward strand.
GAGCAGCCCTTAATACAACTAGGATACCCAGTAACCTAAGAATAAAAAGGCCTCTCTTTTTGGTAGTGGGTAACTTTATAAGGAACCTAGGACTACAAAAAGGGAATAAGGGTACTACTGGGCATCCTAGACAATGTTTGACATGCTGGATAACCTGAGAACGACACTTAATTCAACAGGTGATATGCTGCTATATAGAACAGTATAACTATATAACTAAGGAGAAGCCCCTAAGCCATATGCCTTGTTGCTTCCCTTCGTTTTGTCACCACTGGTCTGGCTGATGGTGTGTTGGTGCGAAAAGCATCAACATCTTCATCTTAAGCCGTTGCAACCATGAGCTCTAAAACCACTGAAAACATGTCTTCATCAAACCTGATGCTACACAAAAGAAAACCTCAACAACCAATATCCAAAAACAATGAAACCTCTCTACTTACGTGAACTACAACAAGGGCCTGCAAGCGCTTTGGGGCTCGGCTGTCGATGGCCTGCTTGATCTTGGCCCAGCTGCGCTGCAGCCTTGGATTTTCCGTTCGGGGTTTTGGGTCCTGCAGAGTTTAGGGTTTCGGGTTGAGAGGTTCAGAGGTTTGGGATTCAGGGACTTAAGGGTTTAAGGATATCGGGCTTAGGGATTTCGTTTAGTGATGCCCCGACTGAGGGGTTTCGGATGGCTGAAGGGCTGGAGGCTGATGTCTTGCAGTTGAGAGCTTGGGACTTTAGCGTGCAAATGCCTGGATGCTACCAGAGCCGCTACGGTTGATGACATAAGTCCTGCATTAGCTGAAGGACCCTAAACTATGGGAATAATGGTATACTCCTTATTATGGGTAATGCAGGATTTGTCTCATCAACCGTATCCTTGGCTGGTTTGGGGTATAGGGGCCATCGGATTCTAGTATTGCTCTAGCTTGTGGTCGTTGGTTCTACGTGTTTCCATGCCTCGCACGCTTGTCACCATAGCCCGTAGCTCTCGGTTCTTCAATGATGCGAAGGATAGTGCATCAGCGCATGCAGATGCCGATAACAACAGCACCGAGCTCTAAAAGCCATGCCCGGCAGCACTCAACCCTTGAATTCCTAAACCCCAAGCATGCGCATCCCAAATCGCTAATTAAACTCGAAGCCCCCAACACCCGAAATCACAAACCCCTGGACCCAAGCCCCTGAATTTCCAAGACAACACCCCAAAAACCCGTCGAAACCCCAGGCGCATGGGCAGCGCCATGGGCTCCGCGCGCGCCGCGGCGCGCTGCTGCTCCACGGCGGACCACTGCTCGGTCCACTTCCTCAGCACGCAACACCGATTAGGGTTTAGGGGTTTAGGGTTTAGGCTTTAGGGGTTTAGGGTTTAGGGGTTTAGGGGTTTAGGGTTTATGAACGTCAGACTATTCATGACTATCACCATCGTCAGAAGGATACCAGTAAGGATAAAAAGAGTTCAAACGAATACAACTACAACATCGACAGTAGTACAATGAGCATCTCATTTGCCAAGAACAACAGCAATGGTAAACAATATTGATTGAAACATTTCAGTATCAACGGCAAAGAAAGCCTTTTGATCAGCGCAGAAACGAAACCTTAAACCCGAACACACAAATCGAAGCAATCGAGCTACAACCCAAAATCCAATGCAAAAAGCCCCTGCACCGGCACCCTAAACCCAAAATCAATAACCCCTAAACCTTCAACCCCTAAACCTTAAACCCCTAAACCTTCAACCCCTAAACCCTAAACCCCTAAACCCTAAACGCCTAAACCCTAAACCCCTAAACCCTAAACCCCTAAACCCTAAACCCCTAAACCTTAAACCCCTAAACCCTAAACCTTAAACCCCTAAACCCTAAACCCCTAAACCTTAAACCCCTGAACCCTAAACCCCTAAACCTTAAACCCCTAAACCCTAAACCCCTAAACCTTAAACCCCTAAACCTTCAACCCCTAAACCCTAAACGCCAAAACCTTAAACCGTAAACTGAACCCAGGGCCCCCAATTTGCCCGGGGCCTGTGAGCCTGCTTGAGGTTTGGGCTGAGCGATACGGGGGTCTCGGGTATCCTATGGGTTCCTTTAAAGGGGTCTACAAGGGCTACTATAAGGGATCTATAAGGGTACTATAATAATGTAGGAACCTGATTAAGAAACCTTGGGCCGTTATTGGGGTTCCTTATATGAATCCTACTATTTTGGGGTTTCAGGCCCAGGGTTTCTTAATCAGGTTCCTGCATTATCCTATGGCTGCAGATCCGGGATATACAGATCTTCGCGGGCTTCAGCGGTTGCAGAACTTTTGTCCTTTGTAGCGGTTTTGCAACAGTTGAAGGATACACGACCAAGGCTGTGCGCAAGATGTTCGCTCCACCAAACCGATGCAAGACGACCTCCCAAAATCGAACCACTGGCACGCAACCTCAACCTTCTTCTACATGGGAGTTTCCGGAAATAGGGGACCCTAATAATGTAATACCCTAAAATAGTATAGGATGCTTATTATAAGGACCCCCAAAGTGCGGTACTCCTAATTTTCGGAAACTCTAAACCCTAAACCCTGTATAGAACCCTTATAGATCGCTTTAAGGAGCCCTTAAAGGATCCCCTTTAAAGGTACCCCTAATCTTCGGAAACCCCCACCTTTTTAAAACACTGAGAGAGCACAATCTCAACTCGAGCCCTGGTCGTGGCCCACAGCCGTCAATGTGGGTAGTTCCTTTAGAAGGGTCTATAAAAGTTCATTTAAAAGGATCTATAAGAGTTCCTTTAAAAAGGATCTATAAGGGCTCTATAGAGGTTTTAGGGTTTAGGGGTTTAGGGTAGTTGTCAAAATTAAGGTCCCTTTCTGGGGTACCCTAAATAATTAGGTGCCGTATTACATTAAGGACCCAAAGAGGGACCATCATTTGAACAACCACCCAATATAACAAACGGCATTGCTTCCGGCGAACTAACTTAAGTGAATCAAGTTGCACATGTGCAAATACATTATGTATGAGATATGACATGGCTGCATGATCTATTCATGCGGAAGATATGTCTTTCTTCCATGCTGCATTGTCGTTCCCAACATCTGTCATCACCTCTGCTATCCTAGCAAGTACGTAAAAACCAAGAACCAACTCGTGGTTGTAGGGATCCTTGATAAGAAGCTCCTAATGATTGGAATGGGCTTTGTGGGCCTATTATGTTCTAGTTATCTAAGGACTACAAGGCGATACTACTAATGACTATTTTGATTCCCATAATTTTCTGTCCGGGTCGCCGGGTCAGGCTGGGAACTTCTTCGTCGCCACGGCCGGCTGCTGCCAGCTCCTCAAGCTGTCCGATTGTCAATGGATTCAGGGGGGTAGTTGTCAAAATTAGGGTCCCTTTTTGGGTGCCCTGAATATTAGGAAAAGGGACCCTAATTTTGACAACCACCCAGGGGTTAAACTTTAGCCGAATGCAGATCCTCGGCGTGCAATCCGGTCTTCACGGCCTGCAGCTCGTCCGGCCGTGCCCCGGGCAAGAACAGCGCCTTCCTGGGGATAAGGGGTCCCTTAGCCTTAAAGGGGTCTATATGGGAGTTTCCGAAAATAGGGGGACCTTAATATGGCACCCGGAATGGTAGGATCCTCATTATGAGGACCCCTTAGTAAGGCACCCCTAATTTTTGGAAACTCCCATATGGGTTCCTTGCTAAACCCTAGGGTTTAGAGGTTTAGGGTTTAGGGTTTGGGTTTGGGGTTTGGGGTTTAGGGTTTAAGGGTTAGGGGTTTAGGGTTTGGGGTTTAGGGTTTGGGGTTTAGGGGTTAGGGGTTTCGGGTTTGGGGCTTAGGGCGGGAGATCTGGGCTTGGGCGTAGGCTTCAAAGTCTCCGGCCCAGGGTCTCGGGTGGAGGGCTTAGGGGTTTAACGGTTTAGGGGTTTCCAGGGTAATGTAGGAACCTGATTAAGAAACCCTGGGCCTATAACCCCCCAAAATAGAAGGATTTATCACAAGGAGCCCTCAGGGTTGGGACTAGGGACCAGGAGTCGCTGTACTTTGGTGGTTTTCCGCTGGAGGCAGAGGGCTTTCATAGGCTTTGGGAGCGGCTGTTCGTGTTCAGCGACAAGAGTCTGAGATCTATATATATATATATATATATATATATATATATATATATATACAGTACATATTTATTTATTTATTCATGAGGTTTAGGGGTGCGGCATTGAGGCTCCTTGTCAGGAAGGCTGAGAAAAATCGACTAGCAAAACCTTCGTCCCTGAACTTCTATTATGCTAAGCCCTGAACCCATGACCTCTGCAAACCCTCAAAGGCCAACCCCCGAACCTCGAACCTTCAACCTTTCACTGAACCAGTGGCTGCACCCAAAACATTGCAGACCGATTTTAGGTCGATTTGGGAGTTTCCGAAAATAGGGGGTACCTTCTTTGGGGTCCTTCTAATAAGGATCCTACTGCTTAGGGTACTATATTAGGGCCCCCTATTTTCGGAAACTCCCATTTCGGTATTGGAACTTAAGGAGCCTCTAACTTTAAGTTTTCACAGTTTGGGGTTTTATGCCCTGAGGGTTTTAACCCCACACCTAAACCCTGAACCCTAAACCCTTAACCCTCAACTCCCTTTAAACCCTAAACTCCCTAAACCCGAAACTCCTTAAACCCGAAACCCTAAACTCCCTAAACCCGAAACCCTACACTCCCTAAGCCCTAGACCCTAGACCCTAGACCCTAGGGTTCCGGAGAGCAAAAGCCGAGCCGAGCTTCCTGAGGAACTCCCCGGGGCTTAGGGTTGCCATAATACAGAAACACTAGTCTTGACGGTTTAGGGTTTAGGGTTTAGGGTTTAGGCTATTTACTATAGATCTCTACCATGGTGACTTAGATTCAGTTCCTTAACACTAAACCCTTATAGAACCCTTAAAGGAACTCGAAATTATGGTAACTTCAAGTCAGTTCCTTAACAAGAACCCAGTCCTGAGGAACTCCAGTGGCTTCTGCGGGTGAGCGCTGCGGAGGGCCTTCTCCACGTCCTCCTGCAGGGTTTCTAGGAGTTTAGGATTTAGGGCCTTGGGTTTAGGGCCTAGGGTTGAGTTCAGGGTTCAGGGGTTAGGGTTTCAGGCTTAGGGTTTTAAGTTTAGGGTTTACGGTTTGGTTTAGGGTTCTGAAAAGGTTCTAAAAGGGTTCTATACGGGTTCTATAAGGGCTTTAAGTTAACTTGGGGTTCTGTAATGCTTTCCCGCTTTACGAGTAGAAACCTACGGCACATACAACTACCCATCGGCCTTCAACCCAGACCTTCCAAAATCCCTTAATTAAGGAATATACCTTTAATCATACTAAGGATCCTACTATAATTCAAGGTATATTCCTTAATTAAGGGGTTTTGGAAGGTCTGGGAAGTGTGGGACTTGGGAATTGCCTCGGGGGGTCCGAGATGTGGATGCGACCCGTCAGACCCATGATCAAAGTATTCTGCCTCATAACCCGTAGGGGTGTTAAATTTTGGTGCAACAAAAATGGAAACACAAGTCTAAGAAAACCCGCCCAGCACTGAATCCCACTTCGATTCCTGTAGGCGTTTCAAGAGAAGCCGGATCCATAGCTCGTCCTCCCCGGAGTCCTCGCGACGTTTTGGGGAGGGATTTGTCTTAGCGGGGCCAGAATCAATAGACTAGGGCTTTCGGGCATGTTTAACACATAGTTGCAATGCAATTAAATGTATGACCCGTGGTTACGGCCGTTGTTGCTTAGGGAGTTCGGGATTTCATGGACCGGGTTCGGTGGTCTGAAGGTCTTGCGATGTGTTTGGGTTTTGAGGTTTAAGTTCTTAGGTTGAAAAAGGTTTAGGGTTTAGAGCTTTGAAAGTCTCGCGATGTATTTGGGGTTTTGAGGTTTATGGTTTGAAGTTGAGCTCACGGTTCAAGAGCTCAGGCTTGTGATCCAGAATATATGGACCCCGAGAGACCTACCCGCATTTTTAAGGACTCATATGGGTGTTGCCGAAAATAAGGGACCCTAATATATAGTACCCTAAATAGTGGGATCCTATGATAAGGACCCCAAAACAAGGTACCCCTAATTTTCGGAAACTCCCATATAAGGAAATCAAAATAGGGAACCCAGAAAAGGTAGGATTCTTTAGGGTCCAGGTATAGCTAAACCTGAAACTTTCCAAACCAAACAACGCCGGGGGATCCGACTGTCCGAACAGGGGTAGCTCTCCAATTGGGGTCCCTTTTCCGGTCCCCAAAACAGTGTGCGTGTAGAAAGGCCGTAAAGGACCGTAGTTTAGAGAACTACCCACATGTTTGAGACAGCGCGTCCGAAGAAAAGGGCCGCATCTGACATCTAACTTCTGCACCTTCCACAAGTGACAACGCAACAAGCGTCTACTTCCCAAACCCTAAACCCTAAACCCTACACCCAAAATCTGCAAAATCCGGGCCCGAAACCCCGAATCCGACACAAAACTCCGGACCCAAACCCTATACATTTTCTACTAAACCCCCTAATACCCTGGCAATCTGGCACCCTCCTGCTTCTCAACTTTCACCTTCCTCCCTTCCACCTGCTCGGCGCACTCTGCGGCGCTGAACTGTGGGATGAGCTTTCGGGAGGAGGTTTGGGAGTTAGGGTGTAGAGCTTTGTGGGTTCAGGTTTGGGTGGGTTTGGGGGTCTAAGTTCCGGGTTTAGGGCTTTAGGGTCTAGAGAGCTTTGGGATCTCCGACTTTGGTGGGAACGCAAGGCCCCGATGCGAAAAAGACAGCTTCCAAACCCAACGCCCAAAAAATCCGAAACCCCCAAACCACTTAACAACATAGACTTTAGACCCTAAACCCTAAACCCTAAACCCTAAACCCTTTAGACCCAGGACCCCAATCCTCCCTGACACCTAAAACCCTAGACCCTCGACTCCATGACCTCAACCCTCTAGAGCCTGAAATTTTAACTGGGTTGTGCTTTGGGATAATTTCTAATTTCCCTTATTTCCTTATAAAGGGAACCTATTCATAAATAATTTTCAAAGGGCTTAAAGCACAACCCAGTTAAGTATATACCCAGAAAAGCCTACTCCCTGAACCCTAAAGCTTACAGAGCCTGAAACCCTGAACCCTAAACCCTGAACCCCTGGACCCTAAACCCTAGACACTGAACCCTAAACTCTAAATCCCCAGACCCTAAACCCTAAACCTCTGGAAACCCCTGCGCCCTACACCCCGAGACCCCTTTAAAAGGGACGGCGCCTCAGGCTCCTCGAACTTGAGATCCGGATCCAGGCAGTAGTTGCCTTGTCTCGCTTTGCAGCTTAAGGCTTCGTAGAGGGGTTTAGGGTTTAGGGGTTTAGGGGTTTAGGGTTTAGGGTCTAGGGTTTAGTGATTTAGGGTTTAGGGTCTAGGTATAAGGTTTATGGTTTAGGGGTTTAGGGTTTACGGGTTTAGGGGTTTAGGGGTTTAGGGTCTAGGGTATAGGGATTTAAGGTTTAGGGGTTGAGGGTTCTATATAAGGGTTCTACGAGGGTCAGAGTTTACGGGCTTAGGGTTTAGGGAATTTAGGGGTGCAGGTGGGGGTTTAGGGTTGGGGGTTTAGGAGTAGGAGCCTTGGCGACGTTTTTGCTTGGGGCATTGTGGCCCGGAACCCCCCCAGGCTCAAAAAACCCACCGAGTTGTCGAGATTTTGGCCAGATACGTAGCTTATCTGGGTTACCAGCAATTTTAAATCTAGGTACCTTTTCCAAAGCCCCACCTACTACATCGGCGGATCCTTCAAGTAGTCCTGCAGGTCTACTTAAAACGTTCCAAGCGAACCCAAGCCTCCCCAAACCCTGAAACACTCCCTCACTGTAAGAACCAAGGAGTTACTGAAGACCCCCTCAACCCTAAACCCTCGACCCTAAAAAACCCTAAACCCTCAACCCTAAACCCTAAACCCATAAACCCTAAACCCCTAAACCCTAACCCCTAAACCCTAAACCCCTAAACCCTAAACCCATAAACCCTAAACCCCTAAACCCTAAACCCTAAACCCCTAAACCCCTAAACCCCTAAACCCCTAAACCCCTAAACCCCTAAACCCCTAAACCCTGAACCCTAAACCCCTAAACCCTAAACCCTAAACCCCTAAATCCTAAACCCCTAAACCCCTAAACCCTAAACCCCTAAACCCTGTACCCTAAACCTCTTTATCATATAGTAATTTAAACCTTAATGGAATTCGTGGTCCAGGCCCAAAAACGTGCCTCGCCCACGAATTCTCCAAACATCTGGTCACGAGATGTTTTGACAATTCGTGGTCCAGGCCCAAAAACGTGCCTCGCCCACGAATTCTCCAAACATCTGGTGACCAGATGTTTGGACAATTCGCGGTCCAGGCCCAAAAACGTGCCTCGCCCACGAATTCTCCAAACATCTGGTCACCAGATGTTTGGACAATTCGTTTCGTGCCTGGACCACGAATTGTCCAAACATCTGGTCACCAGATGTTTGGACAATTCGTGGTCCAGGCCCAAAAACGTGCCTCGCCCACGAATTCTCCAAACATCTGGTGACCAGATGTTTGGACAATTCGTGGTCCAGGCCCAAAAACGTGCCTCGCCCACGAATTCTCCAAACATCTGGTGACCAGATGTTTGGACAATTCGCGGCCCAGGCCCAAAATCCATTCAGAGTTTAAAGGTTTAGGGTTTAAGGGTTCAGGGGTTAAGGGGCCCAAAAACGTGCCTCGCCCACGAATTCTCCAAACATCTGGTGACCAGATGTTTGGACAATTCGCGGTCCAGGCCCAAAAACGTGCCTCGCCCACGAATTCTCCAAACATCTGGTGACCAGATGTTTGGACAATTCGCGGCCCAGGCCCAAAATCCATTCAGAGTTTAAAGGTTTAGGGTTTAAGGGTTCAGGGGTTAAGGGGCCCAAAAACGTGCCTCGCCCACGAATTCTCCAAACATCTGGTGACCAGATGTTTGGACAATTCGCGGCCCAGGCCCAAAATGAATTTGGTGACCAGATGTTTGGACAATTCGTGGTCCAGGCCCAAAAACGTGCCTCGCCCACGAATTCTCCGAACATCTGGTCACCAGATGTTTGGACAATTCGTGGTCCAGGCCCAAAAACGTGCCTCGCCCACGAATTCTCCAAACATCTGGTGACCAGATGTTTGGACAATTCGCGGTCCAGGCCCAAAAACATGCCTGGACCACGAATTGTCCAAACATCTGGTGACCAGATGTTTGGACAATTCGCGGTCCAGGCCCACAATCCATTCAGAGTTTGAAGGTTTAGGGTTTAAGGGTTCAAGGGTTAAGGTTTCAAGCTGTGAAAGACATGAAACTTTGTATTTCCCTGATGTTATGGGATTCTGAGGGTGGGTGGGTGTTATTTCTAAACCGTAAACACAACTCTACTTTGAAACTGCTCGATCCGGAGCTGCTGAACCCCTAAACCCTAAACCCTAAACCCTAAACCCCTAAACCCTAAACCCCTAAACCTCTAAACCCCTGAACCCTAAACCCTAAACCCTGAACCCTAAACCCAGCCCTTGCAATCTGGCCCACAGGTCCCAGACGCCTGTTGCCGGAACCGCCCCACAAGCGGGCGGGCCAAGGTGGGCTGCTAGTGGGGTCTTTTTCGGGGTTGTTTGTTTTTCGGGCTTGGGGTTCAGTTCAGGGTCACTGGCAGCCTGCCCCATGGAACCTCCGTGTGCGTGGGACCAGTTGGTGACAGGACTCAAGAGTTGGGTCCCTGCCACCAGGTGGTCCAGCCGGACTGCGTTATTCTTTACACCATTTCGAGTCGAAGATGGCGCAATTTCTGCTCATCTGGTGGATGCGTCTTTTTCAATTCAGCTGGGGTGCAACAAAGAACGGAGACAGCCTAAAGTGATGGACACGAGACTCCAGCTGCTTGGAATCAATGACGTGCAGTTCAGGTCGGAGGTCGTTTATGCCATAGTCGGATGCCAGCCCCCAGTGTTACATGGTGATACTTGGATTGTACAGATGCCAAGGGTCGGCAGCACTAGTGGCTTAGTCAAGCTAGTTGACCTTCAAGGACATGCAAGGAGCTTGAGCAAGGACTTCATCGATAGTCACAGCGATCAGCCTGTCACCAAGAGTCTGGCGAGTATTTCCGGCTTTTATGACATCACCGGTCGCTTCCATGCGCTGCCGCGTCCTGTTGCAGCCATGTCCATTCGGGCGTGGTTGGAACAGCACGGGCAAGCGCTCAGCCATCATATGTGGATGACGGTCAATGGCTCAAGAGGTTCCTTTGATGAAGTTATCCAAGCAGGTGAGTCTGTCATCGTGAGATTGCGAGCACGCCTGTTAGGAGGAGGAGGCGGCAAGTCACTTGAGTTTCAGAAGCTGTGCAAACATCTGGTTCAAAAAGGCGTGCCCGAATCAGCAGCGACTCAACGTGCAAGCCAGATTCAAGAAACCATCGGAGAAGCAGCCATCCAAGCAGCGTATGCCAGCTTGGATCCGTGGAAGCATCTGAAAGAGTCAGCGGGAAAGAAAATCAGACTTGTGTTGCCGGAGGAAATGCGTGCAAAAGGTAGTGCCACAAAGAAGACCAGTGAGTCAAAAGATCCTTGGGCGGAGACTGATCCTTGGTCGGAGGCCATCGCACAGAAACAAGCCATCGTTGAAGATATTCAACTGGTGCCGGAGTTTTTCGTGGATGGCAACCATCAACCGCTTCCGTTGCTGAAGTCGCTTACATCTGGATCCAAAGGAGTTGTGCTTGCGTCTGTCAAGGATGTGGAGGTGTTTGCGCAGCTCAATGGAGCATCTTCTGATGATGAGCTGGCGGCAATTACGTTGGGGCTCAACCCTCCCAAGACGGGCCGGATTGAACCGATTGCGATCACGTTTCCAGTGGTCCATGGGTCGGACAAGTTACTGGTCAAGGGTTTTTTGATCAATTTGGGCCTCCAGCCGGCGATGACGAACAATGCCTTGCCCCAGTTCATGGCCGAATCGCATGACATGTCAGTTTTGACAGTTGAGGCCCGAAAGGAGTACATCAATGAACAGGATTGGCGGCAAGTGATCGACAATCCAATCCGCTATGTTCGCAGTGCCATCAGAGGGTTTCAGAGTGCTGTAGTTGGTTCGTGGAGCCGTAAGTTCTTCAATGATAGGAAGCCTGCGAGTGCGGAAGATGCTACATCTTTCCATTGCTTCGTGCGTGTTGATTCGGAAGCAGTTGAACCACTCTTGGCTCAGTCTGGCCAAGGCGGGATCTTCATGGTCCCAAAAGATGAAGGCGGAATAGCATCAGGGAAATTCCGAGTCTTGTGGCTAGACACAGTATGTTTGGATCGAGCTTCAGCAATGCAGAGAGCGAATGCTGAGTCGTGCGGCCTGACGCGCGGCAAAACGTCCTTAGGCCTTCGAGTCAGGCCCGCAGACTATCAGAAAGTGCGGAGACGTCTTGAGCCGAGCTGGGACCCTGAGAACATCATGGTAGACGTCATGATTGAGCGGCGTTGGACGCTCGCACCTCTCCCGCACGAAACCAGTAAGAAGTCTGTGCAGCTTCTGCTCAATTCCATGCATTGGCGTGCTACTCCCATCAAGCAAACAGGATCGTGCGCGTGGCTTGTGGGATCCGAAGCTTCTGCCGAGCCTCCGACAGACACAGTGCAATTCGGAAATCATCTTGTGCTCATTTCGGAAATCAAGAACCGCAAGCCTGCTCAGCATGAAGATGCAGTTGTTGCAGGGCCTAAATCATTGCGCAAGGCTTTGGGTAGGCAACTTGCAGCTGGAGATTGCGTATCCTCGTGTAGCACTGTTTCCTCGGTGCCTTCGGGCTCAGCTCCCTCAACTGTTGGGCCAACCCGCCTTCTTGTTGGAGAGCTCAAGACGGAAGTAGACGACAAGATCGAGGCTATGAGAAGTGATTTCAGACAGGCAATGTCTGACCTCACGAACCAACTCCAGGCATCGGAGAGCATCGCATCGAACCGTGTTGCTGAAATCGAGCTAAAGCAACAGAGCCAGGAAGAACGGCTTGGGAGTGTTGAGCAATCCGTGCGATCGTTGGCAGACAAGGTAGTTACTAAAGTTGACTTGTCTACTGCTCTGCAAGCGGCCATGGAGCAGCAAACACGTGATTTAAGAGCATTCCTAGTGAAACGTTCACCGGATAGCACTCCTCTAGGTGAAGCCAAGGCGCAGAAGACAGGATGAATCCCTGTCGACTGCACGCTCGTGTTTCCGAGACCCCTTCTTCAAACATACAGTGCGATTGATGACAGCCTTACAGCTGGAAGGTGCGCATGTGTTGTCTTGGGAAAGGGTTCTCCTCCTTGCCACGGTGTGGATGCCTGTTTTTGCAACGGTACTCCGACGTTGTCGGTGTCCACATCCAATCCCTGTGCTGGAGTAGTGTTTTGCACGCTGCTCGAGCCTGCAAGTTCGGTTAAGTTGCATGATAGTTGTGTGGATTTTTCTAGGGTTTCCCCTAGTGGTAGGTGGTTTAGGTTTGTTGTGGGACCAGCCTTCCCATTGCGTTATTGCTTGTGTATCCAACAGTTCGGGCAACATAATTATTTGCATGGTTGTAGGGTCGGCGAGGCTAAAAACCCCGGCCCACCGTGGAAGCTCACTCTCTGCAACATTGTGTCTGCGGAGAAACATGCGCCGGAACTCGACCGCACAGATGACTGCACAGTATGGTCCGAGACCAGCGCTACTGCACTGACTATAGAGAAGCTTCATAAGCGTGCTAGGTCCCTTAAGGGGTATTTGGCAACTTCTGCGCCCGGTCTTTACAGAACGTCGGGGGTGGGTAGAGGTCAGGCTTCAGGGTCTCTGGTCTTCTCTTCTTCTTATGCTCATTCCCTTCATGAAGTGTGGGACGCTGCTACTTGGAAGTCTGCGCGTGTTGCGGATGCGTTGATTCACCTTGAGTCTAGCCAAGTCAGAGTGGTTGCGGTGTATGGATATCATTCCTCCATTAAAAACCACATGGACCTCAACGAGACTCTTTTTCAGGAAGTGTTTCGTATGCTTTCGCAGCTACATGTTCCGACAATCTTACTCGGAGATTTCAACTGTACGTTGCAGGATCTGGGGTGTTGGGGTGAAGCTGCTGAGACGGGGTTTGTTGATGTGGCTGAGTGGTTTGCAGGTTTTTCTGGTGCGTTGCCCGAGCCAACATACCGGGGGAAAAGCAGGTTGGATTATGTGGTTTGCAATAGGCTTGCGGTGCAGGCGATTAGTGGTTTTCGGGTGGATCCGCGTGGTTACACGGATCACGCCAGTCTCCATTGCGAGTTTGCTTGGGACAGGCTCAATAGCAAAGTCCCGCAGTGGTCCATGCCTATGGACATCGCTTCCCTGAACCAAATTAGTTCGCAGCTCCGAAATACACAGTCTCAGGCACTTGATGTGCAGCGCTGTTTCAGTTTGTTGGCCCAGGGTTTGATGCCTGAGGCTTACGAGTGTTTTGTTAGGCAGTTTGAGGCTAAGGTTGCGAGGGTTTTTTCGGATGTAGTTGGGTATGCACTGCCAAAGAAGTTCATTGGCCGCATGTCCGGAGGCCTGCGTCACAAGGTGCCGGTGACTGTGCATGTGCGTGCAGGCAATAAATTTGTTTGCGACCGTCAGCCTGTTAATGACAGACTCAAAGCCTTGGCACGTTTGCGTCAGCTGGCCTTTCACACACAGCGGGACACCAACCATGTCGAATGCGAGCGGCTGTGGTTTAAGATTTGTAGGGATAGGTGCTTCCCGGGTGGGTTCCCTAGATGGTTGTTGGATAATGATATTTGTAGTTTCGTGCCTAATCACCGACCAAATGCGGATTGGTTGCGAGACGTATTGTCTGCTCTTGATCAGGAAGCAGAGCGTTGGAATCAGTTGGTGCTTGCACAAAAACGCAATTTGACTAGTCAAGTTTTTGCCGATGATTGGAAAGCGGGGGGTCGTTTACATTCGGCTTGTGTCAAAAATATTTCTCCACCCAGGGTCGATGCACTCATGCAGACTACGCGTCTCAACGTACGGCCGATCCGTGCAAGAAAGGGCCAATTGGCTGCATTCCGGGTTGATGATCCTAGTTTGGTGCAGGTTGGGGCGGTTTGGGTTTTTGGGAGTCTTGAAACCTTAGTTACACAGGTGAAAGACGATGTGGTGTACTTAAATAAACCTATGCAGGTCCAGTTGTTGAAGCACAGTGTGCAGCAGAAAGCCAGCTGCACAGATCCCAAGTTCTTGTATGCTGAACTAAAAAATTTTTGGGATGGGTTTTGGAACGGCCGCGATGTGGTTGATATGGATGCGGTTGGCATGATTGCTCAATCGCTGCCATGCCTGCAGCCGTTTGATGCGATCATTCATCCGGAAGAGGTGAAAGACGCAATAAAGAGGCTTAAGGCAAATAAGGCTAGGGGTTTAGATGGTTGGAGTAATGCCGAGCTGAAATTGTTTTCCGAAGACGAGATTGCCATGCTGACGGGTTTGTTTAATGGCATTACGGATAGTGGGGTTTGGCCAGAACAGTTGTGCTCCGCCACTGTTGCCCTTCTTGCTAAAATCCCTCGGCCAAGAACCGCGAAGGATGCTAGGCCGATAACAGTGCTGCCAACTTTGTATAGACTGTATGGGAAAATCATGACGCAGAAAATTTTCAAGCATTGGGAAGGATCGTTGCCGGAAGAGCTTTTCGGCGGGGTCCCTGGCCGTAGCTCGATGGACGCCGCTTGGGAACTCGCTTCGGCAATTGAGGAGTCGGTGGCCGATGAAAGTAGTCTCTTCGGTATTTCTCTCGATCTGTCCAAGGCGTACAATACATTGCGTCGCGATGTGCTTGAAGTTTTTGCCTTGAGATGCGGGTGGCCGCGCTCTTTGGTACGGGCTTATTTGGCTTATCTGGACAGGTTTGATAGGTTTTTTCAAATTGGGGAGGGTTTGTATGGGCCAGTGCGCAGCGTAGTAGGTGTGCCGGAGGGTTGCCCTTTGGCGGTTCCTGCAATGATTTTGGTAACTTGGGCAGTCTCTCAATACGCATGCTCGGAAAACTCGCGCTTAGTTTCTTTCGTTGATAACTGGTCGCTTCAAGCGCCCTCGGGTAACACGGTGATGCAGTCGCTTGCAGAGGTTGTCCACGCAGCTGATGTGCTTCGGCTCATCCTCAACCCGGAAAAAACACGTGCCTATTCCACGACTGCGGCGGGAAGAGGTTTCTTGCGCCAGCAAAAGTGCCAAGGGTTCCCGTTGCAGGTTTCCCTAAGGGTTGATGATTTAGGGGTTGAGTTTAATACCAGTAGACAGGGATCTGCGGTTGCTACATTGCAGCGCTTGGAAAATGCAGCTCCAAAACTTGTGCGTTTGAGACACATGCCCTGGTCCGCCGACCGTCGGGCAGCTGTGTTGTTGAGGGCAATACATCCGTCTGTGACGTTTGGTTGTGAGTTGTCTGCGGTATCGTGGTCAACCTTTAGTACGATGCGGCGTAAATATTCTGTTGCCATTTGGGGTAAGTCCACTCAAAGGAACCATTTTCTCACGCCACTGTTGGGTGGGGAAAAGAATTACGAGCCTTTTCTACTGGTGTTGCAATGCCGTGTGGCTGCTTTGCGAAGGGCTTTTGCAAGGAACCCTTCCCTGATTAGGGATAGGTGGGATAAGGGTTTAGGGTGTAGGAAAAGTATCCCGGGACCCTGCACGTACTTGCAGCAACAATTGGCCATGATCGGTTGGACACCGGTGGCAGGGATATGCGCGCAATCAAGGACACAGCGGGAGTTTTCCTTGGTGTGGACTGACGCTTGCATACTCAAGGAAGCCATGCTGAATGATTGGTGGCTTGAAATTTTTCCGAAAATCTGTGAACAAGAAGGGCTAAAGGATGCTGCAGGCATTAGCGTTCCGCATACGTTGTGTTTGCGAAAGCTTACTCAGTGCAATACTGCTACCGTTGGCTGTATCACTACTAATGCTCTGTTGTTCAGTGAAGCTAGGAAACATTTTGTTGAGCAGTCTCAAGTTATGTGCCCGTACTGCCAGGCATGGGACTCTCAACAACACCGGATGCTTGAGTGTCCGCATTTTCAGGCCCTCCGCGAGTCGTATCCGGCAGATTTCCTGTCGTCTCTTGCAAGACCAGCACTCCTGAGAGGATTGTGGGCTGTTCCCCCTGAATGCGTTAAATTGCAGGAAATGCTTGAGGCACTGCCAATGCCGTCATACGACACTTTTTTCGACGAACATGTCTGTTTGTTTACAGATGGGTCTACCTTTGACGTCAAGGGGGTTCCACGTAGTTCCTGGGCCGTCGTTTGTGCATGGGAGGGATCTTTTGAGAACGCGATTGTTGAGTCAGCGTGCTTGCATGGAAAACAAACCAATCCACGAGCAGAGCTCACGGCGGTGCTGGTGGCCTTCCAAAATGCTTTGACAGCAGACATTTATTCCGATGCGCTCGGGGTTGTGAGGGGTGTTCGATGTCTGTTGCGGGACGGTTGGTGTTTTAAGTATTGGGGAAAGCAGACAAATCTTGATTTGTGGTGGTCCGTTTGGCAGCAGATCCTTTCGAAACCGGGGCCTTGGAGGATTTTCCATGTGAAGTCCCATTCGGATCATAGGAGTGCCATGGATGAGTTCAGTAAGTGGACGTTCTGGCACAATGCAGCTGCGGACACAGCAGCAAAGGCTGCCCAATTGAAAAGAACTAGTGACTTGAATCGGTGTTTTGAGGAAGCGTCAGCGGCAATAGCTTCCCAACGCGATGCTGCTGCAAAACTTTTTGCATTCCATGACGGAGTGGTGCGACAAGCTGGGGCTGATGAAGGGCCTGCTGGGGGTTCGGCGGGAGGGTTGTCCTTAGGTTTTCCTGGGGTCGTTGATTTCGTCAGGGATTTAGGTGGGGTTCAAGTACAGCCGTGTGCACAGCCCTTGCTGGAATTTGACGACTGCTTAATGGGCCCGCGGTTTCTGTGGGTGCTGCAAGAATTCTTCACGGCTCAGACCTGGAAGCAGACACAGTCGACTGTGTCAGTGGTGGAAATATATCTTGAATTTGTGGCGCAAACCGGGTGGATTGTGCCAGCCAATACAGCCAAGATGGATTCTGCGACTCTGCCTCTGCGTTATCGGAACAGCATTCCGTCTTCGTGGGTTCATGAATCCGAGTATCCAGCTCTCAAACTTTGTCGGCCTGCACTTGGGAAGCAGGTAACTGTTTTTCTGCATGCAGTTAAGGAGCTTTTCAAGCGAACACATTCTGAGTACACCATTGTACAGGACAAGGCCTTAGCAGTCATAGGTATTTCCAAACTAGTGCCGGCTTTTTCTATCTGTCCGACGACGATAGATGCACAGGCTAGCCGGCTGAAGTCTGTTATCGGGAGTGACAAGTACGACTTAGTCGTTAAACGGCCGTACTCGCCTCCAGCTAATGTATTTCGTAGTTGCCCTTTGCCAGTTGTGAATCCACAAGTTGTGTGGAATTTGTACTGCCAACGCCACAGACAGCGAAGGCGGTGATGTAATTTGATGGAATCAATTAGGAATTAGCTGCCTCGTTAAGGATCTCTTGCGTTCTTCTCGCATGGGACGTCCGATGACATCTTGCATAAACCCCTGAACCCCTAAACCCTAAACCCCTAAACCCCTAAATCCCTAAACCCTGAACCCTCAAACCTCTCCGCTTGAGCTGAGGCCGGTGGCAAAGGAAACCACAGAGTCGTCTCCAGCTGCTCCTCGGCGTTTTCGGGCTTCGGCAGTCTCTTCAAGGGCTTTACACGGTTTAGGGTTTAAGGTTTAGGGTTTTCTAGGGGCTTGTCAGGGTTGGATAGGGTGGTTTGTTTAGTAAGACTTATGGTGTTTTTGCGTAGGTTTTGTGGCATGTTATGGGGTTTTATGACGGCTCCACAGGGCTGTAGAGAATTTTTTGTGCGAGCTAGGAAAACTTCAAAATATCGCAATTGGCAAGTACCCAGGCCCAAACATTAGGCTTTTGCCCTACACCCTCTCAGCCTATATACTCTCAGTCCAAAACCCAACCCCCCCCCCCCACCCCTAAACTCGCATCACCCCAAGAAACAAAACAATTTGGGCTTCTCAAAACCCCTAAACCCTTAAACCCTAAACCCCAACCCCTAAAGCCTTAGGACCTAAACCACAAAACCCTATAGTAGAAGCCCAAAAGTTGGAAACCCAATAGCCTCAATCCTGAAGAGTAATGTATATAGGGAACCGCAGCACTTGCCCTTAACCCGGTTTCCAACTTTATGAGGCGTACTGTAAGCCCCAAGACCAACATCCTAAAAATGCAGCGAAAGATCTGGCTTCCCCCTGCGCCCGCCAGCGCGCCCGCCGTGTCGGCGCCCCAGGAGTCCTTCCAGACGGCAGGTTAGGTTCTAAGGTTTAGGGTTTAGCCTATGCCGCCTACGATGATATAAATCCTGCACTACCCATAATAAGGAATAGACAATAATTCCCATAGTTTAGGGTCCTTAAGGTAGTGCAGGATTTATATCATCAACCGTAGGATTCGGGTTTAGGGTATTAGGGTTCAGGGTTTAGGGTTCAGATTTTGGGGATGTAGGGGGTTTCCGAAAATGGGGGTACCTTATTCTGGTGTCCTTATAAAAAGGGATCCTACTATTTGGGGTACTACATTAGGGTCCTATTTTCGGAAACTTCCATGTAGGGTTTTTTTGCACAGATATTGGAGGTTTTAAGGGTTGTCGGGTGTGCGCTTCGAGTTTTGGGGCTTTCGGCTTCGGCACCAATTGAGTTTCGGGGAGGTTTGGTCCAAATGCTCCCACGCCCAAACCCCCTAAACCCTAAACCCAAACCCTAAACCCTAAACCCCAAGCCCTGAACCCTAAACCCCAAACCCTCAACGATAAACCCCCCCAAACCCCTAACCCCAAACGCCCAAACCCTAACCCCGTAAATCCCGGACGCGTCTCCTTCAAGGCCCTGCGCGCTGCTTGGTGCATGGACGCCTGCATGTCGGGTATGGCGAAGTCCTTGCAATACTCCTGGAAGTTCCTCGGTTTAGGTTTAGGTCTTTGGGGTGTAGGTCTTTGGGGTGTAGGGTTTCGGGTTTAGGGTTTCGGGTTTAGGGTTTAGGGGTTTAGGGTTTAGGGCTTCGGAGTGTCGGCCTTGCTTTTCTTTCTTTTTGAAGGGTGGGGTTGGGGGGTGTGGGGCTTAAGGCTTTCTTTGGAAGTTCCTGCGCTTCGGAGTGTAGGTATTATTCTTATTGTTATGGTAAGTTTTTATTACTATTACTATTATTATTGTTGTTATTATTATTATTACTACTATTATTATTATTATTATTATTGTATATTGTCTTTTCAAAGGGTTCAGGGTTTAGGATCTGGGGTTTGGGGTTCAGGGTTTAGGGCTTAGGGTCAAAATCGTTTTTCTGTAGTTCCCGGGCTTCGGTGGTCAGTCTTCAGGGCTTGGGGTTTTAACGTTTCGGGTATACGTTAGAAGCTGTCCCCACCCTGTAATAGTGACTATAAGGATTATATTAGGACCCTATTATATTCCTACTATACCATTATTACAGGGCTTGGGGTTTCAACGTCTCGGGTTTACGGCACGCTTCCGGGTACTGCTACTCATTTTCCAAACCCCGAGGCTATGGTTTTGGTAGTGCAGGCTTGTTTTTGGGAGAGGGAAAGCCGAGGGTTCTATGATTTCGTGCATCCAAGGCCCGAACACCAAGTACAGAGTGAAACTCAGAGCTGGACCATACGTCAAACTTCAAGCTGCGACCGTCACCCCTAAAGCCTAAACCGTCGAACCATGCCCATGCCCACCCAGCTTCAACAAAAGCAGCCCAAAAAACCCTAAACCCTCATCCCTAACTCCTAAGCCACCTAAACCCGAAGGCCTTAAGCCTTTAAGCCCTGCTATAGGGGCCTTATACTATAAATAGAATAAGGAACCCCCAAATTACTCTAGGTAATTCTTAAGATCCCTATCTTACACCCTTATGACGAAGCTTAGCCCAGGGTCTGGTCCAGGACATCCTGAAGCTTCAGCTCGGTGTGCTCCCCGAGGAATTGGAGCCAGCTGGCGATGTCGTGGCCCCCTTCGTAGGAGATCCTTGCTTCAGGGGCTTGGCTTAGGGTTTAGGGCTTAGCGGTTTAGCGGTTTAGGGTTTAGGGATTTAGGGTTTAGGGTTTAGGGTTTAAGGTTTAGGGATATCCCATACGAACGCCTTAAAAGCCCAATAACGTAGGAGATCCTCGGTTGGCGTTAGGTGTAACACAAGGGCCCTGGCGAATGTTAGTGCGGTTTTGGGGCTTAGCATTAGTTTTGGGTTTAGGGTTTAGTGGTTTAGGGTTTAGGGTTTGGGGATTTAGGGTTTGGCGATTTAGGGTTTAGGGTCTAGGGTTTAGGGATATCCCATATAAACCCTCTTATAAGCCCAAGAAGGTAGGGGTATTCCAAATTCTTATGCTCATGTCCTTTTGGGGTCCCTAATGGTTGGCTTTCAGTGTAACATCGGGGCCTTAACGGCTTGAATAGGGTTTTGGGGCTTGGCACGGTATATCTATACCCTAAGACATAGCATCAGTAGTTGTACGTACTTATTCAGGCTTCTATATTAGAGGCTGTGCTGTTGTGTTTCGGGGGTCAGGGTTTGGGAGTGGCTGGGGGGACGGGGTGGCGATGGTCTGTGGTAGTAGGCATTAGGGATTGGGGTTTTACTACTACCGCCACGACGATGACGAGTAGAGTAAGTACTGGCAAGAAAAGTTTATAATATCAACACAGGGCTTAAATGTCAACACCAGGACTAATGCAGGCAATTCATAGTAGTGCCACTGGTATTCTTGTTAGTAGTACAGGCAATGCGAGCACCCAACACATCGGCAAAAAGGCAACTGCCACTTAAAGATGCCCTTCGAAGGTTCCTTGATGCGTAGGATACCTTCTTATCTTGGACCTGGACAGTTCAGGAAGTAGGGGCTTACAGTAGAAGCCAGAAAGTTGGAATATGATTATCCTAAACCCTTTATGGCAAATTATAGGGGATCCTACCCTGAAACCATATTCCAACTTTCTGGAGTTCCCTTTAAGTCGGGGGTAAGGGTCCCAAAGCCGGGGAGCCTTACAATCCTAACCCGGAACCCTCAAGCCTACAACCGAAAACATGAAAACCCTACTTGTTGAAGGAACAGTCCCCTTAGTTAAAGGCGGGAGAGCTGAGGAGTCAGGATTGAGAGAGATGGAATTTCCGAACAAAACAGTTTCGGGCTACGGATTCCAGGTAGACGGTGCTGCGTCCCAAAACCCCAAACCCCCAAGCCGACAAGCCGAGCAGCACTACCGGCTTGTCGTTCGAGTGATCCAGGCCGTCGTCTTCCGGCGGCTTCTTGACGAGGAGCTTGATGACCGGGATGTGCCTCTCTGGGAAATACTTCTTGTCCACATCGTTCTCGTCGATGTTCATGACCTTGGGATGCTTCTAAACCCGAAAGCCCTATTCCTACAACGCGATTCCTATTAAAGAGCCCTGCAAAGCCCCTAAACCTTCAGCCAACGAAAAAATCTCTCTAAACCCAATGCCTTGAAACACTCAAAATGTAAACTCTAGGTGCTGCCGCTTGCAACAGGAACGCTCTATCCTTGCCTGCCTTGCCAAACTGGCTTAAACACCAATGCAGAGATCTTGATAATGATTAGAAGGGTTTGGAGGTATCTGATCGTACGTTTATAAAAGGGAGCTGCAGAGGCTACCATTGCCATGCTGAGAGCGATACTGTTTCCGTACCACCGGAATTCATATTCCCAGGATCAAAGTGCCAACTCCTGGGCTTCCTCGAACCCCCAGTCCCAGGTCTTCATTCCGAAACCCCAAACCGCTTTCACTTTCACTGAATTCTAAGGCTAAATTCCAAAATCCTAATGCCAATCTCCCGCTTTCTATGCCGAGTTGCTGAAGACATCAAAACTGCAACTCCTCAACCCCAAACACCGAAACCCCTAGACCCCTACACCCTAAACCCCAAGCCCCGAAACCACTGAACCCCTACTTTCTAAATCCTGAACCCTAACCCCTAAACCCGTAAGCCCCTAAGCCCCTAAACCCCGTAGACCCCTAGACCTAAAGCCCTAAACCCCTAAACCCTGAAACCCCGAAACCCTGTGTGCCTCAGAACTCAAATCTCCAAGCGGCCCCCACTGTGACCTCCTTGGAGGACTTCAGCAGCTTTGCAAGGGCAAACCATGCCTCGGATCACTACTTGGAGGGTCGGGGGACTTAGTAAGTAGACTTATAAGTACCCTAACAGGGACCCTAATTGGGGTTATGGTACTTTAGTCCCAAAAATAACCAGTTACTAAGTCCCCCGACCCTCCAAGTAGTCTGCTCAAAAAGGGCCTAGGGCTTAGGGTCCAGGGCTTGGGGTTTAGGGCTTGGGGCTTAGGGTTTAAGGCTTGGGGTCTAGGGTTTAAGGCTTGGGGTCTAGGGCTTAGGGCCTCAGGGCTTAGGGCTTAGGGCTTAGGGTTCAGGGCTTAGGGTTTAGGGTTTAGGGCTTAGGATTTAGGGTTTAGGTCTCAAAAAGGGTCTAGGGCTTACCTGAACCCTAAAGAACCTACCTTCTTAGGGCTCCTTATTATAACTTCCTTATATAAATCCTTAAAAAGGAAGGGTCTAGGGCTTAGGGTTTAGACTTTGGATTTAAGGAGTTTAGGGTTTATAGGGTCTAGGGCTTGGGGTTGAGGGTTTTGACTTTAGAGTTTACGGGTCTATGGCTATGGGGTTTAGGGGCTTAGGGTTTAGGTGTCTATGGCTATGGGGCTTACGGGCTTACGGTTTGCGGTTTACCTGTATCCCCAAACCCCTCCAAAAGAGTAGGTCATGACCCCTGAATTATAGCGTATCACCCCTGGAACAGTAGGTTTGTCGATCCCCATGTAGACTTTAAAGTTTAGGGTTTAGAGTTTAGGGTTGAGGGCGGGTTTAGGCTTGAGGCGTTTAAGGCTTTGGGGTGGCCGTGTTTTACAAGGATTTCGCTATTAAGGTTCGATGAGGGCTCCATAGGACTATAAGGCCCTTAACGAAGCCCCCAAAGAAACCCTGACAGGAACCCGCAAAACGCCGCCCTCACATGTTCGAAACGGCCGAGGAGCTGGTTTCATCCGCTGGCAGGCGCCGCACCAGTCCTTTTCTTTGGGGTCTTCTAAGGCTTTTGGATCCAAGCGTTCAAGGCTTGGCTTAGGATTCAGGGTTGAGGGCTTGGGGAACCGGGCCGGGGCTCAAGATTTGCTAGGCCGTTTACTTACTAGACCCAAAACTCCAAACCGAAAGCCCCAAACTTACTGAACCCTAAACCCCAAACCCTCGAACCCAAACCCCAAAATCCCCCCAAAACCTCCAAACTTACCCCAAACCCTAAAGAACCTAAACCCCAAAATCGCGCAAAACCTCCAAACCACCCAAAACTCTACAATCCCCCACAAAGACCCTTTAAACTTGCTTTTAAACCCTAAAACCGCAAACTTAGGGCTCAGTGAAGCGCAGCGAGGCTCGGCGGAGAGCGCCAGGAAGACGCAGGAGTTGGCTTCCAGAAGCTCCTCGAATGAGAAGGGCTTTCCTTTAAAGGTGATAAAGCGGGTCTATAGGGTATAGGGTTTTAGGGTATATAGGGTATAGGGTCTTAGGGTATATAAGGCATAGGGTTTAGTGGCTAAGCTCCTCGAAAGAGTCGGTGGTGAAGATCTTGATGCCCGGATGCCTGCTCGCCCGTTTGCTGGGGTTCCGGGCCTAGGGTTAAGGGGTTTAAGTTAAAAGTTACGATGTTGCACCAGCTGCGGTATTTGGTGTGACATGTTTCATGTTAAAATACGTAAATTAGTGCAGGTCTTCTGTTTTGTCTTGAGAAGCGCTGAGGGCACAGGGGCTCGGCCGCAGGGAAAGCTTGCACGAAGTGTCACAGGCAAATCAGCGCGTCCAGTGTTTGATACAACGTCCGCAACTAAGAACCTTGCCTAGGAATCGTACAGCTCAAACAGCAGCGCAAGAGCAGAAATTGCAGTACTAGTTGCAGCAATCATGCTTCGCTACAGCATCAGTCACAGAAGCAGCGGCACCAGCGGCAGGAAAACAAGCACTGGCAGTAGGCGTAGGAGTAGGAGTATCAGGAGCAGGACAGAAGCAGCAGAAGCAGTCGCAATAGTCGTAGGAGGAGCACCAGGGCCAGTTTTCGTGCTATTGGTAGTAAGGTAGTAGTTGAGCGCCGACAAGACTAAACAGCATAACTAGTAGCAAGGGGCAGCTGCAACACTCCTGTAGTGCTGATGTCATCCTACACTCCTCCGAGGACCAGTAGCCGGAATGTCACAGTAACAATAAACCCTAGACCCTCAACCCTGGAACCCCAAAACCTAGCCCCAAAAACCAGAATCCCCAAGCCCTGCAAAACCTGAAGGCCGTACGCCTTGGGTCGCTATCTCCTGGAGGCCGGAAGGCAGAGCGCACACGGCTGGACTTGCAACGCCAGCACTGTGAGCTGCTGGCAGCGTTGCGTGTGAAGAGCCCGCTTGTCTTGCAAGTTCCATTGGCCTGGGCTTAAGGGTTAGAGCTTTGGGCTTAAAGTCGTGGGGCTCAGGGTCGTGGAGGGGCTTCAAGGCTTTAGCAATTCAGTTACCCTAGCCCTCATATAGGGGCCACAAAAAATGAAAAGAACTTTGGGGGTCCATTATACTATAATTCTAGTAAGGGGAAGCCCCCAAAATAGTATAGGTAATTACGCAGGAATCGGGAGGCGCGAAACCCTGAACCCCCGATCCCTGACCCCGACATCCCAACGTCGGCCCTGTACTCGCCCCTAAACCTCACACTCCCAAACCCTAAACCCTTATGGTACCCTTCTAGGAGCCCTTAAAGGAACCCACAAACCTCGAACCCCTGAACCCTACCAAAACGCCCATAAAATCGTGCAAAGGCCTTCAGAAAAAAGAGCCCCTTGAACCTCCCAACAAAGCCCCTAAACCCCTAAAGCCCTCTGGAAAACCTCATAGAAATCCGACAGTTTAGGGTTTAGGGTTTAGGGTTTAGGGTTTAGGGTTTAGGGTTTAGGGCATAGCCCTGCATCATGTTTCAAGCCGGGGCGCGCGGCAGATCCAGACTCCCAGCCTCGGCTCTTGACAAAGACTTTGAGTTTAGAAGGGGCCCCCACCCTGTAATAGTGGTAAAGTAGGAATATAGTAGGGCCCTAATATAATCCTTATTATCACTATTACAGGGTGGGGGCCCCTTCTAAATTTGAGCAATGTCGGAGCCGTCATAACTAGTTCATGGTTGGGACAGGATTAAACATTAAAAACTGTATTCCTTATTGGGTTTAAGTTTAAGTACCCATGA
Source organism: Symbiodinium sp. CCMP2592 (assembly GCA_905221615.1). Taxonomy (NCBI): domain Eukaryota; class Dinophyceae; order Suessiales; family Symbiodiniaceae; genus Symbiodinium; species Symbiodinium sp. CCMP2592. Next base: position 1,446,637 of record CAJNDT010005112.1, read on the forward strand.
ACATGGAAAATGTTACCCAACTATGACAAAAAAAACGTGCTTAAAAGGGTTTATGGGGTTTTGGGTGGGCTTTATGGGCTTTACGAAGGTTTGATGCAGGCCGAGCGACGGCATCTGCAGAGACCAGACGTTGAAGAGGTCTGGGGACATGGTCTGCAGCTGAAGGCCCTTCACCTCGGGTCTCAAGGTATTGAGGGTTTAGGGGTTTAGGGGTGAGGGGTTGAGGGGTTTAGGGTTTCTGGGTTTAGGGGTGGGGGGTTTAGGGGTTTAGGAATTTGGGGGTTTAGGGGTTTAGGGGTTGAGGGTTTAGCGTTTAGGGTCTACCCCGAAAGGTATCGAGACGGTCTCTTCTGACGAGATGTAAATTACGTCAACTAGCCATCCACTCCCCACACCTTGGTCAGGAACTGCCTTATCTCGTTGTCCATGAAACCGTCCGGGTCGTTAGGCTTAGTGCCTGGGTTTAGGATGTAAGGTTTAGGCTTTAGGGTCCAGCATGTACTGTTAAAGGTTCAGAGCCGGAGGTCTGGGGTTTAGAGGTTCACGGAGGCTCTAGACGAGAAAACCCATGTCCCTGAATGAAGACTCCGGGGGGATCCCGATATGCATATCATGGTCTTGCCTTACTTGGAGGGTCGGGTGACTTAGTAAGTAGGTAGTAAGTAGACTTACAAGTACCCTAAAAGGGACCCTAATTGGGGTTATGGTACTTATAAGTCCCTAAAATCACCATTTACTAAGTCCCCCGACCCTCCAAGTACAGGGTTCGGAGCTTGGGACCCCAGGTTTCGGGTTGAGGGCTTTAGGTTTAGAGGCTTCGCACAGGCTCCAAAGTCATTCAGGAATAGCTAAGGCTGCAAATCGCAATCAGAAACCTCCTTGAGAAGGGGTGCCTGAGCCAGTAAGTGGGAGATGCTGTTCAGAGTTTAGAGCTTCAAACTGCCATCGAGGCCCTCCAAGAAACCCTAAATCCTAACCCCGCCGTGAAAAAGAAGCACAGAAAGTCCAAGTCACCTGTGCCCCCAGCATCCAGCTCCATTCCTTCTTCCTTAGCAACGGTTTACGGTCTAGGGCTTAAGGTTTAAGGCTTCGGGTTGAGGGTGTACTTCCACCTTACGTAATACGAAATCAACAGCCAACATAATTGTTGCCCCACAAATTACAGATGGTGTGTCCTTGCACGAGTCTCCCGAACGCCCAAAAGATTCAAAAAGCTTGTCATAGTGTCTAAGAAACGAAAAGCTTAGCAACCAAGATTAACGGAAAATGAGGCCAACCCTGCAAGAACACAGAGAAGCTCTAAACCATGAAGTATGGTGTTGTGTAAGCTTTGAGGACCTTAAACTCCAGAACCCTAACAGCCCTAAACCCTAAACCGCAAACTCGAAAACCCTAGATTAGCCCAAAACCCTTGAACTCTAAACCCTAAACCCCTAAACCCTAAACCCCTGAAGCCCTACACCCCTGAAACCGATGAACCCTAAACCCCCTAAACCCCCTAAACCCTAAACCCCCTAAACCCCCTAAACCCTAAACCCCCGAACCCTTATCCCCTGAAAACCTAAATCCAAGAAGAAACCTCAGCTCCTCGCTCCGTGGTCTGGCCAAGCTTCAGGAAGGGTTTATGGTTTAGGGTTTAGGGTTTAGGGTTTATGGTTTAGGGTTTAGGGGGTTTAGGGTTTAGGGTTTAGGGTTTAGGGTTTAGGGGGTTTAGGGCTTAGGGGGTTTAGGGTTTAGGGTTTAGGGTGTTGGTGGGTTCCTTCTTACAAGTATAGTATAGTGGTGTACCTTCCCTTAAATATAGTGTAATGGGGTTCCTTACTTTCAAGTATAGTATAATGGGGTTCCTTCTTATAAGTAAAGTGTAATGGGGTTCCTTACTTTTAAGTATAGTATAATGGGTTCCTTGCTTTTAAGTATAGAATAATGGGCCCCAAAACCCTGATCTATGTATTAAAGGCCCCTAGATGACAGTACCCCTATAGACCCCTTATAGTAACCCTTAAAGGACCCCTTTAAAGGGAACCGTTTTCGAATCGCACTCATATTAAAGCCCCTAGAGAAGCCAAGCTTCAGGAAGGGCTTGCGACCGAAGAGGCAAAGTCCTTCCTGGGGGTCCAGGGCCAGAGGACCCTCGCACCTGAGTTTAGGGTTTGGGGCTTACATGGACCCTAAAGAACCTACCTTCTTAGGGTTCCTTATTATAACTTCCTTATATATAAATCCTTAAAAAGGAAGGGTCTAGGGCTTAGGGTTTAGGGGTTTTAGGGGTTAGGGTTGAGGGGATTGGGGTTTAGGGTTTGGGGGTTAGGGTTTAGGGGCTTGGGGTTTTAGGGTTTAGGAGTTTGGGGGTTTAGGGTGTAGGGATTACTGGGGCTCATGAACCGCAAAGCTTGTCGGGCATCCGATCGGGAGTATGGCTGAGTCAGGCATGGGATCTATAGGTTTCGGTTCCTAAACCCAAAAAACCTTCAACCTCTCACGTATGGGGTTCGTTCCGAAACCCAACAAATTCAGGCTCTGCGCCTCTGGTTTGGAGACACGCGTTCTGCAGGGAGTATCCTCAAAACCCTAAATTTGGACCCTCACACCGTAAACGCCAGCTGGACCCCTCAACCCTAAACCCTAAACTCAGAGCCCCAAACCCTCCCAAATCCTAAAACCCTAAACCCTAAACCCCAAACCCTTAACCCTAAACCCCTAAACCCTAAGCCCTAAACCCCAAACCCTCAGACACCCGAAGTAGAGAAGGACCCAGACACTTCAACAGCGGCGAGGACGCGTCGCAGAACTCCAAGGCGACTTCGCCATCGAGCCAGATGGTCCTGAGATCAAAGGGGAAAAGAATCTGGGTTGTGGGTTTATGATATAGGGTTTAGGGTTCACGGTGTAGGGTTTATGGGCTTGGGTACAGATGGTCCTAGGATAGGAGCCCAAAAAAGATTATAAGGGGTCTCTCAGTTCCTTGATATAGAGGCCTTAATAGCTAGAATTGGGTCCCTATTTAAAGGGGTCTATAAGGGTTACTAAAAGGGATCTATAAGGGAGCTCGAAGGGATGCTTGTACACAAGAACCCAGCGACTCCAATATCCCTTCATCAAGGAATATACCTTAAATAAAAAAAAGGATCCCTGATATGATTTAAGGTATATTCCGCAATTAAGGGATATTGGAGTCTCTGATGGCCCTAAGATAGGAGCTCAAACAAGATTATAAGGGGGTTTATGTGGGATATCCCTGTCCATAGTTTTGCTTATGTGCTTTTTTGGGGCCCTATAGTTTAGGGTTCAAGGCATGGGTTCATAGATATTCATAGGGTTCACCAGGCTTAACAGAAAAGTTTCCTATAAAGGTATCCTATAATGTAGCTGTGAAGACTTTCGAACCGCATCGAAATCTCACCGACACTTTCAGCCCTAAACCCACCAAACCCCGAACCCCCCAAAATCCTGAACCCTTAACCCCAAAACCCCCTTGAAGCCCTCAATACACCAGATTACAGAGTCTCAAAACCTCTCAAACGGTGGTGGCGCTGCCGATTTACAACACAACGCACTGTCTTATGGTTTAAGACTGCCGGCACTCAAAGTCAGAAATGCGCCATGAGTCTCAAAGTGTAGGTTTCTTCAGATCAGAAGAAATGTACCAGAATTCCGATAGTTTCGATGTACATTAAATCAGAAATACACCGACGGCTCCACGCCCTAGGATGTTTCACGTAATGAGAGATATTCCAGTAAAATACCGTTCATCAAGACTGGAAGCGAAGGTTAGGGACAGGGACTCCGCAAGGAAGGGACGACTTACTAAACTAAACCTTTCAAACTTAAACCCTAAGATTTCTGAACCACCAAGCCAAGCCTTAACGAGCTCGAGACCCTGGCTTCGAAAAAGAACTTGCCGTGATAAACCTTCCGCCCACACCCTAAACCCTAAGCTCCGTACCCCTAATATTGAGGGTTGAACAGCTAGCCATACGATTCCTTCGGGACTGTTCTCATATGAAAGCCTTACTTTAACCATTATGGCCCCAAAACTAGAGTTTCAAAGTCGTACAGTAAACCCTAACCTCTAAACCCTAAACCCTACACCGTACTCCCAGGGTCATCTTCGAGTTCGGCAAGTCCACGGCCAAGGTCAGGGCATGCCAAGCTCCAGCGCTCACCTTCGCCCCAGACGTCCAGGGCACGAGCTTGTTCCTCAGGGCTTGAAACTTGGGTGATAGTAGCAGTAGCAGCAGCAGGAGCAGGAGCAGGAGCAGGAGTAGAGTGGGAGTGGGAGTGGGAGCGGGAGTAGGAGGGGAGGAGCAAGAGCAGGAGTAGGGGTAGGGGTAGGGGTAGGAGTAGGAGCAGGAGTAGGAGCAGGAGTAGTGGTGGTGGTAGTAGTAGTAAAGGGGAGGAACTACTTGTACAATTCTCGTAATAACTGTCACAGCAAGTAGAGCCAATGGCCAAGACGCTTGCCAGAGCCCGAGCTGCGTGTGCTGGTTTCGAACCTGGGTTCCGAAATCCTAATCCCTCAGCCCCCAAACCCGAAAATGGTGCGCGAAGCTTCAGGACGGCTTCTGGCGAGGCTGTAAGGTTTCAGATATATATCGTTTAGGGTTTAGGGTTTAGGGTTTAGGGTTTAGGGCTTAGAAGGCTAAGTTGTAAGGTTTCAAGGATCTTTGTTGTAAGGGTCCCTGTTAGATATTCTTGGGGTACTATAAGGCCTGTATGTTTACACGCAGAACAGCCAGAATGCAGACGCATATTTTCTTGAGCCAATGAATGACGGTAGGTGCAGTTGACTAGCTACATCTTCCACAAAATACACCCCCCGCGCATCTTAGTGCAACGGTTGAGGCGAAGGCGATGGAAGGAAAGACTAGTCACTAGACCGTCGTAAGCATATCACTTTGTGACAGCGAAAACAACTTGCAACAAAAGCAAATTATGCGGTCAATGTTTTGCGCCCTTTGCTGTTCGTACGAGCAGGATAGCTACCAACCCGTTAGGGCGGTGCCGACGCTTAAATCTCACTTCACTACTAACCAGACGGCATCTAAATGTCTCAGAATACCATCCCGTTAGGGAGGTGACCAAGCTCGGCGTAATGGGCCGTCGATCAAATGACCTCAGTAGATGCGGTCACGGCGGTTGGTCCTGTAGTTGTAGACCTCATGGACCCAACCTGACAAGAACCATTGGGCATGAGAGGTGTCCAGAATCGTGAAGCCATGTGGATTACCATGAGTAGGAATGGCATTCACCACTGAAGTAGGCTGGATGTAATCTTCGGTCATCGCAGCGAACACCGCCCATTGGTACATGTCAACGCGGTGCCAGTCCATTCGCCTGGCAAGCGCAGGATCGATGATGTTGCCGGAAAGATCGTTCCCCAACACGAAGTGCGGGTACAACAATCCTGCGACCCTGAGCTGCTCAAAGAAGTTGACAACAGTCTCACGCATCCGGACCTCTCGGTCGGAGACATTTCTCGTCTCGAAGAACACGCCGAAGGTCGGTGGGTCATGGGGTCGCCGGCGATAGGTCTCGGACCATTCGCGCCTTGTGCCGAGATCAACAGCAGAGGACGGTGTCTCGCTCACTGTCCCATCCATAGTGGCATCGGGAGCAACCGTTTCCGGTGCTGGATTGCTGAAGCCTGTACCAGCCCGCATTGCATCCCAATCTGCGTCACTGATGTAGTCGGACGGATCACGTGCCACACGCCTGGGCGGCGGCATCGCAGGCTCCCGAGGGGTGCGATCGGTAGATGAGCCCGCTGCGTCTCCAGGGTTGGTCCGGATATGGACCTCGGTCGGACGATGTCTGGCAATCGGGGACCTTGTTCGATTTCGGTCTGCTGGACCCGATGCACGCTCGTCAGAGCTGCGACCTCGTCGTGCAGGAGATGCCGGAGGCTCAGGTGGACGACGCTCGGACGCGGGTGCCGAAGTGGTCAACCTCACGTGGCCGCTCTCCCCGATGCGCTTGTCCATATAATATTGCTGGTACCGACGATAGTAAGGGGTATTGGCCAGCAACTCGTTGAGCTGACGTTTGCCAAGTCCCTGTGCCTCAGCGGGTACCTGCAGATTTCTCTGGGTGCGCAGAGAAGGATTTGTCTTCTCGATCCTTGTCCGGCTCAGTGGCAATTGTGCCTGGAAGAAAGTAGCCAGCTCGGCCATGATCGGCAAAATTTCATTCTGCACGACGATGTATTTCTCCCCATCGTACTGCAGGATGGAAAACTCATGCTGGTTCGATTTCACAGCCTTGATGAGAACTGCAATCTCATTGATGGTGTAAAACCGATCATGAAAACAAATCAGACACTCCGTGAGGAGGTCGATTTCAAGCTGGCCTGTCACCCAGAGGAGGGCGACCTTCCCGGTGGCATCATAGTAGGTGGACGAACCATGCCCTTTTCCCTTGCCCTGAGGATCGGGAAGCCTCACGTTAGCGAAGCGTTGCAGCGCCTCGACAGTGTGAAAGCTGAGACCCATTTTGGCGTAGTTGTGAGCGGTGATTGGGTCCACACTGTATTGCCCCTGCGGAGTGGTATTGTGGAGCTTCTCCGCTCTCTTCTGCTGATTGAGGACCTTCTGGCGGATGCCAGACGCTGTGCTTTGAATGCGTTCCCTTTCTTCTGGCCCTTGAGTCTTCACGCGCTGGCGTGTGAGTCCCGAGGATGGCTGCAAGTCAATGATGTTGACCTGCCTGCCCTCTCGGGCGGCGCTTCGCCGGAGTCTGTCGGGCTCGGCGATAATCGCAATGTCGGTCATCTCGATGAGACGACGTTGGCAACCTGGACAGGAGATCATTCCGTCGATGTACTTATGATTGCATGAGCTGCAATGGTACCCGGGGTAGAGGATCAATTCCTGTTTAATCCAGTGCCTTGGTTCGATCCTCTGGCGAAGTCGGATCCGCTTGCCTTCCATGGATGGCCAGACGTGGATACCGATCCCGAGCGAGCCATCATATGTTTCGATGAGCTGGTCCTCGTTCTTCCTTCGCTCGATGACTTCTTCGCCGACCTCGCTCAAGATGTCCGCCGAAATGCGAAATGGGGTCTTGCAATCGATTGCGACCGGCGCCCACTCAGCGATGGTGAGATTCTCGGCGCTTTCCAGCAAGTCGAGAAAGCAGTTGTGCTGCTCCAAGGCAAATTGATCCGGACCAAAGATGTATTTGTGACTTCCATCCTTGTTCCAGCTCGCTAGAGCGGAGTCAATGTTCCGACGGAACGCCTGGTAGGCCGGATTGACCCACACAGGCTCTGCTGTGCCCCGCTGATAAGCGTAAACCAGATATCGATTGCTGATCCAATCTGGTGTTTCCAGTGCCCCGGAGCGAGTCTCGAAGAGCCGGACGCCGTCCAAGACGGCCATTTGGAGATCGATGGCGAACTCGACGTCCGCCGCCTCGCGAAGGCCCGCATTATCATCCCTTTTCCATTCTGGTTGCTTTGACATCATGACAAAAGCTCTGCTACCACTCTCGTGGAGCGCGGCACCACCAGGCAACAATCCGTATCTGATGATATCTGGGAAGTGCCTCATGAAGGTGCCGTGGTAGCCCAGTTTGCAAGGGAAATCGACAAACTCCTGGGAGAACATGTCGAACGGATGAATTTTAGGCCGAGTCGCTAGACTGGCGTCCCATGGCACAAAGGAATGCACCACGGAGTGGATGTCAGCGAGTTCGGTATCGTCACCGAAGAGCCCTGACCAATGCCCATGGATAGCCCGAGCTCGAAGCACGTCAAATTCCTGATTGTTGTGCTTCTGAATGTAAATCTCGTAGCGGGCTTTCCCGTCGACTGGGGTCTTAAAGACTTCGAAGATCTGGGAGACCTTGAGTCCGTTCCAGATCTGGCTAAGGGCATCGATGAACTCTTCCCAGTCCACCGAAAGGTCATTCCGACTAATCGTCACTGTCGGCGTTCTATTGCCGTACTCGGGCTTGTTGGTGAAGCCTCTGAGGATGAATGCACACTTCTTGCCAAGTGCGAAGCGCTTGCCCTCACTGAGGTTGCGATGGTCAGACGCGAAGGGCGGCAGGTCCAGGCCTGACAACCAAAATTGACCATCCCTTCCGGGAGGTGACGCTTCTGCCTTGGCACTGGCAGCGTGCTCCGCTTTCGGCGTAGGTGCCGACTTCACAGCGGTGATAGGCATCTTCTTAGGAGGCGGTGGCTGCAACGGTTCAGTAGGCTTTGCGCCAGACGATGCAGACTTCCCAGGAACTTCCTTGGGCGGGAGTGTGCCAGACGCCGACGATGAGGATGCAGCCTGCGGCACGGCAGGAGGCACGGCATGAGCCTTCGTGGCCAAAGGTAAGATACCAGTTGCCTTAGGCTCCGCGTCAGCGGGCCGCGACTTCGGAGGTACAGGTGGTTTCTTGGCCTCCTCCAACTGCATTTCCCTCATCAAATTCTGAATCCCGACGGATCCCCTCGCGTAGAATCGGGGCCGCTTGCTGAGTTCTTCTTCAGTGAGCTCCTCAAGACCTTTGAAGATTTTGTTAGACTCAGCATCCTCGTTAGAGGTGCGACCAATCTCCAGATCGAGACCGTAGACGCCGAGGGCATTCGCCAAGGCAATCTCTTCATCAGTCGCAGTCTCTTCACCGTGACTGCCGATCTGGAGCTTGGTGATCATCACAGAGGGATCCGAGTTGTCCTCAGTTCTCTGGACAACATTCTCGGCTCCAGGTGTCGTGTCAAAGAGGACGCGATCAGTGTCGGTCAGCTCCTCTGGCTCAGCACACAGAAGATCCTGATGTGCGGCCAACAACGGAGCACTCAACACGATCTGTTCGTCGTCCCCCCGGACGTCTGGCGGTTCCTCGCGCTCAGTATCGGCACAGACGTGCATGTCCTTCAGCGGCGGGACCGTTATTCTGGAATCCGGTTTGGCCAGATGGAAGTGTTCGAAGAAGACCACCTCTCGGCGGTTGGCAACCAACTCTGAGCGCAAGTCCGTCACCGCCCGATCGAAGACCGTAGCAGTGACAAGCGACTTGTACCAGGTGACAACCGCAGCCACATTGTCAGCCGTGAAGTTCGTGTGAAACTTGTCTGGTCTGTCAGTGGCGCCCAACACTGGGTTGGGGTCCACCAGCCTCACACCTGCTTCGGCCAACACTTTCGTGTGGCGAGTCATCTCCTCGTCGTACTCTTCCGGCAGGCCGTACATAAAGCCATTCTCAGGGCCTGCGATCATTGTCACAGAATTCACCCCTGGCCGGTCCTTTAGGGCGGCGATCTTGACGACATCTTCCTGAACCTTCTTGAGCTGCTTGATCGGCCATTCGAAGGCTTTGCGAGCCATCTCGGCCGTCTCTTTCACCCACGGCGACTGGTGGTGCCAGGTAAAGGCCTTGTAGCCCCACTTGCCATAGACGTCATTGCCAGTCCACGAAATGAAAATGTCAAACCCTTCCGGGTGACGAGGCTCATGCTTCTTGATGAGAGCAATGATCCGGTCGTGGATGTGACCAAGACCCTGCCCCCACAGCATTGAGACCTCCGAGCCGGAGTTCCTGGGCTCGCTTCGCAGTGCTTGGCGCAGCTCATCATTAAACGTCCTTTTGGTCAGGACTCGGGCTCCTTGGAATTGCACAAAGGCCAAGGAGCTGTCACCAACCACAATGGCGAATGATTTCTCATCCGCCGGCTGTGCGATTCGCTGGAGCGAGGGCGTGAAGAGCCCGCTCAGCAAGCGCACGCTCGCCGGAAAAAGACGGTGCTTTCCTAACCCTTCCGTTAGGAGGGTGAAGCGGTGGCAGAGGTCGTACATTCTCGTTGAGTCGAAAGCCGACGACGCCCTCGTGCTCCACCCCAGTGTCGCCATGTCACGCAAAAAGTCGATCAAAAGAGAAAGCCATCCGTCTAGGGAGGCGTCTTGTACCAAGGCTCCTGTTGCCGACACATCGTCGGGCGCCTTGACGCCTCTCTCGGCGTGCCACACTTCGTAAAGCGTGGTCCATCGATCGTGAGGATACTGCTTTCGCAGATCGAGCCACTCGTGAACCGGGATGCACCTCAAGAACAACGACATGTGGTCGTCACTCTCCGTCGGCTCCTTGATGAACTTCGCGATGTCTCGGAAAGCCGCGGGTTTGGTGAGTCCTGCCAACGCGTCAGCGAGGCGATCAGGATCCTGGAGGGCCAGGCGAAACTCTTCCGCCCTCTCCAAGGCATCCGCCTCGTAGATCGTCTCAGTGAATGAGGGATGCTGGTCATTGCGTAAGCAAGACGAGAGTGAGAAGTCGCTGAAAGCTTGGGTGCTTGAGGTCTGATGGCTACCATAGCAACCGACTTTGCAACTTGCAATTCCATGCAATGCTCTTCATAGGTCATGATGATCCTTTCGCTAACCTGCAAGTGATAAGGACTGTCTGAGCTACGACACTTCTTGTGGTTGTCCCTATCACGACACTGCAGTGAAGCGAATGCACTTCTTATGTGCGTAACATTCGTACTCAATGTGATGGGAACACGAGCCATCAATCCATCAGGACCCATGAAGTTGACCCCACAGGCGTCAAATGACCTGTCGTTGAGCATGTGTTTGGTAAGCCACTTCTGGACTCTTTCACTGGTGAGATAAGGGTTGTCCTTATCCGCCATCAGAACATAATCAGATCTCAACGAGTCTAATCCAGTGGAGACATCAACAAATGAAGCCCATGCTTTGTAGAATGTTTTCTTAGTAATTTCATTGCTGCACATCCCATCCGCTAGGAGGGTGAAGGCTGTCTGACGAGTCTGGGAAGACGATGGAATACGGAGCCAAACCAATACTGACGCTCCAGCCTTATGGAGTCTTTTAGCCTTGTTGAGTAGGTCCTTCCTAGCATGAACTGAATTGATCTCATCCATCCATGGACCGTAACCCAGCTGACCGAAGGATGACTCTGCTGATCTATCGACTTCATAAACGACACACCATCGAACGCAACCTCAATGATAAAAGTCTTGCACTTGGTTTCTGGCCTCTTGAGCACGCCTTCCGGCTGCTGTGGTGCCGCCGTGGCTTTCCTGACTCTAGATTTGTCAGGGCCAATGCGCATAAGCTCAAGGGCTCTAGTCCACTTCTCCATGTTGGTGAAGGGTTTAGTGAGGATGTCGGCAGCTTGCAACAAAGTGCTGATATACGCCATCTTATAATGTTTTCTTCTAAATTGTTCTGCGATCCAACCGAGATTAATCCTTTGTGTTTTGTCGGCATGTCTAAAAGCTGGCGACTTACCGGACTCAAGAATCCGAATGGTGGCCTGGTTATCTTCGAGCACAATGGGTTCGATAGCATGCGGCATGCAGGCTATGAGTCCAATGTCTTTATTGCCAGACGTTGGGGCAAGCTTCTCAATGTCAACGCCCCCCGAACTCCTGATACCGGCAAGTTCCTTGTGCATCTCTGCTTCCGCTTCCGCGAAGCGACGATAGTCCATTGCCGATCTCCGGTAGATGCAGATTAAGGTATCGCATTGCACTGAATAGGAGGAGTTATGAAGCTCTTCCCAGGCGACGGCTTCCTCAATTCTGGTCCATTTCCCCTTACTTTGAATCCATACATCTCTCAATGGATGACTGGTCATCTCAGAGGGTTCGGGTATAGTTGATACACCCGTGTAGACACAAAGGTGCCTGCCGTCAGGCAAACGATGCGATCCTGTTGACTTTATTTTGGACACTTCATTGTCAGGGACCTTAGTAAGATCAGTAGTTTTGCCTTTCGTTAGAGAGGCGTGTTGCTGCTTGGTATCTCCCCCCGCGTTCAGGAGTACGCTCCAAAGTGCGGATGAAGGAAGTCCCAATGCACGCAGCGACACGTTTGCACAAACAACCTCAGCTTCAGTACTGCTAAGTGCTGTGCTTGTTTGTTTCTTACTAAAAGCACTAAGCGGAAAGTAAGTGTTGGGGCCGACTAAAGCCAGGAATCCCCCTGATGTACTGCGATTGTCGTGCTCACCTGCATGATCTGAATCAGCGAATAGCCAAAGGTTGCACTTATCAAGACTATCGCCCACAAACCCAGACATTTTATAGTGCAAGGTGGTTTGCACATAACACATAAGACGGTGCAACGCCTTATCGCAATCAGCGGACCACTTGGTAACCCGACTAGCCAGACCCTGAACGGCACGAAGAAGATCGAATCGAGCCATTCTTGCTGCAAATAGCAGTTTCATCAGGACTCTGCTTGCTATCGGAGCAAGTTTGCCCTTGGCCTCTGCCTCAGCTTCCACCGGGCGAGCAATCTTGTCATCGTAGAACGGAGTGCTTGCTTTCTTCAGAGTCTGGAACTCTGGGCCAGCTAGCTCTTTATAGCGATCAATGGCCTGTTGCAAGAATGAACTCATATCGTAGATGACTTGCTTAGTGGGCGCTTTCATGCATCCTTTGCCCTCGTCAAGCTGATTGACATCATCGAAGGCCTGCTTTCTAGCAGCTTTCTTGGCTTTGGTTTTGTCCCGCACTTTCTTGACAGCAGCAAGTGCAGATGCGCGGGAATGTTGATTAGACAATAGATAAGTGGAACCAATCCAAAGTTCCCCCCGCTTTCTATTTTGACCATGTTCATCCCAAACCTCTTCAAGCGAATTCGTAGAAACCAAGGACTTCACTTCCGTGAGTCGTGTTTTGCCAAGGTTCATCGCCTGAGCTTCCTCTGATCTGAGACTATATAGTGCTTTGCGGGGCTGAAGGTGGTGCCTAACAACCACACCTTCTTCAGGGTAATATTCGGTGTAATCCTCAACGGCAGCAGCCGATGCAGGCTTGGCGGCAGGATCAGGAATGCTCTTGTCGAACACGTGAGCAAAGGGATGGTCAGCTTTTTCAAGCGACGTGGAGGTGGACACATGTTCACAACCGAGATATCTCCCCAGTGGAGCAGGAGTGTCCATGTCGATCTTAGAAGCTATCAACTCCCATCCTTTAGCCATGTTTTGCTTTGGTCCTGCCATCTTGAAATCATCAACATAAACCGCAAGCAACAGCTTGAGATCAGGATGATAAAACACAGAAGGCCAAGCCGCCGGAAATACCAAATGAAACCCAACTTCTTTTAACATCTTTTCACAGTGCTGCTCCCAGAAGCCTCCGCTATCTGGGTGTCCATATAAAGCTAACACAAGCTTAACGACTGGATCACTGAACTTACCATGCCAACCTTTCGGCCAGCGCTCCTTAGGCAACCTTACCCAAGTTTCAATCCCCTTCAGCTTGGTTTGTGTGTAGGCCTGTTTGCCATCGGCCTGTTCACACACGTTCCCAGGCATGTGCCCATAGGCATCCAGGGTTTTGCCAGCTTCCATCGTAGCAGGGCTGGATCCAAGTTCACTGAACAGTGCAGCATCATTGCTTTCGTCGCGAACATTATTCCCTTGGAACACTGTGCGCCCTTTGAATTTCCTTAAAGGGTCGCCAGCAGGGAGCTCGCTTCCTTTTTCCACGCAGATTTCAAAAATTTTCCCGACGTGGACCTTTTGCCCGCTCTTCTGAGCCCGATTGGAGACGTCGCTCCATTCCCGAACAGATTCCATGTCCCACGCCTTTTTGGTCATCAGCTTGTTCCATTCAACATCGAGGGAAGCCTGAGCTTTAGGGTTCTGGGAAAGCTCCTTCTTATTCACTGGCCTAGCAACCATAGCCAACTTATCCATGATGTCTTCATGGGAAACAGGCGAGGTGTTAGCCAGCTTTTCCCTGTGCTCGGCTTCATTCCCCTGAGTGACAGGCATAGCTGGGAAGGAACCATCTCCGTTAGGAGTGGGAGTCTTAGCAGGCTTGATCTCAAAAGTGGTTTGACCAACCCACTTGAACCGAAGTTTCTTATTTCTCCGCCTAACGTTACGCCAATCATCTTCATCTTCGATGATGCTGTCTCCTTTGTAAGGGATAATTTTGGTGCAACGGGCATTGGAGATCCTACTGAGATCAATCGGACAATCGGTGAGGTCGGGAGAGAACAACTCATTTCTGGGTCGGAAATGATACCTGATCAAATGATTACCAGTGATGCCCCAAGCATCCTGCATGCGAGACGCCGCGCCAGCGGGCCGATCGGTACTTGAACCTCGGCCGTCATCGCCGTCAATTTCTTTGAGAGCGGCTTTCATGTTCGCTTCATCAATAGCCTTCTTCTTCTGGCTCTTTGACATGTTGACCCATAAATGTGAGGGGATATCGTCAGGTTTGGTGGAACCTCGTGTTCCCCCATATCTCCTACCTAGAGTTCCCCCTGAGTCATAGTAACGACCTCCCTCGGGCAAATCAATAGACTTACCACTCACGGGATCAATGACTTTAGGTCGCTCAACCTTTCGGTCGGCGTCTTCAACATCCATCTTTTGTTCCTCCGACATCTCGGCATCCTGATTTTCAAGAGGAGTGTTGTCTGGACCTTCAAGCGCATCCGAGGCGTGCCCCAAGCGAACCTTTTCGTAACGTTCCTTCATAGGAAACGCGAAGTCTCCTTCGGGAACACTGAATTGGCTAGCAACGATGGGCTTCAAGCACTCGTGGAAATCATTCCTATTCAAATCCTTGATGGGAAGGACAACTATCTCCTTTTTCCATTTCATACCAGGCTGAAAATGATAGCCGAGGAAACACGCCGGGTTCGGATGTTGGCTCGAACCTTGGACGATTCTTTCTTTGAGCTTTGGGTCCTACCCAATAATCGACGCGACATCCAAAAGGAAGTGCTTTGCCAGGAAAGGCTGTCCCGAATCTGCGATACCAGGGAGCATACTCAATCCCGTTAGGGTGAGAAATGTTGAATGCAGTGCATGCATGCTCGAGGGCTTGTGGCCAATATACATGTGACAATCCAGCCTGCAACAAATTGCACCTCGTGCCTTCTGTCGTGGAACGGACTGCCCTTTCGGCCATCGAGTTGGATTGGTGGATATACTTCTTGCTCTTTTCATGCCTCCAACCAAGAGACTTGGCACTACGTTCAAGCTCTTTGGCATTGTCGCTGTAGAAGACACCAACCTTATCCTTACTCGAAACGAAATGTTGAAGTGCAGCCTTACACTCCATTTCATCTTTCAGCGCAGAAGGATACGCATACATGAATGTAGTCGCCACAGATCACGAGAGCTAATCTAGCTTCTTCAATGACCTCATGATTGTCCCTGTAGATCACCACATGATCGGCGGTAATGTGATCACCGAAGCTGGTGGCTTCGACGGAACGAAAGCCATCGGTCTTGTAACCCGGGGCCTTGTACATCTTAGCCTGATTGCATACCGAACAATAGGGATTCTTAGGGATGTGTGTCATGAGATGATGCAACGAAGTAGCTTCCTTCTTAAGCTTTTCAATTCCCTTGACAACTTTGGGATCAGAACTGCCCTCCCCATCTGGGACCTTAGACTCTCCGCCAGGAGGTCGTCCAAGATCCGGCTTGGGCGGTTCATCAGGTTCGATGTCCGAGCCGAACTCATCGATCATGCGACTGAGATGCTCTTGCTCACTGAGCTCAGCAGTTTGCTTTGCCCCTGATCTTTCAAGATCTTCAAGGAGCTTGTCGAACTCTTCAGCGGCTTTGCTAGATGCATCTTCGGCAACATCGGACTTAGGAGGTTTCTTTTCTTTCTTTTTCTCCGATTCCCTAATCTTGACCTTAGGTTTGGTCCTAGGCTCGGAAGGCCTTACCGCAGAACCCCGTGTGACAAGGTCCTCAAGCGGCCGTTCGTCCTCAGAATCGGGAGCGAGGGCAGGAATTGCAGTACGCTTAGAGAGATTGAACCCATAACTCCGAAGCTTGGCTATTTCATTGCTCTGAAGCTTGGGAACAGCTCGATTGACGTACGCGGTAATGCTCCATCTATCCCCTTTCCAAGGAAGAACACAGTGAAAACGTTTGGGATCGAACTTCACAAGTTTGTTGCGGGAGACACGTTTCTTGCCATACAAAGTCTTCAACCCTACCTTCTGAGTAATGACATTGTGCTCTCCCTTTCGGGCAGCGGGGTCGTGAATCCAAAGTTCACCACCTTCGAAGCTGCCAAGACTGATAGTGAAGTTGGTGGAATCTTTCATGTTGTGAGCATCCTTGTGAACCTTAACAGACGAACCGTGATTGATGCAAACCGATGAGCAATCTCCCGTCATTCCATGATTCTGGAGGAATGCATTGATGTATCGGGTAGAATGGGCATACTTCTGCGTACGGTTAGTAATGCCCTGGACGCCACCATGAGCGAAAGCGCCAAGCACAAGATACTCGACGTTTCCGTCGGTGCGACCCTCGTTGTTTGTAATTGACTTACGATTGCTCTTGGAGGGCTTGCAGTTCATAGATTGCAGTAGCTTCAGACAAGACTTACACTGGAAGTCAAGGTTCTCAAGTAACTCTTTTGCAATTCTCTCTGAATCCTCAACACACTTGCCAGGCCAGGAAGGCTGGGCTCCGGACGTGGTCGCGCGGGAAGCGCAACGTTTTCCTTCCAAGACTTCAGGTAGGGAACGTTGTCCTTCACATCGAGATAAACCTTGTTCCCGTTGCGATCCCTGAAGTAGGGTCTACAATTAGCTCTCCAGATAAAGTCAAACCTTTCCTCCATGCACTTCTGTCCAACCGAGAGAACGGATGGTGAATCGGGTAGAACATATGGTTCGGCGGTCGTATTGATCGAAGGAATCCTAACCTTGCATTGTTTGTCAGCATAGTTAGGTCCGTTGGCGGTAATCATGTTGATAGGCCGATCCGACAAGAAATCCTTTACATCACCGAGAACGTTTTTCGATATCAAATCCTGGGCACTGCCAGTGTCGGCAATCCATTCCATTTCAATCACAGGATCTGACCTGCTCCCCTTTGCTGGGCATCCGACAGATATGCCGGGCGCAATGCAATGAGCACAACCGAACTCAGTCTTACACATGAACTTACATGCTGGATTCGTACCTTGGTTCATACCTTCAACGGTTGACCTCAGCATCTTAGCTGTCGCCAAAGCATCCCGAACATCCTGCCCATCAGGTTTGGGCTTGTAGTTAACAGGAAATTCTTCACTGAAAACCCTCGGCTCGATTTCAACCTCACGCCACTTGGAAGATTCAGGGGGCGTGGGAATGTAGTGATACTCAGGAGCATTCGAGAATCGCACAGATGCCAGAGCAACGTGAGCGGTGCTTGCACACGAGTCAATGAAGTTCGGCATTTCCTTCCGGAAAGCGTGTGCATCGGCTTGGGATGCCGAACCTGCAACAAGTGCGCCTAAGAGGCAGACGGCGGCAGGAAGCGAAGCCTTAGGTTTCCGCCCCCCCGAGCCCTTGCTGTTCCCAGAGCCTTTGCTCCCCTTGGAGCCTCCACTACCCTTGGAACTTTTAGAGCTGGAACGAGACTTCTTCCTATGCTTCTTTTCTTTCTTCTGTTTCTTACTCTTCTTTTCGCCGCTAGACTCTCTACCGCTGCCAGTGGCAGGAGCAGAAGGCTGGCCTTTGTGTATGAAACGGCACTTGTCACCCTTGTTGCATTTGCCATGCTTGAAGAATTTGCACTCGGCATTAATCTTCCCAGGAGATGGGCTCCCCCTTCCGGAGGGCGACTTGCCTCGGCCTTTACCTTTGCTTGGTGTCCTACCACGTGGCTTCTCGGGTATCTGATGCTTATAGGAACATTTTTCTTTGTTGCACGAACCGTTCCGAACAAAGTCAATGCAGAAGCCTCTGGGCACACGCTTTAGCGGTGCGGGTGCCGATGGCATACCTGCCGCGGCCTGCCTTGCAATCCGTTCCCGGTTGCGCTCAAGCCGTTTGATCTTGATGACCCGGTTAACGGCATTGTACAAATACTCATAGGATTTCTCCTGTGTGCCGTCTACTGCCCTTTCATAGATGGCGATGTCGTGCGCCAAAAGCTTACACTTCTTAACCTGTCTATGAAACAAGGGTTGCAAAACATCGTCAGCAGGTGCTTTCTTCATGCCTGAGAGAACAGTGTCCCAGTTACGCACGAATTGCACGAGGTTTTCGTTAAGCATGACGACATTGAGCAGATCCTCCATATCGTACACAGACCCGTGGAGTGCGTTGGTCGACAAATAAGCATTGAGCTTATGCAGAATTTGACGGCCACGAACTAAGCGCCCTTCGTGCCCTTCCCTCTCTTTAAAAGTGTCAATCTGGCGAGCAAAATCACCTTCCAGAATGTTTGTGATTGCCGAGAGGATCTTCGCATCAAGCGTTGTGAATCCGCTAGGATCACGAAGGGACTCTTCCGTGGTATCATCCTTCCACACTTCACCGAGCCACTCGAAAGCCTCATCGGGACGGTCAGAGGCGGCGACCACAGCCTCGCGTGCGCGAAGCCTCCAGTTACGATAGTTCTCTGGCTGGGGAAACTTCGGAAACACAATCTTCTCAGCTTCCTTCACCTTAGGCCTTCCCCTTGTCGCCTCGGTTTCCTCGTCATCGTCCTTGTCTTTCTTAGACTTAACGACTTTCTTGAACATCTTCAGGAGGTCCTTTTTAGATAGGGAAATAGACGACGATGATGATGAATCAGATGAGTCTCTTTTCTTTTTCTTCTTTTTGTCCTTTTTCTTTTTCTTCTTCTTGTCACGGGAATCGTCTTCGGGCTCATCCCCGTCGCCGTCGCTTTCGGGAGGCGAGTCATCTCCACCTCCGCCTGGCGGACCACCATCTACTTTACCCAGACCCGGAGGGGTATGAATAGGGTGTTCAATGGGAGACTGATCTCCTACGGCAGTTGGTGAATATGCCGTGGCTTTCGCCAGGCGATCACGAAGCTCCGCATTGGTGCGCTCAAGCTTCGTCATCGACTCAGCCTGTTGGCGATGCACTTGCATGAATGCACCCATCTCAGACTTGAGTTGGCTTAGTTCGCCATTCATGACTGCAACGGTGTCTTGGCTAGCCCGACTTCGATTAGCCAACTCTCTTTCAGCTTGGGCTACAACGTCGGAGACTGTAACCTCAGCCTGATGAAGCCTGAGCTTGTAGTCAATGGCTTCACGTCGCATCTGCGACAACTCGTCGCTGTGTTTATTAGCCATGCTTTCGCCGGCTGCTCGAAGCATTTCTTCTTTCTGTTGCAGACGACTCTCCGCTTGGGCAAACTCCAACCGAAGTTGGGCAGCACCGGATAGCGCCTGTGCATGAAGCTGGTTGAATTGCTCCCTATGCAAATTGTTTGCTTCTGCCATGATTAATCTGTGGCGTGCTTCAGCTTCAGCTGCAACGGCTGGTCCTGTGTCTACTTGATGCACATGGACTGCTTGTTGCACCGTTGGCGCAAGGACATTTTGTTGATAGTAGTTCGCGACGTTTCTGATCTCGCTGGGTGAATATTGGGCCGTATTATATTGTTGAGGCGATCCCGCCAGGGATGCGAGTTGGTGCGCTGGGCTTGAGACATAGGCCCATTCTGACACCGCTCCTGGTGCACCTCTTCGGGGATCTGTTTGGGCCATCACGGCCAAGGTCTCTGCCGTCAGAGGAACAACTTGGCCACCCTCTCGGGTACCGGGGACAACCTGATCCGTGCCATCGTCTTGGACGGACATGGCAGGAAGAGAATTGAGATCCTCGGTATCGACGCGAGCCGCGGAAATGTCTATCGCGGGAATACCTGCAGGATTTACGGGAGCATCCATCGCGATCTACAAACGAAGTGAGACCTACGGCTGATAACCTATGTTTACAGGCAGAACAGCCAGAATGCAGACGCATATTTTCTTGAGCCAATGAATGACGGTAGGTGCAGTTGACTAGCTACATCTTCCACAAAATACAGCCTGGGAACAGCTGGATCCCTACTACAAGGATACCCAAAACTTGGCTGGTTTTAGGCATCGACATACTGGCGTCCTGGATCTCGGCTGCATCGATGGAAAATCAGGACGAGATGGAGAACAAAACGCAACCCAATCTCCAAACCCGACCAGCCCCAACCTTGAAACTGCGAAGCAAGACTCCAAAACGACAAACCCTTCTACCCGCAAACCCTAAGCCCCAAAACCATCAAAGCCCCACACCCTAAACCCTTGAACCTGAACCAATTAAACCATCAACCCCAAACTAAACCTTCAAACCTGAACCAACCAGCTATCAACTCGCACCCAAGGAGCCAGGACGATTGGCCGCAGCGCCTCCTGGGCGGATGATAGCCTGCAGGGTCGAGGAGGGTTTTTAGGGTTTAGGGTTTAGGGTTGAGGATTTAGGGGTTGAGAAATGTAGGGTTTAGTATTACGGTTCCAGGGTTTTGTGGGGTTCAGGCCTTCGGGGCTCAGCTTTTGGGTTTTGGGCTTGGGGCATACCGCTTTAGGGTTCGGTTCTGACGGCTTCGGGGTACTGGGTGGGTCAGGGGACTTAGTTCGCCGGCTTTAGGTAGGGGTGTCATTGGGGTAACTCCATCTAGGGTACTTATAAACCTACTTATAACCTACTTACTAAGTCCCCTGGGCCTGCAAGCAATACAATAGTGTTGGTTTAACGTTTAGATTTAAGGTTTAGGGCTATCATAAAAAAAACATGACCGAGAGCGGTACTAATTGTAGTACTAGCAACACTAAGAATATTGGGCAATATAACAATAACTGGGTTGTGCTTTAAACCCTTTGAAAATTATTCATGAGTAGGTTCCCTTTAAAAGGAAATAAGGAAAATTAAAACTTATCCCAAAGCACAACCGGAAAAATAGAAAACCGAACAAGGTCTCCTAACTCCAGTCCAGGCAGCTGCTATCCTGGCTGTGTAGGCTCTTCCAGGTGTTCTGGTCATTCGACGCCTCGAGGCGCCACTCCACGGGATCCTCGGCTCTTGCTTAGGGTTTAGGGGTTTGGGGTTTTGGGGTTTGAGGTTTTGGGTTAAGGGTTTTGGGGTTTTGGGTTTAGGGGTTTAGGGTCTTGGGGTTAAGGGGTTGGGTTTTAAGGGTTGGGGTTTAGGGTTTTGGGATTTAGGGTTAAACTCCTCCTTAACAAGAACCTAGGATCCAGCTGCTCGTCGCTGGGCCCCGTGCGGAAGCTGAAGCTGTCGATGAGCACCGGCTTGGGTAGCTTGATGAGCAAGGGGCTCAAGACCGAGCTATGCCACCGGGTGCTCGTCCGCCCGTCGATGGCATTGCCTGGGCCCTCGTTGTCTGCAAACTGACCGTCGGGATTCTCGGCCGTGGCATCTGCGAGATCCAGCTCCACACCCTCTCGCCGCAGCAGCAGTTGGCCGAGGGACACGCCATTCACCGTGTCACCACCCCGCACCTTCGTCACCACAAAGCGGAAGAACTTGAAGCCTTGGCAGTAGCAGAAACGTAAGGACAAGGCGAACTGAATTCAAAATCCTACGGCCGGGCCGCCATTTGCATCGCCACGCTTCTCCAAGGCATCGATGGTGGAGGGCAGTGGTGTGAGGCCTGTCACTCTAACGCTTTCCCGGTACGCAGAGGTACGGTTGGGTACGGACACGAGTGCGCCTGCAATTCATTACGCTCGCACTGAATAACCATACGACAATCCGACTATCTATTGCAGCCGTGCCGAGGGCCGACGATAGCTTCTGACTACTGCGAGTGATGTTGCTCCTCCTGCTCCTCCTATCCATCCTCCTCGCTGTCACCCGGTGCAAAGACGGCAACGACATGCAGCGACGACGAAGACTGCAAAGGCAACAACTATTACCATTTCTTGAAACATCACGCGATGACTACATACGAGTGATAATGCAACCGTCGTAGTACGACCATTGCTCTTCATTCTAGTACTATCGCAGTTCGATAATGTCCATCACGATGAACAAGAGTACATCACGGTTCCACGTGTCACCTGGACAACTCTTCCGCAAGAAACTGGGTTCTTCCTAAAGGATTTAAGTTAAGTTACCAGAATAAGGAAACCATATTATTTACTGCAGACCCCTATTATGGTAACTTAAATCAAATCCTTTAACAAAAACCCAGGAAACAGCTGAACGGGCCTGTGCATAGCCGGCCCAAAGCCTCCAGCGACACCGGCGACCAACCACCGGTATGCCGAATCCAGGTAGTTCCGCTCCTCAATGCAATCTATGCACATACTGTATGGCAGACTATGTATATTCATGTGTATGTGTGTCTATACACATATATATATACACACATATACATGTATATATATATATATACGTAAATGTGCAGATGTGCATGTATGTATGGGTATATTGATTCTGGAGTCTGTGCGCACAGTGGCTGAAGTTCAGCATTCAGGGGTCACGGCTCGAAGCCTGAAACTCTAAGGAAAACCTTCATCAAACCTTATAATACAGAGGCCTCAATAACAAGAATTGGGGTTTGCTAAAGGGTTCCTATAAAGGATCTATAAGGGCACTATAACTAATAACCTTCATAATAAGAATAGGGCCTAGGGTGTTTTGGTTGAGAATACTGGGCCCTAAACCTTAAACCCCCTGCGCAAGCCTTAGAATCACGCGAAGACCCTGGTTGATACACACTGGAGCTCGCTCGTTTCACATCCTCATGACCAGCCTTTCAAACCCCTACCCGTACTACGACCTAAACCCTCAACCCTAAACGCCTAAACCCTAAACCCCTAACTCTAAAAGCCCTAAACACCTAAACCCCTAAACCCTAAACACCTAAACCCCTAAACCCTAAACAGGCCCAAGAAAACCCTCAAATGCCGCCACGGTTCGCATCCTGCTGAGTCGCCAGCTCCTCGAATCCCCACTGGGCCTGGCCGGGGGTTTAGGGGTTTAGGGTTTAGGGTTTAGGGTTCAGGGTTTAGGGTTTAGGGTTTAGGGTGTGGCAGGCGAAGTCGCGCGCTCGGGTGTGAAGCACCCCGGGCCGCGCGCTCGCGTTGCTCGTAAACCCACCCCGGCCACCCAAACTATACTCTATTAGGGTTTAGGGTTTCTACCCCCCAACCCCCCTATCAAGGGGGGCTTTTATATTTTTGCACCCATGAACGTTCCAGTTGTTGAAGTTGTGGTTTAGGCAACGGCTGGGAGTAACCTCGGCCCTTGTCGGGCCTTCGGCATGGCAGGGCCTGCTCGGCCCTTCAAGCTTATCGTTTGACAGCTTTGGAAAATCTAGATTTTAGAGCTGGTTGTCCTCTTCCGAAAAGGACAAGCGCGACTAAATATTGAAAACCGGAAGCTTAAGAGCAGCCACACGAAAAGAAAGGAGGGGACCTCGAGATTCGCAACCCGCCTTCTCTAAAAGGCACATTTTATGAACAGAATTTGTCACTTGAAAATCACCAACAAAAATCCAAATTTCCGGAGGCCCTCTGTTGTGTGAGGAGTCCGGCATGTCCGGAGGGTCAGGGGTGTCCGGGGGTGTCTGCCGGTGTCCGCGGGGGTCCGGCCCCTAAATCCTAAGCCCGAAAATCTTAAATCCTAAACCCTAAATCCTAAATCCTAAATTCTAAATCCTAAACCCTAAATCCTAAATCCTAAATCCTGAATCCTAAATCCTAAATCCTAAATCCTAAACCCTAAACCCTAAATCCTAAACCCCAAATCCTAAATCCTAAACCCTAAATCCTAAACCCTAAATCCTAAATCTAGATTTTAGAGCTGGTTGTCCTTTTCCGAAAAGGACAGGCGCGACTAAATATTGAAATCCGGAAGCTTAAGAGCAGCCACACGAAAAGAAAGGAGGGGACCTCGAGATTCGCAACCGGCCTTGTCTAAAAGGCACATTTTATGAACAGAATTTGTCACTTGAAAATCACCAGCAAAAATCCAAATTTCCGGAGGCTAAATCCTAAATTCTAAATCCTAAACCCTAAATCCTAAATCCTAAACCCTAAATCCTAAACCCTAGATCCTAAATCCTAAATCTCAAATCCTAAATCCTAAACCCTAAATTCTCAAGAAAGTGATAAATAGAAATTGCTTGTCCTTGTTTGTAACCGCCGCTAAGGCCCAGCATTTCGGTTAAAACTGGCGTTAGCTTCTTGATAATCCAATTTCGCACAACCACAACCTCAACCATTAACTCAGCCCAGCCAACTCAAAACAGCCACCCGATCAGAAACGGAACAAGCTTCTTGATAAACCAATTTCGCACAACCACGACCTCAACTTCTAACTCAGCCCAGCCAGCCAAGCCAAACCTGTCCAGCCCAGCCCAGCCCAGCCGGCCCAACACACCGATTAAAAATTGAGTAAGCTTCTTGATAAACCAATTTCTCCACAAACTTGTAACCACCATTACGGCCCAACACGCCGCTTAAAATTGAACAGGCTTCTTGATAAACCAATTTCTCCATAACCTCCAACCCAGGCCCACCTTCCCAGACCCCAACCCCCAAATCCAGGCACACCTTCCCAGGCCCAGACCCCAAATCCAGGTCCCAAACCCCAAATCCAGAATCCAGGCCCAAGCCCCAGATCCTCCAAGCCCAGGCCCCAGACCCCAGGCCCCCAGGCCCACCCCAATCCAGGCACCAGACCCCAAATCCAGGCCCAGTCCCAAATCCAGGCCCAATCCCAAATCCACGCAGGCCCCAAATCTACTTCTTCAAATCCAGGCTCCAGACCCCAGATCCGGGCCTGGGCCAAATCCAGGCTCTAGACTTCAAATCCAGGCTCCAAGGCCCAGTCCCAAATCCAGGCGCCAGGCCCCTAATGCAATCCAGGCACGCCCCGCCCCAAATCCAGGCTCTAGGCCAGTCCCAAATCCAGGCCCCCAGGCCCCAAATCCAGGCCCCAGGCCCAGCCAGTCCAAATCCAGGCCCCAGGCACCAAAAATCCAGGCTCAAATCCACCAAATCCAGGTCCAGGGCAAACCCAAATCAAGGTCTCAGGCTCCAGGGCCCCAGGCCCCAAATCCAGGCTCCAGACCCCAAACAAGCTCCAAATCCAGTCTCCAGACCCCAATCCAAGCCCCAAATCCAACCTCCAGACCCCAAATCCAGGCCCAGACCCCAAATCCAGGCCCAGTCCCAGAGATTTGGAAACATGGTTCGCAAAAAAAAACGTTTCGTTCAAAACGTTTCGTTCAAAACGTTTCGGTCAATATTAAATGGGACCCAAACCCTTAACAATTTCTATAAATCCTAAATCCGAAACCCCAAATCCTAAATCCTCAAGAAAGTGATAAATAGAAATTGCTTGTCCTCGTTTGTAGTCACCGCTACGGCCCAATACGCCGATGAAAAATTGAACGAGCTTCTTGATAAACAAATTTCCTTACAAGCTTGTAACCGCCGTTACGGCTTGTCCTTGTTTGTAGTCATGGCTACGGCCCAACATACCGAATAAAAATTGCCAGGCACTTGAAATTTGCAGAGTCTGTACCATACAAAGATATGAAGTTCATGGGTGGACGTTGGCGTTACAAACTCACAGCGTCCTTGAAATTTGCAGTGTCTGTACCATACAAAGATACGAAGTTCATGGGTGGACGTTGGCGTTACAAAGTTACAGCGTCCTTGAAATTTGCAAGCTCTGAAGCATGACACATTCCAGGCCGGAAATGTGTCATCTTGTCCGCCTTACAGAAAGAAGCATTTTGCTCTTGTCTGCGAAGAAAAAAGAAGTTTTCTGCTTTGGCCAAATCCGAAATGCGGTCCTGAAGGGTTCAGGGACACCCTTCAGATCCTGAAGGGTTTAGGACAACCCTTCAGGTCCTGAAGGGTTCAGGGAAACCCTTCAGATCCTGAAGGGTTTAGGACAACCCTTCAGGTCCTGAAGGGTTAGGGAACCCTTCAGATCCTGAAGGGTTTAGGACAACCCTTCAGGTCCTGAAGGGTTCAGGGAAACCCTTCAGATCCTGAAGGGTTTAGGACAACCCTTCAGGTCCTGAAGGGTTCAGGGACCCTTCAGATCCTGAAGGGTTTAGGACAACCCTTCAGGTCCTGAAGGGTTCAGGGACACCCTTCAGATCCTGAAGGGTTTAGGACAACCCTTCAGGTCCTGAAGGGTTTCCCTGAACCCTTCAGATCCTGAAGGGTTTAGGACAACCCTTCAGGTCCTGAAGGGTTTCCCTGAACCCTTCAGATCCTGAAGGGTTTAGGACAACCCTTCAGGTCCTGAAGGGTTCAGGGACACCCTTCAGATCCTGAAGGGTTTAGACAACCCTTCAGGTCCTGAAGGGTTCAAGGGTTGAAGGGTTTAGGACAACCCTTCAGGTCCTGAAGGGTTTCCCTGAACCCTTCAGATCCTGAAGGGTTTAGGACAACCCTTCAGGTCCTGAAGGGTTCAGGGACACCCTTCAGATCCTGAAGGGTTTAGGACAACCCTTCAGGTCCTGAAGGGTTCAGGGAAACCCTTCAGATCCTGAAGGGTTTAGGACAACCCTTCAGGTCCTGAAGGGTTTCATTGAACCCTTCAGATCCTGAAGGGTTTAGGACAACCCTTCAGGTCCTGAAGGGTTCAGGGACACCCTTCAGATCCTGAAGGGTTTAGGACAACCCTTCAGGTCCTGAAGGGTTCAGGGAAACCCTTCAGCACTTTAATGTCGCCTTCCCACACCACTAGGAAAATACAACAGTTCATATTGCTCCCACAGCTGATTTAATTATTTAAGGTTGTCGAGCTTAAACTTATTTTGATTCCTCCACCTGCACTTATGAATGGATTTGTTAACCTATTGTTTCGCTTATGACGGATGACCCATAGTCTTCCCAAGGCAAAAATCCCAGGACAGTTATCTGAGACGGATGACCCATAGTCTTCCCAAGGCAAAAATCCCAGGACAGTTATCTGAGACGGATGACCCATAGTCTTCCCAAAACAAAAATCCCAGGACAGTTATCTGAGACGGATGACCCATAGTCTTCCTAAGGCGAAAAACCCAGGACAGTTATCTGAGACGGATGACCCATAGTCTTCCCAAGGCAAAAATCCCAGGACAGTTATCTGAGACGGATTACCCATAGTCTCATAGTCTTCCCAAAACAAAAATCCCAGGACAGTTATCTGAGACGGATGACCCCTAGGCCCTAAACCCTAAAGCCCAAACCCTAGGCCCTAAACCCTAGGGCCCTAGGCCCTAACCTTAAACGACGAAGGGGTTGACCTTAAACGACGAAGGGATTAGGGTTTAAATTATCATATGAAATAGAGGTTTAGGGTTTAGGGTTTAGCCCTCTAGCCCCCCCAGGCCCCACAAGCCCCCCAGCAGCCCCAGTCCCAGCAGCCCCACCAGCCCCAGCAACAGCCCCCCACACTTTCGTTCAAAACGTTTCGTCAACAAGTTTTGGGGACTCAATTTCTATGATGGTTCGACCCCAGCCCAGCCCCAGCCCCCGCCCAAGCCCCAGGACGGTCAAAACGTCTCGCTCCAAAGTTTCGTTCAAAACGTTTCGCAGCCCCCCAACAGATTTGGAGACATGGTTCGCAAAAACAAACATTCGGTCAAAACGTTTCGGCGAAACGTTTCGTTCAAAACGTCTCGTTCAAAACGTTTTTGGGATCCAAACCCTTAACAATTTCTATCTGCCGTCAGAACTTTCGGTCAAAACGTTTCGTTCAAAACGTTTCGTTCGAAACGTTTCGCATGGTTCGACCCCAGCCCAGCCCCAGCCCCCGCCCAAGCCCCAGGACGGTCAAAACGTCTCGCTCCAAAGTTTCGTTCAAAACGTTTCGCAGCCCCCCAACAGATTTGGAGACATGGTTCGCAAAAACAAACTTTCGGTCAAAACGTTTCGGTCAAAACGTTTCGGCGAAACGTTTCGTTCAAAACGTCTCGTTCAAAACGTTTTTGGGACCCAAACCCTTAACAATTTCTATCTGCCGTCAGAACTTTCGGTCAAAACGTTTCGTTCAAAACGTTTCGTTCGAAACGTTTCGCTCAATACGTTTTTGGGACCCAAATATGATCCTGCATGCAGCTGCAACATGCACGTTCTTGAGAATTAGGATTTAGGGACAATTTCTACAGCCCCAGCCTGAGCCCCAGCCCAAATCCTGCCTATTGCCTTGGACTCAGGGATCTCCAGGAAGCGTAGTCCCGGCTGCCACCGCCCCCGCGGGTCACGGCAGGCAGTGTCGCGGGCAGTGCTGGCAGACGCCAATCGGCCAATGCTCGGGGTGCCTGGGTGCGCGCCGGGCGTCAAATGCCAGTGCACCGCTTGCGGATCACACAGCTGTCCAGGAGGTAGACTTCAGTCATCAGACGGGCAGAGCTAACAAGGCCCAAATTGAAGGCCACCCCATTGATCAAACGTCTCGCTCCCAAGTTTCGTTGAAAGTTTCGCAGCCCCCCAAGAAATTTGAAAACATGGTTCGCAAAAAAAAACTGTCGGCCAAACTTTCGGCCAAACTTTCGGTCAAAACTTTCGCTCAAAAAGTTTTTGGGACCCAAACCCTTAACAATTTCTATAAATCCTAAACCTTTTAATTAAATCCTAAATCCTAAACCTTAAATCCTAAATCCTAAATCCTAGATCCTGAACCCTAAATCTTAAACCCTAAATCCTAAACCCTAAATCTTAAATCTAGATTATAGAGCTGGTTGTCCTTTTCCGAAAAGGACAAGCGCGACTAAATATTGAAATCCGGAAGCTTAAGAGCAGCCACACGAAAAGAAAGGAGGGGACCTCGAGATTCGCAACCGGCCTTGTCTAAAAGGCACATTTTATGAACAGAATTTGTCACTTGAAAATCACCAGCAAAAATCCAAATTTCCGGAGGCTAAATCCTAAATCCTAAATCCTAAACCCTAAAACCAAAATCCTAAATCCTAAATTTTAAACCCTAAATCCTAAATCCTAAATCCTAAACCCTAACTCCCAAATCCTAAATCTAGGTTTTAGAGCTGGTTGTCGAAAAAGAAAGGAGGGAACCTCGAGATTCGCAACCGGCCTTGTTTAAAAGGCACATTTTATGAACAGAATTTGTCACTTGAAAAGCACCAGCAAAAATCCAAATTTCCGGAAGCTAAATCCTAAATCCTAAACCCTAAATCCTAAACCCTAATCCTAAATCCTAAATCCTAAATCCTAAACCCTAAATCCTAAATCCTAAATCCTAAACCCTAAATCCCAAATCCTAAATCTAGGTTTTCCCGGGGGTGTCCCGGGGCGTCCCGGGAAGGGCCTGGGACTCCGGTCCTGGGGCGTCCCGGGGGGGGCCCGAGACAATTGTTTCGGGGGGGTCCCGCGACTCCCCGAGACAACCCGGGACAATGTCCCGGGGAGGCCCTGGGACAACTGTCCCGGGGGGGCCCTGGGACAACTGTCCCGGGGGGGCCCCGGGACAAGCGGAGTTTGCGTATGAGAAGTTACTACCTAGACGCTGAAGCCTGCAGGCATTAATCCTAAACCTAGAAGTAAACAACCCTAAACCCTAGAATCCTAAACCCTAAATCCTAGAATCCTAAACCCTAAATCCTAGAATCCTAAACCCTAAATCCTAGAATCCTAAACCTTAACCCTAGAATCCTAAACCCTTAACCCTAGAATCCTAAACCCTAAATCCTAAAATCTAACCCTAAATCCTAGAATCCTAAACCCTAAACGGTAAAATCCTAAACCCTAAATCCTAGAATCCTAAACCCTAAACTGTAAAATCCTAAACCCTAAATCCTAGAATCCTAAACCCTACATCCTAAAATCCTAAACCCTAAACCCTAAAATCCTAAAATCCTAAATCCTAGAATCCTAAACCCTAAATCTTAAAATCCTAAACCCTAAATCCTAGAATCCTAAACATTACCCTAAATCCTAGAATCCTAAACCCTAAACCCTAAATCCTAGAATCCTAAACCCTAAATCCTGAATCCTAAGCGCCCTCCAGAGTCAATGGTTCACGGTTTGGGGTTACTCTTTAGCTACGCTAAAGGTGGTCTGGATACGGCCAGCCCTTAATTGAGTTCGGACGTTGTCGTAAGCAAGGCCACGTTCGTTGGCCTGTCCAGGACAGGCGGCGAGGCTTAACCCTCGCCTTTCCGTCTCTCTTTCCGTATGGGCGCTCGGGCTGTTAGGCCCTCGGCCGAGCGCTCGGGGCCTGTCGTTCGACGGTTTCGGCCCCTCGCTTAGTTTAGGGTTGGCTTTGGGGGGTTAATAGAGGGGCCTGAATAATTAGAATAGGGTTCCTTTACAGGGGTTACTATAGGGGTTACTATAAGGCATCTATAAGCGTACTATCATATAGGGGCCTGAATAATTGGAATTGGGTTTTGGGTTTAGGGTTTAGGGTCAAGGGCTACTACGGTTGATGATATAAATCCTGCATTACCTTAAGGACCCTACCCTATGGGAATTATCGTCTATTCCTTATTCTGGGCAATGCAGGATTCATATCATCAACAGTATAGGCGCCTTAATAATCAGAATAGGGTTTTGGGGCCCAGTATACCATTATTTAGGGTTTGCCACGCCCTCTTCTTTCTACGGCTATGACTTATGGTTTCTGAACTTAGCCCTACACAGCAAGCTTTAAACCTTGAAACCAAACCCCCTAAACCCTAGACCCCTAAATCCCAAAACCCCAAAACCCCGAAACTTTGAGTCTTCACCGGCTGTCAAGCTCTCCGCCTGCAGCGACTCCGCACCCTCGGCTTGCCGGGAGGGCTTCACCTTGGCTCGAGGATTCCAGGAATCAAGGTGTAGCGTGCAAGTTTTGTTTTTTTTGAACGCCTTTTTCCAACTGCAGAAAAGCGTGCAGGGTTTAGGGCTCAGGGTTCAGGCCCAGTGCAGCGACCCTGCCCAAGGTAGGCTTGCACAGCACATTATCACTCAGCATGCTCACCCCGATTGACAATTTCGGTGGCTGCCGTCGCAGATACAAACATCGGAAGTTTCCTTCTCTATTTGGGTGGTTGTCAAAACTACGCAAGATCCCATTTTGGGTACCCTAAATAATAAGTGCCGTATTATAATAAGGACCCAAAAAGGGACCCTAATATTTCAAGGAGTCGGCACGGTTTAGGGCTTCGGGTTCAAGGTTTGGGGTTTACGGAAAACCCAAAACAACTCCAGCGTCCGGGAGGTGCATGTTACGGCCAGTAAAGAAACTGTTTTAAAAACCCCTCCATCCGCAAAACTAAGCCTGACTCCTATATAAGTCTTAAACTTAGCTTAATTCCTATTTAAGGCTTAAAGTTAACCTGATTCCTGTATAAGTCTTAAAGTTAACCTAATTCCTGCATAAGTTTGAAAGTTCAGGGTTTAGGATTTAGCAATCCACTGCTTAGCAGCTTAGCACTGCCCGACTGAAGCCTGGAACTGCCAAAGCCCTAATGTAGAGGCCTTAATAATTAGGTTAGGGTTTTGGGAGGTTATATAATACAACAGTTATAGTAGACCACCCCCAAAGTAGTGTTGGTGAATATTAAGGCCTCTATATCAAATCCTCCTTCATTGACTCCCGAATTGCTTGCAGACCGGGCTGCATACACAGGCCACGTTTCCACATTGTCCGGGAGAGTCACCTCCAGAGTTTTGGGTTTTAAGCGGTCTTCCGGAAAGGGAGTCTAGGTTAAATGTTGTCCTGCTACACTGCGTGTTTAGAGTTTAGGGTTTCGCGGCGTGGTACAAAGGCCTAAGATAGCAGAAAAAGGCTTGAAAGCTCTGTACTATGCATGAGCAGAGAACTTGTACTGTACTGTTTTTAGGGCCTGTGAAGAAATGCTGGAGTGGTTAGTCCGACCTCGACAATGTGAATATCAATTTTAAGGCTTGCCTGAAAAGCGGTCCAGGGGGCTCAAGGTTTCGATGGGATGGGCTTCGGTTGTGGATCCTTTAGGGCTTTCATAGTCTGTAGGGCTTTCGTACACCCTACGGCATACGCTCCCGCAACTTTCGGCGCAGTGTGCTTGTTGTGTTTTTGAAGGCGGTGGTTGGCGATTTCGGTGTGTAGGAGTACTAACAGTAGGCATTGTTGAAGTCGAAACTGTTGTGGATGTGGCCTTCACCTAAGCTATAAAATCAATGTTGTGGAACCCTCTGCATCCTCTTGGCTCCTAGACTTACGCACGGTTTGTAGCTTGAGGGCGGCCTGGGGTTTCCTCACGGCCTTTTCTGAGCGTGCTGATGCAGTCAGGTGAGTTTTTGCATGTGCATATATTTATCTCTAGAGAGAGAGAGAGAGAGAGAGAGAGAGAGAGAGAGAGAGAGAGAGAGAGAGAGAGAGAGAGAGAGAGAGAGAGAGAGAGAGAGAGAGAGAGAGAAGAGAGAGAGAGAGAGAGAGAGAGAGAGAGAGAGAGAGAGAGAGAGAGAGAGAGAGAGAAAGAGAGAGAGAGAGAGAAAGAGAGAGAGAGAGATTTATATGTATGTATTTGTACCTTTACGCGCATGTGCATGTGTATATGTTTTCGTGTATACATGTAATTCAAAATTTCTATGTACCTGTATATGTATGTATGTATGTATGTATGTAAGCAGCCAGACAGGCAGAGGAAGGGAGTCAGGGAGGTGTAGGTATATGTGCATGTGAGCGTGTGTATGACTTTGTGTATTTGCGTTTGTACAGGCTACAACCCCCAACCCCAAACAGTGGCCCAGAGTGAACGTAAACCCGAAACCCTAGACCCCTAAGCCCTAAACCCTCTTGGGATTCTCTGGGACAAGCCACGCGCCACTGGCGCCGAAGTTCCATCAGCTCGGCTATCGGTCGGAACTCTTTGGCCTCATCAGAGGTACAGTGCTGGAGCAATATAGGGGCTTCAATACTTAGAATCGGGTTTGGCACTCGTTATACTATACTTATAATAAGGAACCCAAGAATGGCGAGGGCACAAAAGCACGTAGCCGCCCGAATGAACGTTACATGCTCCAGGCTTGGCGAGAACAAATACGGGTCCCTTTGTGGGGTTCAGGGTAGAGGGTATACGAGCCCATACGACAAGGACAAAACCATGTAGGGCTCTCAACTCGGTCCCCCCCCCTTTTGCTGAAACCCTCAACTCAACTCCTATTCCCAAAGCCCAAAATCCTTAAACCCTAAACCTTAAACCCCTAAAGACACTAAGCCCTAAACCCTAAACCCTAACCCCTAAATCTTAAACCCCTAAACCCTAAACCTTAAACCTCTAAAGCCCCTAAGCCCCAAAGCACCGTCCACTCTGCTCTGCAGCCCGGAGTCGGGTGGCTGAAGCTTGAAAGGCTGCTGCCCCATGTTCACCTATACTGAACTAAATATGAACCACAAAAAGGAACTACTATGGGGCCTTAAGGTAACTATACTGAACTTAGAACCCTAGCAAAAACTATAATTTTAGCTGTTTCTTAGGGATTATAATAGCCAAAAATCAAAAAATTGTTTCCAAGTACCCCTAAGTCACGGTCATGGCACCCTTGTCCCCCGGTGACAGCAGCGCCTGAGGTTTAGGGTTTAGGGCTTCGGAGGCCTCGAAAGGTGGGATGAAGGTAGGTGGGATATTCCCAAATAAGAGCCCTTATATAAGGGATCCTGAATCCTACCTACCTTCATCTTTTGAGGCCTCCGAGGGCTCAGGGTCTAGGCTTCAGGGTTTAGCGCGAAGGATTCAGGATTCGGGATCTCCTTGGGCGTTGCCGCTTTGAGGCTCGGAGTTCTCTTCAGCTGTACCACCGCCAGCTCACTCAAGAGTGAGGGCTCGGTTTCACTGAGCGCACGTGGCGAAACTTGGTCTAATCCACTTCGCTCTGCTCTAGTATTTAAGGCTTGGGGTTTAGGGTTTAGGGTTTAAACGAGCACCTCAAACTTCGCGCAACCCCCATCTACCCTGATTTGGGGGGTTCCGAAAATAAGGGACCCTAATATAGTACCCTATATAATAGGATCCTTATATTACAAGTAAGGTACCCCTAATTTTCGGAATATCCCATGCGGGCTTGCTTCGACTTAGCATGCCGTTTAGATTCTGATCATGCACACTTTGTCGGCTAGGTGGCTTAAGTCGAACAATGGCGCCCTAGTAAAATCCTGGCGTCACCGGAATAACCTACTTGGAGGGTCGGGGGACTTAGTAAGTAGGTAGTAAGTAGACTTATAAGTACCCTAAAAGGGACCCTACTTGGGGTTATGGTACTTATAAGTCCCTAAAATAACCCGTTTCTAAGTCCCCCGACCCTCCAAGTAGAGTCCTAGAGTCCTCAACCCTACAATGAAATCCTCGACTAAACCCCCAAACCCACTCCCGTGACTTTGGGTCCAGGGCTCAAGCGCTCTATGGCACTCTGGCCTCAAGCCACAAACGAACCCTAAAACTCTAAACCCCGCAACCATTTCCGGCCCGAGCCGCCACCAGGGGCAAACCCACTTCGGAAGGCAACTCCTCGGCTGCCAGCTGCAGAAGCGTCTCGAAGGCAGGCTTGTCCTCGGTCAAAGCTCTAAGTTTAGGGCTCGGACTTTGGGGGATTTAGGGCTCCCGGGGGATTTAGGGCTTCCGGGGGATTTAGGGCTTAAGGGTCCCGGGGGATTTAGGGCTTAAGGGTTTGAGAGCTGTAGAAGTTGCGGAGTCAGGGTTGAGAGGGTTTTGGGTTTAGAGCTGTAGGGCTAATAGGGTCTAGGGCTTAGGGTTTATGGCTGTTTAGTGTTCTGGGCTTTGGGAAAGTATGCATGTCCTCAGCACCGTCAAAGCCCTGAATGCATTTCGCTTAGCTTGTGTATGTCTCTAGCTGTGCTTGTACGTGTTAGCTATGTGCATCGTGCTGCACTTGCTATTGTAGAGCATTCCGCACCCTTTACTACATTCCGCTACATCACAGCGCGGTTGAGTATGCTGTACTCCGAAACGCGGCCGAGCAACCACTGTTGCCACCCTGAGCTGCAGGTGATTTTCCGATTAGTGGCAAAGGCAGGCTCTAGTAGAGGCGTTCTTTCGTCAGGTGTTCCGGCGTTCTTTCGTCAGGAGGACTGGCTCAGGGTGCAAGGGCTGAAGAGTTGGGGTTACTGTTGAAATCAAGCAAAGTCCAACCTCCTCACGATCAACTTTGGGTAAGCACGGGCCAAGCTATCACAGAGGTGAGAGATCTTGGGACCCCAAGCAGCCCATCATCAAACCCTCAATCGTAAACCATAAACCTTAAATCCCAAATCCTTAACCATAAACCCTCTGGCGAATCCACACCTGTAAATCCTAAACCCTCAACCCTAAATTAAACCCTAAACCGTAAATTGAACCCTAAACCCTGAAACCCGTCCGTTCTGGGCGCCCCTGCTGCACAGAGCCGGCGTCGCAGTCCACGGCGACACACAGGACGATGCCATCCTTCCAAGCGGTACCTGGTGGCATTTAATGTAGGAACCTGATTAAGAAACCCTGGCCCCATAACCTCAACAAAATAGGATTCATAAAAGGAGCCCTAATAAAGACCCAAGGTTTCTTAATCAGGTTCCTAGATTAGGGCATACGTGAACCCCAAAGAACCTACCTTTTTTAAGAACTTATACAAAGAAGTCCTATTGGGGAACCCCCAAAAAGGTAGGTTCCGTGGGGTCCGGGTAGGGCTTAGGGCTTAAGTTCAGGGCTGGGTTTTGTGCTATGAGCTTAGGGCTTCGGGGGAGCTCGGGGCTTCGGGTTTAGGGCTTCAGGGTTGAGGGTTTGGGGCTTGCGGTTCAGGGCTGGCTTCGATACTGGGCCTCTTCTTGAGGTTAGGGCTTCGAGTTAGGAGTTCTAGTGTTTCCCTGCATAAAGGACCGGGGGACACAGTAAGTAGGACTCGAAGTCAGCTAGATTCATCACTACATCTATCTCTAAGTAAGGTAAAAACCGGCAACCTCAATCAAGGCATCTATAAGTATGCGTCAAACCCTAAACCCTAAACCCTAAATCAGGCACTATTCCTAGACTGCTCACGAGCCTGGGCTCCTAGACCCTAACCCCTGAAACTCTAAAACCCTAAAGCCCTAGGTATACTTTGGGTTCGAGGCGCCAAACCCTAAACCCTAAACCCCCTAAACCCTGAACCCCCTAAACCCTAAGCCCCTAAACCCTAAACCCCCTAAACCCCAAACTCCCTAAACCCTATAAGCCCCCTAAACCCTAAACCCCCTAAACCCCCTAAACCCCTAAACTCCTAAACCCCCTAAACCCCTAAACCCTGGAGCTTTCAGGGCCTTAAGCCGTGCACCGAGGCGCTCTTACCGTCGTCCTGCCCACCGTGGCGGCAAGCGCCGTTATGGAGATAGGCCCAGGTCCCCAAGTCCTCCCCCGGCGCGTAGTCGTCGTCCTTGGGGGGCAGTTCAACGATCTAATGTGGGAACCAGATTTTGAAACCTTGAGCCTTTTGTTAGGGTTCCTTTAAAGGGGTCTATAGGGGCTACTATAAGGGATCTAGAAGGGTACTGTAGGAACCTGATTAAGAAACCTTGGGCCTAAGGGTTCCTTTGAAGGGGTTTACAAGGATTACTATAAGGGATCTATAAGGGTACTATGATAATGTAGGAACCTGATTAAGAAACCTTGGGCCTTATTCGGGTTCCTTATATTATAAGTCCTACTATTTTGGGGGTGATAGGCCCAGGGTTTCTTAATCAGGTTCCTACATTAGCCCTTCAAAACCCTCTACGACCCCAAACCCCAAATTATAGTATAACGGGCCCCACAAAACCCTCTTCTAGGTATGGGCTACACTAGACATTAGTGTTTGAGGTTCTGGGGATTAGGGATTCACTCGGGGCTGCAGGGCTTAGGAGCATCTCGAGAGCCATGTTTGCGCTCTCCCGCTCGAGCACAAACTGAGCGTGAAGCGTTGCGGACTGTCTTTGGGGTCTAGAGGCTTCGGGGTTTAGGGTTTAGGGGTTTAGGGGTTTAGGGGTTTAGGGTTTAAGGTTCAGGGTTTAGGGTTTAGGGTTCAGGGTTTAGGGTTTAGGGTTTAGGGTTTCAGAGAATCAGGGGCCTGTGAGGAATGCTGAGTAAGGGACCTGAATATTTCGTCAAGCACGAAATCCCATACCTACAAGCCTGAACACTCGCGTTCCTGGAGCCCGACAACTGCGCCACACAGTCTGCATCGGAGCATCTCTGCTCTAACTATTTCAGGACAGTTGACCATATAGGGACAGTAAAGTAATAGCAACCCTCACAATAGCAGCAGCACCAGCAGCAGCAGCAGCAAGGCTAACGCTACGAGTGACATTAGTTTTAAAAAGTCTTTTAAACCCGGGAACCCTAAAAGCCTTAAAGCTTTAAGCCGTAAACCCTACAAGCCTAAAGCAGCACAACTCTAATACTCTGAAACCCTAAACCCTAAACCCTAAAACCCTAACACACATGAACCCTGAAGTCCCAAAAACCAGCTGAGGGTCGGCGTTCTGCAGCGCGAGGCCTAGCAGCCCACCATCGCCCGACTTCTCCACGGTGACTTCGAAGTAGACCTCTCAGGATTTGCGGGGTTCCTTCATGGGTTCTTGAAGGGGTGCTGTGAGAACTATCTAAGGGTTCTGTAAAACTGTTGTGAGGCTGCCGGAATCTCGAAGTAGACGGTTTCGGATTCAAGACTCCTTTGAAGGGTCCCTTTGAGAGTTGCAGAAGGGCTGCTGCAAAGGTTCTGTACTAGGGTGTTTGGCTTTGGGATGTTTTGGTGCATATCAGGGTTGCACCAATCGGATTCTACGTGTTGCTGTTTTGGCTTGGGGTTCTTTCTGCTTGGGCGTTTAGGGTAAGGGATATTCAACTTGCTCGTGGCTGTTGATAGCAGGTCGTCTTAAGCTAGTTCAACCTCTACATTATCTAGTTCCAAGCACAGCAGGTGTTGCCTGACGGAACCGTAAAATAAAACAACATCCATTTGGAGGTTTGCGGCTTTCCTTTTCTCTGTTCAAGAGTCGAGGGCTGGATTTTTTGGGGGTGTAAGCCTTAATTCTCCGGTTCACCCTTAACCCGAGTACCCCGCTTTCAACACTCCGAAACCCCACCTTTCCGGAGAGCTTGAATCGGTCCAGCGCCGCAACCTCCATCTGCTTTCGCTCATCTTCGTCCATGTCCTGGCTAAGGACTTCATTGAGTTAAAGCCTACGGCAACCGACAAAACAGGATCACTTTGGCAATGAGACAACGTGCTTTTCATGAACAAGCGTATCTAGCCACACACGTCGAGCGAAACGAAACATGAAACCCGAATTAAACCCTAAACTCCTAAACTCCTAAACCCTAAACCCCCCCATACCCCAAACTCCTAAACCCTGAACCCCTAAACTCCTAAACCCCCAAACCCTAAACCCCCATACCCCAAACTCCTAAACCCTGAACCCCTAAACTCCTAAACCCTACACTCCAGTTTCTCCAGGGTTTGGGCCCGCAGCCTCAGGGTTGGAGCTTTTACGGGCAGGGTTTAAAAGGTTCCTTGAAGGGTTCTCAAACGGTTCCTGTCAGGGCCCTATACTCACTGGCCCAAAACCCAAGGAAATAAAAGTTGAAACTTTCAGAATCGACTACCTTATAAGAACCCCAAAAGTTGAAAAGTTGAGTTTCAAATGGGAGATTCCGAAAGTTTAGGGTTTAGGTTTTGGGGTCCTTATAGTAAGGATCCTACTTTTTAGGGTACTACAATAGGGCCCCCTATTTTCGGAAAATTCCCAAATGGTTCCTGTCAGGGCCCTATAAGGGTTCATCGCATAATGGGTTTAAAGGGTTCCCAAGGATCACTGCCTCCGGGGGTGTTGGTTCCTTGACGGGTTCTACTAGGGTTCCTGTAGGGCTTCCGGTGAGGATTCATTGTATAATGGGTTCTACCAGGGTTCCTGCGAGGGTTCATTGTATAATGATTCCCTTTAAAGTAACAGCCAGAAAGTTGGAATATGATTATCCTAAACCCTTTATGGTAAATTACAAGGTATCCTACCCTGAAACCATATTCCCCAACTTTCTGAAGTTCCCTTTAAGGGTTCTACAAAACTTTCAGGCTGAAAAATCTACAGCTCAGGTTGAGCTTCTTGTCGCGCGCGCGCTCTTGAATTCACATCTTTGCCCTCTATGTGGGTGGTTGTTAAAATTAGGGTCCCTTTTTTGGGTCCCTATTATAGTGCGGCACCCTAATATTTAGGGTACCCAAAAAGGGACCATAATTTTGACAGCCACCCATGTAGTGGTAGGAGGAGAAGGAGGAGATGGGGGAGTACAAGTAGGAGATGGGGGCCTAAACCCTAAACCCTAAACCCTAACCTTAGGTACTGCCCCCATACATTAAGGCTCTATACTAGGGCTACTATGAAGGTCCCAATATATCTATACGTATGAATACTATTCAACTGTTACTGAATGGGGGCCGTACCCAACCCTAACCCCTACTTGGAGGGTCGGGGGACTTAGTAAGTAGGTAGTCAGTAGACTTATAAGTACCCTAAAAGGGACCCTACTTGGGTTATGGTACTTATAAGTCCCTAAAATAGCCAGTTACTAAGTCCCCCGACCCTCCAAGTAAACCCTAAACATGGGGGCTCGGAGTGTCGAGGCTCATGGTTCGGGTTGGCGGGCTGGGGTTTTGAAGACTGTGGTCGGCCGTAATATCGGTGCTTTAATAAGTGGACCAGCGTTTTGGCGATTGTTAAAGCGCCTCTTGTACCCCAAAAAAAGTATTGGTAATTATTAAGGCCCCTCTTGTAAGGCCTGACTGGGATGCAGCAAAGCTGCGTTCTTGGCAACGTTCTGCTTCTCGCAGCGAGAGCAGACGACGACCTCACAACCTTCTCATGCCATGTCGATGTAAGTTGTAAGGATAATTGCCATCGTGAGTGCAATCCTACAACCACCAGCATCACTGTCGTCATCATCGAACTCGTCATCGAAATAGCGATGCTCGTCGATGCCATCTTCATCATCTTAAGCAGAATCGTCTGGCAACACTCCACTGACCATAATCATAATGCAGGGACCTTATTCATTGGAACAGGGCTTTGGTGTATATTTGCACAAGAGCCAGCTTACAGCCTCAGGCCTGGTCCTCAAGGCCAAGTCCAGCATCGCCTAATCTTGGGGCCTTAGTAATAAAAACAAAGCTACCCTAACCCACCAGAACCTACTTTTTTGTAGGGTCCCCCACAATTCCATATTAGGGTTTATAGTAAGGGCCTACAAAAAAAGCAGGTTTTGGTAGGTTCAGGTATCGGGCCTCTATATTCTACGATGAGTACTCTGAAGGAGCTCTTCGGCCAACTGTTCTGATGCTAATTATTAAGGCCCTAGAATAGCCTACAGTAGAAGCCAGAAAGTTGGAATATCATTATCGTAACCCCTTTAAGGTAAATTATAGGGGATCCTACCATTAATCCATATTCCAACTTTCTGGAGTTCCCTTTATAGCTTAGTTTACAGAAACCCGAGATCCCGAAGTGGAGCCTGAAGCTCCGGATCTAGATGGGAGCTTCCGAAAATGAGGGGTACCTTATTTGGGGATCCCTCATAATAAGGATCCTACTACTGACGGTACTATATTAGGGTCCCCTATTTTCGGTAACTCCCATATGAAAGCTCCAAAACCCGCGCTCAAGAACAAATAAGACCAAACAACACCAGTGAAAGCTCTCGCCCGTCAGGGTTTAGGGTTTTGGATTTTGGATTGGTTTTGGGTTTTGGATTTAGGGATAAGCTAGGCTTCAACTCTTTAACTATGTCTCTGTGCTTTTCCGGCGGTGCTTGGGCTTCGAAGTTCCGGACCAAAACGACCCGGGTTTGGGGTTTAGGGTTTGGGGTTTAGGGTTTACATAGGGTTTAGGGTTTAGGGTTTAGGTAAGTGGCGTCCGCAATACCAGTGAGAGCCACTCACCTCGCGGCCACAGCGCTCACCTGGAAGTGTCAGAAGGGAACCTGAATACTATAAGGGCCGCCCTTAACGGTTTCGAGGGTCATTCGTAGCAGACATTGACATACTGAGTCCCCTAATCCTTCGAGCCGCCACACCCTAGACCCCAAACGCCTAAACCCCTAAACCCTCAAACCCCTGAACCCCCAAACCCCGAAACCCCTAAACCCAAACCCCTAAACCCCTAAACCCCTAAACCCCCAAACCCCTAAACCTCTAATAACCCCAAACCCCAAGCCCCTAAATCCTAAACCCCAAACCCCAACCCTGTCAGCGAGGCACACTCCATCTCGTCCTCGTAGTCGTCCGTGCTCTTCTTGCTGCTTAAGACGTGCTTACTGGAGCCTCGGAGCATCACGGTCTGAGCTTAGGGCTTACGGTTTAAGGTTTAGGGTTATGAAGGGTTTGGGGGTTTGAGGGCATACGGTTTAGGGCTTAGGGCCATTATGGGTTTAGGGGTTTAAGGGCTGGTTATTGAGGGTTTAGGGGTCTAAGGGCTTACTTAGGGTTTAGGGGTTTAGGGGTTTCGGGATTTAGGGATTTGGGGGCTAGGTCCCTGGTTTATGGTCTGGGGTTCGGGTGCTAAAACGGCGTTACAAGCGTTACATCTACAGTTCTGTAAGGGCTACATAGCGGCTGGTGTGAGAGTTAGCACGTAGGCTTCTAGGGACTCTGAGACAAGCCGCAATGCTATGTCCTTATTGTAAAGACCCCTTAACGTGACAGACCTAATTTCAGAACACTCCACGGGCAACAATCGTCGAACCC
The DNA here is from genome assembly GCA_905221615.1 of Symbiodinium sp. CCMP2592. Classification (NCBI taxonomy): domain Eukaryota; class Dinophyceae; order Suessiales; family Symbiodiniaceae; genus Symbiodinium; species Symbiodinium sp. CCMP2592. Next base: position 1,488,053 of record CAJNDT010005112.1, read on the forward strand.
CATCAACAAGGCGGCCTACCACTAACAAACGAACACACGGTGACCCAATGAATCCCAGGAGCACATGGGCTTGCCCTTATTCTTGAGGCCCTGTGCCGTGATGCGGCAGCCGGAGGCACACTTCGTAACCTGAACGCTTGAGGTTCGGGGCTCAGGGCATTTAGGGCCTGGGCTTCGGGGGTCTCGGTGTTCGTGTTAGGGTTTGGGGCTTGGGGTTAGATGGGTTTAGGGATTTAAATTGTCCTGCGAGTGCAGGTTGTTGCATGTATGTGGGTGTACTCAAGTCTCTGCATCTACAAGCCACCCGCTCCGATACCTGAATGTCCCAACACCCTAACCCAACAGCCCTGAAACTTAGCGCCAAAACCGGACCGTCCACAACCTGCAATTTCCAATTTCACAGCGTCATCCGCGAAGCCCGAAACCGATCCAGGCAAGGCTCAAACGTGGGGTTTCACCAAAAGCCTACATGGAAAACAAGAAGACAAGGAAACGTGAACCTTGGTGGATGGTCTGGGGCTTGAAGTTTAGATGGGAGTTTCCGAAAATTGGGGGTACCTTATCTTGGGGCCCTTATAATAAGGATCCTACTATTTAGGGTACCATATTATGGTCCCCTATTTTCGGAAACCCCCAGAGTGCAGGTCCCAGTGGCCAACGGCGCTTCGCCCGTCAATTTGGGCTCGATGAGCTTCTCCAGGACCTGTTTGCACAGCTTCTCACGAGTCTTCTGTTTGCTGTAGGGTCTCATGTAGGAGCCTGATTAAGAAACCTTGGGCCTTTATTAGGGTTCCTTATATGAACCCTACCATTTTGGGGTTATAGGTCCAGGGTTTCTTAATCAGGTTCCTACATAAAGGTCTTCCTCGCCCTTTTGCGAGCATGTGAGGCGGCGTGTGTTTGCCGCTGGTTTTAAAGGGATCCTAAGGTTCCAGGTTTAGGGTTCAGGGTTTAGGGTTTAGGGTTTAGGGTTTAGGGTTGAGGGTTTAGGGTTTAGGGTTTAGGGTTTAGGGTTTAGGGTTTTAGGGTTGCGGCTTTCGTCATACTTCCGATGTCGCCTTACAGGCACATGAGTTGATGTCCTATACTGTTCGCACGGTTCTCCATGTGCCAGAGTTCCAGAAGCCGTATTAATCCTGAAGCCCACGCGCGACCCTAAACCCTAAAGCGGGTCCTGTTGACCCTGACTCGCAATTTACAAGATTCTATTCCTTCATGGGGCCTTTTTCGTCCTTGCTCGCACTTCATTATCAGTTTCCTCTTAGAGTAAGCGGTTCTTCTGGTAAAAGACATAAAACCTAACATATTCCGATATAACCAAAACTGCTTGAACCCTATGCGCACGTATCACCCAACTAGGCGCAGGGTTTTGGGGTATGTTGTCGTCTAGTTTAAACAAAGAAACTCATAATTTTACGATTGATACTATTACGAATTCTTCCCATCACTTTGTTGTAATTAGGGTAAGGAACCCAGGATTGCACTGTTAATGCCAACTCTACTTCTTCCCACTCCTATGTTCGCACACCCCCTTCAGCTGAGCGGCCGTAGCATCGACTCGGGTCGCAGACCAGGTCCCTGAGATCTCGTTAGCATCGAGGGACCACCAAAAGCCTGCCAGCTTTGAGCCACTTTGGTGTTTGGGGTATCCTACGCCCTAAAACCGAAAACTCTAAACCGACCTTAAGACTAAAGCCCCAAAGCCCTAAACCCTAAGCCTAGGGTTTCGCGTGTTGTTTGGATCTGGCTGCATTTCGGGTCTTGGGTTCTGAAAACAAAGGCTTCGAATTTGTGGGTTTTCGCGATCCGTACGCTCTGTCTACGAAAGCCCTACAAACCTCTACAAAAACCCGGCAAACTCTTTTTGTAAAAGCTGACTCGTCATCTATGGAACCACCGGAATCCCTAAACCCTAAACCCTGATCCCTAAGCCCTAATCCCTAAACCCTAATCCCTGATCCTTAAACCCGAATCCCGAAACCCTAATCCCTCAAGCCTAAACCTTCAACCCTACACCCTAAACCACCCCCCCGCCCCCCCGCTCCCCTCAGGTCTCCGGAACCTGTGATCGTGGCCACTGCGCCGCCGCGACGATCGAGCTGACCCTCCAGCATAGCGCGGCCCTTCCAGCCGTTGACCTGCCCAGGGTCAACACACTAATCAGGGGCTTAGAAGTTCCAGAAAATGCGAAGTGACGATAGGTTTCGGTTTAGGGTTTAGGGTCTTAGGGTTTACGTTTTGGGGTTTAGGGCGAAGTGACTATAGGGTGTTAGCCTTTAGGGATGTTTGCTAGTGGGGGATGCGCGAAATGGGGCGAAGGCTAAGGACTTAGGGCTCTTGAGGGTTTACTTGGAGCGTCGGGGGACTTAGTAACTGGTTATCTTAGGGACTTATAAGTACCATAACCCCAATTAGGGTCCCTTTTAGGGTACTTATAAGTCTACTTACTACCTACTTACTAAGTCCCCCGACCCTCCAAGTAGGGATGGTGTTAAGGTCTGGGAGTCGCCATGAGTAAAATGAATTCGAGGGAGGTTTAGGGATGCTTCAGAGCTCGTGCTTTTGCCCTAAACCTGAAACCCTAAACCCCTAAACCTAAAACCCGACACTCTGAAACCTAAAACCCTAAACCCCCAAAACCCTAAACCTGAAACCCTAAACCCCTAAACCTAAAACCCTACACTCTGAAACTTGGCTGATGGGAGGCCAAAAAGGGGGGTTTAAGATTCTTGGGGTTGGGATTCCTTAATACGAACCCTATTATGGGAACCCTAATCCCTACTAAACCCCCATAGGCTAAAACCCCCTTTGGCCTCCTACGATTGAAACAGAAGTTGCAGGGTCGACAGCTTCAGGACTCTGCAACTCGCTCCTGGCTCTGAGTTCAGGGTTCAAGGTTCAGGGTTCAGGCTTTAGGGTTTAGAGTAAGAACCCATCTTTGTAAGGACATATATAAGGACATCATAATAAGGAACCCTAAAAAGGTAGGTTATTCAGGGTTACGGTAGGGTTTAGAGTTTAGGGGGTTTATCGTGTAGGACTTAGGATTTAGGGTTCAGGGCTTAAAGTTTAGGGCTTCGGTTTGGGGTTTAGGATGCTTTCCGGCCTTCAGATCTGGGCTCCTATACAACTGAGGCCCTCGCAACAACTAAGCAAAAAGCAACAAAAAACTAAGCCCCAAATCCAAAAAAAAAACTAAGCAAAGAATGAAAAAAAACTAAGCCCCAAATCAGAAAAAGAAAAAAAAAAAAGGGAAGCAGGCGCCTGGAGCCGCAGGGAGCGGCTCTTCAGGGAGCCTTCGACAAGGGCCTTGCTGACCTGCGGAAGACTTTTTCATTACGGAATTTAGACGAAGTTACCGTATCAGGGATCGATGGTACGGAGTAGGGCTTCCTGAAAACCCAAATACCTAAACCCTAAACCCTCAACCCTATTGCAGCTTAAATCTTAATCCTTCACCAGCACCCGCAAGAGAAAGGGATGCTGGAGTTTCCCGGCTTTGGAGGGTGCAGGGCTTGGGGTTTCGGGTTGAGGTTTGCAGGTTTGGGTTTAGGGCTCGTAGTTTGGCATTTGTTGTTGGCATTTGGAGTTTGGTGTTTGTGGTTAGCTGTTTGAGGTTTTTGCTAGAAACCTCTCTATCCCTTGACTAATGACAACTCGCCAGTCAAGCCCACTATGACTTCCAATGAAACGGATTGTGAGCTGCGGGAGGCCATGCATCTTTGAGCTGCGAGCCCTATAAACCTTGGAGAGAGAACTCGTTCAGGGTTCAGGGCGGGATATAGGCTGAGTCTGTAGGGTTTAGGTGTCAGGGCTTAATGCCCAGGCCTAGACCCTGAACCCTCAACCCAAAACCCTATACCCCAAACCCCTAAACCCCAGACCCTATACATCCCTTAAAGGATCCCTTAAAGGATCCCTTTTAAGCCCTCCAGTCCTATCCGAAGAAGTGACCTGCCTTCGGGCCCCCGTCGGTGCTTCCATTCTCCAGCTCGGGCCCTGGTCCAGATTAGGGCTGAGGGTTTAGGGGTTCCTTTAAAGGGATCTCTAAGGGTTCCTTTAAAGGGATCTATAGGAGTTCCCTGAGTTCCCTTGAAAGCATCTATAAGGGGTCCTTGAAAGGGATGTATAGGAGTTCCTTTAAGGGTTTTTTAAGGGTCCTTTAAGGGGTCCTCAAGTTCCGGGTCTAGGGCTTCGGGGGTTTAGGGGGTTTGGGGGGTTTAGGGCTGAGGGTTTAGGGGTTCCTTCAAAGGGATGTATAGGAGTTCCTTTGGAAGGATCTATAAGGGGTCCTTTAAAAGGATCTATAGGGTTCCTTTTAAGGGGATCTATATGGGTTTAGGGTTTAGGGGTTCCCTTAAAGGGATGTATAGGAGTTCCTTTGGAAGGATCCATAGGCAACTCAAGAGTCCTATCCTAGGCCTAACAGGGGACCCAGAGCCCCTTCAACCCAGAAGCCTCGTTGAATCTTACAGAGAGATCCGGGTTCAAGGGTTTAAGGTTTTGGGCTTGGGGTGTGTATTTGGAGAGGTTTACAGGGTAACTAGCTTTGCGCGGCTGACAGTCTCTTCCTGTCCTTCCTGTTCTGGGAGTCTTTTGAACACCTGCTGAAGTAAACACAGCAACGAAAAAAGTCATCAAAAGCTACGAGTGTGATGCGTGGCGTAGCACTTGCATCGGTTTGCAGTGGATCAAATGGATTTAGGCTTTGCGGTTTGGGGTTTAGGCTTGAGGGTTTAAGGGTTTGGAAGTTTAGGGTTTAGGGTTTTCTTAACCTTACTGCTGCGAAAAACTGCGCAGTAAACATGAACCGACCCTTCGTACCCTTAGCAGCACACAAAGCAGTGACCCACCCGGCCTTCCAGCAGGGCGCCGTGAACGGCACCCGACCGCGACTCGACCGCGAAATGGACCTCAAAGAACCCAAGAAACGATCACTACAACTCACGGAAAAAGGGCCTCTCATGGCAGGGCTTCACAGAGCTCCGCGCCGTCAGCCACATGGTGTAGGCATAGGCCTGCGCATCAGAAAACCAACAATGAAAGTCACCGTGCAAACGAAGATGACATCACTCATGACCTTTGACGACAAGGATGATGCCAAGTGATGACGATGCTGAAGGCAGTAGTGATGGGCCATTGTCGTGGTTTAACCGAAAAGTGCAAGCACAGGCAGGCCAGGGTCCGGGTTCAGGTTTGGGCGTTCAGAGGTTTAGTCGTCAACACTGTGCTGTGGCTTGTGCAGCTTTCTACTGACACCTTTACACCTTTAAGTTCAAGCCTGACTCAAGCTCTATACCGTAAACGCCCAAAAACCCACAAACACCAAACATCACCTCACTCAAGAGCCCCAAACATAAACCTTAAAAAACCTAAACCCAAACCCCAAAACCCGCAAACGTCGCGAGGACCCCCCCCCAATGTCCAAAGCTTCGCCCGTCTTGCCTGCGCCCCGTCCTGCAGGCCCACGGACACCTGGGTTCTTGTGCAGGAGCTGATAAGTCACCATAACTAGATGCGAATCGGTTTAGCAGCCCCCAGTTTTAAACTGTTTTAAACAGCAGGGGCTTAAAGTAGACGAGCCGCGCGCCTGAATCAGAAGTGCCATAGTCGGGGTTTTGTGAATCGAGGGTCTATACTACACGGACCTTAATACTTGATCCTCATAGTAGGCCTTATAGTGGCCTTTAGAGACCCCTTTCAAGGAACCCTATTCTAATTATTAAAGCCCCTACATGATGGTACCCTTATAACAATAGACCCCTTATAGTAACCCTCATAGTAGCCCCTTTAAAGGAACCCTATTCTAATTATTAAGGCCCCTATAGTACGTTAACCATGGCCCAGACACGCGCCAGAGACCAGCCAGGCGAGCGGACTCGTCCACTACGCGGGTGGCCGTCCAGCGACCCTCCTCAGCTCAACTTGGGCTTTCAAGGGTTGTGAGGGGTAGAGTTTAGGGTTTAGGGGTTTTAGGATTTAGGGTTTAGGGCCCAGCATATCTTTAAACTATCGGCCAGAAAACCCTTGTGGTTTTTATGCCCGTTGTGCAAACGCCGCTTGCATGAACTACGAACTTCGGCGCATCTGTCTGCACCTTAGGGTTTAGGGTTTAGGGTTTAGGGTTTTGGGGTTAGGGTTTAGGGTTTAGGGTTTAGGGTTTAGGGTTTTGGGGTTAGGGTTTAGGGTTTAGGGTTTAGGGAAAGCCTGGGCCACAAAAACACACACAACAATTGCAAAAAAAAATGGTAGCGATTGCACGTTAGTGATCGTCTCGGGGTAGTGAGGGTAGTACATAGTCCCAATACCGACTGCATCCTACATATATGTATATATATATATATATATATATATATGTGTGTGTGTGTGTGCACGTATACACACACAGGATTGAATGAACAAGTAAATAATGGTCGGGTACATGTAACAAAAAGATATACCTATATGTGAATAACTATGTGTGTACGTGTGTAAACGTGCGTGAACATATACATGTGTGTGTTTATACATATGTACAGAAGTGTGTTATTTACATATATATATATACATATATATATATATATATATATATATATATATATATGACCATATGCATATATATATATGTATATGTATATGTGTGTGTGGGCTTACCCAAAAAATGGAAAACATGTCGAACCGCAAGCATTCCTCCAAAAACCCTAGACCCTAAACCCCTAAACCAACTCCGAAGGCAGGCCAGGAAGCCGTGGCCGGCGGGTTCGTGCCCTCTGGCAGCTCCTCCCACCAAACGGGAGTTTCCGAAACTCAGGGGGTACCTTTAAAGGTATCCTCTAAGGGTTCCTTAAAGGGATCTATAAGGGTTATATAAAGGATTTAGGGTTTAGGGTTTAGAGTTTTCGAAAATTAGGAGTACCCTATTTAGGGGTCCTTGTAATAAGGATCCTACTATTTAGGGTACTATACTAGGGTCCCCTATTTTCGGAATGCCCCCCGTCAGTTTCACGCTCAGGGGCATAAGTAGAAATTCGTTCAAAGGATAATTGGAAGGTTACCAAAAGCTAAACACTAAACTAAGCACAAACATATGGGTGGTTGTCCAAATTATGGTCCCTTTTGGGGTCCCTAATATAGTACGACACCTCATATCTAGGGTGCCCGAAAAACGGCCATAATGTTGACAAGTGCTCGGTTCTCTAAAAGTTACGGTAGGAATCAGCTACTGTATTGGCTCTGTGGGATTTCGGGCTTAGCATTTGGGGTTTAGGGCCTAGGGCGGTCTTGGGCTGAAACTTCTTATGCCTGATCTCGAGTTTGCTTTTCACTGCTAGGATGGCCCGTTAAAGCCTCTGAAAATAGTCGTAAATAGGGTCCTATTAAGCCCAACAAGGGAAAATATAAAATGTCCCAAAGGCCTACCTAGACTGTCTGGGCCTCACATGACAGACCGGAGCTTGAAGAGCCTGCTTTAGGGTTCAGGGTTTAAGCTTTAGCGTTTAGGCTTTAGGGGTTTAGGGTCTAGGTTAGGGCCTAGGGTTTGCGGTTTAAGGTTTCGAGTTTAGGGCTGACGAATCAAAGTCTCCGCAGCTTCGTGGCTTCTTGTCTCGAGCCTACAACGATGCGGAAGATACTGGCCGAAAGGCACGTTCTTCCGAGGCTTTGCAAGGGCTTTGCGTAGGTGTCAAACAAGGGCTCTATGAATGATTTGCATCGCTCTGACTCTTTGTGTAGGCCCAATGTCGGCGCGACATGACACACAGATCTCTGAAATCCTGAAACCCGACACGACACAGGCCCAGTAACTACGTTACAACGCACCCTTTTTCTGTTGCTTCTCTGTCCGCAAAACCCAAACCACCCGCAGCCACCCTAAACCCTAAACCCCTAAACTCTAAACAGGTCCTCCTCCACCGGGTTCGCTGCACGCCACTCGCCCTTCAGAACGGCTGTGGTGTCCTGGGGCGGGTCAACAAATGCTCAACGATAGGTCCAGGCTGTATTTAAGGGTCCTTCAAGCCCTGTACAGGGCTGGTTACGTATTAGGGGCCTCTTTTTTGCAAACCGTACAATAAGCTGCCCGAGTTGACATTCAGGTATGGGCCGTCTTTTTATTAGAAGCTTACACAGTAACCTTTGAAAGGTCGAGGCTAGAGTCAGACCGGCTCCCACTTGTCGGGCATCATGGGGAACTCAAGGATAACCTTTTTGAGTTATCTAGGGATTATATAGGGACTATACTACCCAAAAAGAGGTTAAAGACTCTACTACTAGGAACCCTAAACCCTAAATCCCTAAACCCATAAAACCCAAAAAAAAACCTAAACCCTTTTAAGGAAAGGTTACCTACTCTACTACTAGGGGCTTGTCCGTTTTAGCCATTATCAGAAGAGTATAGGTCTCATGGGCTCCTGTTAAAGAACTTAACTTATAAGTTACCTAATAGGGATCTATAAGGGTTCCTTCAAGCGTTTAGGGTTTAAGGTTCTTGCTCGGGAACTTAAGTTGCCATAGTTTAGGGTCCTTTAAGGGTTCTATAAGGGTTTAGGGTTAAGGAACGTAACTTAAGTTACCTAATAGGGATCTATAGTTTTCACAGTATGGTTTCCGTAGTATGGTAACCTAAACTAAATCCCTTAACAAGAACCCAGTCTCATGGGATGCGACGTTTCAGGTCTGTCAATCTTGAAAACAGAAACTTGCCGAAACAATGGTACAATCTTCGCTTCAAATGGGTTTTAGGACCGACTTGCATAAAGCTTCGCGGAGTCAGGGGAAAAGCACTGTCTTTGCTTAAAACCTACAGGTTCGGATGGTTTCTCCTGAAAGCCTGGTAGCCTGATCTGCTGCTGAGCTGCACTTTCGTCCGTCACGGCACCATCAAAGCCTGGAGTGACGCTGGCAGCTGAGGGCTTCAGGGGTTTACATGGTTCGGTGTTTACTTGCAGGGGTGCTTGCGCTGTGAGTTATTGACTTTAGAGGTGTAGCAGCAAAAGTCCGTAACATTAGCGGCAGCAGTAGCAATACGGTAGTACCGACAACAGTGATTGGAGTAGGAGTACCGGAAACAGTAGGAGTGGGAGCGGGAGCAGGAGTGGGAGTGGGGGTGGGAGTGAAAATGGGAATGGGAGTGGGAGCATCGTGTTGTAGTGGCAGTAAGTGGTGGTAGTGGCAGCGGTAGCGGTAGCGGGATTAGCAGTGGGAGTGGGATGTCGCAGTGATAGCCGTAGCGGCAGCGGTAGCAGTGGCATTAGCAGGTGGTCCAAGTCGTAGTCGTCGTCGTGCCCGTAAACGTGGTTGCCGCGTGGTAGAAGTAGTGGCAATAGTGGTAGTAGTGGTAGTTGCACTGGCTCTATTAGTAACGGTAATGGTACTAAGATTCCATCAGCGTCTTGTCGTCACCATGTCGCTGGCAGTAGCAATGAAAGCTTCAGAAACAAGGCTTAGTGTCTGAAAAGAATCAACAAAGATAATGGAACAGCAAGTAGCATCACGGCGGCGCGGTCATATAATGTTGCAGGACCGGTCGCAATACCATTCATAGCAGTCTTTTGGTAAAAGAAAGACTATCTGCAAGAGTGGAACTGTTCTCATGGTAGTCACAGCAAGAGCACCAAGGCGGCACTAACTGCAGCAAAACTTTAAGCCATGCTGATTGTCACGAAAGGAGTACCCCGTACTACCACTGATCACAGTGAAAAAACCCTAAACCCTAAACCCTAAAACCCTAAAACCCTAAACCCTAAACACTAAGAAAAGGCCAACAGTGTAAGGCACCGGCAGAACTGGACCGTTGAGGGTTGCTCTTCCTCTTCTTCCTCGTCCTCGTCGAACCTTGCTACGCGGGCTTTGCTTGCTAAACAGATCAAGGGTGTCGGGATTTTTCTGGTATCCATCTGCTGCGAGACAACAAACTGATGCTATGACGCCTTCCCACAACATTCCTCCATGCGGCTGAAGGCTCCAGCATTTGGGAGTTTCCGAAAATTAGGGGTACCTTATTTTGGGGGGTATAATAAGGATCCTACTAGTTAGGGTACTATACTAGGGTTCCCTATTTTCGGAAACTACCATTTAGGGCTGCAACATAGCTGCAACGAAACCCTCAATTAGACCTGAAAACCGTGACCTCCGAGTCACCCCAAAGAGACTCAAGTCGCACGTTCGCACACGGTGCGTCTGAGGCCCCGACGGGTCCTTCTTCTGTGCAGAGGACTTCTTCTGCTCCCCGAACATGTCCAGTTTTACTTGCCGTCCCACGAGCTTTCCCTGGTGAAATGCAAAAGCTGTCAGCTGCAAGCACTAGTTCACTAGTAGTAGGAGCATTATTAGCAGTCGTGGCTTTCTCGTCGTCGTAGTAGCTGTACGGACTACGACGACGACGACTGCTACGACTACGACTACGAACGACGACGACTACTACTGTTTGCCCAAAAATCGTATACTAGTGATGACTGGAAGAAAGTCTGCTGCAATCCGGCCTCGCTTCTCAAGGAGACAATTCGAACCTGGGCTGCAGATCAAGAACGTATGAAACATTGGGTTGTAGCTCGAGGGCCTCCGGCACGGTTTGGGAATAGATACCACTGCCGGAACATATCTATACTGAACTTAGAACCCTAGCAAAAATTATAACTTTAGCTGGCTCTTAGGGATTATAATAACCAAAAATTTTAAAAATATTTCTAAGTACACCGAAGACTAAGATAAGGGAAGTTCCGGAACTTTCCAAAGTGCCCACAGCCCCAAGCACGCCCTGAACCCTTAAATCCTCGAACTCTAAACCCAAAAACCCAAACATGCCGCCTGGGCACCGCCTTCTTCTCTTCCTTCTTCGGCTTCTCCTCCACCTGGCTTGTGTTCGCGGGCTGGGACGCAAAAATGTCTGAAGAACGGGGGCAATGAGTGTAATACAAGGATATGAAATATTGGAATAGGGTTTTGGGGTGATGCAGGCGAAAGCCTGTCGACGAAGAGCGAAATGCGGGGTAGTGTATACCATAACCATTATAGGCACCAAAAGGGGAAGCATCACTAAGGGTTCAGACCTCTCTATTACCCTGCGGCCCCCAAAATAGTATTGCTTAGGCCCTTGATCTTGCTAAAGTTCAAAAGTCAGGAACTGCGACACACACACACACACACACACACAGTGATGCCGTAAAGGAGCACTACAGGCAACCCCGGCGAAAGCCATCTTTCATCCCTGGTTTAGGGTTTAGGGTTTTGGGTTTAGGGTTTTGGGTTCAACTCCTCTGCAATACCTAAGGAATAGACGCTCGATCTGAAAAGCACGAGGGATGAGTTCAAAAGCGCCCTTTTTTGATCACGGGATATTGGCATCCCTGAAGGCTCCCTCAAAACGGCTTCCGGAGCTGGAGACTGGACTTTTGACTTGTTTAGGATTGGTGGGGTCTAGGGTTCTGAGTTGAGGAGTTTCGGGAATCTAGGGATGAAGAGGTGTTGTGCTGATGCAAAGGTTGTCAGCAACTCGCACTAAATTACCAGTACGTCCGGTTTTACCGGTGCTGCTTCGGATCAGTACTGCATGTTTCGTATCCTCTTGAAAGCCTCATGCCTAAACGCCACACCTCTAAAGCCTGTTTAAAATCCAGCAGCCCCAGTGCCTCCCTATAAAACTCATAAAACTCGCCAGAAACCCCAAATCCCCTGTTTAATCCCTCAAACCCAGCCCCCTAGAGCAAAGCGGTCTGCCACCTTCTCCTCGGGATCGGAATCGGAGCCGTAATCACTCTCGCTGTCGTACTCCTTGGCGAAAGGCCCAGTAGGCTTTAGCTAGAGGGCTTTCGCTTTTGGGCCTGGAGTTCCGGAAGACATTCTCGAATTCTTCTCCGTGTTGGTCACCGAGTACTGGCGAAGTACTTGTAGCCATGACATAACACGAGCAGAAATCATCATCCTCATCGCAGCATCAGCATCACCACGTCCTTCATGCGCATCATGCCGCAGCTGCTGCTACTACTACTACTACTACTATACTACTACTACTTCTACTACTACTACTACTACTACTACTACTACTACTACTACTACTACTCCTGCTGCTACTACTACTACTACTACTACTACTACTACTACTACTACGCTACTACTACTGCTACTGCTACTACTGCTACTGCTACTGCTACTGCTACTGCTACTGCTACTGCTACTGCTACTGCTACTGCTACTGCTACTGCTACTGCTACTGCTACTGCTACTGCTGCTACTACTACTACTACTACTACTACTACTACTGCTACTGCTACTGCTACTGCTACTACGACTACTACTACTGCTAATGCTACAGCCACAACTACAACGGTTCTTCTTCTGCTGCTTTCGGGTTTCTGAAGCCCGAAATCTCTCGAATTTCGAAATCTCGAAAAATCCTAAGCCCTGCAGTCCCGCCCAAAACACCCCAGAATCCTAAACCCTAAGACCATCATACCTCTCTATATATACACATCCCCAAACCCCAAAAGCCTTACTTAAAGGCCCTCTAAAACTCTAAACCCTAAACTCTGACCGCTCTCAGCGTCGGAATCGCCGCCGTAGAGCTCCTCAAAGAACTCTTCCAGTTCCCCCTCGATGCCATGCTCTTCCAGGAGTTCGTGCGCCTCTGTTTTTTGGTACTTGGAGGGTCGGGGGACTTAGTAACTGGTTATTTTAGGGACTCATAAGTACCATAACCCCTATTAGGGTCCCTTTTAGGGTACTTATAAGTCTACTTACTACCCTACTTACTAAGTCCCCCGACCCTCCAAGTAGTGCATTTGTGGCGGTCCTTTCCGGCGTGCTGTCGGATCTTATCTGAGCTTTCCGAAGTTCTAACCAGGTTTCTTGTGGCGTTTCCAGTTCAGGATTTGGAGGGGTCGGGTTCGCCTCAACTTATCGTATACGCATACCGGCGATATATTAATTATCCTACAGTCTGAAACTCCTAAAGCCAAAACCTTAAAGAAGCCTTCGAAGGAGCCCCCTCAAGGAACTGCCCTCAACCCTAAAACCCTGAAATGCACTACTACAGAACCCATACAGAATCTCCGGCACTCTGGACCCCGTGAACCAGCCAGGCTGCCTTTTCAAGCAAGCCAAAACCTTGTAGAAGCCTTCAGTTTAGGGTTCAGGGTTTAGGGTTTAGGGTTACCAAAGCAACCCCTAACGGAATTCTGAACCGTGTGAACCAGCCATGCTGCCTTTTCAAACTTGTTCTCGAGGCCGCAATTCTCGAACTCTCGTCGGAGCTTCTTGTGCTTTTTCATGTCCTGGCATAGGGCACATAGGGTTTATCGTTTAGGGGTTTGGGGTTTAGTGTTGGGAAAAGGGTCTTATACAGCTTCTGATTTCAACTCTAGCGTTTAGGGCAATGAGCTTAGGATGTGAGGGTTTAGGGCTTAGGCTCAGCAGCTGGCCCTTGTCCCTCCGCCGAAAGGCGTTCAGAGCTCGGGTTTGTCCCTTCCGGAAGCAGAAGGATCACAGGTCAATGGCAGCTGTGGCCCTCAAAGAAAACCCGAAACCCTGAACCTTAAACCCTAAACCCCAAAATCCGTAAACCCTATACCTTCACCCTAAACTTACAAGATCTCCCAGGAGCCAAAGGCCTGAATCCTGATTATTAAATACGAGTGTTCCAAAAAGTCGGGATCTTGTAACCCTAAGCCCTCAATCTGGCGTCTCCAAACTTGTCTCGTCATGCTTCGAGGGCTTGGGTCGAAGCTCAGAAACAGCCCTGGCCCTAGTTCCTGAAAGCACACTTTTCAATGAGGCTCTCGAATCACTCACATCTCAAGGATTTGGGATTGCCTATACCCTACACCCTATACTCTAAGCCCTGCAACCTAAACCCCGAAAACCGGAAGCCTAAGCTGGAAATCTAGACTTCTTCGGATCCTTGAAGCACTGGAACATCTTCGTCGAACCCTAAAATCTAAACCCCTACACCACCAAAACTGTTAAAATGTTACCAAAAAACCCTAAACCCTACACTCCTTGAAGCACATTCATAAAAAATCCAAGATGTTACCCAAAAATCCCTGAACCCGAAACCCTAAACCCTACACTCCTTGAAGCACATGCCTCCAAAAAACAAGACGTTACCCAAAAAAACAAAAAAAACGCAACCCTAAAAACCCCTACACTCCTTGAAGCATTGGAACATCTTCTTGTAACCTCGCAGGACTTGGCCCAGGTCCCCGTTGTAGTTCTCCTCGGCTCTAGGGGCCCTCGCTTCGGGGGGCTTCGGAGGTTTTCTTTTTTTTGAGGGCTCTTTTCACGGTTTAGGGTTTAGGGTTTAGGGTTTACGGCCTACGGAAGCCTACTAGAGGCGAACAAAAGCGGCTCCCTCGTGCACCTCCACTTCCTGGAAGGAAAAACCACGATAACTAGACCTAAGAGTAACCTAGGAATAAAAAGGGTGCCCTGTTTGGTTTAAAGGGGCTTATAAGGGAACCTGAACCCTAAAAAAGGGAATAAGGGCCTACTCTAGGTCCTAGATAAAAGTCGACCCCGGCCATCACAGACCGGCCATGCAGCGGCGGAAGATTCTCAACACCGCAACCCTTGGACCCTAGAAAACAGAACAGAGCAACATGCACCGAATTCAGTGGACACAAAGTCTCTTCGCGAAGATAAGAAGTACTTTGCACAAGCTTGCACTGAATTACGCGGACAATCAAGTCTCTCTCGTATCGGCTTCGGAGGGTTTAGGGTTTGGGGTTTAGGGTCTAGGGTTTAGGGTTTAGGGTTTAGGTAAGGCCCTTTTTCCGTCTGCAAAGGATCTTTGCTACAGAAAGCCCCGGGGGGTTTAGGGTTTGGGGTTTAGGGGTCAGGATCTGGATGGATCTTAGGGTTTAGGGTTCAGGGTTTGGGGTTTAGGTTTTAAGGTTTAGGGATTGGCGTTGGGCTCTTCGGGTTTACTTCAAGATTACGCGAGTTTTGGCTCTCCCAGCTCGAGTATCTTGGGAGGCACTTGCCTCCATACCCTAGACCCAAGAGTAACCTAGGAATAGAAAGGGTGCCCTTTTTGGGATAAAGGGGGCTATAAGGGAACCTAAACCCTTAAAAAGGGAATAAGGGCCTACTCTGGGTCCTAGTACCTTGTGGGAGCAACATGGAGCAACGGGGCATGAAGCTGAAACTCACCATTACGGTACCTATTGTCCCTGTCACAAAACCCACAGAATATTGTGGACGGCTTCCGTGCATGACCCGCGACATGCGTTCAGAGCCTTTTTGGATAAGACTGTGGTTTACCGTAGGGTTTCGGATTTAGGCTTTAGGGGTCTAGGGGCTTAGGGTCTAGGGTAACCTTCCCTAAAGGCCCGAGTCTCGAGGATCTCAAGGATCTCCATCGTCGCATCGTACATGGGCAGGATCGCTTCGCTCAGCGTGTCCCGGTTCACCTCCCTGTCTTCGTGTTCGCTCTCGGCGTCTTCGTTGTAGTCTTCCTGGGTTCTTTTCTTAAGGAAACTCGTTTCAGTAGCCATAGAACGGATCTATCGTAAAATATGTCATTTCTGCTAGGACCTTAATAATTCGAAGAGGGTCGAATAGGGTTCTGGGGCCCATTATACTATAACTACAACAAAGAACCCCTTATTATAATAACTTAAACAAGCCCATTATACTATAACTACAATAAAGAACCCCCTTATTATGATAACTTAAACAAGCCCATTATACTATAACTACAATAAAGAACCCCCTTACTATGATAACTTAAACAAAGTTCTGTCCCGGGTTCCTCCTCGGAGCTCTCGCTGTAGGCCTTCTTCCGCCGGGGCTTCCTCGGAATCTCCTCACACTCCGACTCCTCGCCCTCCTCCTCGAGCCGAATGTCGCGCTGCTCGCGCTCGATCCTAGCTATAATGGTTGGGGTAGGATTAAGAATGTACATTATTATTCCTTATTGGGTTTAAATACCCAATAAACTCGTAAAATGTTACCCAACTATGACAAAGGATCTCGGCCATGAGGTGAGGGTCCTCATCAACGTCCTCATCGTCCTGAATCATAGGGTTTAGGGATCGGGATCTATACTCCGATACTCAAAGCCCCACCATGGCAACCCTAAACCCTACATAAACCCCAAGCCTAAGCCCCAAACCCCAAGCCCTAAACCCTAAACCCTAAACCCTAAAGCCCTAAGCCCTAAACCGTCCGGAAGCTCGATCTTCCCTTCCATCAGCTCAATCTCTGGCTTTGCCGCTTGCACAGGGGCCTCCGGCACGCTGGCCTTCCTGGGATCGCAGAGAGGAATGAGATTTAAGCTATCAGAATACAAGGAAACCGTACTACTTGGCTTCAGGGTTTAAGGCGTGTTTTTGATCCCTAGCGTTGCAGCTTACAATATAAGTTCCTCAAAAGACCGAGCCCAGCTCAGCTTCCGGTGGACGATCTGCTTCTTGCGCTTGTGCGGGATGCCGTCGCCCTGGATCCTTCCCGCGGCGTCCACAGACAAAGTCACCTGGGAGTTTCCGAAAATTCGGGGTACCTTATTTTTTGGTGTCCTTATAATAAGGATCCTATTACTTAGGGTACAATATTAGGGTTTAGGGTTAGGGTTCTTTTAAGGCGCCACTTTAGAGAGACCTATAATGGATCCCTCTGGGTTTCTTTAAGGGATCTATACGGGTTCCTTATTTA
Source organism: Symbiodinium sp. CCMP2592 (assembly GCA_905221615.1). Taxonomy (NCBI): domain Eukaryota; class Dinophyceae; order Suessiales; family Symbiodiniaceae; genus Symbiodinium; species Symbiodinium sp. CCMP2592. Next base: position 1,504,676 of record CAJNDT010005112.1, read on the forward strand.
GGGTCCCCTATTTTCGAAACTCCCACCTGCCACACGTATCCCTCGGCCCCCGGGGGAGCATCACCTTCGAAGGTGATCTCCTGGGCTCTCTGCTTTTGGGGGGGTTCCTTTAAAGGGGTCTATATCTTTAGATCCTTAGCTACCTTATCCTGGGAAACATATACTGAATAATGTAGAGTTTCCCGAGTGTGGTACTCGGGTTCTAAATTAAATCATTTGGGTATCCTAATTAGCAAAAATTAGGGTAAGCTTCAATTCAACGAAACTCCCCATAATGCGAGAATTCCCGTATTTCGGGTAGCTTGAAATATGGACTCCTTAAGGAGAACCCAGGCCCCCCAAAACCCTAACCCTAATCTAGGGGCCTTAATATTAATTTGAGTAGGGATTCGTGGTATATTATACTTTGATCAAAAAAGGAACCACCAAAATAGCTTTGGCTCCTTTGTTAAGCCCCAAACCCTAAACCCCGAAACCCGAAACCCTCGCCTAAATCCCTAAACCCCTAAACCCTTAATCCCTAAACCCCCTAATTTAAAGGAAACCCTCTAGATCCCTTAAAGGAACCCTTATAGACCCCTTAAAGGAACCCTTCTGATCATCCCTTTTAAGAAGAGACCAGTCTCCCAGCGGCCCTGAAGGACCGAGTCGTCCACGGTTGGCAGCCGCTGCTCTGGGGCCTGGAATCCGTCCGGGGCGATGGTGCCATCCTCCGGGGGGCTCGGGTTAAGGAATCTGCCAACAGATCCCTTAAACCCTAAACCCTAAACCCTAAACCCTAAACCCTAAACCCTAAACCCTAAACCCTAAACCCCTAAACCCTAAACCCTAATCCCTAAACCCTAAACCCTGAACCCATCCTTCCACACGAAGATCTCGCAGCCGACACAAGCCTCCATCTCCTGTCCACTCTGGGTGACCCCCTGGGTGCCCACCACATCTGCATAGGTATCCTGGGATTTGAAGAAGGTTTAGAGTTTAGGGTTTAGGGTTTAGGGTTTAGGGTTTAGGGTTTAGGGTTTAGGGTTTAGGGTTTAGGGTTTAGGGTTTAGGGTTTAGGGTTTAGGGGAAAGTATAGGCTTTAATTTCATAAGCGTTCCCTTTCAGTAACAGGTCCCCAAAAAAGTTCTACTGAAGCATGCTACTTCAAAGCCCAGGTGGTACCCTTATAGAAACGCCCTAAGAGATCCCTTTCAGGAACCCTAAAAATGGACCCAAAGTGTGGTAATATAGTATAGGTAGATTTTGGTCCCTATACGATAGAACCCTACTATAGATCCCTTGCAGACCCCTTTAAGGAACCCTGGAAAACCCCCTAAACCCTGTAAACCCTGTTCTAGTTATTTAGGCCCTAAATACAAGGTATACTGAACTTACAACCCTGCAAAAATGTAATCTTAGCTGTTTCTTTGGGATTACAATAACCAAAAACTAAAAAATATTTCTAACTACCCCTAAGTAGTATGGCACTCCAAAGCCCAGTGTCTGCATCACCTGGTGCCCGGCTCAAGGAGACCAAAGTCAAGCGATCCGAGGGCGTCTCCGTCTTCCTCGGCTTCGAAGTGAAGTACCATGCTTTGGGTCCCTTTCAGGGCTCCCTGAAGGGATGTTTAAGGGTTTCTATGGGTTTCTACAAGGTTTCCTAAACCCTAAACCCTAAACCCTAAACCCTAAAGAGTACTGTAAGGGCACTATATCACTATAAGTGGGCTTTGGGAGGTCGAAGCCCAGCTTCCCGCTTTGGTTCACCGGCTTCTTGGTGATGCCCGTGATGCCGACCACTCCTAGTTCATGGTTGGGATAGGGTTAAAAAATTACATGTTTATTCCTTATTGGATTTAAGTAACCAAAGAACCTAAAATGTTACCCAACTTTGACAAAGACTCCATCCGTGATCTTCGTCTTCACCGCCGCGATCATGTTCCCCCGCCCCGCTTGGAAGTTCTGCCTCTTCCTGGGCTCTTGGTGGGATCGGTTTAGGGTTTAGGGTTAGTAGATGATATGGTTTCCTTATTATGGTAACTTAAATTACATCCCCTAACCCCTAAACCCTTCTAGCACCCTTAAAGGAACCCTAAATTATGGTAACTTGAATTAAGCTCCTTAAAAGAAGAACCAAAGAGGGCCTAAATTATGGCAACTTGAAATAAGTTCCCCTTAAGAAGAACCCAGCTTCATGTCGTCCTTAAAGGAACCCTACATGATGGTACCTTGACTTAAGCTCCTTGAAAAAAGAACCCAGCTTCATTTACATCCCCCAGCCCCTACATAAACCTTTATAGAACCCTTTAAAGGAACCCTAAATGATGGTACCTTGACTTAAGCTCCTTAAAAGAAGAGCCCAGCTTCATGTCGTCAGGATCCATGTACTCCATCTCGTCGCCTTCGAAGGCCTCAGAGCTCCGCCCCTGGGTCGTTTTGAAGATCACGCTGTAGATCCTGGGTTCTCGTCAAGGGAAGGACGTTACCACAAAAAGACACCAGATTATTTACTGTAGATCCCTTTTATGATAGTAGAGTCTGGGTTCTCGTCAAGGGAAGTACGCTACCATAATGAAGACACCACATTATTGACTTTTTATCCCTATTATGGTAAGTTAAACCGTAAAAAACTGACGGGAACCATTATAGATCCCTCCAGCGATCCCCTCATAGATCCCTTGTAGGAACCCGTAGAGGTCCCTATTATGATAACTTCAATTAATGGTTAATCCCCTCAAGTTTTACTTTTATAAGTATAACACATATTTCCTAAGATCATATTATTTACGACAGATCCCTATTATGGCAACTTAAACTTAACTCCGAAACTGTTTAAGTTCCTTAACCCCTAAACCCTACACCCTAAACCCTAAACCTTAATTTCGAAACACTTAAAGGAACCCCTATAGATCCGTTAAAGGAGCCCGTATAGTTCCCTAACAAGAACCCTTAAAGGAACCCTTATAGATCCCCTTTTTCAGCTCCTTTAAAAGATCCACCCTTAACCCTGAGCCCCTGTAGATCCCTTAAAGGAGCCCGTATAGTTCCCTAACAACAACCCTTAAAGGCACCCTTATAGATCTCCCTTTTTAGGTTCCTTTAAAGGATCCACCCGACACCCTGAACCCCTAAAGATCCCTTAAAGGAACCCTTCTTAAGTTCCTTAACAAGAGCCGAGGATCCCCTACAGATCCCTTAAAGGAACCCTTCTTGAGTTCCTTGACAAGACCCAGAGATCCCAATACCGGGTTGAACACACACTCGAGCGGAGCACAGAAACGATGCCCGTTACAACACGAAGCTAATTAAGGAATATACCTTAAATCATAATATTAGGGCCTCTTTTATCTAAGGTATATTCCTCAATCAAGGTACCCCTTAATGAAGGAATATACCTGGAATCATAATACTCGGGCCTCTTTTATCTAAGGAATATTCCTTAATCAAGGGGTATTGGGGTCTCTAGGAAGCCGAGGATCCCCTAAAGATCCCTTAAAGGAACCCTTCTTAAGTTCCTTGACAAGACCCAGAGATCCCAATACCGGGTTGAACACACACTCGAGCGGAGCACAGAAAGGATGCCCGTTACAACACGAAGCTAATTAAGGAATATACCTTAAATCATAATATTAGGGCCTCTTTTATCCAAGGTATATTCCTCAATCAAGGTCTAGGGTTTAGGGTTTTCTATTGGGTTTTTTGGGAAGCCGAGGATCCCCACGTCGGGAACATAGCGAGTCTGGATCTCGGTGATGTGCTCTCCGGGCTCCAGCTTGAACTCGTGCGTGTGCTGCTTCTGATCCCCTTTCTCCTGCTAGGGATCTATAGGGGTTCCTTTAAAAGGGATCTATAAGGGCTTAGGGTTTTGGGTTTAGGGTTTAGGGTTTGGGGTTTTGGGCTTAGGGTTCAGGGTATCAGGGGCCTCCTTTCTCCTGTTGGGGCCCTTAGGGCCCTTCAGAGCCCTTGGGTTCGGGGTTGGGAGGGTTTGAGTTTGAGAGGGTTTGGGGTTGAGGGTCTTGAAACGGCTTCTTTCTGGTCCCCTGTCTCCTTACCGGCGTACACGAAGTAGATGTCGGCAATCGCGTAGTGGATGTTGATGCGTGCGGCGGAGACGGCGCCACCCCCGGGCTCACTTTGGGGCAGGCTGGGGCAGCAGAATGACAGTGTAAGCCCGTAGGTGTTGAGCTTGTTGCTGGAGCCGCCGTTTGGCTGGAGCTGCATTTTAGTGCACTGCACGAAGCTCCTCTAGTTCGTGGTCGGGATAGAATGAAAACTTATTATTTCTCTGTCCTCATTGGGTTCCAGTATCCAAAAATGTGCAAAATGTTACCCAACTATGACGAAGCTCCTCTTGTCGATCTGAAGGAAGCCCTTCTGGCCTTCGACCGATATGGGCTCCACGAAGCCGAAGGCAAAGCAGTCCTGCCAGTTTGGGGCGTCAGGGTTTCTTCAAAGGGCTTCCTTAAGAGTTCCTTTAAAGGGTTCCAAGGGTTAGGGGTTTAGGGTTTAGGGGTTTAGGGTTGAGGGCAATGCAGCATGGCACCCAGAAAGCCGAAGGCAAAGCAGTCCTGCCAGCAAGGCAGCCGCAAAATTACAATAGCGTTTTGGGAGCTCCTTATTATAGTTGTAGAGTAAGAAACCCCCAAAGCCTATCCTAACCGTTACGGCCCCTGCATTCCGCACATGCTCACCAAGACATCGCACTACTCTCCGCTGCGGAGAACCACTGGCAAACCCGGCTTCGTGTTCAGAAGTTAAGGCACTGCTCCCCACAGTGGCTGCAACTCGTAATGTAAGAACCTGATTAAGAAATCTGGGGCCTTTCTTAGGGTTCCTTATATGAACCTCACTATTTTGGGGTTGTAGGCCCAGGTTTCTTAATCAGGTTCCTACATTAGCCTCATGATTCAAGAAAACATGCACGCATATACAGCGCCGAGTTGCAAGCTAGATCAACAAAAGACCACCCGCCTATGTGACAATGACACTGCGTTCCTTTCCATTGGGGACCTCGCTACTTTCTAAACAGAAGACCCTGTAGACCCTAAGCCCTAGACGCTACCCTTAAGCCCGAACCCCACATGGATTCTCCACACCCTGGCCTTCGGCAGGTAGTCCATCTGGAAGTCGAAGTCAGCCGTTGTGGCACCGCCACACTTCTCATTCCTTGGCTGACCATTAAACCCTTCGAAAAGTATTCGTAGACAGACAGGAAACGCACAAAACTATGCCAAAACCCTTACCTGGCTTCGCATAGGTGTAGAAGGGGTTGGCTCCGTGCTGCTCTTCGATGGCGATCTGCATCTCTTCCTCACTTGGGGTGGCAGGCGGGAGAACCTTGAAACCCCTTGCTTTAAGTAGTCCTCACCAAACCGGCCTATGTCCCACATAGTCACATGATCTGAAGAGCATTCAGCGCCGGAACTCCCTACTCCAATCGGTTGATCGCTGCTGCTGGGTCTTTGCTATATCTGGTGGTGGCTAGTTTGAGGAAATACTAACGAAATACAAGACCAATCATGAGACCCGCATCTTTATGTATAGAAAGATAGATTCCAAGATAGACCCGAAAAAAAACACGAAGACGACAGGTCGGGTCCCCAGGTCCTCCTCCACCGCGATGTGCTCCTTCTCCTTCTCCTCCTCCAGCTTCCTGCGCGCCACGCGGTCCTGCCAGGGCCGGAAACGCTCGCAGTTGACAGGCTCGGAGCAGGGACAGCCTTGTTTAAACGTTCTCTATCTAAAAAAAGAAACCAAAACCATTAAACCCCAACCCCTACCGTAGCCCTTGTAGAAACCCTTTCAGTAGGCCTGCTTGCACCTCGTATGGCTCGAACTAAAACTCAACAAAAACCTTCAGCCCTAAATCCTGAACTTAACCTCTAAACTCGCAAACCTCTAAACTCCTAAACCTCTAAACCCTAAACCCTTAACCTCTAAACTCCTAAACCTCTAAACCCTAAGCCCTAAACCCTAAACCCTTAACCTCTAAACTCGCAAACCTCTAAACTCCTAAACCTCTAAACCCTAAACCCTTAACCTCTAAACTCCTAAACCTCTAAACCCTAAGCCCTAAACCCTAAACCCTTAACCTCTAAATTCGCAAACCTCTAGACTCCTAAACCTCTAAACCCTAAACCCTTAACCTCTAAACTCCTAAACCTCTAAACCCTAAGCCCTAAACCCTAGACCCTTAACCTCTAAACTCGCAAACCTCTAAACTCCTAAACCTCTAAACCCTAAACCCTTAACCTCTAAACTCCTAAACCTCTAAACCCTAAGCCCTAAACCCTAAGCCCTAAACCCTTAACCTCTAAACTCGCAAACCTCTGAACTCCTAAACCTCTAAACCCTAAACCCTTAACCTCTAAACTCCTAAACCTCTAAACCAGAAGCCTAAACCCTAAACCCTAAACCCTTAACCTCTAAACTCTTAAACCTCTAAACGACCAGAAGCACCACCGCCCGGCCCGGCCTGCAGCTTGTTCGAGATGGTGTCGCGCTCTCCTCCGGGTCTCTTTACTTAGGATTTAGGGTTTAGAGTTTAGGGTTTAGGGTTTTGGGTTTAGGGTTTTGGGTTTAGGGTTTAGGGTTTTTGGGTTTAGGGTTTTGGGTTTTGGGTTTAGGGTTTCGGGTTTAGAACTCAGAGGGGCTCAATTTCGGACCAGATCTGTCAGTCCCTGCTCAATTTCGGACCAGATCTGTCAGTCCCTGTGTGATCGAGAAGCCCCCGGTTTAGAAGCTGCCCCCACCCTGGAATAGTGGTATAATAGGAATATAATAGGGCCCTAATATAATCCTTATAGTCACTATTACAGGGTGGGGCAGCTTCTAAGGTTTAGGGTGTAGGGTTCTCAAGATGAACCCTGTCATTTGGGTGTCTGGAACCTGGCTTCTCAGTCTGGGTCCTGCAGACTCCTCCTTCATAAAGCCCCTTTCAAAGGGGAGAAGGAGGGACCCTTAATGGGGACCCCTACCCTGTAATGGGCTATATAATGGGTATATAATGGCTATATTAAGGGTGTATTACCTAGGGATCCTTATTAAGGGTCCTTCCTTTTCCCCTTGGACCCTTGATTTTTTTTTTGTTGGGGGGGGGGGGGCCTTAACACTAAGATCCCTACTATATCAAGTCAGTGTCGGGGGTTTACATCTCCGCCCTTCAGGGTTACGATTAGGGGGAGCCTTGGGGATTTAGACCCTCTCACTAACGTCCCTTTAAGGGGGTTTAGGGTTTAGGGTTTAGGGTCCTGACTACTACCCCGGAGGTCCTTGCGTGATCTCCGGCTTCTTGGAGATCTCCCTCTTGAGCATCGGGGCCTTCCCGGGCAAGGCCAAGGCGCCTCCTGCGCTGCAAAACATGATTCCGAAAATTAGGGGTGCCTTTAAAGGGATCCTTCAAGGGTTCCTTGAAGGGTTCCTTGAAGGGTTCCTTGAAGGGATCTATAGGGTTTAGGGTTTAGGGTTTGGGAGGTTCCGAAACTTAGGGGTACCTTTAAAGGGATCCTTTAAGGGCTCCTTAAAGCGATCTACAAGTTTGTACGGGTTCTATAAAGGGTTTAGGGTTTAGAGTTTCCGAAAATTAGGGGTACCTTATTTTGGGGGTCCATATAATACGGATCCTACTACTTAGGGTATTATATTAGGGTCCCCTATTTTCGGAAACCCCCATCTGACTCAGCTTGAGGTAACACGGCTTAGGGGTTAGTTAGGGTATCTGTTTCAGCTCAGGGTAACGCGGTTTAGGGTCTAGGGTATCTGAGTCGGGTTTGGGATAATATCTGTTTCAGCTTAAGGTAAGACGGTTTAGGGTTAGGGCTTAGGGTACCTGATTCAACTTGGGGTAAAACCTACATCGATGGGCTTGATTGGTAGTCTATGCCTGCTCTACAGATTCTACAGGGCTTTGCGGTTGGGATTGAGGATTCAGGGTTTGAACTTGTCGGGTGGAGGGTTGAAGGGCTAAGGCTTAGGGCTTATGGTTCAGGTTTACCTTGCTCGTAGTCGGGCTGTTTTCTCCGCAGGGCTCGGCAGACTCTGTGCGTTGAAGCTGCGCATCAATGAGAAATCCATAAATCCTAAGGTAGATCCCAAAGTTCTGGGAATTTGAACCACGACAAACTTGAGGCCCTAGACACCAAAAACCCAAAATCCTAACTGTTCTCAAAGATGACAGGCTGCAGGGCTTGCATCTGACGAACGGTCAGACGTCAGGAGGACGGCGAAGCTTTCGATAGACGTTAGGCATATTAGACTGGCTCGACGTTCGGGGTCAGTGCGAAATCTGTCCTGAGATTCTATCCTGACACTCGAAGCATGGATGCCATCCAACGCCACGCAGCATAAAGAACTTGAGCAGCGCGACAACCAACCGTCAGCAGTCAAGTGGCATGACCTTCTCATAGACTTTCGGAACCAGGCCTTTAAACATGAAGGACTGAAGCCTAGTTACTAGTTGCCCTCGGGCAACTAGTAACTAGTAACAATAACGGGGCTAGAAATTTAGTTCGCTGCCAAACCTTGACGGTCTACACGCAGGCTGTTCAGTGCACTTTGGCACTTGCACTACTCGCATGTTTCAGTAGGCCTTCATGAATCGGGCCGCGTTCACGAGGTTAGCCGCCACCAGTTCTGGCGACATGTTGTTATCCAGATTGTCCCAAAAGTCTTTGAAGGGTTCCTCGATGTTCAAGGTGTTGGTGGGCGCGACAGGAGCACTTCTGGCGAGCGCAAGGTCTTCCGAGATGCCCATTGCTGCAAAGAGCTTGACTGCTGCCAGTTCTGGTGGCAGGCTGGAGTCGATGTGTGCAAAGAAGTCCTCACCTTCCCAACCATCGGTTTCGCATGAGCTGTGTTCTTCTGACGGCACGTCTGCATGCGTGCTTTCCTGGGCTCTTGTCAAGAAAATTTAATTTAACTTACCATGATAAGGATCTATAGTAAACAAAAAAGTTTCCTTATTATTATGGTACCTTAAAATTACATCCCTTCAGAAGAACCAAGCTTCGGAGTTGCTCAGAGGTTCCTCTGCCATCAGACAGGCCAGAGCAGCGGCATCTTCGGGTGAGAGTTCCTGGTTCATGGTTGGGATAGGATTGAAAACTTAAATTGGTGTTCCTTATTGGGTTTAAGTACCCATAAAAATGTAAAATGTTACCCAACTATGACAAAGGTTCAGTGTCAAGCCGCCTGGTCTGCGCGGTTTCAGTGAGCGCAGGGCAGACCACCGGTGCCTCTGCTTGCACGTGTTGCCTTGCCGTCATCATCCCTGCCATTGCTGCAGATTTGGGTGCTTCATGTGGGCGTTCCTCTCCTGCCATCGATGCCACGGCTACAATTACAACTACATAAAACCCCAATTAAGGTACTTATAACCTTACTTACTAAGTCCCATGATCCTCCCATTGTAGAACCCATTATAGCCCTTAAACGGAACCCTAAACCCTACTTACTAAGTCCCATGATCCTCCAAGTACCACATCCCCGGGGGACGTGTGGGCATCGATCGGCTTCTTCTGGGAAGTTTCCACGGGCGGCGGCCCACCGGCCTCTGATGTTGCAGCCTCCATGGGTCGCTCTGGGATGCTTGGAGGGTCTTTAGGGGACTTAGTAAGTGGGTAGTAAGTAGACTTATAAGTACCCTGAAAGGGACCCTAATTGGGGTTATGGTACTTATAAGTCCCTAAAATAACCAATTACTAAGTCCCCCGACCCTCCAAGTGCTTGGAGGTCTCTCCGATTTCATGGAGGCCAGAGCCGCAGCATCTGCTGGTGACATCCGGGGTGAGTCCAGTAGCTTTCTCTGTGATGTTGCAATCAGCATGGCCAAGAACGGGTCGGGCTTCTCCGCCTCCTCCTCCTGGGGAGTCTAATTTAAGTTTCCATAAGGATCTATAGTAAATAACTAATACGAGTTCCTTATTACAGCTACTTGACCTAAATCCTTCAACAAAAACCCAGCCTCTTCCACCGGTGGCCCTTGAGAAGCCGCTAGCTTCTCCTCGGCTTCCTGGATCACGGGCGCCTGCTCTTGTGCAGCAGCCGCAGGTTGCCCCGCTTGCCCAAAGAGCTCTCGCAGAGCCTGTCGATCCTGGGCTTTAAGTAACCAGGGAGAAAACGTACAGACTTTTATTTCATAATCTTCCCGTCTAGGTACCCGGGTCCCAAAAATATTGAAGCATGGTCTTTTCGAAGCCCAGGGGTCTTGTATCTCCTGCTCGGGGGTCTTCTGTGCAGTTCGTTCGCGAAGCTGCCTCTGCTGCTGCAGCCTGATCGTATCTCGCTTGATGTTCATCTTGAAAGCCTTGGAGAGCTTGTTTCGCACGTAGCTCCGCAGCTTCCAAACAAAGACCTCGTTCTCCAGAAATCTTGTAAGGCCTTCCTCACCTTCCGCCTTGAGAGTCTTGATCATATACCGGAGGTCCGGGTCCCATTTGATGCCAAACCGCAGGGATTTGCTCGGCCTTAGTTGCTGAATTCATAAGTCATAAGCCCACCTTCAGTTTTATAGTGGGTAGTATCCAACCCTAAACCCTAAACCCTATCTACTCAGCTACTAAGCGGCGGCGGCAGCTGCATCCTGAACCTCGGCTCCTGCTCCTGCGCGGCCTCCTCTAAAGAAGCGCTCCTCGCTCGCGAAATGATCGCAAGGCGATCAAACAGAGCCTTCAAGAACAGGTTGTGAGTGTGACTATTAGGATTTAGGGTTTAGGGTTGCTACAAGGGAGTTTCCGAAAATTAGGGTATCTTATTTTGGGGTCTTTAGAATAAGGGTCCTATGATTTAGGGTACTATATTGGGGTCCCCTAGAGCCTTCAACCACACGTACGACAGGATCAGCACGAGCAGCACCAGCTGCAAAGCGACGGAGAAAAGAGCCATGTCATGGCAAAGCGCGGGCAAAAGCACCACGTCTTTCGTGGTGGCCCGGTCTGTGAAGAAGTACAACTCGAGCATTCTCACCGCAGCTGATGGCTGCTGCGAGAGACTTTGGCTTGAGCCACGACTCTGTTGGAGAATCTTTCAACTTTCTGAGGTCCTGGAATAATCATAACACTTGTACCTAATACGGGTGTAATAATTATGGTAACGATGGTAGTAGCAACAGTGGCAAGGATAGTACCGATAGTCATAACAGCAACAGCAGCAGCAGTGGCAGCAGAAGCAGTAGCAGCAGCAGCCGGAGCAACAGCAGCAGCAGCAGCAGCAGCAGCAGCAGCAGCCGCAGCAGCCGCAGCAGCGGCAGCAGCGGCAGCAGCAGCAGCAGGAGCAGCAGGAGCAGGAGCAGGAGGGGTTGTCCTGCTTTCGGGAAATGGAGATTGTTTTACAAATATTGCTGCTAGCTGCCGCTGTTCTTTATGTTGCTGTTGGCATTGCCGCTGGTGTTGGTATTGATATTGGAAGGGCATACTTTTTCTGTCGCTATTACCGCTCCAGTTGCAATAGACAAGACTAATGCAGTATCAGTGCCGACACCGTCACCGTCCATGTATGTATGATGTAGCAAACTTGCTAGGTGCTATGACTTCTACTATACTTATACCCTACTTCACTCCAACAGAAAATCCCAAGCCCTCAACCCTGAGCCCGACACCCCAGACTTGGAGCCCCCAAAGCCCTAAGCACACGATAAACCCGTATTAAAGTGCGAAGTCCTAAAAATCGCACTTCTAACATCCCGAAACCTCTGAACCCCTAATCCCTAGACCATATAGATCCCTTAGGGGAACCATTGAAGGATCGCTTAAGGATCTAGACCCGAGACCCTGGATCCGAGACCCCAAACCCTAAACCCTAGACTATACCCCCCTTACCCTAATAAAAAATAGTATGTTTAATATTCTCTTAGGTTTAGGGTTTCGGATTTAGGGTGTTGGGTTTTATATGAACAAAAATACATAACAATTCCTAAGGAGACTAGAACCCTAAACCCTAAACCCTCCCCCGGCGGCCTCGGGGATCGGAAGTCGCTCGCACCAGGGAAGGGGGAACTCCGAGCGTCGGAACCGCGGGGTCAGCTGCACCTGGGAGAAGGTTTGGGGTCTAGGGTTTAGGGCTTTCAGGGGTTTAGGATTTAGGGGTTTGGGGGTTTAGGGTTTTTAGGGTTTTAAGGGTTTTAAGGGTTTTAAGGGCTTTAAGGGTTTTAAGGCTTAGGGTTTAGGGTTTTACGGCTTTAAGATCTTAGGGCTTGGGTTTAGGGCTTAGGGTCTGGAGTCCAGGGTTTCGGGTTTTAGGGTTGTAGGGTCTCATGTTTAGGGTTTAGGGTTTGATGTGTTAGTGGACCAAGGCTTTGAGGTTTTAAACTTGAAGGTCGAGGCTAGGTCGATGATAGTCTTCCCTTCCACTCCCCGTTACAATATGAATATAAAATGTTACAACCCCAATACCATAATGGACCTCGGAAGCCTGTTCTAACTCTTACGGCCCTATGTTAGGGCTCTGGGGGCAGCTACCGAGTTTCTTGCCCAAAGAGGGTTAGCCTTTGACCCGTGAAGGATTTGGGGTTGTTTAAGGGTTTAGGGTTTAGGATTTAGGTTTTGGATTCAGGTCCGAGGTGTTAGGGGATTCAACACAGGTGGATTTCTCTTAGCTGTGGTAGGGCTATGCGAAGCCGGAAAGGCTACTGCCTTGATGGTGACCGATGGCATCCAACCCAAAAGGGTACCGATCACCTACTCAGCTTCATTGAGAATGGTTGCAGCGAGACGGAGGGGAGGGTTGCAAGAGTACACTTTACTCAACCCCTCCGAACGCTACACCTTGAGCGTAAACTCTGGAGTTGGCTCTAAAGTCCTAAACCCCCCAACCACGCCTCAAGACCCGCCCCCACAAAAAAAATACAAAGTGCAAAACATGCATAGCAATACCTAAAGAAAGTTACAAAAGCTAGCCCTAGACCCTCAACCTCAAACCCCCGAACCCCCTCCCAAAACCTTACGAAAACCCTAAGCCCTAAACCCTTAATCTCTAAACTCCTAAATCTCTAAACCCCTTAACCCGCCCCCCCCCCCGCCCCAAAAAAAAAAAATAGCGCCCACCGCGAGCGCCTGTCCGAGCCCGATCGAGGCTGGACGGAGGGGCCAGCTGCGTCTGGTTCCTGAAACACTCGCGGCTTCTTTACCCTACTTGTCGGATATCATGGGAAACTCAAGGCTATGTACCATTTTTTGGTTATATAGGGACTAAACAGGCGCTATACTACCCAGAAAAGGTTAAAGGTTACCTACTCAACTACTGTGTTACAGTAAACCCCATAAAAGGGATTTTGGGGTTTAGGGTCCATGGTTGAGGGTCTGGTTCCTGAAGGACTGGTGGCCTTCTTTAAAGGGAGGAGGGGGGGGGGGGGCTTGGGATTTAGGGTTCCTGACAAAACTGGGGTGTCAGAGTTTAGGATTTTGAGGGTTTAGGAATTTTGAGGGCTCAGGGATTTTGGGGTTTAGGTGGGCGGCTTTCTTTAAACGGTTTAGGGTGTAGACCCCGGGCTTAGGGTTTAGGGTTTAGGGTAGACGAGCGGCTTCTTTGAAGGGGAGGGGGCTTAGGATTTAGGGTCTAGATTTTGGGGCCTAGGGTTCCTGAAAGACGGGTGGCTTCTTTCAACGGGGTTTCAGAGTTGAGGGCTTTGAGGCTTTGAGGCTCTGAGGCTTGGGATTTAGGGTGTAGATTTTGCCTATAGTCTCCCTTGTAATTCCCTTTTTGTGTTACCTTATGGAATCTTCACTATAAAAATGGTGAAACCGAAAACAATCAACTACAATGGAGACTATAGGTGGGGTCTATTGTTTAAAATTTAGGGTTCGAGGCTTAGGTTGGTAGGAAGCGTTTTGTCAAGCTGCCGGGGGGCTTTAGAGTTTACGGTCTGGTTTCAGATTTAAAGCTTAGGGTTTGAAGTTTAAGGTTTGAGACTTGCTCGAAGTTTAGAATTTCGGGTAAAGAGGGCCTTTTGAGGTGTAGCGTTGTCTTGTAGGGTTTTGCAGGACTTGAAGGGGGGAGATAGAGCCCTAGAGGTCTATAGGGTTTAAGGGTTTCGAATCAAGGTCCGGCATATAATGTAACTTGATGAGGAAACCTTGGGCCTTGATTAGGGGTTCCTTATAAAGGGGCCTATAAGGGTTACTATAAGGGATCTATAAGGGTACTATAGTAAGGAAGGAACCAGATTAAGAAACCCTGGGTCTTTATTAGGGCTCCTTGTATGAATCCTACTATTTTGGGGTCATAGGCCCAGGGTTCCTGAATCAGGCTCCTAGATTAAACCCGGAACCCTTAACCCTGAACCCGAACTGTGGCCGTAAACCCTAAACTCTACAGCCTGATTATATCTCTTCGACGAGTTCGGCGCTTTCGGCTTGAAGGGTTCCATGGTGTAAGGGATTTCGCGCATCGCAGGACCCACTGACTTCCGTAGGTGCCGCTTCTTCCGAGCACAGTCCAGCAAAAGTACCAGGCATGTGTATGTGCATTTATCCGCCTACCGCCGACCTATCTATCTTTCCATCAATGTGTCTATCTCGCGCTCTCTGTCTGTCCCTATCTACAGAATGTCTCTTTCTCTCTTTACACAACCAAGCGAACTAGAGAATCCCAGCTGCTTTCCCAGCTCCGCGACAATCGCATGGTCACCGCCCATGAAGACGTCCACCTGCAGGCTTTTGGCATCAGGGTTTGTAGCGTCGGAGTTGGCCTTTCTGCAGGCTTTTGGCATCAGGTTTTGTAGCGTGGGATTTGGCCTTAGGCTTGGGTTAAGGGTTTAGGGCTCTAGGTTTGATGGCTTAAGGTGATGGCTCCACAATCCTCTTCGATGGAGGTGCACCCAAAAGTAATTTCACACGAAGAAGAGAGTACTTCAACTGGCTTACTCTTTCCTTCAATATCCCCCCCAAAAAGAACCCCCGTGTTGAAAGTGCCTACGAAAGCCTTACAGCCTTCTTCTTCGGTGTACACCCTCTTCTGAGCTCTTGTCAAAGCTCCTGAACCCCGTTCTTGAAACTTCACAGAGCCTGCTCGAAAATCTCTACCCTTTTCCAGGAGTGTTCCTTGCCGTGGACCAGGGGTGTCTTTGGTTTGAGGTCTTACCTTTATCTTGAGCCATCACCTAAAGCAAAAATCGACCCTCAGCTCCCCATGTGGGAGTTTCCGAAAATAGGGGAACCGTGATATAGTACCCTAAATAGTCGGATCCTTATTATAAGCACCCCCAAATGAGGTACCCTTAATTTTCGGAAACTCTAAACCCCTATAGAGCCCTTTGAAGGAACCCTTACAGTAACCCCAAACAACGTACCCCCTAATGTCTCGGGAGCTCCCATGTGGGTGCTTGTCAATATTAGGGTCCCACTTTGGGTCCTTATGATAATACGGCACCTAATATTTAGGGTACCCGAAAAAGGACCCTAATTTTGACAACCACACATGTGGCCACTCTGTACCTGCCTTGCTCTTGACGAAGCCGAAGAACTCCCGGTAAGAAACGAGGTGGTCGCCAGACTCATCCATGGCCTCTGCTTCCGCCATAGGCTTAGGGGGTTTAGAGTTTAGGGTTTCGGACCGGTTCACATCATTCCGCCATGGGTTTAGGGGGTTTAGAATTTAGGGTTTAGGGTTCAGAGTTTAGGGTTGTGCTTCCGCCATGTGCTGTTGCATGTGCAGGTTGCGTGTTCCGAGGGCAAGAAGGAACCTTAACTCTCGGCCTGACATATGGTTTCCGAAAACAGGGGACCCTAATAGGGTTCCTTTAAATGGTACCATAAGGGCTCCTTTAAGGGATCTACAAGGGTTCTAAGAAGGTTTACGGTTTAAGGTGAGAGTGTCCGAAAATAGGGGACCCTAAAATAGTACCTTCAGTAGTAGGATCCTTATTATAAGGACCCGCAAAATAAGGTACCCCTATTTCTGGAAACTCCCATATAACCTTAACCTACCCGAGCAACCTTCAGACCCGACACCAAAGCCACAACGACCCTAAGCCGCCCAGGCCCTCCTAGCAAGCATCTGCCCTAAATCCCCAAAAGATTCTACATGCCTCACATAACCCTGAACCCTAAAACCCTAACCCCTAAATTTAAAACCCTCAACTCTGAAAGACCCTAGACCCCTAAACCCCTAAACTCTAAGACCCTTAATCCCTAAGACCCGAATCCCCAAAACCCTGAGCCCCTAAATCAGGGGCCCCAAAAAGCACGTAAGCATAAGCATCTTATTGGGATATCCCTACCTTATTGGGCTTCATTACAAGCGGGTTCATATGGGATATCCCCACCCTAAGTTTTGCTCATGTGCTTTTTTTGGGGGGGCCCTACTTACGCCCAACAGCTGAAGCCCTGAACGGGAGCCTCGAGCCAGTCCAGGATCTCATCCGGCGAGGTGTGGAAGCCCATGTGCCTGTTCAGGGTTCAGGGTTTAGAGGGTTTAGGGTTTCAGGGTTTAGGGTTCAGGGTTTAGGGGGTTAAGGGTTCAGGGCTTGAGGGGTTTAGGGTTTCAGAATTTAGGGTTTAGGGGTTCAGGGTTCATTGTTTAGGGGGTGTAGGGTTTCAGGGTTTAGGGTTCAGGGTTTAGGGAGTTTAGGGTTTAGGGCTCAGGGGGTTTAGGGTTTAGGGGGTTTCGGGTTTAGGGAGTAGTGGGTAGTAGTGCGATACGGGTTGCTATCGAGGCCACTGTAACTTATATCGAGGTTTCTCTACAGCAGTGACATGGTGGCTACTATCAGGGTTTCCAACTGTTACAATAGGGTTGCTATGCTTACAAACAAAGGTCACTTTATAGCAGAAGCCCCAAAGTTGGAAACCTCATAGCCTCGATGCTTAAGCATAATGCATACGAGATCTTAGCACTATTTGGCCTTATATAGTCCGGTTTCCAACTTTATGGGGTTTACTGTAGTTATAAGGGCTGCTTCTTCCGAAGCCCAGGCGCCTCAGCGCCTGGCAGATCTCCTGGGCGAAGGCTGGAAGAGTTTTGGGGTGTGTCGGGCAGGTCCCAGGACCCTCAGAGTTGGGTGTTGCATTGCTTCTTAATTATGGGGTTTATCGGTTGCTAAAGGAATTTTAGCAGGTTTAAGCGTTAGGCTTCTGGGGGCTTCGAGTTACTTAGGACATCTTGATACAGTCCGGCGTTGAATGCTTCGAGTGCGGGCTTAGAGTGGAGGGTTCGCAGTCTGTTTCAATCTTTCGTTCTTGGGTTCTGGAGCTACAAAACACCAGTAATATTTGCCAGTGCGCTGCAGGTGGAGGTGAGTCTACTGCTGCTACTACGACTACTACGACTACTACGACTACTACTACTACTACTACTACTACTACTACTACTACTACTACTACTACTACTACTACTACTACTACTACTACTACTACTACTACTACTACTACTACTACTACTACTACTACTACTACTACTACTACTACTACTACTACTACTACTACTACTACTACTACTACTACTACTACTACTACTACTACTACTACTACTACTACTACTACTACTACTACTACTACTACTACTACTGCTAACTGCTAACTGCTAACTGCTAACTACTAACTACTAACTACTAACTACTAACTACTAACTACTAACTACTAACTACTAACTACTGACTACTGACTACTGACTACTGACTATTAACTACTAACTATTAACTACTAACTACTAACTGCTAACTACTAGCTACTAGCTACTAGCTACTAGCTACTAGCTACTAACTGCTAACTGCCAACTGCTAACTGCTAACTGCTAACTGCTAACTACTAGCTACTAGCTACTAGCTACTAACTACTAACTAAAAACTACTAACTACTAACTACTAACTACTACTCCTGCTGCTGCTACTACTGCTACTGCTGCTACTGGTGCGACTGCTGCTACTACTGCTACTGCTACCACCGCGACGATAACTACGACTACAACTACGACGACTACTACCCCTCCGGCTACGGCTACGACTACGACTACAACTACGACTACTACTCCTACGGCTACGGCTCCGACTACGACAACGACAACGATTAATTACAACGACGACTGCGACTACGACCACTACTACGAGTACTACTGCTGCTACACCCTAAACCCTAAACCCGAAACCCTAAAAGCCCTGGACCCTAAAACCCTAAACCCTATACCCTAAACCCTAACCCGCTGTGGTCTCCAAGTCTCGATGGGGCCGAGGAAGCCGATCTGCTGCGTGTCGAAGCGCTCGAAGGCCTCCTGCACTCCGAGGCCTCTCGGGAAGACATCTGGGTGGTTGTCAAAATTATGGTGCCTGTTGCACCCCCAAATAAGGTACCCCTAATTTTCGGAAACTCTAAACCCCTATAGAGCCCCTTGAAGGGACCCTTATAGTAACCCAAAATAATGTACCCCCTAATTTTTCGGGAGCTCCCATGTGGGTGGTTGTCAAAATAATGGTCCCTTTTTGGGTACCCTAAATAATAGATGCCGTAATGATAATAGGGACCCCCAAAAAGGGACCATGATTTTGACAACCACCCATCTAGGGTTTAGGGTCTAGGGGTTTAGAGTTTAGGGTTTAGGGTTTAGAGTTTACTAGGGTTTAGGGGTTTAGGGTTTAGGGGTTTTAAGGTTTAGGGTTTAGGGCTTCGGGTTTAAGGTCTAGGGTTTAGGGTTTAGGGTCTAGGGGTTTTAGACTTTAGGGTTTAGGGTTTAGGGATTTAGGTTTTCGGGTTTAGGGTCTAGGGGTTTTCGAGTTTAGGGTTTAGGGGTTTAGGGGTTTAGGGTTTAGGGTCTAGGGTCTGGAGCTTGAGGGTTTCTGTTGGGGCCTGGAAGTTAAGTTTTAGAAGGGGCCCCCACCCTGTAATAGTGGCATAATGGGAATATAGTAGGGCCCTAATGTAATCCTTATAGTCACTATTACGGTGGGGACAGCTTCCAGGGTTTCTGTTGGGCTTTGCAGGCGTAATTGGGTTTTCAAAATGGTCCTTCGGTTTCTTTACAGGGCTTCAAAAAGGGTTTTTACAAGGTTTTGTAGGTTGCGATTAGGGTTCGAGACTCCTTCCTGCGGTTTTCAGCGATATAAGTGTCTTGGTGTACCCTAAACCCTAAACCCTAAACCGATAAGATGTGGGGATCCAGCCTTCAGCGGGCTCAAGGACGAACCCTAAACGAAAGACCTCAATCTCGAAGCCTCCAAAGCCTCAAATCTCGAGATCCCTTCAACCCCTCAACCCCGAGAATTCCTCCCTAAACCCCTAAACCCCAAAACCCTAAACCCTAAACCCAAAACCCCTAAACCCTAAACCCCTAAACCCTAAACCCCTGATATCAGAACCCTAAACCCAAAACCCCAAACCCAAAACCCAAAACCCTAAACCCAAAACCCTAAACCCAAAACCCTAAAGTCTAAACCCAAAACCCTAAATCCTAAACCCCTAAACCCTAAACCCCTAAACCCCTAAACGCTAAACCCCTAACTCCAAAACCCCTAAACCCTAAACCCCTGATAACAAAACCCTAAACCCAAAACCCCAAACCTAAAACCCTAAACCCAAAACCCTAGACCCACGAGGCACTAGCCGAGGCCTTTCCCTGAGATGGCTTCGCGGAGCCGGACCGCGCGGATGCGTTGCACCTTTTTTTGGCTGGGGGCTCTTTTGGGGCTTTAGGGGCTTAAGGCTGAGGGTTTAGGTTTGAGGGTTTAGGGGTGGTTTAGGGTCTAGGGGTTTTAGACTTTAGGGTTTAGGGTTCAGGAATTTAGGTTTTAGGGTCTAGGGATTTTAGAGTTTAGGGTTTAGGGGTTTAGGGGTTTAGGGCCTAGGGTTGAAGGCTTGGGCTTCGACCAGTTCCCGACATGGACTGCATCGCCCATAGAATAAAGAATAAAAGGGTTTGGGGTTTTGGGTTTGGGGTTTTTGGGTTTAGGGTTTTGATATCAGGGGTTTAGGGGTTTAGGGTTTAGGGGTTCAGGGGACGCTTCTCTGACAACTTGGCCCTTTTTTTGCATCCTGCCGCATAGAGGCTCAGCGAATGTGTCTGCAAGGAACTCTCGCAGCTATCGATACCTATCAGGACTGCCGCATGACCAGTCGTCATACTGTATGTTGCACTTCTGCCGCGGTTTCATGGCGACTGGCTTGTACATCTCACGGCAATCGACGGTAAACCGACCTTCACGCACGGCAGACCTTCCGTCGCACCTATCGTTTGGATACGTCCCCACGGAGTTGCAACAGCAGCAGCGCTTTTTTGCTTTCTTTTGCCCGTGGGTCTCCTCGAGGTTGCCCTGCTCCTCGAGGTTGCCCTGCTCCGACGATGCGCTGAAATCTTCCCCTTTGCGAAGAGCGGCAACAATGCCCAGGACGAAGAACAGGACGAAAGGAAGCTTCATAGCCGAGGGGGCTGGATTTCGCGAAGACACGGCGGGATTTGTTTGCGATGAGGCTGATCAGCTTTGAGCCAAGAATGGCGAGGGCACAAAAGCACGCAGCCCCCCGAATGAATGTTACATGCTCCAGGCTTCGACACCCCGGAATCACGCGCGAGAGCTCAAACCCGATTCACCACTCAAACCACAGCAACCTTCGTTAGTGTGCAGGACCTTGCATTGCATTTATGTAGGAGAGTTGGGCTTTAGGCCTTAGGGGTTGTATGGGACCCTAGAATAGAAGGTGCTTTTGATTTAACCTTCTTGTGTATTGTTTCATCAAGCCTTATACGAATCATGCACAGGACTTTATGGTTTTTGCGTGCTTGCAGCCCCGGAAAGATTTGGCGCATCCAGGTATCTTGGCTTCTTGAGATTCCTTTCTGTTTGGAGACTCGGAAAATAAGATTTAGAGTCTAGGGTTCATGATTCCGGGAACTTTCGTAGCACCAAGGGACGGCTTAAGGGGCTAAGGCCCTGCATACCACATGATCTTGTCAAGGAACTTTACTGCTGTGAGTTCCCACAAGAAGGGTCTACAGTAGCCCTAAACCCTCAACCCCTAAAACCTAAGCCCGTAATCCTGGCTTACTTTTGATCAGACGGGGTTGAGCTCCTTAATAAGAGCCCAGTCGCCATGATGTCGAACTCCGACGTTACCGTCAAGGCCACGGCGATGGGCCGCTCGGCCCAGTCTCCTGGATTCTTTTTGAAGAACTCAACCTAACTTACCGTAAGAGTCTGGTTAGAGGTCTCAGTTTTAGATATCATAAGTCACCATAGGATTCTTCTTACAGATCCTCTAAACCCTAAACCCCTAAACGCTAAACCCTAAACCCTCTTTACCTAAGTTACCACAAGAAGGAAGGCAGGTTCGTGGATGTATGAGCCTGGCATGCCAACTGGAACTGGAGTCGTGAAAACCCTGCGAAAACGCTTCAAAACCTGGCAACACCCACAAACCCTTTGAGCTGCAAAATGGGAAGTTCTTATAGGGTTCTCATTATAGGCGATCATAGGATATATAAGAAAGTTGACAATCTGCTTTTGGGCGGAATGAGAAGGCCGGAGCTCCGAATCTTGACTGACTTATGGAACCTTCAATAGCTTTCGTTCTCTTATCATACTTCCAAAGACCATCTATAAACTGTTCTTGACGCCCTGAGAAAAGCCCCCAAACAAAGCTGCAGAGCCTAAAAACTGCAAAGACCCCTACAAAAACCAGTCAAAACTAACTACAAAGCCTAGTCATTCTAAAGTCCCTTCAATAAGTTCTGAATTCCTAAGAAAGGCCCACAAGCATCCTTATAAAGCCCTCAACTCTAGGTTCGTGTAAGAAGCCTTCCCAAGGCCCCTAAGTTCCTCAAAGACAAGCCCATACACGCACGCACGCACACACACACACACACAAAAAAAAAAATCCCTTTAAAACAAATCCTCAAACTGGAGCCCAGTCTCCCGCAGCACGACGCCGGCAACCTCCGATTTGCTCAAAGAAGCGCCGCCGGGCGAAGGGCGTCTCGTGCTGAAGACCTGCTTTGCCCGGGTTTTCCCAGGGTTTATTTAGGGTTTAGTGCTTTCGGGGTTTAGGGTGTCGGATCTTCTATGGATCTTCTTTTGCTTTCGGGTAGGGTATCCGGAAGGTTTCTTGTAAGGTTCTCCAAAGGCTCGTGTAGTCTTTTCGGCGCTTCTTGTAGGGGCCTTCATGATTAGAATAGGGTCTTGGGGCCCCATGGTACTATAACTATAATAAGGAACCCCGAACCCCAAAAAAAGAAATCGTATAGGTAATTATAAACCCTAAACCCTAAACTCTAAGCCCTAAACCTTAGAAGCTGCCCCCACCCTGTGGAAAAACTGTGATAGTGACTATAAGGATTAGAATCAGGGCCCTATTATATTCGTATTATGCCACTATTACAGGGTGGGGGCCCCTTCTAACCTAAACCCTAAACCCTAAACCCCTAAACCCCTAAACCCTAAACCCTAAACCCGAAACCCTAAACCCGAAACCCTAAAGAGGCCCCGATGTTACCCAAGCTACCAAGAAGGCGCCTCGGAGGAGCGCCATGAGCTCCTCGTCCTTGAAGAAGACCTGTTTGGGAGCTGAAGGGCTAGAATAAGAATCGTTTAGGGTTTAGAGTTTAAGGTTTAGGGTTTAGGGTTTTGTTAGGGTTTAGGGCTATAAGAAAATAGTAGTAATAATGACACGAAGAATGATACGAAGAAGAATAATATATGATATAACATCATATAACATCATACAAGAACAATAACACTGCGGTTTGAAGAGATTGCCACCGGCTTTCTTCAGCAGGATTTCTGTTTGAAGCGATTGCTTTTGGGTTGCCTGCCAGGATTTTGTAGGGCTTTTCAAGGTCTGTAGGATTTTTACGAGGGTTTTGCAGGGTGCAAGAGGCTCTAAGAATATTCTACAGTTCTACAGCATCTTCACGTTTTTCGAGGAGGGTGGGTTTGGGTTTCAGTCGGTGTTGAAGTCGAAAGTAGCCTTCGCCCCCGATGCCTATCATAGTGGGCCCTTTTCAGGGTTTGGGGTGTAGGGGTTTGCATACCATCCCCGCATGATGGATAAGGCAAAGAGAACCCACACAGGTCCCACAGACCTGCGTGTCGAAGTAGCGGCAGAGCTGCATAGATCTCAGCGTCTGGTATGTGGCTCCCTCCTCAAAGCCCGCAGAACGGTCCGCAAGCCTTAAAACCAGCCCGCCACACCCTCAAATCCGATAAGGCAGTCAGCCCGATAAACCAAGTAAAGCACCATCCAAGAACTAAAGAATCCGGCTGAGGGGCCTTAATAGCTAGCCTATAGGGCTTTGGGACATATTGTTGTAAAGTTAGCCAGGGACAGCCATGGGATCGTACTCCTCGTCAAAGGCCCCGAAGGCCCCCCCCTCAACCCTAACCCTACAAACCCACAAAACCGAAAAGCCTAAGCCCTAGCCCAGAGTTCCCTAAAATTAGTACCCTTATAGAAACCCAAAAAAGATCAGGAACCTTGTGACAAAGGTAAAATTAGTACCCTTATAGAAGCCCTTGTAGATCAGGAACCTTGTTTTTAAAGGGCCTTAGGGGCTCTAAACCCCAACCCACATGGAAGCCGACGGAGACCTCAGCCGCAACAAACCCTAAAAACCCCTAAAACCCTAAACCCTAAAACCCTAAAACCCCTAAAACCCCAAAAACGCTTATATATCACCACAAAACGCTTAAATATCACCAAAAAAGAACCCCAAACCCCCCCCCCCCCCCCCAAAGTCCTCGAAGCCCACGGAGCGGTCCAAGACGGAGAAGCCCCCGGTGAGCGAGCGGAGGCCGATGGCGGTGTTGGCCGGCGCCAGCGGGGGGCCCGTCGCCAGCCTCAGGGCTTTGGGGGCTTTAGTGGTTTTGGGTTTAGGGGTTGTGGTTTCAGGGTTTTGGGTTTAGGGTTTTTTTTTCAGCACCTTTTTCCGTCTGCCCATACCGTCCAAGCTTACGGAAGGCCGAAGTGGCCAGGCGACCACAGAGGGTTTTAGGGTTTAGGGTTCAGGGTTTTGCAGGGCTTAGGGTTTAGAGTTGAGGCTTTAGGGTTTAGGGTCTTGGGTTTAGGGTTTAGGGTTTTGGGTATAGGGTTTCAGGGTTTCGAGTTTAGGGGTTTATCGTTTAGGGTTCAGGGTTTTGGAGGCTTTAGGGGTTTGGGGTTTAGGGTTTAGGGGTTAGGGCTTTGGAGGCTTTAGGGGTTAGGGTTGAGGGTTTAGGGTGTTGGAGGCTTTAGGGTTTTGGTTGTGGGTTTTTGAGCTCCTTTAATTGTGGGTTTGGGGTTTAGGCTTTGAGGCTTAGGGTTTAAGGTTTAGGGTTTATCGTTTAGGGCTCAGAGGAGGGCCCATCGCCAGCCTCAGGGTTTGGGAGGCTTTAGGGTTGTAGGGTTTAGGGTATAATAGAAGGGTATGTATGAATATGGGCCCTCGCCAACTCTGCAGCCGGGCAGCTTGCAGTGGAGGATGCGGCGAAGCGTCTCTCCTTCCGCCAAGCTCAGAGCCACGAAGAAGCGCCCGGAGTCCTTTCTCAGATTTGGAGCGCTTTGGGGTTAGGGTTTAGGGCTTAGGAAGGTTGTGGGTAGGGGCTGAGGGGCACCGTAGGATCTGGAGTTGAGGGCATCAGGCTTGAGGCTCTATTGTATTGGGAGCCTGGCCTGACTCTTGCAGGCTCTAAACTCTAAACCCAAAAACAAAACCCTGAACCCTATGCCCCTAAATCTCCAAAAACCATAAACCCTGAACCCCTACACTCTAAACCCCCAAACCCCTAGGCCCTTGAGGCTCAGAGCTTAGCAACCCGCTCCTGAGGTCGGAAGTGGGGATGAAGCAGCAGCTGCACCATGTCCTTCAACGCGGACGCGTAGGGCCAAGGGGGGGCAGCGGGCTGGGCGCGTGAAAGGGAGAGACGACTCGGGGTTTGGGCTTGGGGCCTTAGTATGTCATAGCCCCCCACACGCCTCGACACCTCGAAACCCGGAATCCTAGAGCCTAAAAACCGATACCCCAAGCACCTAAACTAACCAGTGGTTTTGGGGGCTCCCTTTGCCATAATATCAATGGTTAGTAAAGGCCTCAAAAGCCCTGAAGAGCCCTGAAAGCTCGAAGGGCCCTAGAGCTCACCAGATGCCGGCGCTCCTCCAAGCCAACTCCGGCAGGCTTCCCACCCTCAGGCTTTAGGGGTTTAGGGTTTTCGGGTTTAGGTTGGGGGTTTAGGGTTCAGGGTTTTGTTTAGGCTTTTGAGTTTTCTCTCTTTGGCTTGCTCATAAATTTTCGTAGGGTTTAGGCTTAAGGGTTTGTTTTTCGGCTTAGATTTGGGTTAAGAGTTAAGGATTAGGAGGAAGGGCTCAACGAAGTTCAGGCTTAGGGCCAAAGCTTAGGGTTCCAGGATGTAAACGTAAAAATGCAAGCGAGGGGTTTCGTGCTCGAAGTCTACGGCTACTGCCCAAACCCTTCACTGAGCGCCAAGCGATGAGCGACAAAGCCGTCTTCGGGTCGTGAAGCGCGTAATCGCCCTGGTCGAACACCAGTCGCAGCAACGTGCCGATGCGGTCTTGGTTCAAAGCACCTCAACGGGCACAAGCCGTGATGAACACTGCGAGAGTCAAAACAAGAGCAAGCTCGTACTCTGAACACAACGCTAGCCATATGACTGTAATCAGCTGATAAAGCTAGTGTGGACACAAGTACAAGGCTCACACCCCAACACAACACACGTGTTGGACGTGGCAGCCGGGCGTTGGTAGAAAGATGGCACCAGGGCTCCTACACAACCCTCAACCCTAAAACGTAAAAAACAAAAAAAACCTAAATCCTGAAGCGTGAAATCTTCAATTAAAGCCTATAAACCACCCAAGCCCGCAACCCTGAAATCTGCCTCCTGCGCCCTGCGCATTGCCCTCGGCCGTGAAGAGCTCCAGAGCCCGCTTGCAGCACCTTTTGTTTCAGAAGGGTTTTTTGTAAGGCTTTGATAGATTTCTCTAAAGGTTCTAGAGGGGCTTCATAGGGCTTTTCTTCTCATTAGGGGCGCCGGGGTGCCTGATTTTGGGTATCCTTACATTGAGGTTCCTACTTCTCTTCAAGACTTAGATTATGCGGTGGAACATCCCTGATATGACAGCAGGATCCCCAAGACGGCATGGTTCAAGGAACGTGCCCTACTTCGGAGATTCTGCAAGAGCCGCGTCAGGACAAGGGAACAGATGCAGTGTTGAGGTTATCGGTCGTACATGGGTTCATGGTTTTTGGTTTAGGGTTGTTTCAGGGCTCAGATCTGATAAAGTCAAAAGGTTCCATGGGGAGTTGGTGTTCAGGCTGATTTAGGTTGAGGGTTAGTGCCAGATTCTAGTTACACGGGTTGAAAGCTAGCTGCAACCCCAAAACCCCAAGACCCTTGTACTAAAGGCCTAAATGGACTGTGTAAAGCACCCTTTCCACATCAAACCCGCCCTAAACCCTAAACCCTAAACTGCAACACTACTTTGGTGTTCCTTACTATGAACATAGTATGTTATTTATATATATATATATATATATATGTATATATATATATGTATATATATATATGTATATATATTCTAAAAACCTAGTCTACTTATGATCGCCCAACTCCCTTCCGGGCCCAGATGCTTCTGCATCAGGGCTTCTTCGGTCTCCTTGTAGCGGATGGCGTGGACACCGGAGCTTTAAAGTAAAAGCCAGAAAGTTGGAATATGATTATCCTAAACCCTTTGTGGTAGATTATAAGGTATCCTACCCTGAAACCATATTCCAACTTTCTGGAGTTCCCTTTAGGATTCTTTGGGGCTTGCTCTCTCAGTCTGGTCTTCGGATTACATGCGTTTTGCATAGGGTTTAGGGTTATAGGGTTTAGGGTTTAGGGTTATAGGGTTTAGGGTTTAGGGTTTGGGGTTTAGGGTTTAAACCTTGGGGCTTTACAAACCTCAGCTTCAGATACGCCCTGCGAGCCCGAAAACCAGCCATGTGTCCTAAAACCCCGATTAACCATGTTGGTGGTTGTCAAGATTAGGGCCCCTTGTTGGGTACCCTAAATATTAGGTGCCGTACTACCAGAATCATAAGGACCCAAACAGGGACCCTAATTTTGACAACCATCCATGTACATGTCACATACAATCAAGCCCTTACAAGCCCTCGAATAAGCCCTCGAAATCGGCATACCCCAATATTTAAACATAACTCCTGCAACCCCAGCCCTAACACCCTTCAAACAACCAACCCTCTTCTAAAATCAGACAAGCCGCCGAAAACCCAACCAAAAAAAAATCAGAGACAAAACCCGCCCTTCCCCCCTTCCCGGCTTGGGGCCACCAGGGCTCCGAGAGCTGCAACTTCTCGGCCAGGCGCTGCGCCGGACATCCTCGGGGAAGCCACTCCATGACCTGGCGGGGAGTCAGAGCTAGGCCCGAAACCCTAAACCCTTTTAAGGGTCTAGTGTTTGGGGGCTTAGGGTTTAGGGCGTTGGGTTTTGGGGTTTAGGATTTGGGGTTTAGGGCCTACGGAGTTTAGGGGTTGGGATTCAGGTTGTTGCATTTTTTGATAACGGGGGCTTAGGGCCTTAGGGGTTTAATTAGTGCGCACCCACAACATAAAAATCAACACTCTTAGCGCGCTCGGGGCTGGGGCTCGGGCCAATGGGGTGTGGGCCGGCCAGCCGGGGGCGCGTTTGTTTTTGCTGTTGGTCCGCGACGCAAATTCTTTTTTGCTGTGGGTGCGCGAGCTCACTCACTTACTCGCTGCCAGCCGCCCGGAGCACCCACAGCAAGAAAGCTCTCAAGGCCCCTTGAATTGAAGCCCGCTGCGGCCTTCTCTTTGAGAACCCTATAAAGCCTCCCCTCAAAATCCTAAAAGCCTATTAACATTACTACGCTTTCTGTCAACAAAAACCATAAAGCCCGTATGAATGCGAATAAACCTTTCAAACAACGGTCCCGACAGCCCCCAAAAAAGCCAGCTTTCAAAAGCCCTCAGCGACCGAGGCGCCACACAAGTGTTCTTAAGCCGCCGGAAACCCGACCACTTGGGGTTGTAGTAGTTCTCGGAGAGGAGGAAGTCCTCGCAAACACTTTGGAGTTCTAAACCCTAAACCCGTAAACCCTAAACCCTAAACCCGCAAACCCTAAATGGCGGTGTCCTTGGGCAAGGTCTCCAAGCTCCGGCCCTTGAAGAGACGGAACTGGTTGGCAGGATAGAACCTGTCAGGAAACCCTGAACCCTAGGGATTCGGCATTTGGCATAAGGGTTTAGGGTTTAGAGTTTAGGGTTCAGGGTTTAGGGTTTAGGGTGGGTTTGTAGGCAACGGGCGGCAGGGCTTGTTAGGGGGCCTCAGCATGATTCAGAGGATTGTGTAGAAGGATGGACATGGTATGTCTTGGTATAAAAAAGCACCCAGGGACGTCGAGGAGCCTGGATTCCCTAGATTCGAGATAATCAAAAAGAGGATGTGAAGGTAAGCTTTACTGCCATGCTGTAGGAATTGCCAGGGAAGCTTATCGCCAGGTAGTGAAACTAGGTTGGGAAACTGCAAGTCTGCAGTGCTTAAAAGCGCTATTTTCGAAATCTCCAGAGGCTTCCTCTGCGCCTTTGTAGCGTAGGCTTTGTAGTAGTTACAGGGATCAAACTTGAAGATTAACGGACCTGAACCCTTCAACTGCCAATCCTGTCAGAATCCGAGGAACTGAGACGGGCTCTCTTCCTGGGCTTTTAAGTAACCAGGGAGAAAAAATATAAGCTATTATCTCATAATGGTTCCTTTAAGAAAAGTATAAACTTCTCTTTCATACTGGTTGCTTTAAGAACAAAGTATTCAAGTGTGGTACTCCAAAGCCCAGGTTCCGTGAGGCTGGCGAAAGGCCAGCTGTTCGGCTCCTCGCTGTCGCGGCAGTACATGAGGTCCACGAACTTCTCAATCTCGATCCTCAGATTGCCGGGTTGTAGTATATCTTAAAATATTATATTGTGTATTATCCTACGTATATCATAAGATTTGATATATATGTATGTATACAAACATATACTGTATATATATATATATATATATATATTTAGCCCTAAACCCTAGACCCTAAACCCTCCCTTTCTTGGGGGTGTCGCTGTAGTAAGGATCCTACTATTCAGAGTCTCTGTGCGGAGTGCCCTGTTGTCCGCAGCTCCAAGATGGCATGGGGCTTTAAGGAGACCCTCAAGAAGGCCTCGTAAATCCTAAACCCCTAAACCCTCAGACCCTAAACCATATACTTGCCATATACCCTTATACTTAAATCCTTAACCCCTAAACCCCTAAACCCTCAAACCCTAAACCATCTACCCTGATATACTCAACCCTGACGGTTAGGATTGAAGAATACGGGGCCTGGCAGGCTATATGGGTTCCCTTGCGAGCGGCTGCTGCTCACGCTCCTCCTCTTCCTCTTCTTCCATTTCCCGCTCCGCCTGCCGCTGAGGGGTTTGGGTTTGGGGTTTCGTATTTGCGTGCGGCGGCTTCGATACCCCCATAACAACACCCCAGCCATCCCTACCAAAATCTCCCAATCTGCATAAGGCTCGCGTCACACCCCGCTCTAACCCCAAGACCCTCAGATCTTATAGTTGTATGCATTCTTCAGATACTAGGGTTTAGACTTTAGGAGTTTAGGAGTTTAGGGTTTAGGGTTTGGGGGTTTAGGGTTTCGGGCGAGTACAAACCAAAACTAGCAGCTAAGAAGCATGAGATGCAACCGCGAACGAAGTCTGCGCACAATACACAAAGTAACTTGTGCTCGTCATGGTCCCCTAAACCCTGAACCCTAAAAGCGTACTAAACCCCAGCCACTGAAACAAAAGAGAATAACGACAAAAGAAACACCGAATCCTGAGACCAAAGACTGTGCCTTTAAGTAACCAGGAAAAAGCATTAAACCTTTATTTCATAATGGTTCCTTTTAGAAGAAAATATTAAAGTATAGTCCTCCAAAGCCCAGAAGAAACAAAACTAAACCATAAGCACCGAACAACTAAAACTCCAAAACTTGAGGATAACAAGAAATTAGCATAAGCTTAACCAAAACACCAAAATACTCCCAAACCCGTTTTTCAAAAACTTCATATTTTTATAAACCAACCAATTTTTGTGAAAAAATAAAAAAAAACAAGAAATTGATCAAAAAAAGCACCCGTGCGCCTCGGCCTCTCGCTCGGCCTCGGCCTCCAAGGTCTGCTCGCCAACCTCCGGCAACGAGGCGCATCGTTGCGCTTCTTGGGTTCTTGTTAAGGCATCTAATCTAAGGTACCATAATTTAGGGTTCCTTTAAGGGTTCCATAAGGGTTCTTGCCAAGGTATTTAGGATTTAGGGGTTTAGGGGTTTAGGGGTGTGGGTTTTGGGAGTTAAGGGATTTAGTTTAAGGTACCATAATAAGCCAAAGGGAAACACTATTATGTACTATAGATCCCCATTATGGTAACTTAAATTGAATTCCTTAAAAACCCAAAAATCTTCTGTTTTCAATTGCCTAGGGTTGAGGATTCAGAAGCTGAAACGTTTTGAATGGAATTATTGTAGAATGCTATGAGTGGTTAGTCGGTTTTACTTGTCTTTGTGTTGGAGGTGGTGCTGGCGGTTGTGATGGTTCCGGGTCTTGTATTGCTGGTTTTGTCCCGGCGAGCCTTTGTTGCGGTTTGGGTTTAGACTTCGCTGTTGGCGGTTCGGTGGGTAAAGGGTGTGGAGGCTTGGGGCTTCGGTGTACAGGGGTTAGGGTGTTGTCGGGTGGAAGGTTCAGGATGTTGTCGGGAAGGAAAGGTATTCACAAACCGACCCCCCGCGCGCGAGCACCGATAGCACAGCAGCTTAGGGGAAGCGTGTTTAGGGTTGAGGGTTCGCACCTCCATGCCCTGCACCTCCAGCACGTTCTTGATGACCTTGGTGGCTGGTACTGTTGAACTGGTTCTTGCATGATCCTTATGATATGACCCCCTACAATTCTACAAAGGGGCTCCCTAAACCCTAAACCCTTGGAGGGAGGGTTCGGTCTTGGGGCGACCGGGCCGTGGCCCTCCTGGCAGCCCAGCTCTGGTTGCTACACCGAAACTTCAACCTGAGCCATTACATTGACTATACCCCCCTTAGAACCATAATAAAAATGATATGTTTAATATTCTCTTGGGTTTTATATGAACAAAAATAAGATCAATTCCTAAGGAGACTATAGTCGATAGTACGCTTTTAGATCCTCTTACAGGACTGTTCTAGCAGAATTCTTGCACACCTTATAGAATCCCAAACCAGCCTTCGGCCCCTTGATTTTCGGGGACATGCAGTATGATACTACCCTAAACCCTAAACCCCGAAACCCCTAAACCCTAAACCCTACTGGCAGCAGGCTTGAGGGTCTTACGGTCTTTGAATACCTGGACCCTTAAGGAACCTGCCTTTTTAGGGTTCCCTGAAATGATTTCTTTATATAAGTCCTTAAAAAGGTGGGTTACTTGGGGTTAAGGTCAGTTTACAGGGTTTTCGGGTGGAGACGTAAAACGTCGGTGTGGTCACTGCCGTATACCAAACCCGTGAACCGGTGTTACCGACATGACATTGACTTTGACTCGCTTCTATCTTGTAGTCCCGGTTTCTCTCAGGGCCCAAGTAAGCATTACACCCCAAACTAAACACAGAGCCCCAATACCAACAACACCAAAACGCCCTTCAACACAAACTTCTAAGCGGATGTAAAGCTCGTGCCGTTGGTATTAATTGGGCTTAGCCTGAGAACTCCGACACGGTGCTTTAAATCGGAGTTTCCGAAAATAGGGGGGGGATCCTAATATGGTACCCCAAATAGTAGGATCCTTCTTATAAGACTATTTAAGGACCCCTAAACCCTAAACCCTAAACCCTAAACCGCAAACCCTAAACCCTAAACCCTAAACCCTAAACCCTAAACCGCAAACCCTAAACCCTAAACCCTAAACCTTAATTTCGACAACTCCCAAATCTCCATTCGAGAGCTTGCTGTCCAGGCTTTGGGTTTCGGATTAGGGCTCGCGCACGCCACCTTCATCCTCTGAGCCCTTAAAGTTTCCTAAACCCGACCTTAACCCTACTTGGAGGGTCTTTAGGGGACTTAGTAAGTAGGGTAGTAAGTAGACTTCTAAGTATCCTAGAAGGGACCCTAATTGGGGTTATGGTACTTATAAGTCCCTAAAATAACCAGTTACCAAGTCCCCCGACCCTCCAAGTAAACCCTGCACCCAGGTACGACACCCCAGACTCTGAACCTTAAAGCCTAAACCCCCAAACAGACCCTTCGACTTCAAAAACCGTGAACCCTGAACCTTAAACCCTAACCCTCAAGTGCACCGGTCCCGTCGAGTGCCCGACCCACTCCACCGCCTGGCGGTCGCCATCCGTGAGGATGTACCTTGGGGGCAACGAGGACAAGAAGTCTTTCGAACTACGATTTTACTCATCACCCTTCATGGTTTAGGGTTTAGGGTTTAGCAGCCCAAACCCCCGAACCCTAAACCCTAAACCCAATAAGATTGCATGGGTTATGACTGACGTCTCGGGTGGTGCTTAGGGTTCAAACTCAGAGCTGATGGGGCGGCGTAGGTTCTAGGTTTAATATACGAACATGCTTAAAGCCCGCTACCAAAACAACATTCCAAACAAAAACCATAAGCCTCTCTGTCCTAAAGCCCTTTAGCAAGACAATATGTAAAACAAACACACATAATGTAGGAACCTGCTTAAGACACCTTGGGCCGGTAACCCCAAAATAGTAGGATTCATATAAGGAACCCTGATAATGGCCCAAGGGTTCTTTATCAGGTTCCTACATTATTATAGTACCCTTATAGATCCCTTATAATAACCCTTATAGGCCCCTTTAGAAGGAACCCCTAATAAAGGCTCAAGGTTTCTTAATCAGGTAGGTTCCTACACATAAACCCCGGAAGGCCTTTCGTCCTGAACTCCTGAATCCAAGGGTAAAAGGAGGGACCCTGAATAAGGACCCCTAGGTATATACCCTTAATATAGCTATATATATACCCTTAATACAGCTATTATATACCCGTTATATAGCCCATTATAGCTTAGCGGCCTCCGTTAAGGGTCCCTCCTTTTCCCCTTTGACTGAAGCCAGGGCGCTTTGTGTACTCGTCGGCTTTTCCTTGTACGATCTGAAGCAGCCCTCTGGGCACAGGCACCTGGAGGCTGCCTTAAGGTCTAGGGGTTAAGCTTTAGAGATTAGGGTTTTTTTTTAGGGTTTAGGGTTTGGAGATTAAGGATTTTTTGTTTTTTAGGGTTTAGGGTTTAGGGTTTAGAGATTAAGGTTTAGGGTTTAGGGCTCAGGATTTCCTAGACACTCTGGGCACAGGCACCTGAGTGGGAGCTGCCCTCAGGTTTGGGGTTTATCGTTTGGGGCTTTAGGGGTTTAGCGTTTAGGGTGAATAGCTTTGGAGTTTAGGGTTCCGTGCTTTTTAGGGTTTGCGGGCTCTAGGATTTGAGGTTTTTGTATATAGAAGGCTATGAGCGATCAGAACCTTTTTATCTTGCTTGGAAGTGGTTAAGTGGCTTCAGGAGTGCTGGGGTTTAGTTTTACGACTTGGGGTTGAAGGGCCTTGGGTTTGATGGGTTCGGTGAAAACAAGAATTTGAAGGCAACCCGACTTTGAGACAACCCTACAGACACCTAAAACCGCTTCGGAAGGATTTCTGCCTTCTAACACGGCCCCAATCCCTGCGCCCGAAACTTGTTGAAGCCTCTGGTTCAAGCCTCAGACTCAGAAAAGAAAACTTTGTAAAAAGAGCCACTCACTAAAAGAACTGAAACCTCTTAGGCAACCTCGGAGTCTCCAACATAAAAAAAAACTTTTTGAGAAAAAACAGGCCCCTAAAAACCCTAAACCCTAACCCCCCCCCCAAAAAAAAAAAAAAAAACAAGGACTCTCCAAAATCGGACACATCCTAGGAGGTGTTTTTACTGAAAGCCAAGAAGAACTCCGCTGCCTCCACCACAAGCACCTAGTGCCTGTAGCATCGAAATCTGAAGTTCGGCTGAAGTCTGATTTTTAAAGCCTTGGAAAGATATTAGTAGCTAAGATTACCTTAAGCCCAATAAGAGCAAATATAGAATGTCCCAAAGCCCTACCTGGCACCTGTTGAGCCCTTTCCCGCCCTATACCCCCCTTAGAACCATGATAAAAACTACATTTCTAAATGCTCTCTTGGGTGTTATATGAACAACAATACAAAGTAATTGGGTGGTTGTCAAAATTATGGTCCCTTCTTGGGTACCTAATTTAATACAGCACCTAATATTTAGGGTACCCAGACAGGGACCATAATTTTGACAACCACCCACAAAGTAATTCCAAAGGAGACGATAGCACCTTGTCCAAGACCTTGAAGTCGATGGGCTCCTTGAAGACCTGGCTTTGGAGGGAGAGGGAGAGGGAGAGGGAGAGTTTGGTTTCGCTTTTTGGGAGGTGGCTTTAAAAGGGATTTAAGGGCTTTAGTACGGGGGTGAAGGGATCTAAGGGCTTTAGTGAGGTAAGGGCTTCACTAAGGGATGTAAGGGCTTTAAGGGTTTTAAGGGCCAAAGGCCTAAGTCTTTGATTTAAGGAGTCTTGCGCACGTTTGGATTTGGGTTGGGGGGTTCGGGGGCAGGGTTCTGGGTGAGGGTGTGTGGTTTTGGGGTTTCGGCGTTCCTATGACATCAGGTCCAAGAGCTGAACGCGCGAAGGTTGGCAGCGGCATCCCTGGAGCCCTAAATCCAAACACCCTCAGCCCAGATAATTCGAGCGTTTTGCAATTTAGGGTCTAGTGGGAACCCAGCAAAGAAACTGCAAGCAGAAGGAAAAGGCCTCGATACAGTCCACGATCTCCGGTAGCTGTAGGAGGGCGTACCTTGGCTCTGGGTTCTCGTATCCTATAGGGGTATTATAAGTATTACAAGGGTATTATAAGGGTACTATAATAAGGCTACTATAAGGGTTCTGCAAGGAATCTAGGCTTCAGATTTGGGCGATGGATTCGAGCGAATTCAACCGCTTTGGGCTCGATAGTTTAGGGCTTTGAGGTTTAACTCTAACCCACAAGACTTAGGGCTCCCTGTCATAAACCCTAAGCCCTTAACCCTTCTGTATCATGCCTCCAAAACCAGGTCGGTTGAACTGCAGGGAGGGTTTAGAGCTCAGGGTTTCGTAGCTGAAACCCAGTAATAGGGCCCCAAAAAAGCACATAAGCAAAAATTAGGGTAGGGATATCCCATATAAATCCCCTTATAATGAAGCCCAATAAGGTAGGGATATCCCCATAAAATGCTTATGCTTATGTGCTTTTTGGGGTCCCCAAGTAAGTTCAGGAACTGAGGGCCTTTGGAGCATCTCCCCCTTCTGCGGAGCTCTCGGGCTGGGAGCGGTGACGTTGGGCTTCGGGCGTCCTAGCCTTTCGGGCCCAGGTGTTCGGGCTCCCTTTTTTTTGCGGGCCCTTTTCCGACTGCATGTACCAGAAGGAATACCTTATCGGGTGGAGCCTATGTTCGGTTTCAGGGCTTAGGGTTGCTTCTATGGGTTTAGGATTCAGGTGAGGGGCATGTTTTGGAACCCGACACCATAAGCCCGGATCCGTTTCTGGTTCCGGGCTTCGGTGCCTTGCTTTGGCACTTCCGCACCTCTGACCGAGGCGCTTCTCCATGATCATGTTCCAGGCGTTCTTGCGCCAGATGTTGGAGAGGTTCCTTGCTTGTCAACCGTAAAGTTTGGGGGGTTGTAGATTTCAAGGGCATTAAAGCAGAAGGCGCAGGAGAGGTGCAGTAGATTGTCAGTAGTTGTTGTCAGCGTCGTCCTTGCTGTTAGTTTCCCTCGTCTGGGGAATTATAGTTCTCGTTCTCTGATGAGTGCTTTGAACCTGTAGTCGTAACTAGGACAGCAGGGGGTTAGCAGAAGCAGTAGTATGAGTAGTAGCAGTAGCAGAAGCTGCTGCTATAGCACGAGGAGGACACAAAAAAGGAAATGGTTTCCGCCTGGAGAGTGGTGTAAGCCTGACTTCTGGGTCTGATGTGGAGGGTTTTACCCTAGCCGCCAGCCCTAACTCCAACCCCTCACATTGGAGACAATTCCCCCTGAACCCATCGACCAGAAAGCCGGCACTGTAGGTGAGGCTCTGCGTCTGCAGGACGTTGAACTGCAGCCGGTCCGACAGCATCGAGTTGAGCACCAGCCATCCGCAGACGTCACCCAGCATGGAGGTCTCGCAAAAAGCCGCTTCAAAAACAAACGAAAGACTCTTCTTCGAAGTACTTTGGACCCTTCGCAAAGCCAAAAACCTTAGTTGAAACACGTAAAACAAAATAACTGCTCCACAGATTTTCATGTGTCTATATATACAGCCTGCCAACGTTGCATACGTACATACATGCATACTACATGCATACCTACCTACACATACACAACACATATACATGCTCATACACGTACACGCACACGCACAAAAACAGGCTCACACACATGCACATGTACAAACATCGACCTACACATATACACATCTACATATACATATTAGTGTGCGTGAGTATGTTTGCAAGTATACAGACTTTATGGCTACATATCTATATCTATATATATATATATCGATATATATATATATACACACATATATATATATATATATATACATATATATATATATACATATATACATATATACGCAATGTCCGAAGTCACAATCCTAATGATACCATTAACAAAGACATCTGCTACAGAGGGGTCTCCTCGGTGCAGACCGGCTTGCCGGAGTTGGCTTGCAGGATCTGCTTGCCTTGGTTTTGGGGTTTAGGGTTTAGGTTTTTGCTGCTTTTAAGGGCCCTTTTTCCAAGGGTTCAGGTGTTAAGGTTCAGGGTTTCAGGGTTTAAGGTTCAGGGTGTCAGGGTTTTTCTCTTTTGAACTCCTGGTGTCAGGGTTTTAAGGTTCAGGGTTCAGGGGTTTTAGGGTTCAGGGCTCAGGGTTTCAGTAAGGAGCTTCGGGATGCGACGCTAGGAGAGTGGCGGGTTGCGTAATGTAGGGACCTTAATAATTGGAATAGGCTTTTGGGGTACATTATACTATAACTATAACACAAGGAACCCCCAAAATAGTATAGGTAATTAGTTCGGCCTCTTTAGTAATGTTGGGGGCTTCATGAGTTCAATTAGAGTCCTGGGGTATCTGATATAATTGGCATAAGAGAGAATACGATCCCGACTTAATACGTCAGATTTAGACTTAGGCGCACAAGGCTTCTAAGTCTCCCCTCGTAGGCTTTAGGACCACAGCGTTGAGGGCTTCGAGCTCGTACTTTACGGAAAGCAGCAGGAATGATGGAGAACCTGATGCAGAGGTGTTTGTACTGAGGACGAACTCAACAGAATAGGTCCTGAACCGTAGTCATAACAGGAATAACAAAAACAAGAACGACTCAGAAGTGCTGTTCAAAAGACGCAAGGCAAATCAGGTTACTGGTCGCAAAAAAAACCTAGACACCTCTGACCCGCATCCAGGCTCCAAGTTGCTTATCAGCTCCCGCACCTCTGGGATGATGAGGATGCGCAGCTTCTGCCCCTTGCCGATGCCTGCGGTCAGGCTTTAAGCTATGGAAAACTGTGGGCGCGGTTTTTTGGGCTTGGTTGCATAGTGGGAGGCCCGGTGGGAGGCCCGAGCCGTAGCGATGAGCGTCATGAGAGCAGTAGTTGCCGGCGTCATGGTCGCTGTCGTTGTGCGGTTATCTAGCAAGAAAAGACCAACTTTAGTAGTAGCCATCATCATCATCAACAGCGCGTCAGAGGAAGAAACACGCCCTTGTCGCGACTCTACA
Organism: Symbiodinium sp. CCMP2592; assembly: GCA_905221615.1. NCBI lineage: Eukaryota > Dinophyceae > Suessiales > Symbiodiniaceae > Symbiodinium > Symbiodinium sp. CCMP2592. The sequence goes on from CAJNDT010005112.1 coordinate 1,542,402, forward strand.
TCGCTTGAGGCATTTCCACCGTCCTTGCCAAGGAGCTGAGCCCTAAACCCTCTGAGCCTCCAGCCAAAGACTACTTGCAGACCTGACCCATACCCTCTGGGCCGTAGAAAACAGCCCCACCCTATGACCTTGAATCCTCATAGAACCCTTATAGGGACCCTCAAAAGAAACCTTCACAGAACCATTGTATGGTGCCCTTAAAGGAACTTTCATTGAACCACCTTTGATTAAAGGGAACCCTTATAGATCCCTTAAAGGAACCCTTATGAATACCTTAAAGGGAACCTTATCGATACCTTAAAGGAACCCTAAAGCCTAAACCCTTTAAAGCCTCTGAGCCGATAGGCACCCTGGGCATAGTCTCGGAAGACCATGTCCTTTCGGGCGTTCAGGGGTTCCGGTTAGGGTTTTTGGTTCCTTTAAAGGGTCCTTTCAGGATTTAAAGGTTCAGGGGTTCAGGGGTTCCGGTTAGGGTGTTTGGCTCCTTTAGAGGGTGCTTTCAGGATTTAAAGTTCAGGGTTCCGGGTTTAAGGGTTATAATGGTTAGGGTTGGGGATCAGGGTTAGGGTTTAGGGGTTAATGGTTAGGGACTCACGCTGGGTTGAGGGTTCAACGTTTCGGATTTGGGTTTCAGGGTTCAGTATTCAGGTTTCGGAGTAAAGGATCAGGGATTAGGGATTACGGCGTTGGGTTAGGGTTCAGGGTTTAGGATTCAATGTTTCGGGTTTCGGGTTTAGGGGTTAGGCTTTCGGGGGTGGGGGCTAGGGATCAGGGTTTAGGGATTAGGAAATTAGGGTTTTGGGATTAGGGATTATGGTTTGCGGATTGTCAACCCTGTAGCGTCCTTCCCCAGCGTGATGGCGCCCACACAGTCGCGCTTGTGCTGGATATCCATTCCGGTGGTGTGCACCTATGGGGCCATGTGGGTTTGGTATCTAGGGTTTGGGGCAATGCTATCAAGGTCGCTCGGTTGAAGGGGCATGCTGCGGATTTGGAGCTCCTGGCAGTCCTTCGAGATTTTGAGCCCAAACCCTCTGAAACCGAAAGCACTTTGTTAGACTGGGGTTCTGGTGTAGATAAGAGAAATCATATAGCTATATAATATGGAGGGATATATGGGGATTATGATGTTACTATTGTAAGGAATCAAGGAACCCTAACAACCCTCTAGAACCCTCATAGCAACCCTTGCAGAAGCCTGCCAAAGAAACCCTCTTCTATACTGAACTTAGAACCCAAGAAAAATCATAATTTTAGCTGTTTCTTAAGGATTACAATAACCAAAAATTAAAAACTCATTTCTAAGTACCCTTAAGTCTTGGTGGCGGTGCCTGGTCGTAGAAAGCGAAGCGGCTGGTGGCCGGGATGCCACAGTCAGCCAGATTCAGGACTTCCTGGGTTTGCCTCTGCACGGTTTTATATAGGGTTTAGGGTTTAAGGTTTAGGGTTTAGGGTTTAGAGTTTAGGATTTAGGTTTTAGAGTTTAGGGTTTAGGGTTTAGGGTCTAGGGAACATGAGGAGGTTGTCAAAATTTGGGTCCCTTTTTGGGCCCTTAGCATAATACGGCACCTATTATGTAGGGTACCCAAAACCTACTTGTCGGGTATCATGGGGAACTAAAAGTTAACCTTTTTGGTTATATAGGAATTATATAGGGACTGTACTACCCAAAAAAGGTTAAAGGTTACCTACTCGACTACTGGGAAAAAGGGACCCTAATTTTGACAACTATGGGAGACTGAATGCTTTGAATAGGGTTTCTGCCGTCCGGCTCTGACTACTGCGCTTCGCGTTTTGGGGTTTGAATTTTTACAGTGTAGGGCTTCCGGGTTTCTTTCTTTGCTGGTCAGGGTGTAGGGCGGATCATTCTGAACTCTCATGTTGTTACAAGTACAAGTATTGCTGCGACGAGTAGGAGAAGGGGCATCAGCAATTCGTGGCGCTGGTGATAGAACTGCCACAGGGACGTGATGCGTATCACGACGATGAGTAGACACGAGGCCCCCAACGCCATGGGGATCCCGTAAGCCTTTGAATCCCAAGAACTAAAACCACACAAAGCCCTACAGTAGAAGCCAGAAAGTTGGAATATGATTATCCTAAGCGCTTTATGCTAAATTATAGGGGGTCCTACCATTAATCCATAGTTCCCTTTAAGATAATATTCTCGAACGGTCGGACTCCGGGCCTGAGGAGGATCTTCTTCGATCCTTCATCATCGATGAAGACCACCCCCTGGAAGCTGCTTGGCAGCGTGGGGTGAGGCACCTGGGCATTGTCCAAGCCGAGGAGGTACACGGCCACGTCCTGACTCGCTGGTGGCATGAACTTCGCACTTCGCACGGATCATCTGAAAGACAAAACAATATTACGTAGAACCAGCAGCAGAAACACAACAACGACTGGAAAAGATGGCTCCCTCACAGCAACAGCAACAGCAATCTCAACAACAACTCCTCGTACATGCCTCCGCCCGCAACGCTCAACCCTGACCCTGACGCGTCCTTGTTGGACAGGCCGGTGATGAGGGCTCCCGTGTCGATGAGGGCGTGGAAGCCCCCCACCGCGATGCGGTCAAGGAGGCTCGTGACGGTCCAATCGGCACCGAAGACTTCGAAGGAGACCACCTTCCGAGTTGTGCATCATAGTCGTCGTCGTAATCGTAGCACCAGCAGGAGTAGTAGTCGTGGTCGTGGTAGTGGCGGTGGCAGTGGCAGTGGCAGCGGGAGTGGCAGTGGCAGTGCCAGTGGCAGCGGCAGTGCCAGTGGCAGTGGCAGTTGAAGTAGTAGCAGAGTAATAATAGTCGACGTCGTCGTAGTCGTAGTCGTCGTCGTAGTAGTAGCAGTAGCAGTAGCAGTAGCAGTAGCAGTAGCAGTAGCAGTAGCAGTAGCAGTAGCAGTGGCAGTGGCAGTGGCAGTGGCAGTGGCAGTGGCAGTGGCAGTGGCAGTGGCAGTGGCAGTGGCAGTAGGAGTAGGAGTAGGAGTAGGAGTAGGAGTAGGAGTAGGAGTAGGAGTAGGAGTAGGAGTAGGAGTAGGAGTAGGAGTAGGAGTAGGAGTAGGAGTAGGAGTCGGAGTGGGAGTGGGAGTAGGAGTAGGAGTAGGAGTAGGAGTACGAGTACGAGTAGGAGTAGGAGTAGGAGTAGTAGTAGTAGTAGTAGTAGTAGTAGTAGTAGCAGTAGTAGTAGTAGTAGTAGTAGCAGTAGTAGCAGTAGTAGCAGTAGTAGCAGTAGTAGCAGTAGTAGCAGTAGTAGTAGTAGTAGTAGCAGTAGTAGCAGTAGTAGCAGTAGTAGCAGTAGTAGTAGTAGTAGTAGTAGCAGTAGTAGTAGTAGTAGTGGTAGTAGTAGTAGTAGTAGTAGGAGTAGTAGTTGTTGTTGTAGTAGCACCACCAGCAGTAGTAGTGGCGTAGTCGTGGTAGTTCAGAATCAGGAGAAGCAGCAGTCGCAGTACTTGCCGTAGCCTAGGCTCCTTCAAGGGCTCTCTATGGTTCCTTTAAGGATCCCTTTAAGGGTCCCTTTAAGGGCTCTCTATGGTTCCTTTAAGGATCCCTTTAAGGGCTCTCTGAAAGACGTGCCTCTGGATTCGTCAGCGTGTGGACGATGCTGCCTTCGGTTTAGGGGCTTATGGCTGCTCTGTTTTAGGGGTCAGGGGTTCCGGGTTAGAGGTTTAGGGTTTTGGGTTTAGGGGTTTTGGGGCTTAGGGCATATAGGGCGTATAGGGTTTAGGGGCTTGGGATTGTTCTGTTTTGGGGGGTCAGCGGTTTAGGGGTTTATAGAGTTTAGGGGTTTCTTGTTTGCGGGTTCGGGATGTCGGGCACCCTCAATGAATCCATAAACCCTGCATTCCCCATATCCCTCTGTTCCCTGTATTCCCTATGTCAAACATGGTATAGAACCCTTGAAGGGACCCTTTGTTCCAAACGAAAACCCTCAACCCTCCATCATAGTAACCCCTACGCTAAAAGAACCCTCGAAGGAACCCTCTGTTCTACTCATAAGGCCTACAACACCCACCTGATTGTCCCTATACCATAGAACCCAGATACAGAACCCATATAGCTCCCTTACATTCCCTGTTCCCTCTCATCCCTGTTCCCTACAAATCCCGATATTCCCTAAACCCTAAACCCAAAACCCTAAACCCCCCCTTACCTCTAAACCCCCAGCCCAGAAGCCCCAAACCCTCCATTGTGTCCCCATTAAGGGTCCCTCCTTTTCCCCTAAACCCCCTAAACCCCCAAACCTCTAAACCCTAAACCCTATACCCTTATAGCATCCCTATAGATCCCTTTATTAAGGGGTCCCTCCTTTTCCCCTATGATTAAAGGGAACCCTTATAGATCCCTTAAGGGAACCCTTATGAATACCTTAAAGGGAACCTTATAGATCCCTTAAAGGAACCCTAAGGAGCCCTTGAAGGAGAGCCCTTTAAAGGAACCCTAACGGACCCTCCATTGTCGCACCTTCGCTCCCGGGCTCGAAGTCGCAGGAGCCGAGCTCCCGGGGCATGAGATCCGAGGGTGTCCCGCTGAAGCCGATACGCTCCTTCAAGGCGTTTAGGCTTTAGGGGTTAAGGTTTAGGGTTTGAGGTTTAGGGTTTAGGGTTTAAGGTTTAGGGTTTAGGACGGTTGATAGAGATACGGTGGTCTACAAGGGTTCCTTTAAAGGGGGTCTATAACGGTTGCTATAAGGGATCTAGAAGTACCTTAAGGCTCCTTCAAGGCGTTTCGGGGGGGCTGGCCCAGAGAGCCCAATACCCCTGAATTAAGGAATATACCTTAAACTGCAAGGGGATTCATATTATGATTTAAGGTATATTGGTTAATTAAGGGGTATTGGGTTCTCTGGGCAAGGCGTTTCGGGGGGGCTCCTGGGGCTTGGGGTCTAGGCTCCTTTAAGGGGCGGCTTGGGTTTCGGGCTCCTTCAAAAGGATTCCTTTTGAAAGAGTTCCGGTAGAAAGGGTACATCTAGAAGGGCTTAATATGACACCTGGTATGTTTCAGGATTCTAAGCTGAGAGGAGGTGCGGAGAGGCTTGGAGGCAAGGCACGACAACACCTGTGAGCCCCAAGAGCCCTGATCCCTAAACCCTAAACTCCAAAGGCCCTAAACCCTAAACCCAAAGCCCTAAACTCCAAGGACCACTCCAAAGACCCTAAACCCTGAACCTCAACGTCCGAAACGTAAACCCTAAAAGGCCGCAACGCCGGCTCGCGCTCCTTGAAGAGCAGGGCCCCACCGAGATCTTGGCCCGAAGACATGAGCTTCACCTTTACAAGCGCCCCTACCCCTTTTTAGGGTTTAGGGTTTAGGGGGGTTTAGGGTCTAGGGGGGTTTAGGGTTTAGGTTCAGGGTTAGGGCTTCGGGATTTTAGGGTTTCGGGTTTAGGGGTTTTAAAAGCCTTTCAGGGCCTTCAAAGCTCTACTTGGAGGGTCGGGGGACTTAGTAAGTACTATAGGTAGAAAGTAGACTTATAAGTACCCTAAAAGGGACCCTAATTCAGATTATGGTACTTATAAGTCCCTAAAAGAACCAGTTACTAAGTCCCCGACCCTCCAAGTACGGGGACTGGGCTCAGGGTTTGGATTTTGAGATTTAAAGTTTAGTGCTTAGGGTTTAGGGTTTAGGGCTGAAAGTTTAGGGTTTAGGGCTTCGGGTTTAGGCTTTGGATTTTGGGGTTTGGGTTTTGAGGTTTAAAGTTTAGGGCTTAGGGTTTAAAGTGTAGGGTTTAGGGCTTAGGGTTGAGGGTGTGGGTTTAGGGTCATTTAGGCTTCGGGATTGGGGGATTTAGGGATATTGCGGGTTTAGGGTGTGGGCTCAGGGCATCAGGTTTGCTTTGGGGTTTAGGGCGTAGGACCCAGAGGTCTCAGAGTGGGTGCTCAAATTTAGAGCATTTGCGGCTTATTCTTGGGAATCTATATGGCTTTTCCGGTTTAGAGCTTGTGGCTTTTCGGGTTTGGTGTTTACGGCATAGGGCTTGAGAACCACGCTGAGTAAGTCCTAGACCCAAAGCCGTCACGAAAGCCGAAACCCTCAGACCTAACCTTACTTACACTCCAACAGCCTGAAACTCTAAACCCCCGAACCCTAAAGCTTCAAAGAAAGCCTAAACTCTAAACCCCCAAAACCCCTACACCCCTAACCCAAGGATGCAGCGGCGAACCTCCTGGAAGCGGAGGTGCTCCGGGAAGACGATGGACTCCAGGTACCAGGCGACCACCTGACCATTCTTCCGGAGGAGCTTGAAGAGCTCGTTCATCTGCCTTTTTTAGGGTTCAGGGTTTAGGGTTTAAGGTTTAGGGTTGAGCTCGTTCATCTGCCTTTTTTAGGGTTCAGGGTTTAGGGTTTAAGGTTTAGGGTTGAGCTCGTTCATCTGCCTTTTTTAGGGTTTAGGGTTTAGGGTTCAGGGTTTAAGGTTTGGGTTTGTTTTGTTTAGGGTTTAGGGTGTGTAGCGGCCATGGAAGCACCAAAGTAACGGTAAAGAGTTGAAGAGCTCGTTCATCTGCCGTTTAGAGTTTAAGGTTCAGGGTCTTAGGTTTAGAGTTTGGGGTTTGGGGTTTAGGGTGTGTATGGGGCCCAAGGTAAAAGATGAAGACCTGACCTTTCGGTGATTATGAAATTCCCCCATTCAGGGCGGATGCTAGCAACCCGATGTCGTCTTCTTGAAGGGATTCCAGTGCTTCTGCGGTGCCGGCGGTTGCTGCGCTCCAGCATGTGCAGTGGCAGGATGCGCACCTGTGCTGTCAGGGCCAAAACCGTCCCTGAAAACATCATGAACCGCAACAAAATAACGGTAATGCTTGTAGCAAGGGCATCCAAATCACAAACAACAACAATAGTAATAATAATAGTTGAAATATCAATGATAATGCTAATCTTAATGATAAAATTACTACAACACGAAAACACTAGAATACTAAAACACTAGCATACTAGAGTTCTATAATGCTATAACCGGATACTACACGACTAAGAATACCAGAATACCAGCATACCAGGACACTAGAACCAGAATACTAGAACACTAGAATGCTAGAATGCTAAGAATACGAGAAGACTTCTAGACTACAATAGTAGAAGACTAGAATCCTATACTACTATTACTAAATTACACTATCAACTGCGGACCATCGTTCAACTCCGAGCCTTCTTCTCGCGCACCTCCGCCGCGCGAGCTGCGGCAAGCTCTTCGGGGGTGAGGTCCTGTGGTTTAGGGTTTAAGTTTAGGGTTTACGTTTAGGGTTTAGGGTTTAGGCTCATGGAGCTTGGGGCTTAGGGCTAAGGGTTTAGTTGAGGGTTTGGGGTCGTGCTTTGCACGCTTCCGCATGGGCTTTCAGCCTTTCCAGGCTCTGTTGTTCGAAACTATCGAAAACAGATATAGATAGTTACATGTGTATATGTATAGACATACATCATAAATCTGTATCTATCTACTTATCTATCTATCTGCCTGTCTCTCTATCTGTCCATCTGTGTATTCTTCAGCTCTCCCTGAAGTCCTGGAGCTCCTGGCGCCTGGTCGCCAGGACCCCCCCGGAGCCTTCGACCCAGCGCTTGAAGAGCATCGCCTGGGTTCTTCTTAAGGGACTCAATTTTTGAGTTGCCATAATTTAGGTTTCTGTAAGGGTTAAGGAGTAAGGGATTCAATTTAAGTTACCATAACTTACGGTTCTATAAGGGTTAAGGGGTTAAGGGAGTTAAGTTAAGTTACCATAATCGGGATATATAGAAGGGTTCCTCTAAGGGATCTATAAGGGTTCCTTTAAGGGTCTAGGGGTTTACTTCAAGTTAGCCATAACAAGGAAACCATATTATTTACTACAGATCCCTATCACGGTAACTTAAATTCCTAAACCATAAACCCCTAAAGGAACCCTCATAGATCCTTATCATGGCAACTTAAACTAAGTTCCTCAACCCTAAACCCTTATAGAACCCTTAGAGGAACCCCTAGAGGAAGCCTAAGTTATGGTAACTTAAACTAAGTTCCTCAACAAGATCCTAGTCGCCGTGGGCCGCTCCGCAGCCACGCCGGGCTCGGCTTCGAGGTTCGCCACCAAGAGGTCCTTTGGGGCTTTAGGGCCTCTAGGGTCTCAGTACGGGTTTAGGGTTTAGGGTTTAGGGTTTAGGGTTTAGGGTTTAGGGTTTAGGGTTTAGGGTTTAGGGTTTAGGGTTTAGGGTTTAGGGCGGTTTATAGGTTAGGAGTATGCATGTGTGTCTATGTATGCCATATATATGTCTAGGTCTATGTCTAGGTCGATGTGTATGTCCATGTGTATTGTATATACAGACATATACACATACACATACGCATACATATACATAAACATATACACATACATATACACATATATTATCTGTGTATACACGCGTCTGTACACTTACATATATAAAAACAAACATACATGCAGACATACATACGTATACATTACATATATGTATATATATATATATATATATATATATATATATGTTTATGTTTATGGACAGATCGATAGGTATATAGGTATGTAGAGAGATAGGTATATAGGTATGTAGGCACAAACAGATGGATACGCATGTACATATCTACAAGGGTCAGGAGTTTAGGGTTCAGGATTTCGGATATATATTGCCACCGGATCTATGTTGCCCGCAGAAAGTCCAGGACGGCATCGAAGTCCGACATACGGAGCCCCTCGTAGCGGAAGCTGAGGAGGGTTAGGCCGATGGTGATGTCCGGGTGGGCGAACTCTGAGGACGGAGACGGAACATCCTTTAGGGTTTAGGGTTCAGGATTTAAGGCTGCGAGTTTCGGGTTTAGGATTTCGGCAGCTTGATTTAATCCGAGCAGGACTTTGTGTTTAGGATTGAGGAATCAGGGTTTAAAGTTTAGGGCTTGGGATTTAGGGTTCAGGATTTGCAGGGTTGAGGGTCCTTGCCGATGAAGGGGATGGACAGCTTGGCACGCGTCATGGGCATGCCGGGCTGCTTGATGAGGGCCTGCTCTACCTGTGTGTCTGTCATGATACCGTAGGTGACCTGGGTTGTAGTTGAAGGGCTTCCAAAACCTCGTTGGAATAGATACCTCTGCAGGACAATACGGGCAAACAAAAACATTCCGCAAGTGCCACCTAGTGACTCTGTTGATCTTCTGGAGCACGTGCGGCAGGAAGATCGAGAGCCAGTCAGCAGAGAGGTTGAGCATCTGCACATCTCTCTTGGGGAGCATCTCCACCCGCTTGGCCAAGGGGGAGTCGGGGGCGGCCACCTGAGAAGGTCAGAAAACAAGGAACCCTGATATAGACCCCAAATAGCAGGAACCTCAATATAAGCCCCCCCCTACCCCTGATATAAGTATGATCTCTACCTATCTATCTACCTCTGTCTCTATCTCCACCGATATCTATTCCTATGTTTGTACCTGTATCTATATCTATGATCTCACTCTTTCTATTTCTCTCATTGTCCCGAATATGGAGAAACCGCACCTGCCGCAGGTACTCTCGGACCTCCTGGTCTGAGAGGCCCCCGTCGATGGTGCCCTCGCGCTCGTGCGCGAAGCTGCGGCCGACGTGCTCGGATGCGAGCCATAGGGACATCCAAGAGCACATCACCTCCTTCAGCCTCAGATGCTCTGAAGTGGGAGGGTCGAGGGTTTAGGATTGAGGTTTAAGGGCTTAGGGTTTGGGGCTTTATCACCTCCCTCAGCCTCAGCTGCTCTGAGACTCAGGCGGTAAACTAAGTTTAGGGGCCCTTATTGCATGAGGCCTACCACTCAGGGTTTGTCCTCATCGATTGGATACTTCTACTCACGGCCTCCGCTGAGGCATTGCTCGAGGAGGTTCGGTCCCTTCTTATGGCTTATATATATAGTTCCTTGGAAAGGTAGGACAGGTAACGCCTAAACCCAAGCCCTACAACAAGGAGTCAAAGGGCTTCTCCTTAATAACCCTGAACCCTAAACCCACGAAGTCCAATATCCTTTAATTAAGGAAGACAACTAAAATTATAGTATGATCCTTAATCTGATTTAAGGTATATTCCCTAATTAAGGGTTTTTGGAGTCTCTGGGATATCCTAAACCCTAAACCCCACACCCAAGCCCCAGACAGAGCGGGATGGCTTCAGGTGAAGAATCCTAAATCCTAACCCCTAATTAAACCCCAAGCCCAAGCCCCAGAGCAAGCCCCATAAAGTTGGAAACCGGACTAAGGCCAAATAGTGCTGGGGTTCCCTATAAATTAATCTTCAGGATCGAGGCTATTGGGTTTCCAACTGTTGGGCTTCTACTGCATAAGGAGCCAGGGTGCTTCTCCTCGTAGAACTCCAGGTTCAGGAGCACAAGATGCGGGCTCCGCTGCATCTTCAGCTCCCTGGTGCCGTCGGCGACGGTCTTCGCGATCTGCTTTAGGATGTCCTGCAGGACGGATCTTGGTCTAGGGTTCAGGGTTTCAGGCTTAGGGTTCAGGGTTTCAGGTTTTAGAGTTTAGGGTTTATGGCGGGCAGAAGGGCTGCTTTCGGCAGTTTAGGGGCAAAGGGCTCAGGGTTTGGGGGCTTCAGGGTCTCAGGGCCTCCTTGGCTGTGAAGATTTCGCTCTTTGAGTTTAGGGTTTTGGGAGAAAGGGGGGGGCGAAGAGGTGAACTCTGTAGGGTCTCTAGGTTCAGGGTTCGGGGATTTGGTGTAAGCTAGAGTCTAGAGGCTTCCAGCTTTAGGGTTTGGGGGTCTAGATTCCGGCAGTTTCCGAAAATAGGGGACCCTCAAGTAGTACCCCAAATAATAGTATCCTCATTATACGGACCTCAAAATAAGGTACCCCTAATTTTCGGAAACTCCCGAATCAACACACCTAATCCGCGACCTTCTAAGCCCTGAAGAAGCCTAGAAACCCTCATAGAACCTTGCACAACCAACCCTAAACCCTAAACCCTCTTGTAAAACTTTATAGAAACCTGCAGAACCTCGCAGAACCCTAATACTTACCTTTGGTTAGTAGGGAATGGAGGAATGGTAGAAATAGTGGTTCTAATTGTATCCCATTCCTCCACTCCTTACTAACCAAAGGTAAGTATAGAAACCCTAAACCCTTCGTATTGCCTGCCTTATAAGAGGCCCCGAGTCACGAGGCCTTGGCGAGGGCGCTGTCCGCGAAGCGCTCAGGCGGCGTGAGCTCACCGTCCTTGCCTGCCTGGCGTTGAAGTTTTTGTTGTTTTTTGTCGCTCCTTTTCTCCTGCTTCACAAGGTCACAGGCGTTGGGGTTGAGGGTTTAGGGTTTCCGAGAGGATATGTTGACATAACATTGAACCACGGGTGTAAAATTCTAGTTTTTGCATCTTTTCTGAACTTCCCGCTGAAGGCCATCCTGGCTGGCACTTGAACACCTCAGCCCCTTAGCGTGAACTGTGAAACTCTAAAGTCTTCGCCGTACTTCGAAGCCGAAGGAAAAATGGTAGCTGCGACGGTCTCAAGACCCTAAATCGTCTGGGTTTTGGGGGTTCGATATGGTGTATGACTTGGCAAGCGGAGGCAAACCGTCCTTAGCTTACCTCACCGTCCCCGTGCAAGCCCTCCGCAGTGACCTTCAAACCTGAGCCCCCAACCGACCAACTTTTTACGTCCCCGGGGTCTGCCAAGAAGGGGTTCACCGCCGGCTTGCCTGAAGCTCGCTGATGAAGATGCCTTCTAGCCTGGGCCGGTCGCATACAAGGGCTCAGGGCCTAGGGCTCTGGGCCTTATTGTTGCTATCTTTACTATTTTTGCTAGCGTTATTTTTGCTACTATTAATATTAATGTTACTAATAAGCTTTCAAGATTTAGGTCTCAGGGCATAACTCCTTTCAAGCTGAAGAGTTAAATCCTAAACCTAAACCAAACCCTGAACTCCAAACCCTAAACCCCTGCAACCCCTCACCTAGCCCAAACCCGCAAGTTGTCAAACCGAGCAGCAGGTGCAGCGGGATTTGCCAGCGGTGTGGTGCGAAATCGATGAGATTCTTGGGCCCGATGGGGAAGTTGAGCTCGCTCCGCAAGGGGTGCAGAACCAGGTCCACCTGTAAGGAAGGGGCCTTGAGGGTTTTGAAGTATATAATACGAGAACTAGAATAAGGAGCCTCTACTAGGTTTTTCCAGAAAAAACTAATGTAGGGGCCTTGAGGATTTCGGGGTATATAATACCATAATTAGGATAAGGAGCCCCCAAGTAGTATGGGTAATTATTAAGGCCCCTATATTATACCCTAAACCCTATAGATCCTTTAAGGGAACCCTTAAAGGATCCCTTTTTTCTATGGGGGCCTTGAGGATCCCCTCAGGCCCCTATAGTAAGCGGACCTAGGGCTTCTATATTGAACTTAGAACCCTGGCAAGAATTATAATTTTAGCTGTTTCTTAGGGGTCTTAGGGATTATAATAACCCAAGATTAAAAACTCATTTCTAAGATTAAAAACTGCTTCTAAGTACCCCCCTAAGGCTTGGGGTTTAGGGGTCTTGGGGGGGCTTCCAGCTCGTGAGGGTTGGGGATCAAGGTTACGAGTACGGCTTCGCATAAACCCTATAGGAATCTAAGGACTCATATTTTGGGCTATTTTGATGCTGAGGGAATGTATGGGGCCTTCATCACTAAGATAGGGTTTGGGGGGGGGGTATATTATACTATAGACACCATAAGGAACCCCAAAACCCGATTCTAACTACTAACTAAGGTCCCGACATTAAAATGCAGGGTGCCCCCCTAAACCCTAAACCCCTGCACCCTAAACCCTAAACCCCTACACCCTAAACCCTAAACCCCTACACCCTAAACCCTAAACCCCTACACCCTAAACCCTAAACCCCTACACTCTAAACCCTAAACCCTACACCCCTAAAACCCTAAACCGTAAACCCTAAACCCTAAACCCGATGCACCGCAGGGTTGGGATCTCCGGGTTTCGGATTACCCAAAGCTTTGCCTCGCCTTCACAACCTTACCAAAAAAACCCTTAGAACCCAAAAAACACCAAAACAAAAAAAACAAAAACCTGAAACCCTAAAAACCCAAAAAGCCTAAAACCCTAAAACCGTCTTCCTAAAACCCCTAAAACCCTAAAACCCTCAACCGTAAACCCAGAAACACCAAACCCCCGCGAACTGGAGGGCGTCCGAAACGGTCCACCTCTCAAAGGGGACAAGGAGGGACCCTTAACAAGGACCCCTGGCTCCCTATAATGGGCTATATAATGGGCTATATAATAGCTCTATAATGGACTATACAATAGCTATATTAAAGGTATATAATAACTATATTCAGGGTATCTAGTGGGTATATAATGGGTTATATAATAGCTATATTAAGGGTATATACCTAGGGGTCCTTATCAAGGGTCCCTCCTTTTACCCTTGGAACCTCGTCGATCATGCACACGCCTTTGGAGAACACCTGCAGGGCCGACAGCTTTGGTTCCGGTGCTTTCGGTCTGGGGAGCATAAAACAGCCTTGTTTCAGGGTCTAATACCTATATATATATATATATATATATATATATATATATATATATCAAGGCCTCATTAGGGCTGGGGGCATGAGTCCCCAGACCCTGAATCTCAGGGTACCGGACAGAGTAGTTGCTTTTGTTCTTTTGGGGGGAGGGTCCTTTTTCCGACTAATCCAGAGTAGGTTTAGGGCTTAGGGTCTTGGGGTTTCGGGTTTAAGGCTTAAAGTACTGTAAGGGTACTACAGATCTGTGAGGGCAACGAAACGGGCTACTAGAAGGGGGGACGTGCTTTCAAGCGTCGAAGTGGTCAGCTTGACCGGGATGAAACCATCGGGGTTGTGCTTCAAACCCTTTGAGAATTAAATATGAATAGGTTCCCTTTATGAGGAAATAGAGGAAATTAAAAATTATCCCAAAGCACAACCCAGCCATGTCAACCCGACCCCTTCACAGTTCTTGCATCTTCGCCATTTTCCTCAGACCGCGGACAAGTTGGCTGAAACCGGCTCGAGCAGGCCCCGAGCTCTGCCAAACGAAAGTCACCGAGAGCCAGCGGAATCAGACGCTTCCATCAGCCCTGGTTTCGAAGCCCACCACGAGTCGCCATGCAGTCTCCATGCAATAAAGAATTCGCTGTGTGACGACGAGATGGAAGCTCAAGTTGCTAGCATGCCCCCGGAAGTGTTGGTTGAGATCGTGGGTGATCTGACGATTCGCTCGGGCAAGTGCGCACACGGACACCGCGGTCAGGCAGCCGCAGACCAACAGAGATTCTTCGCCCACTATGTAGTATGGAGGGGGGTCAGGGTTCTTCTCAAAGGCGTCTCCTGACAGAAAGAAGACGATCTTCGAGAGCAGGAAGATGACCAGGCATGTAATCATCGCGGCAAAGAGGCAGCGCGGGAAGCAAGAGCCCCGTTTAACGATGTCGCTAAGGAAATCGAAATCGCTTTCCGATAGGCTGCATACTCTCTTCATCTTCTCAAGTTGCCTCTGACTCAAAGCTGCGGCCCATGGAAGCTCCCAGAGATTTGTGCTAAGCCATTGTTGGGGATCCGGAGCAGGAGCCAGAACCAACCTGGGTTCTTGCTAAGGAATTTAAGTTAAGTTCGCCTCGGCCCCGGCCGAAGGTCCTATTCGGATTCCCTCTATTCCCCTCTTAATCCCCTCCCCAATGACCCCACACCAAAAATCCGCGCCACGCCCCCCCCCCCCTTAAAAATGGAAACGTGTCGATTAGCCCCTCCCCCCCCCCCCCCCCTCCCCCCTTCCCTCCCGCCCCTCCTCCGCCTGCTGACAGGTGCGAGCTTTCGTAGCATCTTTATGTCCCTGCCCCCCCCGCCTCCCCTCCTCCCCCACCCTCCCGCCCCTCCCCCCTCGCTGACAGGTGCGAGCTTTCTGGGAATTTCCGACGACACCGGACTGTAATGTAGCATGTTTATCTCTTGGGGCGCGAAATCCACAGCCTCAACGGCCCATACTTAAGGCATCCCGCCGCTTGCGAGAGTCTTGGTATCCAGTGTTTCGGAATGACGACACCCAAAATTCGTACTGATACTACCACTACTAATACTACTCACAATCATCCTGCTTCGTGTTGCTATGAACATTACTTTTACTATAAGTGCGATTCCAACTGTTACTTTTTTCCTACAAGAGCTTGCTGCAGATAGTAGCCACTCGCCGCATGCGCGTACAGCCGGGCCGAGGCGGACGACGCGCAGCGTTTCAAATTACCATAAATAGGAAAGAATATGGTTTCTTGATTCTGGTAACTTATACTAAACCCCTTAACAAGAACCCAGCAACGGCTGCAACTGTAGGTCCTGGAGAGTATCTTCCTCCGCTCGCGCGTTGACTTCGGCCATTGCGTAGGTGTCCCGCTTGGCTCTACATTCTCAGCGCAGCAGATCCTAGATTCTAGAGCCTAAACCCTGAACCTAAACCCGTGAACAAATGAGGGTCACGGTTGCAGACCTAATGGAGTCCTATCGAGATGTGTGCGGTTTCTGCTATACTGAGTGTTATAAAGAGTTACTATAGTACCCCTAAACCCTAAACCCTAAACCCTAAACCCTAAACCCTAAACCCTAAACCCTAAACCCTAAACCCCTAAACCCTAAACCCTAAACCCTAAACCCTAAACCCTAAGCCCTAAACCCTAAACCACAACTCTCAAACCTCGAAACCTCGAAACTTCTGCCGTTCGGAAGCACCTCCAAACGACGGAAGACAGCCAGCTGAAATCGTCATTCAAACAGTGGGGAAAAGGAGGGACCCTTAAAGGGAACCCTTCCCTGAAATGGGCTATATAATGGGTATATAATAGCTATATTAAGGGTATCAGTTCCTTTAAGGGATCTATAGGGTTTAGGTTTTAAGGGACTCCAATCTCCCTTAACTAAGGAATATACCTTAAATCATATTAGGGATCCTACTATAATTTAAGGTATATTCCTTAATTAAGGGACATTGGAGTCTCTGGGAACCGTGAGTACTTGACACTCTGCAGCCATTGTCCGACAATCATCATCATCATGGTCCTCGCCGTCACCATCCAGAAAGTAGGTCAACAAGACAAGTTACCAACAGGATAGTCCAGGGTATCCATATCTTTACTTCTTTCATTGCCTAGAAACCCTTACGAATAGGACAGTCACGCATCTAGACAACCTCAAAATAAAGTCTCACCCCTTTCTCCTTACATGGCACCATTTGGACCCCGCTACACAACCTTAGCCCCAAGCCCGAAACTGCCCAAGAAGAAGCCTACCACAGGAAAAAAGTTGACCCCAAGCCGAAAACCTTCGCAAACCCTACACACCCCGCATTCAAAGCCATGATCAAACCGTAACTGTACTTGCCGCGATGACAGTCGAGTACCAGCAACAACAACCAAGATGATTGTAGCATTAATAAGCATGACAACAATCATAACAGTAATCGCCGTCGTCGTCGTAGTCGCAGCCGTAGTCGAGGTCGTCGTCGTCGTCGTCGTAGTAGTAGTAGTAGTAGTAGTGGTGGTGGTAGTACTAATAATACTAATCATAATAGTAGTAGTAGCAGCAGCAGTAGTAGTAGTAATAATTAGAATAATTGTAAAGGTAGACGTGGGCCTCCAGTACCCGGCCGAGCTCAATGGTCTCCTTCTGCAGGGCTGCTGTGTTGCGCTTGGCACGCCGGTCGTTGCAGATGTCCAGGTTCCTGAGTTTGGGATGTGCTTGAAGGCGTAGGGTTCGGGGTTTAGTGATTCACATTTTCCCCAAACCCTAAACCCTAAACCCTAAACCCTAAACCCTAAACCCCTAAACCCTAAACCCTAAACCCCTAAACCCTAAACCCTAGGGAGTTAGTTTAGTAGGTTTGCAGGAACTTTTTGGAGGGTGCTTCAGGTTCCTCGGGCTTTGGGGGTTAGGGTGGGGGGTTCCGGAGTTTCAGTTTCGGGCTTTAGGGTTGAGGGTTTAAGGCTTAGGGTTCAGGGTTTAAGGCTTAGGGTTCAGGGTTTAAGGCTTAGGGTTTAGGTCTTAGGGTTTAGGGCTGGCTGTTCTGGGCTGTTTGGGGGGAGCGGGGTCGCGTGTTTTGTAGGTTTCCTATGGCTTATTCAGACAGTGATAGACTATTGTAAGTGTGTGCAGGCATTTTATATACACGTGTACGTATACATGTATACTTATCTACCTATCAATATGCGTACATATGGCACCATACAGATCTATGGTCCTGTAGTCTATGGATATTTACAGGGTGCCCTCTAAAATAAACTGTTTGCTACATACGCCTGCAGAGACGACGGACAGATACGCATGTGTACATCAAAACGCTGCTTCTGACTACACCCTAAACCCTAAACCCTAAACCCCACGCCCTAAACCCTAAACCCTAAACCCTAAACCCTAAACCCCACACCCTAAACCCTAAACCCTAAACACTAAACCGACACGGCTGAGGCTCTCGACGAATCGCAAGATCAGGCTCTTGACGTCAGTTGGCTTGGTTAGAAGAATGTGGCCTTCGTTCCGCACGGCCTGTGCCCAGAGAGCCCACTACCCCTATAGGGTTTAGGGTTTAGGGTTTAGGGTTTAGGGTTTAGGGGTTTAGGGTTTAGGGGTTTAGGGTTTAGGGTTTAGGGTTTAGGGTTTAGGGTTTAGGGAATATAGCTTAAATCATAATATGAATCCCCTTATGGTTTACGGTAGATTCCTTAATTAAGGGGTATTGGGCTCTTTGGGTGAATGCTTCAGGGATCATGGGCCAGAATTGCTCAACCCAAGTTCTACCGTATTTCAGGAGCTTAACCCTACACTTGTCAGGTTCGTGGGACTTTTGTCGAAGAAACCGCCGGAAAAAGCTTCCACTATCCAGGTTTTGGGTTTAGGCTTCAGGGCGTTGGTTGTAGGGTTTAGGGTTTAGAGTTTGGGGTTAAGGGTTCCCAGAGACTCCAATATCCCTTAAATAGGGAATATACCTTAAATCACATTGAGGATCCTACTATAATTTCAGGTATATTCCTTAATTAAGGGACATTGGAGTCTCTGGGTTTAGTGTTTTAGGGTCGCCTCAATCCGGTCACAGATGGCAATGTCAACATCCTCGGAGCGGTCACAGTGGAACATGCAGATTCGCTTCCTCGGCTGCGATGGGTGGCATCGAGCTTTGGGGAGTTGCTAGGGTTGTAGTGTAGTGGGCTTAATGATTAGGCATATTAAATTACAACCTAAACCCTAAAGTGGAACTCGGGACCTCCGATCCAAGATGAAAGAGCTACAACACCACCTCTTCAATGATGCTTGGTTCAGGGTTGAGGCTTTAGGGTTTAAGGTTCGTTTGGGGTTTAGGGTGTTGGTTGCCCTCCGCACGGGCGATTCAAGGGATGCCAACTCAATTTGTCAGGGCTTTGGGTTCCTATACGGCCTGGATAATGACACAAGTCTTTCGGTGTAAATTGCACGAGAACTGTATCGGTATTATACAAAGAGCTATACTGATGATATTGAAACCCCTAGATTAGGTAAGGCCGTAAATCCGAGACTAAAACATAACTAGATAACCTACAGCCAACATAGGTGATGTAGCGGCCTTAACGAATTGAATATGGTTTGGGGTACATTCGAATGACAGTACATTGACAATCACGAAGGATAAGGAATAAAACGATGACTAGGACTAGTAGTTACTCAGACTTCTATATTCACTCCGGGCATCTGAATTATTAAACCCTAAACCCTAAACCCCAAAACCCCTAACCCCTAAACCCTAAGACCTTGAGCCGGGCATCTGGATGATGGAGGAGAATACCGCCATCAGCACGCCACGGCAGAACTCAAGCAAGGCCGAGGGAACCACCAGACTGACCAGGCGCTTGCCATTGGCCAAGAGCCTTGTAAGGGGGTTTAGGGTTTAGGGGTTTAGGGGTTTAGGGTTTAGGGTTTAGGATTTAGGATTTAGGGTTTAGTGTTTAGGGTGTAGGGGGTAGGGTTTAGGGGTTGGGGTATCATGGGTGCGGAAGGACTCTAAATCCAAGCCCTTTGGGATGCAGGGTTGAAGCTTTAGGGTTCGGGGTGTACCCAGAGAACCCAATACCCCTTAATTAAGGAATATACCTTAAATCATAATATGAATCCCCGTATAATTTAAGGTATATTCCTTAAGTAAGGGGTATTGGGTAGGGTCTGGGGTTTGGGTTTTACGCTTTAGGCCTCGAGGTTTAGGTTTCAAGGTAAAGGGCCCCAAACCCTTAAACCTACACCTAAAGGCCGGAAACCTTGAACCCCAAATCCCTGAATTTTGCAGCAAAGTCCGTTAAGTTACACTGATCATGGGAGCTTGGGGCTTTCTTTGGGGGCTCTTGAATGGAGGAGTGCTTGCTTCACGGCGCTTGAGGTTTTTGTTATGGCTTCGGGCAGTGGAACGTAGGACCCTAAACCCTAAACCCTAAACCCTACCCCAGACCCTAAACCCTAAACTCTAAACCCTAAACCCTAAACGGGTTCGGTGTGCGTATTCCAGCAATTGGTGCTCAGAGCCGTTTCGCTGGCTGCATGCTCCCATCTTCTCTCTCACTGTCACTTTTACCTACTTGTCGGGTATCATGGGGAACTAAAGGTTAACGTTTTTGGGTGTATAGGGATTATACAGGGGCTATACTACTCAAAAAAGGTTAAAGGTTGCCTACTCTACTACTAGGTTTAGTCGCCAATGTTTCCAATTTACCTCGTTGGCTCCGGCTTCTGACTGTTGTTCCTATGGATCTGTTCACCTTTTTGCAGGTGTTTTCACTGATGCTGCGAGGAACGATCAACCGACAATCTTCCTCTTGCTTGCACCACTACTCCCCCTTCTTTGTAATAGTAGTGAGGAATCGATCTCCTTCTATCCTTCTTTCTTCTCCACCACCTCGTCATAATCAAAATCCCCATTCTCAGAACACTACCGAGGCAAGGTGCATAGACAAGAGTGGGCTCACGACCGTCGTCTTCCCGGCTCCCATGATCATCCTCGGATTCTCAGCGCCATAAAAGTTAAACCTGGGGTTCCTTCAAGGGATCAATTTTGAGAGTTGCATAAGGGGGTTAAGGAATATACCTTAAAGACCCTAAACCCTAATACCTTAGATCATCCTCGGATTCTCAGCCCCACAAGGGGCAAAATGCCTAGAGATCCCCTCTCTTCGGAGTTCTCAAGAGGAGATTCGGCTCGAAGAATTAATGTAGGGGCCTTAATGATTAGAAGAAGGTCTTGGGGGGAATATCATGCTATAACTATAATAAGAAACCCCCCAAAACCCTATTCTAATTATCAAGCCCCTGAATTATTTTTATTATCAATATTGTGAGTATTACCATTACGTTCTTACTACCGTTATGCTTTTGGCTGACTCAAAGAAGTAAGGGGGGAACGCAAGGACTCTCTGCAGAGCTGAAACGTCTCCTACACCTTACTTCATGGGCCTTAAGAACCTGAATCGTTGGAATAGGGCTTTGGGGTATGTTGTATCATCATTATACGGGGACTCCAAGCGGACATCATCACTAAGTCTTCAGCCTACCTTTTAAAGCACCCCCCTAAACCCAAAAACCATGCTCTTCCCGTTGGGTACTGCCCCCATACAGTAACAGTCTATCATAGGGCTACTATTAAGGTCCTGATAGTTTCCGAAAATTAGGGGTACCTTATTTTGGGATCCTTATAATAAGGATCCTACTCTTTAGGGTACTATATCAAGGTTCCCCATTTTCGGAAACTCCCATATCTGTATTACGAAGATTATCCAACTGCTACTGAATGGTTCCCAGTCAACCCAGGAGCTGCTTCACGCCGCTCTCCCCGCCCTCCACGGTGCGCTGGAAGTCCGAGATGATCGCCACCTGGGTGGTTGGCCCCTTTTTTGGGTCCCTAGACAAATACGGCACCTAATATTTAGGGTACCCAAAAAGGCTCATGCTTGGGATAGGATGATCCATTTACTTTTTTAGTCCTTATTGGGTTTAAGTAGCCATAAAAATTTAAAATGTTAGCCAACTATGACGAAGACCTGCCGGCCGTGGAGCATCTTGTTGTCCGAGAACCTTGGGGCATCTTGGGGCGGTTTAGGGTCCGTTTAAGAGATCCTCCACACCCTAAACCCTAAACCCTAAACCCTAAACCCTGAACTCCTTTAAGGGATCTATAAGAGATCGGTCGAGTTTAAGGGTCTAGGGGTCTAGGGCTGACAAGGTTTGTGGCTTAGTGTCATAAGGCTTAGGGCTGAGGGTTTCGGATTTGGGGTTTTTTTTTTAAAGTGCAATAGCCCCTTTCTCCACAGATTTGGGGGTTTAGGGCTTAGGGTTTAGGGTTTAGGGTTTAGGGTTCCCAAAACACAGAGAAAGTGGGAGGGGAGTCCCCTCTTACGGCGCTGAGGAGCTCAAAGACCAAGAAGTGTGGGTCGTAGGACAACGTCTCGGAGACATAGTGGCGCCTTGCAGCGATTCTGCGCCCTAAACCCTGAACCCATTACCCTCAACCCCAAAACAGTAAACCCCTTAAAATTGGAAACCGGATTAAGGCCAAATAGTGCTGGGATTTCCTACACATTACTCTTCAGGATTGAGGCTATGGGGTTTCCAACTTTTGGGCTTGTACTGTGACTGTAACCCTAAACTCTATAGACTCTATAGATCCCTTAAAGGAATCCCTTAAAGGATCCCTTTCAAGAAACCCCTAGACCCAAATGGGAGTTTCCGAAAATAGGGTACCCTAATATAATACCCCAAATAGTAGGATCCTTATTATAAGGACCCCAAAATAAGGTACCCCTAATTTTCAGAAACTCTAAACCCTAAATCCTTTACATAACCCTTATAGATCCCGTTAAGGAACCCTTAAAGGATCCCTTTAAAGGTATCCCCTAAGTTTCGGAAACTCCCAAACCCTAAACTCTATAGACTCTATAGATCCCTTGAAGGATCCCCTTTAAAAGGAACCCCTAGACCCAAACCCTAAACTCTATAGACTCTATAGATCCCCCTTTAAAAGGAACCCCTAGACCCAAACCGCGCCTTGCGTCGATTCTGCGCGCCAGGACCTCGCCCTTCTCGGCGAGGCCCACGCGGACGTCGTTGGGAAGCCTGGCCGCTCCAGGGCTTGCACTTGGAGGGTCTTTAGGGGACTTAGTAAGTGGGTAGTAAGTAGACATATAAGTACCCTAAAAGGGACCCTAATTGGGGTTATGGTACTTATAAGTCCCTAAAATAACCAGTTACTAAGTTACCCGACCCTCCAAGTGGCGCTCCAGGGCTTGCAGGGCTACCTTTTGCTACTCTCCTTAAAGGGTTCTATAAGGGATCTATAGGGGTTTGGGGGTTTTTGTGGGTATAGTTACCTATACTATTTGGGGGTTCGTTTAAAGGGTTCTTGCAGGGGGCTTTTGTCGGGACGTTGGGCTTTAGGGTTTAGGGGTTTAGGGTTTGGGGTTTAGGGCTTGGGGTTTAGGGTTTACGGTTTAGGGGGTTAGGGGTTAGGGTTTGGGGTTTCGGGTTTAGGGTATTGGGGGGGCGGTGTAGGTTAGGATCCAAGGGCTTGGAGGGTTTTGAACCTAAGCCCATCGACGTCGCAGTGAAACTTGAAACTGCAACCGAGAAGCTTGCCGGTCTCTTTTACGGTGCTGATGGCCTTTGTGAGCATCTTCTGTAAGTCCCGAGCCTCGGCCAAGGAGCCGTTGGCCAGGACCACGCGCACGGCACGGAGCATGGCATGGGCCGTCAGCTGCAGGATGTCCCTCACCTCGCTGTCTGTGAGGAACGGGTTGATCCTTTGCCAATCCGTTGTTGCCGATGAGGACAGCAAGGAACCTGGTTCATGGTTGGGATAGTACTAAAACATGAAATTGTTATTCCTTATTGGGTTTAAGTACCCATAATAATGTAAAATATTACCCAACTATGACGAAGGAACGGCAGGCCCGCTGCAACCAGGCCTCCGATTCGTGGCCCGAGACCCGCAGCAGCCAGTGCTTCAGCCGCGCCAGGTTGGCGTCCGTGGCCGCCCGCGCCCCACCGTTCGAGGCTTTGGCCACGCCTTCCTCCGAGATCTCGATGGTGTTGCCCCGCTTCAGGAGCTCTTTGAAGGCTGAATCCACGAAGGCCGCATCTGCGGCCTTCATGTCTGAGATACCTTGCTTGTCCAGCTTCCTAGGGTAACAGTTAGGAGTTGTAGTTATAGTGCCCAATGAAGGCTTACAGCTTACTTACTCTATTGCCAAGATAGCCTGGCCTTCATACCCAAAAAGTTTAGAGCTTACTTCCAGTACGTCTACGGGCACACACTGGTCATAGTACTCAAAGACTTGTAGAGCTTGTTTCCTCTACTCTAAGATACACTGAACATAGAACCCAAAACAGCTCAATAAACTCCAATCTAAAGATGTGTTTATTACAGTGCCTTGGTCAGCTCTACCCTACCTTAAGATACACTTGTTATAGCACTCTTCGTAACCTCTACTGATACACGACACTGCCATAAACCGAACAAAACCTAAACCCCTATAGTCTCTCCTCAGGGATACACTTTCTCTACTCTACGACTCTAAATACTAAACCGACCCTTAAACCCCAACCCCTAAGCCTCCCCTAAACCCGCCCTAAGCCCTGACATCTTCTACACCAAGATACCCTAAGACTCTAAACCAAACCCTAAACCCGAAACTCAAAACCCCTCCCCTTATAGGAACCCTTAAAGGAACCCTTAAAGGATCCCTTTAAAGCAAGATACACTTGATGATGTTGCTGAGGGCCCTCTCCGCAGCATCGGCGGCCTCTTGGTTACCTCGGCTCTTGGTATAGGTAGGGTTTAGGGTCTAGGGTTTAGGGTTTAGGGTTTAGGGTTATAAGGCATTTTTTGGTACCATAACTTACAATAGATCCCTACTATGGTAACTTTAATTAAGGTACCATAACAAGGAAACCATATTGTTTACTACAGACCCCTATTATGGTAACTTAAATGAGGTTTCCCTATAAGGAAACCATTCTAGCCATAGGATGTAGATCCCATTCTTGGTACCTTAAGTTAGGTTCCTTAACCCTAAACCCTTATAGAACCCTAAAAGGAACCCTGACAGGAACCCTAAATTATGGTAACTTAAGTTAAGTTCCTTTTCAAGAACCCTTGTAGATCCCTTAAAGGAGCCCTCTTAGATCCCTTAAAGGTTCCCTAACAAGACCCTCAAACCCTAAACCCGTAAAGGAACGCTTATAGATCCCTATTATTGTAACTTAAATTTAAGTTCCTAAACCTTCAACCCCTATAGATCCATTAAAGGAACCCCTTAAGTGAACCCTTTATATTATAGATCTGTTTGTAAAAGTTCCCTAATAACAACTAAGTTACCGGATGCCAACTTCCGCAGCTCGGCCTCGCTAAGCTCCCGCACGCGAGGGGCCGGGGTGTCCTTTGCAAGCAGGGGCTGCAACAGTTTAGGGTTTTTAGGGCTTAGGGTTTAGGGCTTAGGGTTTAGGGTGGGGAGGTTTGGGTATTGCTTTTAGGGGAAGAATGCTTGTAGGGGAATCCCACACCGTATCAAAGCTGGCATAGTCAGCACTGCCTGTCTTCATGCTCCGTTTCAAGCCCCAAAAAAGACAATCCTCCAATCCGGGACCCTTCTTCCTACCCACTCTTAAGGCCCTCAAAGAGTCTTCAGGCCCCAACAAGCAATCCTCATATTGGGGATCCTTCTTCCTACGAAGAGTCCTTCTGCATCTCCGCGAAGCGTTTCATCTCCGCCTGCATTCGGTCCAGTAAGCCTGGGACAATCCAGGCGAGGCATGTGGTTCGGAGTCTGACAAGTGAAACTTCACTAGGAGGAATAGTCAGTACTTGGAGTGGAGTGGAGTGGAGTGGAGTGGAGGGACGACCGAGACCCGAAGGCCTGGCCTGTTAGTTAGCAGTGGCATCACCTCCGGCCCGAAGGCTTAAGGATCAAACCACAAAGAAAACCCTGCAAAAACAAAGGGTCTTAGGGCAGGCGAACCGGGTGGCCAACCGCGCACCCCAGGCGCACACCGGATCCATCCCGACTCGAGTCTCCATCAGCTCATTGCAGCTCGCGTAACCGTGCACTCCAGGCACGAACCGGGATCCATCCCGACACAGCTTCCATCAGCTCATTGTCACTTGCGTAACCGCGCACTCCAGGCGCGAACCGGATCCATCCCGCCAGGGCTATCAGCTCATTGCCGATTGCGTAACCGCGCACACCAGGCGTGAACCGGGATCCATCCCGACAGAGCTTCCATCAGCTCATTGTCACTTGCATAACCGCACATTCCAGGCGCGAACCGGATCCATCCCGCCAGGGCTATCAGCTCATTGCCGATTGCGTAACCGAGCACACCAGGCGCGAACCGGGATCCATCCCGACAGAGCTTCCATCAGCTCATTGTCACTTGCGTAACCGCGCACTCCAGGCGCGAACCGGATCCATCCCGCCAGGGCTATCAGCTCATTGCCGATTGCGTAACCGCGCACACCAGGCGAGAACCGGGATCCATGCCGACAGAGCTTCCATCAGCTCATAGAGCACTCCAGGCGAGAACCGCGATCAAGCCGAACTGCTGTACCATCGACACTTGCGTAACCGCTCACTCCCCGCGTGAAAAAGGATCCACTGGTAGCTGTTCCATCAGATCATGTCAAGTGTAGAAGCGCGATCACCAGGTTCGAACCGGGAACCCTCCCGCAAGAAACACGTCAGCCTCCAGCCGCAAAGAGACCCAAAATGCCGGCACTGTCGCCCTACTGTGACCCCCACGCCTGCTTGCTGGGTGCTCTTCGGCCTGGAAACAATCCTAGGCCTTAGTGCCGCCCCTGGGGTCCCAGCAAGCACGCCGGCGAAAGGGTTAACAACCACAGCAGGCCCAGGGGAATAGTCAGTACTTCATCAACAACGGTAAGCCTGGGCTTTGAAGTATCCAGGGAGAGACAGTGGAGCATAGACTTTGAGATCACCCTTGAAGTATGTAACGTGTCCCCAAGAAAATATGGACTTCTATTTCATAGTGCTTCCCTTTAAGTAGCAAGTCCCAAGAACAGTATAGGCTTTTAGTTCATAATAGTTCCCTTTAGGTAACAGGTCCCCAAAAAAGTACAAACTTGTGGTTCATAATGGTTCCCGTTAAGTAACAGGTCTCTAAAAGAAAAGTACTAAAGCCTAAACCCTAAAAACCCTATAAACCCTAAACCCTAAATCCTCTCAACCCTAAACCCTATAAACCCTGAACCCTAAACCCTATAAACCCTAAACCCTGAACCCTATAAACCCTCTAAACCCTAAACCCTAAACCCTATAAACCCTAAACCCTGAACCCGATAAACCCTCTAAACCCTAAACCCTAAACCCTAAACCCTATAAACCCTATAAACCCTATAAACCCTATAAACCCTATAAACCCTATAAACCCTATAAACCCTATAAACCCTAAACCCTAAGCCCTAAACCCTATAAACCCTCTTAACCCTAGAAACCCTAAACCCTACAAACCCTCTGAACCCTATAAACCCTAAACCCTATAATAAACCCTAAACCCTAAACTCTACTCCAAAAGCCCAGAAGCGCTTGGCCACGGTGTGGCGCACCGCGGGGTGCCCGGCGATGTCGAAGGGCAGGTCGCCCGTGGGCAAGTTCCTGGGATCTTGTTGGGGGATTTAAGGTTTAGGGTTTAGGGTACGTCTCTTGTTAGGGTACCATAATAGTTAGGGGATTTAAGGTTTAAGGGGTTTAGGGTTTGTTTAGGGTTTAGGGGTTTAGGGTTTGTTTAGGGTTAAAGGATTTGATCTAAGGTGCCAAAATAAGGAAACCATATGATTTACTATAGATCCCTATTATGGTAACTTAAATCCTAAACCCTAAACCCCTAAAGGAACCCTTACAGATGCCTAACATGGTAACTTAAACCCCAGAACATTAAAACAGAACCCAGATTCTGCGGCACCTCCCGGGCGATGTGCCCCAAATCCAGGACCTCCTGCATGGGCTGCGAGGCCAGGGCCTGCAAATCAGAATCTGGGTTATGTTTTAATGTTATGGGGTTTAAGCTACCATAACTTAGGGTTCCTCTAAGGGTTCCTTTAAGGGTTCTATAAGGGTTTAGGGTTAAGGAACTTAACTTAATTTACCATAATAGGGACCTATAAGGGTTCCTTTGGGGGTTTAGGGTTTAGGATGCGAGGCCAGGGCCTGCAAATCCTGCTCCGAAGTGCGCAGAGGCCCGTCGCTGGCGATGGCCTCGAAAGGAAGCCCTCTCTCTCGCTCTTTCTCTCTCTCTCTGTCTCTCTCTCTCTTTGTCTCTCTCTCTCCTAAACCCGACACCCTAAACCCTAAACCGTCCCTCTCTCCCTCTCTCTCTCTCTCTATCTCTCTCTCTCTCTCTCTCTCTCTCTCTCTCTCTCTCTCCTAAACCCTACACCCTAAACCGTCTCCCTGTCTATCTCTCTCTCTCTCTCTCTCTCTCTCTCCCTCCTACACCCTAAACCGTACCCTAAACCGTCTCTCTGTCTATCTCTATCTCTCTCTCTCTCTCTCTCTCTCGCTCTGAGACCCTCGTTCCATTCACTTTCTGAGGAGGGAACCTTGAGCGCAGCGCTTCCTCCCCAGCCCCAGCCGGAGCTTGAGGCCTCCGAAAGAGGGCAACAGAGACTCCAGCTATCCCTTAATTAAGGAATACCAAGGGTTCCTTTTGAGGGATCTATAAGGGGTCCTTGCAGGGTTCCTATAAAGTTTTCTGCTATATAGGATCTATAGGGTTTAGGGTTTAGGGGACTCCTATATCCCTTAATTAAGGAATATACCTTAAGTTCTATGAGGATCCCTATTATGATGTAAGGTATATTCCTTGATCAAGGGATACTGGAGTCTCTGGGAATGTAACAGAGGGGCTATGAGGCGGCCTGCTTGTTAGGGTTTAGGATTTAGGGTTTTGGGTTTCAGGTTTGGGGCTGTTGTTGATTTTGTTGCTGCTGCTTTGTCCTTGCGGTTTCAGGATTCTGGAATGCGTTAACTGCGGCTGGGTGTCATCCTACTACTGTAATTGCTACAGAGATTTTTGGCTCAGTCCTGGGGCCTTCAGCCGTACTGTTAACTCTCTTTCCATAGCCATACTTTGAGATTGCAGCTATGTACAGCAACAGATAAGCATCTGAACATGAGTCAAGGAGTAACAGCAGAAAACTTGCTTCAAAAACGAAGCCCCATTCGCGAAGACTAGACATCGACCCCACACCCAAAACCCTGAGCTAGACCCCGAAGCCTCCGAACCCCCACGCAAGAACTCAAAGATACCACGCTAAACTATACTGTACGATACTATACGATACTATACCATATTATACTATATTATACTGAACCATCTAGTTTACGAAACTACAAAAACTGACACCGCGTACGGACGGGGCCCGGGGTGCCTTCCCGCCGCTCGGGGCATCGGGGCCTGTCCAGGAAAGACCGAAGCAAAAGCTTAAGCTCCAGAAAGTTTTGGATTCGGGACTTATGTAGTAACCTAAATTGGGATCTATATGGGTTCCTTTAAGGGTTCCTATAGGGGATCTATAGGGTTTAGGGTTCGGGATTTACGGCTTTAGGTTCATGCAGTGTGGGGTTGAGGGTCTATATAAACTACCGCAGGGACTGAAGGATATTATAGTCTCGGGCTCCTTTTTTCTCTTGAACTCTTCAATCCAGCACCCTTTTCGAAACCGAACTTGATCTCTGATCTCCATCGTCGTAAAAACATCTCGGCCCTGGCCCTCATACCCTTCAATCACTTGAGTAAACCCTTGCCACACCGGCTCTAACCCCTTAACTCTCAGAGATTTGATCACGAAAAGATTCCGCTTGGGAAGCCAACTACCCAGCAGAAAAAGGCGGAGGGACGACACTGCACCTGCTGGGGCCTATCCCTGAACCACAGGAACGAACTCAGTAGATCAGGCTTCTATTTAGCCGCAGCCGAGGTTGGCGCTTGACAGGGCCAGTAGAACACGTTCTCCGCACTGAAGATCCTGCATGCTTGGGCTTGAACTTGCACTTCGGGGTCCGAAGTTCTTACCTTGGGTTAGTAGGGATTGGAGGAATGGGGTGCAATTATAACTACTATTAGTACCATTCTTCCATTCCCTACTAACCAAAGGTAAACCCTAAACCCTATAGATCCCTTAAAGGATCCCTTTAAAGGAACCTATTACTACCATTCTTCCATTCCCTACTAACCAAAGGTAAGAGTTTAGGATTTAGGAATCTCTGGGAGATTTACTCTTGCAGTGACCCAGTGACCCCCGGCTGAGGCGGAGCAACATGCCAAAGTCCAACCCTAAACCCTAAACTTGGCCCTAAACCCGCAAGCCTTAACCCGCAACCCTAAACTCAAAGCCCGAAACCCTAAAAGCGAAATCCGAAACCCTATG
Source organism: Symbiodinium sp. CCMP2592 (assembly GCA_905221615.1). Taxonomy (NCBI): domain Eukaryota; class Dinophyceae; order Suessiales; family Symbiodiniaceae; genus Symbiodinium; species Symbiodinium sp. CCMP2592. The sequence goes on from CAJNDT010005112.1 coordinate 1,571,778, forward strand.
CTCTCTAGTGCACCTTGTGCTCCGGAGTCTCGAAGAGAGGCCTCGGATCAGCGCAGCTTCGAGGTTTGAGTTTGAGGGCTTGCATAGGGTTCCATCAAGGGGGTTCTAGCCGTTCAAGGGTTCGGGAAGGGCTGCACGAGGATTCCATCAGGGGCTGAAAAAGCGTTTTGTTTAATGTGCTGTAAGGGCTTTTTATGGTCTGCGGATGGTCTGAAGCTTGAAGATGCCTGTGCTCCCCGTTGACTCCCGTTTCGGGCTTAGGGTTGATGGGGGGGCTTAGGGCCTGGTAGGGTTTAGGATTTAAGGCTTCTGCGTTTTGGGGCTAGGGCGCTCTGGGGGTTTGTGCTTGTGTCCGACACCGGCTCCTTCCACTACAGACCTCGCAAAGGGGATGCATCATTTGATTCATGTTGGACCATGCCGGGTGCACCTATCGATTTAGAGTCAGAGTAACAAGACATGTGGGAACACTGTTGGCAGAGCGAGTGGCGCAAATTTCGTGGCCACTTTTTACAACCTGCCGCTATAGGTACTGACGACATCCTGATCTATGACTACCCCCTTTGCCACTCTGACTCTTTGCTGCCACTATCGTGAAGGACGGCTTGGGTTCTCCCCTCTGGAGCTTGGGGCTCAGAACCCTCGAAGGCTCCGTTTAGGGCATCAGGTCCGCTTAAGTTTGGCAGTCAAAGCACCTAAACCCTAGACCCTAACAGTTCACATAAAGGGCTTCCCCGACGAAACCCTACGGACTGACAGCATTGAACCCCTAAACCCCTCGGGAGCAGCATGGACCATCGAAACGCAGAAGCATTAGCTAATCGTTCGCTTCGCGTTCTGGAGGTCATTCAACTACATGTTTAACCCAGACCCCCGGGAGGATCCAAAAAGTAGATCCCTTAATGGGGGTTCCTATAAAGTACCCTTAATAGTATAAGGCCCAAATTAGGGGATCTACTTTCTAGATCCTCCTGGGGGTCTGGGAAAATAGCCCTAAGGAATGGCTAAATAGCATTGCTAGTCATTCGGGCTTTTATACTAGGGTCGTTATTCTGGGCAGAGTTTCGGGCTTGAGCTGGGTTCGGGGTTAACCCTACGCAGAACCACAAAAAGGTTAGAAGAAGCATAAAACCGCAGACCCCAAACCCTACGCCCTAAACCATCAGAGCCAACAAAACCCTTGAATTTTGGGTGTCAACGAATTGCTACTATAGGGGCCTTTATGAGTAAAATAAGGTTTTGGGGCCCAGTCTACTGTAACTATGGCAAGGCAAGGAACCCCAAAATGATATACGTAGCTACTTCTTAAGGCCCCTATACCATAGAACCCTACTATAAATCCCTTATCGGCCCCTTTAAGGAAGCCTTTACAGGGAACCCTCCAAAATAGTACAAGTACTTATTGAGGCCCCTATAATGGCCCGAACCAGCGCGGCTTGCAGCAAGGCGGCGGTCCCAAAGGGAACTCGCCGCGCCGGATCTCCTTGCCGTCCTCTGCCGGGTGGGGTTCAGGGTTTAGGGGTTAGGGTTTTTTTGGGGTTTAGGGTGTAGGGCTTAAGGGTTTAGGGTTGAGGGGTTCAGGGTTTAGGGTTCAGCAGCTCTGACTTTGAAAAGTTCTTTTCATGCTATCTTCAAGAAGAAACCCCACCCGCCCATAGAATCCCATCACGTTACAAATAACAACTACAATTGCGGTAGTGTGAATTCAAAGGACAATCTTTTTTTAAATCATGAAACATTTAACCATGGTCGTACCCATCAACATGAACAATTAACAAACAACTATCGAGCTACATGTTCACGCTAACGCTTGCCAGAACATACCACATATTGCAGACAGAAACTACACAACAGACAATCTTCCACTCCGGACATAAAATCTTCAACAGAACAGTAGTCATCCTGCACCTCAACCGTTGGGCAAGCCGAAGTTCTCATGTCGGTTGTGATGTAGCGCTTTGCGGACTTCCCTTGTTTCTATTCTGAGTTTTCCCATGCTTCAATTGCCCTTCCAACAGAACGACAATCATCATCATCCTAAACCCAAACCAATTAGTAACTTGATTTTTTATGTTGGTTATCCTGTGGCGTTTGCGGATTTCGATCGCTTTTGTATTAATGGTCTTAATGTTTTTGCTGTGTGTTCAACAGATCCCACACCTCAGCCATTTAGTACTTTGATTTTTTATGTTGGTTGTGATGTGGTGTTTTGCAAGTTTCGTTTGTTGGCGTCTTGGTGTTGCCAATACTTCTGTATTATGATCATACATTCCAACCATTTGGTTGCGATGTGGTGCTTTGCAAGTTTCGTTCGTTTGTGTTTTAGTTCTCCCAATAATTTGTTGTGTTCAATAGAACAACAGTCATCATCTTACACCCCAACCAGTTAGTAACTTGCATTTTTATGTTGGTTGGGATATGGTGATTTTGCGGATTAGTTTGTTTGTCCATTGTTGTTGCCAAATGTTTCACGAATATAGTCTCAAAAGAAAGTGGTTGAACCGCCATCGCCATGTGAGACATTGGTTTAATTTCGCAGCAGCTCACGTCGACCCCACTCCAAGACGTTGTCTCATGTACGAAATTTCTTGAGAATATTTCTCACTACATCTACATTCCAAAGTACAAGCCTCGAATACATTCAACATCATGAAGTTCCTGCACCTACTTCCCAAAAGGTTATCTCACATATTTGATTTCCCGAGACTATTTCTGAATATAACTACATTTCAGAAATACAATCTTGCGAAAGAATATACAAAAAAGAGTTTATGATAATATATCAGATGCGGTCATATGTCATTGTTTATCACAGAAAGGCCACTGCAACCTCTGAAATAAAAGTTTCTGTTGAGGTGGTGCAACGGCCGGAGGACGAATCCTATTCAAAAATGCCAAAGCGCTAAGATTGAGCATTAGGGTTTAGGGTTTAGGGGTTTAGGGTTTAGGGGTTAGGGTTTAGGGTTCAGGGTTCAGGGTTTAGGGTTTAGGGTTTAGGGTTCACGTTTAAGAGTTTGGGGTTTGGGGCGGTTTAGGGGTGAAGTGGTTCAGGGGTTTCGGGTTTGGGGTCTAGGATTCCGCGTTGTGCTGGAGGGCATGTGGGTTATGGGGTTCAGAGTGCCGACGTTAGTGTGGAGAGTTTCCGGTTGAGGGAGTTTTGTAAAATCTTTGTGAAAACCCTTACCATGGTCACTTGTATGGTTCTATTCAACGAGTATGACAGTTTAGAAAACAAGGGACCCAACATAGACCGGCTACAGTATCCCAACGACGACAAGACACAAAAATATACCCCTAAAACCCTAAATCCTCATTTTATGGAATCCCCGTTTGTCCAGTTCTTCGGACCTGGTTGGGGGCCATTGGCCATCTCGCGTGCTCAAGCTCTAAAGCCAGCACGATCAACCTACCCCAAACCCTAAACCCTAAAACCTTACACCCCTAAACCCTGAAACCCTAAAACCTTGCACCACTAAACACTAAATAAAACCTTACACCCCTAAACCCCAAACCTTACGGCCCCTAAACCCTAAAACCCCTCGTCTGGGCTCTTATCAATGAGCTGAATTCAAGCTATCATAAGAATATACAAAGGAGTTTCCGAAAATGAGGGCTACCTCATCTTGGGGGTCCTGATAATCATGATCCTACTACATAGGGTACTATACTAGGGTCCCCGATTGAAACTCCCGTAAGAATATATAAGTATATAAGACTGATGCTATATTATTTACTGTGGATCCCTGCTATGCTGACTTGAATTAAGCTCCTTAACAGCAACAAGGCAGTCACTTAGGCAATGCCCGATGGGCAAGTCCCATAGTTCAATCGGTGAGGTAACCCTCTTCAAAACCAGCACCCAAATCCATCAAACACACTACAAACCCCGAGCCAAACCTGAAACCCTAAACCCAGCTCTTAAACACAAACCAAAAAAACTTCAGAACCCGAAACCCTAACACCCTAAAACCCTAAACCCTAAACCCGACTCTCAAACCCTAAACCCCCCCTCGCCCCATTCTTTGGAAGAACCCCGAGCCCGGAACCTCGTCGTTTTCCAAACCAGGACAAAAGACCAAATGTGGACAGAGGCCGCCTTAAGTCATCGGGACCCTTGGGGGGGTAGGGCTACTAATAATACCGCTAAGTTGCATTGAGGTGAGGGGTTCTGGTGGTTTAGGGTTTAGGGGTTTAGGGGCTTAGGGGTTTCGGGTTTAGGGCTTAGGGTGCCTCCTTTACAGGTTTTCAAAGTTGAAATGCCTCAGTTCGGCGATTTAGGGCCCTCTTGGCTTTATAATTTAGGGTTGGGGACTCAGGGAGTTCGGGCTCTTCCGGTTTTCGAGGATTTTGTTTACAGCTTCTGGCTCTAAGGGCTTTTCTGCAGGCTCAAGGGCTTGCGGGTGATTGCGGCCTAGCATTTAAGGTTTAGGGGTTAGGGTTTAGGGTTTAGGGTTTAGGGTTTAAGGCTGAGGGCATGTGACCCAGAGCTTCTTGCGCGCAGCACCGCCATTATACTTATCCTCAGTGTTGAATGCAACCGTGCTAGTAGTTGTTATGCTCCCTCGCGTGGTCGCTGCTACAACTAGTGCTGCCGCTGGCTGTTCCTCGTTGTCATTCGGCTCCTGGTGTGAAACTACGGGTTCGGGGCAGTCATTCTCCTAAAGAGGGCTCAGTGTGAACAAAGATCGCCACAGACTAATCGTCTTCCGCTGATACCCTCCCGAAAGCCTCCAAAGTGCAACTAGTGGAGCCTTGAACCAATTCCAGATTTTGGAAGAAACGTTGTTCTTGGCTCTTGCACTTTCAAACCTCACCTCTGTCCAAAGCCCCTAAACCCTAAAACCTAAAACCCTAAACCCTGCTAAAGCCTCAGGTTTTGATGCTCGGGCTTCGAAGCACTGAGAGTAATGCAGAAGCAATCAGTTAGCAATACTAGTTTTCGAGTTCCTGAGTAGAACACAAAAAACACCCCAAAACCCTCTTCACCCTATTCCATTTATCAAGACGGCTACAGTACTAGGGCCAAGGGTTTAACATAGGGGCCTTAACAATTAGAAGAGGGCCCATTATACTATGATTATAATCAGGAACCCCCCAAACGAGCATTGGTAATTATTAAGGCCCCTATACTATAGTACCCTTATAGATCCCTTATAGTAACCCTTCTAGACCCCTTTAAAAGGAACCCTAAATTATTTCCTACATTAGGGCTCCCGGAACTCCGCAAGGTCAAGTCAACACCGAGGCGTGCGCCGTGCTCGTCACCCACAGACATGAGAACCGGAACTTCCTGAATCGTCAGAAAGTTTAGGGTTTAGGGGTTCCTTTAAAAGGCATCGTCAAGGGATCCTTTGAGGGATCTACGAGGGATCTGTGGGGTTTAGGGTTTAGGGATTTAGGGTGCATCGGTTCAGGGATGAGGGTTTTCGTGCAGCAGAAATTGGAACAATCTGGTGACAGCAGGCGAAGCAGCGGCGGCAAACAAGGCAGGCCAGCTGCCAAAGGAGGACTTCATCTATTGTATATGATTAGATGATGACATGGACAAGTACAGTTGCGGGACCCCGCAGCTGCCACAGTAGCTTTACCGTAAGCCTTCAGCGGTTCTCAGATTTGAGAAAACCCCGACGCTGCTTTGCCTCGGATTGCAAACGGCTTCAGTTCCACACCCTCAAGAACGGCAAGCTCACCGGCGGACTCTGGCAGATTGAAACCGCTGGACCATGTGTAAATGCTTAAGGCGAGGCTCTGTGGATTTTTAAAACTGGCAAAAACACTTCGGTGGAAGCAAACCCTGCTATGCCCTGCAAGACCTTGAAGAGCACGAAGCCCCCTCCCCGCCTCTTCGTCCGGGGCAGTGCCAAACGCCGCTTCATCAGCATCCTTGTTCTCCTGGCACGAGCACCAGCACAGGGCTTAGATTCAGTGCTTGGAGCTAGGGCGGGCTTGTGGCACGGCTATGGTGTCGCTACCCATGTCACCTGCAGGGTGTGCACCGTCAAAACTAGCAGGTGGAGGTGGCGGAGGCGGTGTTGGTTGTGGTAGTGGTAGCAGTCGCAGTCACGGTAGCGGTAGCGATAACGGCAGCAGCAGTGGCACTGGTAGTAATAGCAATGGCAGTGGCAGTGGCAGTGCTAGCAGTAGCAGTCGCAGTAGCGGCCAAACCCCTTGACCCTCTGACCAACAACCTCGCTCAACTAAGCTTCAATAAGCATCCCTTATACAAAACGCCAACTAAAGCTCTTAAGGTATCTTCCAGAGTTAAGGAGGGTTTGGGGTGCCTGCGGGCTGCCCTCCCCTAAACGACAACCCTAAATCCTCAAGCCTTCGAGCCGGCCCTTCACCCCAAAGCCCTACATGAAACACAAAGTATGTGCAAACCGAGAAACCCCAAAGCCCCCAATCCTTAAAAACGCCTTCAAACCCTTAAAGACGCACAAAAACCCTAGGAACTCTGGCAAGCCCACATAAACACCTATAAACGTCCACTACAGTCCCCTGTATAAAAGCAATCTTAAACGCTTAGGACCCTTTACACAAACCCTTCTGAATACCCTTGTCAAAATCCTGCAAAACCCCACCCAGAAAGCAAAATAAACCCTAAACCCTAAAAATATAAAGCCAATATCCCCTAAACCCAACACCATACAAGACCCCACGAGACACACCCAAGGCCGGCGCTGCTGTGGCCATCTGGATTTCCGGCTGCTGGGCCAGCACCATGAGCTTCCTGGAAGAGCTTGTTGGCTCTTTGTTTAGGGTTCAGGGTTTGGGGTTTAGGGTTTAGGGGTGTTTAGGGTTTAGGCTTAGGGCTCCGCGCTCATCAGCAGAATCATCGCACACTCGTGGTCATAAAGAGTTTTGCCGCCAGAAACGACTTGCAATGATGAGTAAGCTGGCAGCAATTGCAACAGCAGCAACGGCCCTCATCGTAGCAGCAACGGTAATATCAACAAAACGCAACATTGGCGGAAAAACGAACAGGAGGTTTGCATAGCGCAAGAATTCAGTAAGAGTAGTCCGAACCCTGGCAACAGAACGAGCAAAACGGTAGCAATAAGCTCTACAAATGGTAGAGGAAACCAGCACTGCTACCAACGACAGCAGCTGCAGTCGAAACATTTGCGGCTGTTGCCTTAAACCCTAAACCCCAAAACCCAAAAACCCCAAAAGCCTCAGCCCCTAAACCCTGAACCCCTAAGCCCCTAACCCCCTAGAAGCCCCTAAACCCTAAGCCCCATAAAAGCCCGTAAACCCAAAGACCTAAACCCTACCGCCCGTCCTGTGTATGGCGATCAGCTTAGCCTTCCACTGGCGGACGAAGATCACCTGGGCTCTTGCTACGGCAAGTAACTTAAGTTACCCCTTATAGGGATCTATGTAGGGGTTCCTTTAAGGGTTTTGTTTTTGTGCAGAAGGGTTTAGGGTTCAAGGTTTAAGTTTCGAACCCACTATTAGGGATCTATGCTCTTGTTTTGGGACTGAGGATTTAGGATTTACCGTTTAGTGTTTAGGGCTTAGAGTTCTGGGCTCTTGCTGCGGAAAGTAATATAAGTGACCCTTATAGGGATCAGATCTATAGGGGCTCCTTTAAGGGTTTAGGGTCTAAGGTTTAGGTTTTGAAGCCACTAGGGATCTATAAGGGTTCGTTTAAGGAGCTTAGGGTTTGAATGCAATAGCTCTTTCTCCGCATGAAATGCAGGTCCAAAGCCTGCCTCGAAAGTCTCTGCACTATTTAGCTCACTCTTTACGGGTTTAGGGTTTACGGTTTAAGTTTTGAACCCACTGTAGAGCTCTATGCTGGGATTGAGGATGTAGGATTTAGGGTTTAGGGTTTAGGGTTTAGGATTTAGGGTTTAGGCGTTTGGGGTTTCGTTAAGAACCCAGTCACCCGCCGCGGCCGGTCGAGACGTGGGAGGCACTCGCAGACCTGCGCACGGGGCCCCCGGAAGATTGGAAGTTCCCCCTCTAAAGAGTAGGATCCTTATCATAAGGACCCCAGAGTAAGGTACCCCCCATGAGGGAAACTCCCATACGGCACCAGGTGGTGTTCTGGGACATTTCGCGGGATGTAGGGTTTTGGCAGTTCCCGTGTTGATAGCGGTCCCACCGAGCCCTCGAAAGGGCTCTCCTGCCAAACCAGGAAAAAGCCCCTAGACGCAAAGCCCTAAACAACTAATGGCCCTCAACTCGTCGCCTCAAGATTTCTCTGCCGCTTTATTCTTGTGGGAGTTTCCACAAATAGGGCACCCAAACATAGTACCTAAATAAAAGGATCCTTATTATAAGGACCCCAAGATAAGGTACCCCTAATTTTCGGAAACTCCCTTATGTGTTTTGGGTTCAGGGAGCCGGGGGCCTCAAGGTGACGAACAAATAGGTTGTAAGTTCTACGGGACTTCCTTCCATAGAGCTATGAAAAATCTGATGCTTAATATATGATATTCATATCGCATATAAGACTTCTAGGTTGTATCTGGGTCAGTGCCCACGATCAAGTAGCCCTATTCCCACAACCCCTAAGACGCGTAATTACCATAAATCCATCAACCCAACGCCGAATAATGCTGATGACCCGCATTATCGTCGCCACGATTGTCTGCTGCATTGCCACAACGATAGTAATAGCAACAGGGCATCATGCTCCCAAAAACAGAGCAGCAACAAAGACATTCTGTGACACTGGAAAAGTGGACGACAGTCAACAACTCGAAGTAACAGGCAAGACGTGCAACTGGCGAGGCACCACGCCGCAGATGTAACACTCAGCCCCTGGGGCAATCCCAATACCGCAAAACCTTGTACCTACGCCATTTCATACCCTGTCTGGCTTGCAAGAGGGTTCTGCGAAAATTGTCCAGCGGAAGCTATCACTCACCTAAAACTGTCCCAAACAAACCTCCCAACCCTTAAAGACGCCCAGAGCCCCCAAAACTTCTAAGCCCAACGCCTCTGAAACAAAGTGCCTACAAACGCTGTAAGAAAGAATCGCAGCAGCCCTTCAAACAGAAAAGGATTCCTGCTACGGTACATGGCTGATTTCAGCAGTTCCCGAGCCTCCGTCAGAGGGATCGCAGAACCAAAGCAACCCTACAACGTACCCTTAAAGGTACTTGAAGCCTCCAAGGAACCCTTATACAGAGCCCTTTCAACCCTCAAAGTGTCCCTGTATTGGTTGCCTTCAAAAGGGTTCCTGTAAAGGGATTCCTTTAGGGGGTTCCTTTGGAGGAATCCTTTTTGTGGGTTCCTTTAAAGGGTTTCAAAGGATCCTTTGAGGAATCCTTTTCAATTTTCCGTAAGGGTTCCTTAAGGGTTCCTTTAAGGGCTCCTTTAATGGGTTCCTTTTTGGGCTCCTTGGGTTCCTTTAAGGGTTCCTTAAAGGGTTCCTTAAAGGGTTCCTTAGAGGATCCTTTAAGGGCTCGAGGCCCTGCCAACCTTGCGACTGCGACGGCAGATGTGGAGCCTTGAGGCTGCCGGGAGCTCCCAGAGTGGGTTTAGGATTTCTAGGGTTTTAGGATTTTTAAGATTTAGGGTTTTAGGATTTAGGGTTTAGGGTTTTAGGGTTTAGGGTTTTAGAATTTTAGGATTTTAGGGTTTAAGGTCTAGTGTTGAGGGTTTAATAGTTGAGGATTAGGCTTTAGGGTTTACGGTTTTAGGGTTTAGGGTTTAATATTAAACGGTTTGGCTTTAGGGTTTTGGGTTCAGGTGTTTAGGGTTTAGGGTTGTCGAAGAGTTCAGCATTTAGAATTCAGGGTTCACGGATGTTCAGGGGTTAGGGTTGAGGGTTTAGCTTGTGGGGTGTGGAGCTTAGGGTGTAGAGTTTAGGCTGCAGGGTTTGGGTATACACTTGAAGCTCCTGGAAGGTTCCCAAAATGCGTACGGGCGGAGACTTTGGGGTACAGATTCGGACCAAACTCCCCGAAGCCCCTGAACCCTTAACTCCCCGACTGCCCTCAACCCATGAAACCGCTTCCCTTCGCTCCGAATTGACGTGGGCATGTCAGAGGCGGGTTCACAAAGAGCCTTCCACGAATTACCAAGGGCTTTTGGCTTTGCAACCCGATACGCCCTGATGTTGGCAGACATTGGAGTTTCCGAAAATTGGGGTACCTGATTTTGGGGGTCCTTACTGTAAGGATCCTACTATTTAGGATACTATATTAGGGTCCCCTATTTTCGGAAGCTTGATGGCAGATCAGGGGATGACTCTGAGGCGTCGGCAGCGACTGCAGCATGCCATGGTTTTGACTGGCACCCGCCAGCGCCAAGGACAGGGTGGCAAAGGTGTGCTGGTGGACGGGGTTCACCTTCAAAAGTCTCCACAAAAGCAGCTGGGCCAGTAGCAGCCACAGCAAGCGACAGCAGCATCCGTAGCGCGGCAGCGGCAGCCGACGACGACAAGCACGACAAAAGCAACAAAAGAAGATCAGCAGCAGCAGCCGCAGCAGCAGAAAATGTCTTTCCTCTGTTAAGCAGCAAGATAGTTTGTCATGATGCCTGGTTTCCTTGGCTGCTCATCGGCCTGAAGATCTTGAACTGAATGTGGGGCAGCTGCCGAGGCATCCCAGACAACCAATCACGAACGTTGAGGGCACTGACCGGCGATTGCCACTACAGTACACTGGTTCCCATAAGTTTCTGGAGTTTTCACGAGCCGTCCACCCTTTCTTCATATAGCCCCTTCTTAATCTAGCACCTTAATAGGTAGACTAGGGTTTGGGGGTATATTCTACTATAGGCATATTGAGGAACCCCCACGACAATGTTGGCAATTATTTGAGCCACTATATTACTGCTTGCTACTTTTGCGTGAGCACCCCCGTGCTGGCAGAAGATGAGGCGCAGACAGCACGAGGCAGCTTCACTCCCAGGGACCTCGACACGGTTTAGGGTTTAGGTTTATTGTAGGGCCTGAATAGTTAGAATAGGGTTGGGGGGGGGTAAAAATATACAAAAATTAAGATGAGGAACCCCAAAATGGTACAGGTGTCAGACTTTAGGGTTTGCGGTTAAGTGTTTATGGTTTTAGGGCTTGGGTTTAGGGCTTACATAATCTGTTGGCGCCCGACTTAACCTTCCGGAACACATCAGAAGCGAAATACGCTCTCCAACCTTCATCCACTAGCAGCCGGGGGCGGAGCTGTGTGAACAGAGAGTACAGCTTGATGAAAAGTTCCACGGCACTCTCACCAGTGAAAGACCTGCGGGCGTTGCTGCTGGGAGCCACCACAGGACACTGCAAATTAAGCGTCAACAGAACACTGTGCTTGCTCAAGTGTTGCACCAAGGGGCATCTCAGGACTGTTGACGATCTCCGTAATGTGCTCCACCTGCAGTCCGCACGCCGATGGGGTAGCCACATGCACGAGAAACCATTCACTGCTGCCGAGCCACAGCCATGACGTAGGGCATGTTCCGCATGGTCGGAACCTGTACCAGCCGAATTTCACTTCGCAACGAATTTCGCTTGTCCTGGAGTTTGGAGTTCCTAAACACTAAGCCCTCATCCAACATTGGGGGTTCGACCTTGGGGTATGGGATTTCTTGCCAAGCGGGCAGAGAAGGGGGAGGGGGTACATTAATTCTACGACCCACATTGTGAAATACTCATACTATAGGGCCAGGGGCATTTAACAACTAGCTAGACCGATTTGGGGGGGTCCTTTTTACGATTTTAGCATAATCGGCCCAAGAACACTATCTAATTGGTGAGGCCCCTTTATTGATCTCCTGGAACCCACGTTGCATGAGGCCTCCGGTCCGGTGTCGTAGATGGAATCCCTCCTCGGGTGCGGACACTGCGAGGTGAAAGGTGTGAGCCGTACATGTCGTAAAGTCAGGACAGGGGATATCTGCTTTCTGTTGGGGCAAGTGGCACATGGTAGCTTTGCCCATATTGCGATACTAATAAGGTATGCAAGGCAACACTACTACTAGCCCTCTTATGATGGCCTCGACTCGGGGCTCACGGGCGTGGACGAGCTTAAGAAGAATTCAATTCTTCGGAATCCAGGCTTACAGTCTGGTGCAAGGGCATGAACAACTAGAAAGCTAGACAAGCATGTCTTGAGGCTTTTATGCTATAGAATAGACCAGGGAACTTGTATTGCTGGATGATCAAGCCCATGTTTAATCTACGGGAGGTTCCGAAAATTAGGGCTACCTCATTTTGGGGTCCTTATAATAAGGATCCTACTATTTAGGGTACTAGATCAGGGTCCCCTATTTTCGGAAACTCCCGTAGTAGGGAATAGGATTCAGGATCCCAGACTTCGGGGTCTCTAAAGTGCGTCGAGCATCTGCGCAGACTCGCCCAGAATGCGCTGCATGAGGTCGAAGGGCGAGGACAGCAGGGCGTTGATGTCCTGGGCTTACACTTTCGTAGTCGTTGTAGTAGTAGCAGCAGTAAGCAGCAGTAGCAGTAGCAGTAGCAGTAGCAGTAGCAGTAGCAGTAGCAGTAGCAGTAGCAGTGGCAGTGGCAGTGGCAGTGGCAGTGGCAGTGGCAGTGGCAGTGGCAGTGGCAGTGGCAGTGGCAGTGGCAGTGGCAGTGGCAGTGGCAGTGGCAGTGGCAGTGGCAGTGGCAGTGGCAGTGGCAGTGGCAGCAGTGGCAGTGGCAGTAGCAGTGGCAGCAGGAGCAGGAGCAGGAGCAGGAGCAGGAGCAGGAGCAGGAGCAGGAGCAGGAGCAGCAGCAGAAGCAGTGGCAGGAGCAGCAGCAGAAGCAGTGGCAGCAGCAGAAACAGTGGCAGGAGCAGTAGCAGGTGCAGCAGGAGTAGTAGTAGTAGTAGTAGTAGTAGTAGTAGTAGTAGCAGCAGCAGCAGCAGTAGTAGTAGTTATAGTCGTACAAGAAGTTAGTAGCAATTGTGGCAGCAATAGCCACAAAGATCTAGTAGTGGCGTTGAAGGCTCAAGGTTCCTGAAACTGTGCACCCGCCCGGCCCACCAAAACGACCACTGCTACAGAGAGGCTCTGCCTGAAACCTGACTTGATAAGAATACAGTACAATAAGAATAGGAGAGTATAACAATATCCGGGCGTATATACACACATCTACAGTATCATTTATACACATATATATATATATGTATAAATGTATGTATGAATATAAATATATGTATATATATATGTAATATATATATATATATATATATATATATATATATATGTATGTATATGTGTATGTGTATGTATATATGTATTCATATATATATATATATATATATATATTCATAGCAGAAGACGACGACTCCCAAAAAAAGCCCTGGCCTGCGGCCCTTCAGCGGCTCTGAGATCCGGGCCGTGTGCTGCATCCAGCGACTTGCCCTGCGCATGGCATCATTCCCTCAAAGGACTAATATAGCGGCCTTAATAATTAGAAGAGGGTTCCTTTAAAGGGGTCACTATAAGGGCTACGATCAGGGATCTATGAGGGTACTATGATATAGGGGCCTTAATAATTAGAATAGGGTTTGGGGGCCCAATATACTATAACTATAACAAGGAACCCCCAAAATAGTATTGGTCATTGTTGAGGCCGCTATAGTAACCCTAAAACCCCAAACCGTATAACCCTCTGACCCAAAACCGGATAACCCTATCCCAAGACCCTACCTGGGCATGGGCATCATGCTCAGGGTCACCGAGCTCCGCTTCTCCTGATCAAGGATCCAAGCGGTTTAGAGTTCAGGGGTTAAGGCTGTAGGGCTTGGTTGGATGTTGTTTCTTGTAGTCTTGGTGCTCTGTTGCTTGGGGAGTTTAAGTCTGTGGGGTGTAGGCTTCGTCTCTTCTGCTTCTCACAGCTCCGAGTCAAAGCGGCCACGGACACAACTGGGGCTCTGGTTTCAGAGTTCAGATCCGGCTGTTCCCCAGAGCCTGGGTTCAGAGCTCAGGGCTTGGTGTTAGGTTTAGGGTTCGGGGGTCAGGATTTGGGTGGTTGTCATCATTAGGGTCCCTTTCTGGGAACCCTAAATATTAGGTGCCGTACTATATTAAGGACCCAAAAAGGGACCACAATTTTGACAACCACCGATTTGGGACTTGGGATTCAATGTAAGCTTTTCGGTGCAAACTCTCAGCCGCCCAAGCTGGATCCGTCCACATGTCCTCCATCGCATCCATGTACTTCTCCCTGTTCTGCAGCATCAACACGTCCTGGCGGTCTGCCAGGTGCTGAGTCGCTCGATGCGGAGCCTCTCTTCTTCATGTCTCACAGATGCCTGGTCTGAAATGCCTAAACCCAATGCCCAGAAACCTTAATCTCTGCCTGAACCCATCAACCCACAACCCGCTTACTATACCCCCCTTAGAGCCATAATAAACATAATATGATTAATATTCTCTTTGGCTGTTCTATGAACATAAGATCCTAAGAGGAGACTATAGCTTAAACCCTGAGGAGACACCTTTGTGAGGGCTCCTCCGGATCCAGGCGCACGCCTCGGAGCGCCGCGAGGATAAGCGCAACCAGCTCCTGAATGTCGGTTTAGGGTTTTTTTTTAGCTCCTTTTTCCAGGGGGCGGCTCCGAGCTGCATCCTAGAAGTCGGTTTAGGGTTTAGGGATTAGGGTTTAGGGCTTAGCGTTGAGCTTCTTTCGGTCCGGATGTTGTGTCGACTCCTTTTTGGGGGCTCTGGCTCATGGCCTTTTAATAGCGTGTGGGCGTAGGGGGTTGAGGGTCCGGGGTTTAGAGGTTCAGGGGTTTTGGAGGTTTGCGGTTTCGAGTCCAGCGGGCTAGCGTCTTGGAGAAGGCGAAAACGACACAAACTCCAAAAAGATCTCTTCGGCCTTGTCCCCGGTGCCGAGGCGTTCGGCCCGGAGGCGTCGCACGATGCGGTCCTGCGGAGCTCAGGTCGCTTGGGATCCGACGGCTTGTGCACAGGTTGGGCTTCCAGTGGTTACGGATCTTAGTATTTAATCTGAGGGCTCGATTTTTGAATAGGGTTTAGGGTTCAGGGATGTTGGTTACTGGTTGAGGGTTTAAGTTTAGGCATAGGCCTTCTTCGGGGGCACTGAGGATTCAATTCGTCTGATATCTGTGGCTTGTAGTTTCGTATTTTTGGTATCCGCCACTTTGCCAGGGCCTGAGAGCTGAAGGCTCAGAGCTGATGTTTGGGGTACTACTCAGGAACCTAGATACGGCCTGTACCACCAACCCACTCGAACTATTCATCCCTAAACCCTAAACCCCTGAACCCTAAAACCCTAAACCCTAAACCCTAAACCCCTAAACCCTAAACATCCCTAAACCCCTAAACCCCTAACCCCTAACCCCTGAACCCTAAAACCCTAAACTCCTAAACCGCATGAAGCCAAGGCGTTCGTTGGTCGTCCTTCCACTTCTTCAAGGACTTCGCATGCTCCCCGGAAGCCGTGAGCATCTCCCCCTCATCCTGCCAGGTTAGCATTTAATGGGAGGCCAAAAGGGTGGGTTTAAGATTCTTGGGGTACGGATTCCTTAATATGAACCCTATCATGGGAACCCTAAACCCTACTAAACCCCCCATAGGCTAAAACCCCGTTTGGCCTCCTATGAGCATTGCACTTCGGTCGAGGGCTTGATGCTCAGGCTAAGGCTTAGGGCACAGGGTTTCTTTCGGGTTGCTTTTTTTGACGCCTCTTTTCCTTTCCGCCGGGTTCAGGCTTTGAGGTTTGAGCTTTGGGAGGGCATTCGGGCTCAAGGTTCAATGGTTTGAGGCTTGGGAGGACAAAGTCTTGCAGCCTCGAGTACAAGAAATATACCCAGGAATCCCACGGTACAGGGCCCCCGGCCTTATTACTAGTGGTACGGTGTACATTGTCCTTGGTCTTTCATGGTCCGCTTTATGTGCTTATGATAGATCACTGCCTCTATCAGAATGATCCTCCTTAACTGTGAGATAAGCATTTGTGGCTGCTATCATTAATTGCTGCTGTTGCTGCTATGTTCATTGAATTTGGGCTTAGTGGCTTTGGCCCAACAAGCTTTAACATGCATCGTAGCTTGTCAACCCATCCATCGCATGGAAACAGCGATGCTGCTCATCTCGGCTCTGTGACACAAACCACGGCCTCCAGCATGGACTTGAACTTCTTGAGCATCTGTCCCTGCGGTTTTGGAGCTCTTGAAACGGGTTTTGGGGTAAGCATTACCGCAACCCCAATTAAACGGGTAGGTTTAAGGATATGTAATTAAGGACATCATAGGGTTTTCCGGGTAGGCACTATGCCACCCGAAACCCTAAGCCCTGCCATTACGGTTGCCCTAGCATTGTTCGCTTCTGGTCCTGCTACCTCCCTCCCCCGAAGCTCGCCTGGTCCCGGCGCAGGGCGTCGACCTCTCGGGTCACCTGGATCGAGGCTAGGGTTTTAGAGTTAGGCCTTGTGGGTTTTAAGGTTCCTCATGTGGGAAGTAAGCAGACTTTGAGCTTGCGGGAAGCATGCCGGCAATTAAAAAACTGCTTCTGTTCAGGATCCTTCAGTACTATGTTCCTGTGTGACATTGCCCGAACAAGCGAAAATCCGAGAAGGCAACAAATCAGCTGTCAGACATGTCGCCAGCAGGAGCTTCTCGCGATAGTGCCGGCACATAGTGAGGACCTTCCAGCGATGAAAACCTTCTACCGAGAACCATGGCGACGCTGCAGCGGGCGTGCCTTTTTCCGGAGCTCCGCTTCAGAACCCTTAACCCTTAAACCAAATAATAGAGGGATGTTAAAGAGAGGCCCGGGGGGGGGGAGAGGCCTGCATCTCCTCCTCGAAGCTCAAGCGGCACTCCCCGGTGACGTGGATGACCTGAGATGAGCGTATCGTACCCTAAACCCGTAACTCCGTAACCCCAAACCCTAAACCCCACTACCCCAAAACCCTAAGCCCGAAACCCCTTACCCTCAGGAACAGTGCCTCCCCTCGCAGCTCGGCAGATTATGAGGTTCCGACATCTGCCCTCCAGAAAGCCCAAAAAAACACCAGAAGTTCCAAGAAATCCTGCACCCCAAAAGTCCCCCAAGCCCGGATGCCTGAACCAATTCAGCCCCGACCCCTGGCAGAAATTGGGGCTTAGGCTTTAGGATTTAAGGTTTAGGTGTTTAGGGTTTAGGCTTGAAGGTCTAGGGTTTAGGGGTCTAGGGTTTTTAGGCTTGAAGGTCTGGGGTTTAGGGGCTTAGGGTTTACGGTTTCAGGCTTTGCGGTCCCAGGAGCTCTCCTCACATGCTCTGCACCTGGCAGGAGTCAGGGTATAGACCCTCTCCCTCTTCAGAGCGCCGGAAGTAGGGTTTAGAAGAGTCCCCTTTAAGGGGTTTGCCTAATTAGGATGGCAGTGGCTTTGTATGTCATCGGGCTTCACGCACCGGTAGTGAGGCAACGCTTCTCTTGTTTACGTGAGAAGGGTGGGACGCTCTCAAGCCCGCATCGCTCAAGCCTAAAGGACAACCGGAGCAAAACCAGAATGATGATAAGAACAACCCAGCATTGTCATAACAACGATTGGCCAACCCAAAGTGTTGCTGCCAGCCCTACAGTAGTTCAGTGGAACATTGCTGGAGCCGCCTTCTTCATAGAGGGCCCAGGGCAGCGGCATCCGCGAGTGCTGAACCTGAGTGCGGGCAGGCGCGGTTTTCCTTTGTAGTTGTTGGCCCTCGGCCTCTTGACGGCTCATTCGGCGAGAAGAACCCTAAACCCTAAACCCTAAACCCTAAACCCTAAACCCTAAACCCTAAACCCTAAACCCTAAACCCTAAACCCTAAGAGAGAGAGGAGGCGAGTCAGACTATAGGGCCCCTAGAGGGTTCTGGCTCTTGGCTGTCCAGCTTTGCGGCTTGGTCCCCCCCGAACTCTGGATATCTAATCTGATTAACCCTAAAACTTAAACCTCATAGTTACCCGGCTCCCTAAAAGAAGAAGCCCTAAACCCTAAGCCCCAAACCCTGAACCGACTCCCTAAAAGAAGAAGCCAATGCGTGTAGCCGAGGCACGGCTAATGCCAACTTGCAGCGCAGGGCCGTGGCATTTGGATGCCTGGATTCTGCACATCATCAGTTTGGTTTAGGGTTTACGGTTTTGGGGTTCAGGGCTTTTGGTTGTTTGAAGCGAGGTTCCTGAGTAGCCCATGCGGGTACCCTTTTTAATTAAAAACAAAAAAGGCAAAAGGGTACTACTCAGCAACCTAGATAGAGTTCGGGCTTACGCAGGGGATCTGGGATTCAATTTGCCTGACAGCCCTGTGAAGCCGTTGCCTGTCATCGATGCTCTCGAAGTGCTCGAAACAGACGGCATCTTCACCTGAGAGCACGGACCATACCAGTAGAAAACACAGCGCTACCAATTATCATGACCGTCAGTATCACCATCATGATCACGCTGGCAACGTGCTCCGGTTACGCGGGCTTCTTCGTTCGTGAGGCCTCTCTGCTAGAGGCCCAAGGGGCAACTTCAAGGTGACAGTGCCATGGCTGTAGTATTCCCATGGCATGCCGTCCATGCATTTAGGGTTTAGGGTTCAGGGCCGTCCATGGTATGCTCAGCCCGGCGCTAGTGTACGGAGAGTCCGTGGCCACGGAGTTTACCAGCTGAGAGACCAGATTGTAGTCCTCGGTCAAAGTCTTTCTTGCGCTTAAGGTTTTGCTAGCTGACAGCACTTACTACTGTGCAAGACTGTGCAAGTATCTCTACGTACTACTACTGGTACTGTCGCTTACTGCTTACTATTCACTACCACTTAAGGCTTGTTACTGACTGCCTGCTACATCGCTGCGTACTACCTACTACCAACTGCCCAATTGCTTACTGCATCTTACTATCGCTACTACAGCTGCTGCTACTGCTACTCCCACTGCTCCTCCTCCTCATCCTCCTGCTGCTACAGCCGCTTAACTACTCCCGACCACATTATGCACATTTGTTCTTCTCTCATTTCATTGGGATGGCTGTTGTTACGATTCAGTTGGGTTCATCATCGCTGCACAATGTCCAGGCGAACTGAAGAAGAGAGAGAGAGAGAAAGAGAGAGAGAGAGAGGGAGAGGGAGAGGGAGAGAAAGAGAAAGAGAGAGAGAGAGAGAAAGAGAGAAAAAAAAAAAAAAAAGAGAGAGAGAAAGAAAGCAGGCGAGAGAAAAAGATAGAGAGAGCACGCGAGAAAAAGAGAGAGAGAGAGAGCGAAAGGTGTTTCAGCTCCAGGGGCCCGGTGCAAGAAGAAGAGGAGCATCAAGTAGAGGGCCGAGCCTGATAGCAGAAGACACAGGGTTTGTGGGTTTGGGCTTGGTGCTTCTTCGGTTCGGTCTGAAAGTTTTCGGGTTGGGCTTAGAGGCTTTCGGGGTTTGGGGCTGTAGGTTTAGAACTTCGAGTGTAGATTCAATGGCACGTTCTCAGCCTTTCGGCTATCGGGATGCAGATGGACAGGGGGGGTCGTACCCGTGCTTTCAGCCCCAACAGGCTCTTCAGTCCACACAGCCACAAGTCCACGTTGAGCCTCTTTATGTATATGAAGACTATTCCGACGACCGGCGCATTTTATCATCACGACCCTCATCACGATCAGCGTCATCACCGTCAACATGAATATCACCTTCACCGTCAGCATCTCCGTCCCAATCATCATCAGAATCATAGTTAAGACTGTGCTTGCCGTTACTGGTAACCTGCACCCAGCTGCCAACACAGAAGATGCGACAGCCTAAGTCCAAACAAGACATCCACGTCCAAACACGCAAAGATTAATTCTCATCTTCGCACCCAGATTTGCAAAGCGTGCGTATAACCACGGCAGTACAGTTCTAAAGGTAATTGAAACACAACGGTGAAAAGCAGATCACCACCATAAAAATGCTTTCATGATAACAGCATTCACAGGCCAACCTGTGGTCGGCGGCTGTAGGAAAGAGGCGGAGACGTGGACGGGATACCTGCAGACAAAGCGGTTGAAGGCTTACGACTTGGGAAAGGGTCGCTCTTGTTGTCTTCCTCCTCATCCTTTCTCCTTCCTCCTTCTTCCTACCCTTCGCAGTACTAGACAATAATACTAATGCTCATACGAATACTAACAATGCCAACAACAAGGCTACTAACAATAATCTTAATAAGTAATACTGATAACAATAACAATAGTAATAGTAGTAGTAATAATAGAACAATAGTAATAATAGTAATAATAGCAATAATAGTAATAATAGCAATAATAGTAATAGTAGTAATAATACTAATAGTAATAATAATAGTAATAATAGTAATAGTAATAATATTGGTATTAAGACCATTCAGAAAGTCTCAGAACGAGGGCCATCTCTGACCTGCAAAAGTCCTCTTCAGCTGGCATCTCAGCTCCTTTGCCCCCTGGTGCGTCCTTCTGCTTACCGCTGGTTAGTAGGGTATGGAAGAATGGTAGTAATAGGTTCCTTTAAAGGGATCCTTTAAGGGATCTATAGGGTTTAGGGTTTAGGGGTTTAGGGCTTACCTTTGGGAATGGAAGAATGGTAGCAATAGTAGTTTTAATTGTGCCCCATTCCTCCATTCCCTACTAACAAAACCCTAAACCCTAATCCCTAAACCCTAAACCCTATAGATCCCTTCAAGGATCCCTTTAAAGGAACCTATTACTGCCATTGCTAACCAACGGTAAGTCTGGGGCCCTCACAGGTAATGCTTCGTGGCACCTTGACTCCACACCTCAGCCCAGCAGAGCGAACGGCGCGGCATACTTGGGGCAAAGGAGGTCTTCGAGTCTGTCCTTGGGCCCAACGGAATCGTTATACACCTGCACAGAGTCTAGCCAAGAAACTTCGCACCCTCTCCTCCAAGAACGCCGTTAGAAGCCACAGAAAAGGCCCAGTCTAAACCCTAAACCCAAATCCCCAAAGCCCCACACCCCTACAACCTCGGGCCCGGCGAAGAGCAGACCTCAGAGGCTGGGCAGCGGGCGCCGTGGCCCCGCTCAAGGACCAGCTCCGTGCTGAAAGGATTCCTCGATTTAGGGCTAAAACTGTAGGGAAAAGCCTAAGGGTCAAGGGCTTAAGGTTTAGGGGTTTGTGGTTGCGGGGTTTTTCGGTCTTCCCCTGTTCAGCTGTGTGTCTCGATCTTTATTTGCGGCTGCTGCTTTTTGTTGCTCGTCTCCTGCCTCGAGCGCGGCTTACTTGCCGATATCTTTGTTATGTTGTCCCGGCTTTTTTCGTTATTCGTGTGCACGTCCGTATGCGCGCGCGTGAGCGTGTGTTTGTTGCTTCACTCGTTTCTTCAATACGCGCGTCGTCCCGTCGGAGTTTGCTGATGTCTTATGCCTTGCCTCTTCTCTGTCGCGGATGCACTCACCGATCCATTTCTCTTTATCAATTTGTTGAATTCGTTTTGTTCTCGCCATCCGGTATTTCTTTGTTCGTTGCTTAGTTCTTTCGTCATGTCTTTCCGTGGCTCTCCATGTATATCCTTCGTTCTCTCTTTCCATTGTTGTGTCCAGTGCCTTGTTCTGGTCTCTCTTCCTTGCATCATGACTTTCTTGACCCCGCCCAAACCCTCGCCTGTTGGTGCCGTTCAAGACCCCTCCATGTTCCTGTTTTTGTCTTTATGAGACCCCTGGAATGAATCCGAATCTCTCGAAACCGGCCTGAAGCCCGTTCGGACAAAACCTCAGGCTCCACCACCCCGAAACCTTCGAAGGGAGGTCGGATCTTTGTCCCAAGTCCAAGCCGGGATTCGCTGCGATGTAGATCCGATGTGGGCAGACGTTGGGTACCTTCAGGTACTTGGTTTGCGCGTCAACGTTCCAAGTTTGATGGTTCAGAGTTCAGGACTTGCGGCTCTGGGCTTAGGATTTAGTTTAAGTGCTGCCAACAACTTTACGGTCTTACAGTGGCCGACCGTGGCTGCCACTGCTAGTGTCATCACTGCTGGTATGCCTATGTTGTTGCCATGGTTGCTAGTGCGAATACACGTGCTTTCAGCAGGTCGTGTGTGTCTCATACCACAAGTAAGAGTAAACATCGACAACATGATTTTGATGGCCGCCATCATTTCAACATGACTTTCTCTTTAGTGATATGACTGCAAGAGCCACCACCACCAACAACAACAACACTGCCGCCGACACCACGACCATGAGCAACCCAGAGACTCCAAGATCCCTTCATTAAGGAATATACCTTCAAGTATAGTCGGATCCCTAATATGATTTCATGTATATTCCTTAATTAAGGAATATACCTTAAACTATAGTAGGATCCCTAACTATGATTTACCCTACATTCCTTAATTAAGGGATATCGGAGTCTCTGGGAAGCCTGAACCCCAAAAGCCACCTGAAAACTGAGCCCCGACCCTGGACCCTTAGGGGGAGGTAGGGGCCCTAATAAGCACTTAATAAGGCCTAAACCCTAAACCCTAAACCCTGAGCCCTAAGAAAGTATAGACCCCTACCCCCCTAAGGGTCCCTCGGACATCGTCGCACCTTCAGGCCTCACAGCCATAAACTGGGTTCTTGTTAAAGGGACTTAGTTAAAGTGACCATGCTATTAATAATGTATAAGGGTTCCTTTGAGGGATCTATAAGGGTTTCTTTAAGGGTACAGGGATTTAGTTAAAGTTACCATAGTAAGGAAACCATAGTACTTACTGTAGATCCCTATTATGGTAGACAAGGACGGATTTAAAGTTACAGTGATAAAACCATTGTATTGACCATAGACCCCTATTATGGGAACTTGAATTAAGGTCCTTCACGAGAACCCAGTAAATGTTGATCCGCATTACTCATTACTCCCTCTTCCTTTCTGAAAACCGGGCGCCGCACGCACGCAAAGAGCTCCTGCAGTGCGGCGTGGCTTAGCGCACAACCAAGGCTTTCAGGGTTTGGAGCTGGCCCTAAACCGGTTGTAGGGTTTAGGGCTTAGGACCTATAGGATTTAGGTTTTAGGTTTCAGGGTTTAGGTTCTAGGTTTTAGGGTTTAGCTCGGGAGCCCTGAATCCGTCCTCATCCTCGCTTTGCAGCAGCAGCGAATGAGGCACGGCCTGCAGACCAGAAAATGGTTGCGAGACTGCGCGGGCACATGGACCTACCCTGAAGCTTTGGGGTGTGTATATATATATATACATATATATAGTAAAAATAGTTATTATACGTATAACTACAATTATAATTATATGTGTATATATTACACTAGAGTTAAGCCCCAAAATTTTTACAACTTTCGACTTCGGACTTGGGAGAAGGAGTTGCCTCCGACCTCTCCTCTCCGGAACGTACCCCCTTAGGACGCCAGTAGACATGAATGGTTGTCGAAATTAGGGTCCTTTTTGGGGTCCCTAATATAATACGGCACCTAATATTTAGGGCACCCGAAAAAAGACCATAATTTTAATGATTACCCACATGGAACACAACTTCTACCCGGCTTGAGGCCATCATGCAGTGGATTGAGGCTCCTCATGCCGAAGCATGAACCCAAAACTTTGCAAGCCTATGCGGACAACCATCAGACCTTACGAAAACTCCGTTCGACCTGCAAGAGATCCCTCCTAACCCAGAAACCCCGATTCCTAAAGCTACACCCTCAAAGCCTCAACCCTTAGATTCGCCATGATTCACCCTCCCCGAGAAGCTTTGAGCCTGTAGCAGCTGCAACGCCTGAGCCCGAGCCCCGAAGGGAGGCTTCGTGGGCATGAAAAGCCTCGGAGGGTTTGGGGCCTTTGAGGCTCAGGGTTTAGGGTTTAGGGTTCAGGGTTTGGGTTTTAGGCCTTAGGGCGAGGGTTTAGTGGTAAGGGCTTGCGGCTCAGGGTGTCTAAGGTTTCCGGGCTTAGGCCTTAGGGTTTTAGGGCTTATGAATTTAGGCGTTTTGGGTCCCAGAAGGCTCAGATCGGATTTGGTGTCATTTGTAGACCTCTTGAAGGAACCCTTTCAAGAAACCCCAAAAATTAGATAGGGTAATTCTTGAGGCCCCTATAGGATATGGATCTGGTGCTCAGAAGTTTTGGGCCCTCCTCTCAACACCCCGGGGCCGGGACAGCGAAGCTTACGTCTTTACTTGGTGATTTTCACCGGTAAGGGTTCAAGGTTTACCCTAGCCTACCAAACCCTACTTTTTTGTAGGTTCTTAATATGAACCCTAATATGGAAATTAGAGGGACCCTACCAAAAAAGTAGGTTTTGGTGGGTTAAGGTAGGGTTTAGGGTTGATAAGTTTGCTTGTTTAGAAGTACTGGCGCATGTTTTCTTTCGACCCTAAACTCCAAACCCTAAGCCCCAAACCGTCACATCATACTTTCAGCCAGTCAAGGGGCGTGGAGTGGTCCACCGAGTAAAGCCTCTGCTCCCCACGGGGGCCCTTCCGCACGTCCCAGGTGAGCCTGGGTTCTGAAGAGAGCAAGGAGGAAAAAGGTCTAGGGTTTAGGGTTTAGGGTTAGAGCTGTATGTCATGACTGTTCCTTTCATGAAACAACAGATCCCAAAAAGCCCCCAGCCCCTAACCCAAACCCCAAAGCTCAAACCCAAGCCCTCAACCCAAAAACCCTCGACACTCGACCCCGAACCCGAAACCCTGAACCCCGAAACCCCAAACCCGAAAGCAACCTCGAAACTCCAAACCTCCCCCCCCCCCACAAGAAAAAAAAAAACAACAAATAAAAAAACAACTCAAAGCCTAGCCCGGAAGCTGCAGCCGCGGCATCTCCACGCGCTCCACCCGCAGGTGCTTCAGCTCTCCAGCCTCTCAGGCATGTGGGTGGTTGTCAAAATTGTGACCCCGTTTTGGGTCCCTAATATAATTGCGGCACCTAATATTTGGGGTAATTCAAAAAGAAACCATAATTTGGACAATTACCCATGTAGGGTTTAGGAGTCAGGGTTGAGAGTTTGGGAGTTCGGGTTTAGGGCGAGGGTTTAGGGCTTGGGGTTCAGGGTGTAGGGCTGACCGGATATGGGGGGTTTAGCGTTCATGGGCCGTTGGGGTTCAGGCTTGTTTTAAGGGTTTGGGACATGTCCGGGATGAAGCTTGAGGCTCAAGATGAGCCTAAACCGTAAACATCCCTAAAACGCTGCGGGGCGAAGGAGAGGTTGAGTTTCGACTTAGGGCCTGGGTTATCTGCTTGGAGGGTCTTTAGGGGACTTAGTAAGTAGGTAGTAAGAGACTTATAAGTACCCTCAAAGGGACCCTAGTTGGGGTTATGGTACTTATAAGTCCCTAGAATAACCAGTTACTAAGTCCCCGACCCTCCAAGTAGGGTTTAGAGCTTTAAGAAGTTTAGGGGCTGACGGTGTCTCCCCACCCTAGTTCTCAACCCTTACAAAACCGTATAACGCGAGTCTGGAACCGGATAGAAACCTACATCCCAAGGTGGCCTAACAGCTTGGTAGACCTTAGACTCGTTCATGGTTGGGATAGGACAAACATGTACATTTCTATACCTTATTGGGTTTAAGCACCCATAAACATGTAAAGTGTTAGCCAACTATGACAAAGCAAACCCGAAACCCTGAAATCTCACCAAATCCCGAACACCGCAAAACCCCAAACCCTAAAGCCTACCCTACCAGCCTCCCAAGGGTTCAGGGAGGTCCAGGCCAGGATATAGGAGAGGTTCTCTGCTCGGGCCAAAGAATCGGCCAGGTGGTGGAGAGGAGTACCTGAAGCGTTTTAAGGGTTTAGGGCTTAGGGGGGTCTAGAGCGTTAAGGCCTCAGGGGGTTGAGGAGGTTGAAGGGGTCTAGGGGTTCGGGGTTTAGGATGGTTTATGCGACATTAGAATGTTTGGTTTCGGGCATGGGGTTCACTGAGCGCTCTTTTCGCGGTCCCCGGTTACACTGGACGATGATGGAAATTGGCTGCTTCACGGGGTGAACAAGCTAATCAAGAAACTAGATTAACCTGAGCTAGATAGAGCAGCGATTCTAGTTTTCAACCTCGCCTGCATTGGTGTGGAGCAGGTCAAGGAGGTACAAGTCAGGACGCCCCATGCCGTCGCGGAAGCGTTTGATGACCACGGCACCCCAACCGCGCATTCCCGTGCAGAGGATCTTCTTGATGCGAACAAGCTTGACGATGAGGATGTGGTCGACCTTCTTATTGCTGGAATCAGACTCCAAGAGGTCCTCCTCCTCGTGGTCCGTGGGCCAGCGACCTTTGGCAGGATAGCCTCGGATCACGCGGTGCGGCGGGGCGTTCTCCTGGTAGAAGTTGTAGTCTTGTAGCAAAGCCTCCGGAAGCAAACCCCAGAGGACTCGCCCGGGCAGATACTGCTCTCCCACCTGAGTGGTTATCAAAATTGACTTATAAGAGTTCCTTCTACAAGGGCTCTATAGAGGTTTTAGGGTTTAGGGGGTTTAGGGTGGTTGTCAAAATTGTGATCCCTCTTTGGGTACCCTAAACATTAGGTGCGGTACTATATTATAATTTTGACAACCGCCCACCTCCATCATGCGCTCAAAGGGAGACTTCTCGGTGATCATGCGGTCGTGCAAGATCTCGACATCTTTGATACCCCCGGCCCGGCAATCAAAGCCGATGTGGTCAACGATCTCTGCGGAGCGGTCGGGGAAGTCGAAATCCGCCAAACGTTCACCGTTGATGGAGACTTCGAAGCCTTGCAACCAAAACCCTAAACCCTAAACCCTAAACCCTAAACCCTAACAAGCGAGTGGCCAAGTCTCGCCCACTTGCTCTGGAGTCGAGTTCGGGATGTTGGGGATTTTTTCAAAGTAGGAGCATCAGCAAGCAAATTCAACACTGTTCGTGTGTATAAGTGTGCGTATGTATACATATATATATATATATATATATATAGAGACATATACACATCTACATATTTATTCATTCTCGCTTGTATGTTTCAGCTCCGACATTCCATGTTCTCTATGAGCGTCGAGGAGCCTTCGTCACTTTTTTCGAAGGTCACGACGAAGGTGTCGCTTTCGGAGCCCAGGGGGCATCCTCCCGTGCGCACCTCGCTGCCTTTCGACCCATCGATGATCGAGTTCCTGAGGATGCACTTTCCTGGGCTTTGACGTGGCCAGGGAGAAAGAAGGTCTTAACTTTCATGGCACAATGCTTCCTTTAAGCAGCAGATCCCCAAAAAAAATATTGTTAAAGGATGATAATTACTCCCAAAAAGTCTTAAAGAATGGTATAGAATTCCCCCAAAAAATAGAAAGATACACTGCTCGAGCTCACCCAGGTTCGCTGCGTGCAGGGCGCAAAGGAGAAGACGCAGTCGGCGCCGGCGTAGAAGCCTGGGTTCTTGTTAAGGAATTTAATATATAAGTTACCACATATAAACCTAAACCCTAAAAGAACTTAACTGTAGATCCCTGTTATGGTAGCTCAAACTAAACCCCTTAACAAGAACCTTGAACCCTAAACCCTTAAAGGAACCCTTATAGATCCCCATTATACGTTCCTTAACAAGAGCCCAGAAGCAGAAGCGCCAGTCGATGCCATCCTTGCGGCTGTAGCCATTGCCTGGGCTCTGAGTGGGGGCCAGGGGACTTAGTCCTTATGATCCCTTTTAGGGTTCCTTAAAGGGATCTATAAGGGTTTCTGTGGGGTCTCTATAAGGGTACTACACTGGGGGACTTAGTAAGTTGGGCATAGGTCGGTAGGGTTATAGTTGGGGAAACTCTACTTATCATAACCTTCCTACTAAGTCCCCTGGGCCTCTAAGTAGCGGGGATATACGGATGTAGGGTCTAAGGGGTTTCGGGATTTAGGGGTTAGAGGTTTAAGGATTTAGGGATTTTGTGTTCAGGGGTTGAGGGGTTTAGGGATTTCAGGTTAAGATTTTTGGGCGGGGGTATATGACTGAAGTGTTTATTCCCATAGCAAGAGCCCAGCTGCCCTTGATCTGCATCCGGTCACCCTCCTGGAATCTCACGGGCACCTGACGTACAGTACCCTTCTAGAAACCTTATAGAAACCCCCATAGAAACCCTTAAAGATCCCTTTCAGGGGCCCTAAGTTTGACCACTACCCTAAACCCCTAAACCCTAAAACCTCTATAGAGCCCTTATAGATCCTTTTTAAAGGTAACCCAAAAAGGGACCCTAAGTTTGACCACCGCCCCACCTTCCTGGAGAGGTTCCTTTGGCAGGCCTCACAGAGGTCGTAGTCGCAGTCGCGGCAGCGCCAGGCGGTGCCACTGCAGCCGCAGAAGTTGCCTAGGTCATGGTTGGGAGAGTATATAAAAACAGTAAAGATGTTTAGGAGTACCCACGAAGGTACGTAAAACGTGTATGTATGTGTATATATATATATATATACATATATATATATATATATATATATATATATATATATATATTGCTTATTGGGGTTAAGAGTACCGATAAAGAGGTGTAAAATGTTGGGCCCAAAGCTATGAGAAAGTTGCAGCGATTGCTCTTCTTCTTCTCGGGCTGGAGCTCGTGGGCCTCTCGGCAGTAGACAGGCTGTGGCTCCGCGGCCGTGTGGCGGAGCTGCTTTCGCCGGCGCTGGATGCCGTCCTCCTCCAGCTCCTCCTCATCTTCCTTCAAAGCACTGCCGGCCATCCGTTCGCCGCCGGAGTCCGCCTCATCCCAGTCTTCCGGATCATCCATGGCATCTTTGTCCGCCTCCATCTCCCCCCCGAATCCCGTCAGGCCCTTGATGGCCGTGCGTGAGACGGTGGTGGTATTCTCGTGGTTGCTCAAATCGCAGCTCGAGCCACCGGCTGCGTAGCGAGCCCAGATTGGCCAAGGCTCGTCGCGACCGTCCAGCGGCGGCTGCAGCTCATGCATGCAAAGCCGAGCGTTGCTAGTGTACTCCAGCTGCCGGTACAGCTGATGGCCGTAGGATTTGATCCCGTAGATGTGGATCATGCGCCGCTCCTTGAAGAGGTGGACTTCCTTCCAGATGCGCGCCTTAGCTTCCTGGTGTACTCCCATGAGGCAAACCACGGTGGCATCCGGTGACACGGGCTCGTCCTTCATGAAGAAGAGGGGCGGCTTCTTCGGCGGGGGTGGGATGAAGAACATGCGCCGGACGGGCTCGAAGAGCTCGGCTATCCAGAACTCGTCCTCCTCCAGGTCCTCCACGTCATAGAGCCGGTCCCAGTCGTCCAGGAAGGGCAAAAAGCTCGCCGGCTTCGAGGACCAATGCGTGGCCCGGAAGGGGATGCTCAGGAGCTCGCGCACCGTGGCGTTCGTGGAGGTCAGCAGCGCGGAGCACTGCACCGTGGTCTTCTGCATGGCGCCCTTCTCTCCCAACTCCGAGACGAAGACGTGCTTGAAGTCCTCATCCTGCCAGATGAAGTCCTCCAAGGGAACGAGCGTGCGGCCGCGGACCGTCACCTGGAGCAGCTGGACGTTGAGCTCGATCCAGAAGGCGTCGGATGCGTTCACAGTCTTCACTCCCTTCTCCTTCTCCTTGTCCTTCTCCGCCCCTCCCTGCGCCTCCTTGTCCGGGGCTGACTCGCTGAGGACACCGAAGCGGCCCTCATACTCCGAGTCGTCGCCCACGCAGACCCACTCGAAGCCCGCGGTCTCCGGGGCGCTGGTGTCCCCAAGGGCTGAGAGCTGCTGATGGCAGCTCCGCAGCACGGAGTTGAAGCCCTGCAGCGCATTCAGGCGCCTCTGCTCCACGAGCCAACGCACGATGTAGCGCCGGTGCAGCTGCCTAGTTCATGGCTGGGATAGGATTAAACATGTACACTTTTATTCCTTATTAGTTCAAGTACCCATAAGAATGTAAAATCTTACCAAACTATGACAAAGCTGCAGGGTCTCGAAGAGCTCCGTCTCCGGCACCTCAAGGCGCTCCTGGTTGAAGGTGTGATGGGAGGAGAGGTAGGTCAGGGAGGAGAGCAGCCGCTTCACACGCTCCGCGTCGAAGTCGCTCTGCGGGACGTTCCGGAGCACCAGAACCTCTACTGAACTTAGACGCCTACCAAAGAGTATAAGTTTTGTCCTGCTTCGTGGGGATTATAGGAACCAAGAATTATAGTTTCAGCTGTTTCGTGGGGATTATAGGAACCAACAATTATCGAGCATTTCCAAGTACCCCTAAGGAACCTGGTGGGCGTGGAGCCGGCAGGCGAGCTGGTTACACTCATCCTCGCGGCTGGGCTCCTGCTGTGCCGACTCCGCCAGCTCCTCCAACCACCTGGGAGTTTCCGAAGTACAGGGGCCCTACTGTAGTGTAGTATACCTTAAAAAGGTGGGTGGGATCC
The DNA here is from genome assembly GCA_905221615.1 of Symbiodinium sp. CCMP2592. Lineage (NCBI taxonomy): Eukaryota > Dinophyceae > Suessiales > Symbiodiniaceae > Symbiodinium > Symbiodinium sp. CCMP2592. The sequence goes on from CAJNDT010005112.1 coordinate 1,601,899, forward strand.
GTATTATAAGCACCCCAAACAAGGTGTACCCAAAAAAATCAAACCGAAAATTAGGGGTACCTCATTTCGGGGTCCTTTTTCTAAAGGATTCTACTATTGAGGGCTTAGGGTACTATAGTAGTATCCCCTTACTTTCGGAAACTCAAGTAGTATACCTTGAATAGGTGGGATCCTTGTTATCAGGACCCCGGGTAACAAGGTACCCCAAAAATTCAGAAACTCCCACCTGTCGGCTCCCAAAATGAGGTACCCTAAACCCTAAGCCCTTATAGATCCCCTATAGAACCCCTAAGTGGAACCCCCTACTTCGGGAACTCTCCCCACCTGTCGAACCATGGCAACACCTCGCCCTCGAAGGTGCTCCGCAGCAAGCTCCGGCCTCGCCGCAGGTCTTCCAGGACGCTGGGCGTGGTGGTGAGCCTTGGCAGAAGACTGAACCCTAAACCCAAACCCTGAATCCTATACCCTAAAACCCTAAACCCTGAATCCCAAACCCTGAACCCTAAACCCAAATGGTACTCCAAAGCCCAGGCCTTGGCCAGGCCCGGGCCACCTTGCCCTCAGCGTGGTCCATGAGAAGGGCCGCTGCCGACTCGACGCGCACGGCCAGGCGCACGGAGAAGAGGATCGCCGGCACCGTTTCCGAGGTGACGGAGGTCGCGAGGCTCAAGGTGAGGGCCATCAGCTTGCCCACGGCGGTCAGGATCACCGTCGGCCCGTGCGCCAGCTCGGTGAGAATCTGGCTGAAGGGAGAGGCCACCAGGTGCTCCTCCTCGGCCGTGGCGGGCACGTACTCCGGTATGTTCTTCATGTCCTCGGGGAAGAGCAGCCGCCCGGGCTCCAGCATCGAGGCCTGGAGGATCCTTTGCAGAGTGCCCTGGCGAAGGCAGTTGCTCCTGTCCTGTGGGGTTTAGGGTTCAGGGTTCAGGGTTTAGGGTTTAAGGTTTAGGGTTAAGGGTGTAGGGTTCACGGTTGAGTGCCTTTAGGCCTTTAGGGTTGAGGATTAAGTTGGGTCCTGCGTTGTGAAGAAGCTCAGCAGAAGTGGCTGCCGCAGGTAGGGCACCTCAGACAGAAAAGTTTGAGCTGAAACCGTTAAGGCCAAGATGCAGAACAAACACGTCACGAGCCAGCTTTAAAGACTTCCCCAAAGCCCTGAATCCAGCCATCATCGGCACAAACCTCAGTACTCCTGATAGTCACCCTTGTGGAAACCCTTTGTTTAGCCCCAATACTAAACCTTCGGTTTTCGCGGTTTCACCGAGCCACCGTCAAGTACGATAGCAGGCCCTCACTGTCCGAGGGCCGCAGCATCGGGCGCCCCGTCTTCTCATCGGGGAAGTTGGGCAAAGACCTGCCGGCGGCTGGTGGGGTTCGCATCCCCAGAGCAGCTCATGGGGTTCAGGGATCGTCTTGCTGCCACCGTCGCTAGTAACGCCTAGTAATTGTGGTTAAACCAAGCCCCTAGAATTCAATCCTAAAGCTCAAAAGCTCCCCACTGTATGAGTCAAACCTCCACCAGAACCCTAAACTCTCGGCCTCTGGTAAAGCAGGTCGTCCTCTGTACCTCTGATGGACTGAGGTTATGGAACGGTTACGGATCCATTTAAAAGATCAGTGGATTTGTAAGCAGGATTGTTAGTAGGGCAACCACAGCTTCAAACCCCAATTCAGGTGGGCACAACCCTACTCACTTCCCTCCTCCGGAAAGTAGGATTTGAAAAAATTCGAAGTATCGAGCCCTGGGGCTAGAACACCATAGGGCTTTAGGTCCTTAAAGCTGTTAAGCTTTTCGGGCTTTAGGCCTGTAGGCTTTTAGGGTTTGGCGGCTTTAGCCTTTGGGGGTCGTGGGGATTTAGGGCACTAGGGTCTTTAGGGTGTTGGACTGTTGGACTTGGGGAATTTCATCCCTGGCCCGCCTCAACCCCAAAACCCTCAACTTGAAGGGTCCCAGTTCGCGCTTGGAGTCCAGGATTTCGGGGCTAGAGATTGGAATCGCCGTTTATGAACCCTGAACCACTGAAGGGACATGTTTTCGAGTTTCCGATACAGGAATCACTGTAATTAGTCTCAAACCATTTAAACTTCCTGCAACGCCCCCCACACCCCCAACAAAAACGCCAAAAACGCCACCAAACCCTCTACACTGAACCCCTGACTCTAAACTCTGAACCCTAAACCCAAAACCCTAAACCCCTAACCCCAAAACCCCAAACCCCTAAACCCTAAACCTCTACAGACCCCTAAAGAACCCTCATAGATCCCTCTAAAGGAAAGGCTTATAGATCCCTTTTAAAGGGACCCTGAACCCCCTACATCTAAGCACAACCTCACCGTCGAGAAGCGGACTTCTCCCTTGGTGTGCCTCGGCGGCGTCCGCAGTGCTCCGGGTTTTTGGAGTTTTTGGAGCTCGGGGGCTTCGGGAATCTAAGGTTTAGGGTTTAGGTCTTTACTTGGAGGGTCGGGGGACTTAGTAACTGGTTATTTTAGGGACTTATAAGAACCATAACCCCAATTAGGGTCCCTTTTAGGGTACTTATAAGTCTACTTACTACCTACTTACTAAGTCCCCCGACCCTCCAAGTAAGGTTTAGGGTTTAGGAATTCAAGGTTTAGGGTTTAGAAACTGTTTAGAAGGGGGGGTTGATGATCGGTTCTACAAATCTTGGGTTTTGGGGTGAAGTTCTGGCGATGTGGCTCTACTTGTACGGTGCTCTTAGCTTTAGGGCTTCCACGGGGGCAGGGCTTTCGGTTTCAGGTTCTGGACATGAAGCCAACGGGTCTAGCTTCACGACTTGAACGGCTTAGGTTGTTATGAGGCTTAGTGGTTCCATCTTCGACGCGACACGGCTCCTCTAAAAATAGATAGGGCCTTCATAGTCGGATCCCATAAGCTTTGGGGCTCATTGCCAGACCCCTGCTTTTCTGAAGCTTGCAAATCGGGAGGAGGCAGCTCCCACTAGGGAGCTGCCTCATCTTCAGGCTCCAGGGAAAACTCCCAACCTTGTACTCTTCAGCTGTAAACTTAACATCTGCAATACCCTCCAGGGGGATAGGGGAGTTTCCGAGAATGAGGGGTGCTTTATTTGAGGGTCCTTACAATAAGGATCCTACTGTTTAGAACACCCCTCCAATACAATTAACCCTAGATCGTAAACCCGAAAACCTAAACCCCCTCCCCAAAGGAAACCCTTCCCGGGCCCCGCACATGGCCGGCAGCGCAGGAGAGGGCCACCGGTGACCCGAGGCCGGAGGCTGTGGCGGCGTGCGCTCGTTGATCCACACCACGTTGTCCTCTCAGTTCTCTCTTAAGGATTAAGAACAAGTACCCCACTACCCACTTTAAGGCCATAAGGCCAATGGATATAGATTCCCTTTTTTGCGAGTTTACGAAACATACGAAGGTTGTCCTAACGGTGAAGGAGACAGTCATGGTAGCAGAATGGCAGTTCGTGACACTGATAACAATATTTGGAAAACAGAAGAAGATTAACACCTATGATGGGAATGTAAAAGGCCCTATTATAATCCTTATGGTCACTATTACAGGGTGGGGGCCCCTTCTAAGCTATAACAGTAAGGATGCAGAGAATGCCGCTGAAAGCAACAGGCAGGCGAAGTCTGCTGGCACACAGCTTTTCGGACTTGGGGGTTTCTGGCGCCAGACATGGCCAGAGGCCGCAGGGCCTTCCGCTTAGGGTTTAGGGTTTAGGGTGCTCCTGTTACACCTCACACTTCGCCCCCAAAGCCTCAACACCTCCCCAACCCCGAAACTCCCCAAAGCTCTTGAACCCAAACTAACGCCTAAGTCCCGAAACCCCCAGAGTTCTCCCTGTGGCCCAGTCTGGGGCAAAATTTCAGGTTATTAGAGGGGTTCAGGGCGTTCAGAATGTTCTACGACTCTGTTGGGGCTGAGGGCTTTAGATGCTGTCTTTATGGCTAAGGGCTCCAGGACTAGAACGTGTAATGTAAAAGACGAGGAATGATGTCAGCGGCAGCTGAAGTCGCTCTTTCCTAAAACTCCCTAGGGCCAAGAAGCACTGAAAAAAACGAGGATTCTGCTCTTTTGGCTTTGCGTTTCAGGCTCGTGGTTTGCCTGATATTGGGTGTCTAAGGGTGTTTTTTCAAAGAGGGTTATCATGTCGATTTTTGCTTGGCCGGGTGGTTTTGAGATTTTGGTTCGGTCCTATCAAATGCCCCTATACGATAGTACCATTATAGATCCCTTATAGTAACCCTTCTGGACCCCTTTACAGGGAACCCTTTATTTCGGTCCTTTCCCAGGGCCGAGAGCTTGATTAAGGAATATACCTTAAATCATATTAAGGATCCTACCAGATTTTAGTGTATATTCCGTAATTTAGGGATATTGGAGTCTCTGGGTTTTGATATTTCGGTCCTTTCCAAACGGGACCCTAATATAGTACCATGAATAGTAGGATCCTTATAAGGACCCCAAAATAAGGTACCCCTAAGTTGAGGACAATCCCCTTTCGGTCCTTTCCCAGGGCCGAGACCTTGAAGTAGGGCCTTCCCTTGTCGTCCACTTGCACGCTCCAGCGGGCGATGGCTTCGGCGGGGTGGAACTTGCGGGCTTCGGGGAAGACCCGGATGTCCGTGCAAAGGAAGTACTTCCACCAGAAGACCTCAGGTTTAGGCTTTAGGGTTTAGAGTTTAGGGGCCTAAACCTTTTGGGGGAAAAAAATTCCCCAATATGTTTGGTGCACAGGAAGTACTTCCACCAGAAGACCTCCGACTCGAGGGAGACAAGCCCGAGAACACCGGTACTATAGAGGCCTTCATAGTTCTACTATGGTTTTTTGGTAGATGTGGTACTGTAACGATACAAATTCTATGAGACTCTTCAAGCATGCTGAAACTTCGGGTTCACGGTTTCAGGTTTAGGGAGTGGTGTGCTGGGCTGTACGTGGACCACAAATCCTCCTGATGGCCAGCGGAAGTTTGCAAGACCCTGCACCTAAATAATTCGCCGAAGCGGTCAGAGGTTCCTATTCGGATTCCCTCTATTCCCACCTCTTCATCCCCTCCCCAGTGACCCCACCCCTGAAACCAGGGCCCGCTGCCCCCCCCCCCCCCCCCCTAAAAATGGAAACGTCTCGCCCCCCCCCCTCCGCCCCACCCCCCCCTCCCCCGCCTCCCCCTCCCCCCCCCCCCCTCCCCCCTTCCCTCCCGCCCCTCCTCCGCTCGCTGACAGGTGCGAGCTTTCTGGAGTTTTCGACGACACGGGACTGCAATGTAGCATCTTTATGTGTTGGGGCTCGCTTTAAAGGCTGCCGTACCAAGCGAGTTTCAAACCTGAGTTTCAAACCTGAATTTCTAATCCTACACCCTAACCCCAGCCTGAAAAACTTTCAAAGCCCGGACAACACCTGCACCCGAAAGCACGACGCCCGAGTCTTGGTATCCAGTGTTTCGGAATGACGACACCAAAATTCGTACTGATACTACCACTACTAATACTACTCACAATCATCCTGCTTCGTGTTGCTATGAACATTACTTTTACTATAAGTGCGATTCCAACTGTTACTTTTTTCCTACAAGAGCTTGCTGCAGATAGTAGCCACTCGCCGCATGCGCGTACAGCCGGGCCGAGGCGGACGACGCGCAGCGTTTCAAATTACCAATACTATTTTGGGGGTTCCTTACTATATTTCTACTACAATGGGCCCTGAAACCCTATTCTCTATTCTAATTATTCAGGCCCCTATATTAACAGCCAAGGTGCAATGTCACGGTAGGCTTGAAACTCCGGCCAGATGTGAGGCATCATCACATTGGTACCTGGAAGGCTGCCAGAAATCTGGAGCCCGAACCTTCAAAGCTAAGCTCTCTTGATCCTGAACCCTCAGCCCTCAACCCCACAGGGTGATCATATACTTGTTCAACTCGGAAACCTACCTAAACTCCTAAACCTCCCCTCCCAAGCAACGCAGAAAGCCAAGGCGCCAGCAACGAGATTCGAGGGATTCCCGTCCATCAGCAGCTTCGTCGCTGCCATGCGCTCCGCTAGGGCGATGGTGCCACGCTCGCCTGGGGGCTTCGGGGTTTAGGATGGCTGCCTGCGCGAACTATGACAGCAACCGCCAACTCCCTGACTTCGAGGTATCAGTCGAGCTTTTGGAGATTGAGGCTGGCCGGAGCTCCCTTTCACCCCACACCGGTTGGAAAGGTGTATGATACTACCACCCCGCACCGGTTTGGGGGTGTATGATACTACCACGACGCTACGGCGCGGCGGGCCTGTAACCCACATGCCCCACTTGTGGGCGGCGTAGTCGAAGATCACAGTCTTTCGTCGATCCAGATTCACCTGCGCCGTCTAGGTTTCAAGTTCGGGCTTCGCCGGAGGTTTTCAACCCTGAACCCGAAGAGGTCTATGTACAGAACAGACTGGATATGTATGTATGCATGCACGTAAGTAGATATACGTGCATGCTTAAAAACTAAACAGAACTGTACACTCAAGACCGTTTCGGGTTTGGGGCTGGTACCCCACCCTTACCATCCCTTACCTATCGATTGCGAATCCGCACAGAAACCCCGGCCTTAGCAACGAGACATGCTGTATCTCCGTCAATCCCGCGACGGCTGAAGACCCCTCCGGACAGCCCAGCCGTCATGTCGAGGGCTTCAGTGTTTAGTAACCCCTACACTAACACTCATAGCAACCCTGAAAGCCCCGTCGCCAGAAACCTTAAACCCTTTTTCATCAGGAAGGTTGAAGGCCTTGTAGTGTTGAACCACCTCATGAAAGTAAGCCATGGTCGCGGCGCGCGTGATGGTGAGCTCCTCTGGAGTTTCAGGTTTTCTAAGAGGGCATTTCCCGGGTCCAAAGAATGAGTTCGAGGATGTGGGAGCGTGTTTGGTGTTTAGGGCAAAGCGGGTAAGCCTTCGCCTTACAAGTAGGGGCTTAAAGTTTCTCCTGGAACCGCTGACTCTTCAAGAAATGTCACAGGCCTAGAGCCTAAGCCGTAGTCAAGATCCCACCGGGGCTGAGCTGCTGCTGGCAGCTCTTGCGGATAGGCAAGTTGAGGGCTCACTATGGTGGTAGGAGTGGTTATTGGGGTTATAACTTTAAATAAAGTAGCTACAGTTGTACTAACTACTTATAGCTGGTCACCCGTGTTCTTCTTCGGCATGTCACGAGACTGCGATCAACCACAACCAGCCCAACCACCGCTATCAGCTGGTCTTCTTGCCGAGACAACGTCAAGAGCTTGGAGCAGGGACGGCGTTCGTGTTCTTCGAAATCAATCTGAACCCCAAACCCAGACAGAAGGCAAGAGCTGCAGTTTGGGGGTGCAAGGGATGCTGCACCTCAAGCAAAGGCGAATCCCCGTCCTGGAAGCATGCCTCCATGGTTTCAGACTGCACCAAGAAGGCCGTCGCATCCACCGCAAAGCGCCCTTGCTTTTCCACTTCGGCTTTGTAAGGCGACAAAGAGTGAGGGCTTCCAGGTTTCCAGGTTGAGAACTGAAGTGACGGTTGAACTTACCTTTGGTCAGTAACTAATGGAAGAATGGTAGCAATAGTAGGTATAATTGTACCCCATTCCTCCATTCCCTACAAAACCAAAGGTAAGTGAAAAGTCAAAACATGGGCGGAATCACAGAGTTCAAGCACAGGGCTTGAGCTTGAGGGAATGTCCCGGACATCTTTCGACAAATTCGTTTGCCGCAGAAGCCACCAAAAAGCTTCGACCATACCCCAAATTGCACAGAACATGAAACCTAAACCCTAAACCCTAAACCGTTCCTGAACGCTAAACCTCAAACTCTACATCCGACACCCCAAACCCCAAAACCCAAATCCTTCACCCAAAACCCAACACCCCAAATCCCAAAACCCACATCCCTGCCTAAACCCTAAACCCTCAAGCCTACACCCCAAACCCAAAAACCCACATCCTCCACGCCTACATTCGACACCCTGGAGGAGGGATGGGAACCCCTTACTAAGCTCCGACTATGGCATATGGCCCGGAATGCCAGGACTCGAAGATTTATAGGGATCCCCTTGTATTTACAAGCCCTGAACCCTGAACCCTACACTCGACGCCCTGCAGGAGAACTAACTGCCGCAAAAGCGCCCTCGTGCAGAACCTTCGTCAGCTCCGAGGGCTTGTTTTCCGGCTTGAAGAGCCTGGCAAACAAGATCATAGAGTGGAGTTTAGTAGAATATAGTATACTAAGAGCAATAGTAATTGTAATAGTACTAGTACTAGTACTTGTAACAGTACTAGTAACAGTAACCGTAACCGTAATCGCAACCGTAGTAGTAGTAGTAGTAGTAGTAGTAGTAGTAGTAGTAGTAGTAGTAGTAGTAGTAGTAGTAGTAGTAGTAGTAGTAGTAGTAGTAGTAGTAGTAGTAGTAGTAGTAGTAGTAGTAGTAGTAGTAGTAGTAGTAGTAGTAGTAGTAGTAGTAGTAGTAGTAGTAGTAGTAGTAGTAGTAGTAGTAGTAGTAGTAGTAGTAGTAGTAGTAGTAGTAGTAGTAGTAGTAGTAGTAGTAGTATAGTATTGTATAGTGCAGTATAGTGCAGTATAGTGCAGTATAGTATAGTATACTATAGGTTGTTGTATATACATATATATATATATATATATTTAGATAGTATGGCTTACGGTTCAGAGTTTAAGATTTAGGGCCTGGCGACTCCAGGACAGCTTTCGAGGCTTCGGGTTTCGGAGGGCTTTAGTGGATGAAAAACGAAAGGCTTTTCGAAATCGGGGTTTCGGGTTTTCAAGAGATACAGGGATTTCAGGGCTCATATGCGAGTCTCCAAAAACAGGGGACCCTAATAAAGTGCCCTAAATAGTTGGATCCTTCTTACAAGGACCCCCCAAAATGAGGTACCCCCAATTATCGGTAACTCCCATATGGAGGCCGTTGAAAGGCGGTTTACTTATCGGGGATCTAAAGCCCTCAGGCCTTCCCGAGCCCTTCCCCCCGACCCGCCCTTTGACTCCGCAGTGTGTCAAGAAGACGTCCCAAACGCTTTACCCGAAGCCGCTAGGTTTCACTTGCTAGGTTTCACTCAAGCCCTCAAAGCCTCATAAGCCGCCTTGAGATGCAACAAAACCCCCTTAAACAAAAACCTGTAGCAGCCCCAAATGCCCCTGTCATCCAAATGGGAGTTTCCGAAAATATGGGACCCCAAACAGTAGGATCCTTATTATAAGGACCCCAAAATAAGGTACCCCCAATTATCGGAAACCCCCAAAGGCTGCCTGTCATCCATAGGCATAGTGCAGTATAGTGCAGTATAGTGCAGTATAGTAGAGTAGAGTATAGTATAGTATAGTCGTCCAAACGCTGCCTGTCATCCATGGGCCAGATCCGGATGATCCGGTCCGCCATGGCTGCCGCTGCCGAGAGCACGGTGATCTTCACGGCGTCGAAGGTGCGGGCCGTGTGGCTCTTGCACCGCATCTCCTTAGGTTATAAGTAGAGCTTACCCAGAGAGCCCAATACCCCTTAATTAAGGAATATACCTTAAATTATAAGGGGATTCATATTATGATTTAAGGTATATTCCTTAATTAAGGGGTGTTGGGTTCTCTGGGTATGGGTGGGTACAGAAGCTCAAGGTGTTGGGCTTGAGGCTCAAGAGTTCTGTCATTTTTTGGAAAAGTTTGGGATTTCCGACAACGACGCATCCGAAGAATCCATGCAGGCAGGCTTCCAGCGACGCGCACACGAAGAGCCTCGGTTGGTGCGTTCGGCTCGAAGACAGCAAGAGCTCCCACTCAGAAAGGATGGAACAGCACTTGACACCTACAGTGCAATAGCCTCAACTGGCTGACAAACCCTAAACCCTAAACACCTAAAGCCCGAAAACCCTAAAACCCTCAAACCACTAAACCACTAAAACCCTAAAGCCCTAAAGCCGTAAACCCCTAAAACCCTAAACCCTAAAACCCTAAAGAGCATTCAGCCTGGCTTTTCTTAAGGAAGCCCTGAAAACACCGAGCGGCTCCACCAGTCGACAGAGCACCTGCAGCATGTCCAGCCTGGGCTCTGTTTCAAATGGGAAAAGGAGGGACCCTTTAATGGGGACCCCTGGGTCCCTATAAGGGGCTATGTAATGGGTATATAATAACTATATTAAGGGTATATACCTAGGGGAGACTCCAATATCCCTTAATTAAGGAATAGGGATACCCAGGGTTCCTTTAAGGGATCGATAAGGGATCCTTTAAGGGCTCCTTTAAGGGGTCTATAAGGTTCAGGGTTTAGGGGACTCCAATATCCCTTAATTCAGGAATATTCCTGAAATCATATTAGGGACCCTACTATAAATTAAAGTATATTCCTTGATTAAGGGATAGGGGAGTCTCTGGGTTTAAGTTACAATCATAAGGGTATATGGGGGTCCCTTTCAGGGATCTATAAGGGTTCCTTTAAGGGTATAGGGATTTAGTTAAAGTTACAATAATAAGGAAACCCTATTATTTACTATAGATCCCTGTTATGGTAACTTAAACTGTGTTCCCGTGAAAGGAAACCATATCAGCCATGTTATGTAGATCCCGATTATGGTAACTTGAGTTAAAACCCCTTAAGAAGGACCCAGCAGCTGCATCGGGCGCGTCACCGTCGGATGCGAGGAGTCCCAGCCGCCCCAAATGTCGCACTCCTCCAACTTCCTCAGCTTGGCATCGGGTGTCGCTGCCATAGGGGCCTAAATGATTACCTAGACTATTTTGGGGGTTCCTCATGACAATTCATCAATAATGAGCCCAAACCCTATTCTAATGATTAAGGCCCCTATATTACCAATGGTGGTAGGGGGTAGGGGAAGGGGGCGTGGTTAGGGGTGGGCTAGTGGCATAGTAGGGTGCAACCGCAGTGAAAGAACGGGAATCACCACAACCACAGTAAGATATCACATCCTAGGTGACCTGGCCAAAACTTCCGTAAGCCTGATATACTTCGCCTGACACCCTGCACGCAGTCCTTACCTGGCCAGGTATCGAAGAGAAGGGACCCCTCGGCAGGGGCAGCAGCTTCGTGAAGAGGTGCTGCTGGAGGCACACCAAGAGGTAGGGGGCATACTCGCAGCGCTCCCGGCCTCACAGCGTAAGATTCGGAATAACCAGTCACCGAGAGAGCCCAATACCCCTTAATTAAGGAGTAGACCTTAAACTATAAGGGGATTCATAATATGATTTAAGCTATATTCCCTAATTAGGGGTACAGGGCTCTCTGGTCATGGTCTGGTGTGTGGGGTTTTAATGTCAAGGATTTCGTTGTCCAAGGTTTAAGGCTGCTGGGTTAAGGTCATTACTCAGATTTCGTGGTTGTGATCGTTGAAGTATCCTTACACTACAGCTTGAAATGTCGTAATCCCGCGAATTTTACTTCTACTTGTTGCGTGTGACTTGTATCACAACTATCCTTAGCAGCCTTATCCACACTGCTTACTCTGAATAATCCCATCAGTCCTGCTACCACCTGCGTTATACGGCTATTTGCAGAACCGTATGCACCACTACGACACTGCTTCTTGAAATTTCCGCGGTCACAAACCACGTAGACTACAGCTCCTATTCCTCCGCCTACCGCCGCTGCGACTACCAGTAGTCATAACAATACACTAGCACCACCACTACTACCGCTGGTTCTCCTTCTCCGCTCAACTAGAAAGCCTGCATTACCTCTGCGAGTTGCTGATGAAAGAGAGCTTGAGGCAAATCTCCTCTGCTATGCGCAGCGTCCGGAAGAACTCAGTCATGGAGTTTACCTGGCTCAGGGTGATTCTGATGGGGCATTAGGTTCTAGAGTGTGGGGCTGCACTGCTTCAACCCCCAGCCCCGTAAGCCGGCTCAAAGGGTTTTACGTGGCTCTCTCTGCGGAAGTTCATCGTGCTCACGGTTTCGATGGTGTGTCGTTGTCCAGCCTTAAAGGGGTGTAGGGGCTCCGGGACGGAGCAGAATCCGCAAAACCCCGCGTTTCCGAAACCCTAGGCGTGGTAGGGTTTGGGTTTGGGGTGCTTGGTGCAAACCTTGGATGGAGGCTCGCATTTTCTCCGAACCCGAAAGTTGACAACCAAAACCCAAAATCGTAGTGGACGCGGCTACCGTGGCTGCATGATAGATAGGGTCATGGTGCTTGCTAACACTACAACGGGGTATGAGGGCTGGGGTTTACTATAAGTACGACTGGACCACAATCGAACTACTACATGCCCAAACATCCAGAGGGGCTTGCAAGCACCATTAATCCGAACTGGAGAACTCCAATGCAGACCCTAGTTGGCAGACAAAGCTTGTCCTCACCGAGCTCCCTGTATAGAGACTATAAGGCCAAACTATTTCTGATTCTTGCGACCCCTACATTACCCTAAACCCTAAGCCCTCACCAAGCCCCGCCTTCTCCGGCAAAGCCAAGAGGTCGATGGGAAGCTGGTCAGCCACCCCCTTCGGCTTGCCAGGAAAGACCTTGTCTCTCAGGAGGGGTTGTCTGTCCAACGTTGTAGTATATAGGTCTAATCTAGGGGCTTAAAACTTTGTAGGGCTTTTAGGGTGTACCGTTTTCGGATTTTGAAGTTTAGGGTCTACGGGGGAGCAGAGATAATTAGACTAACTAGTGATAAAAAAAAGCCCTGAGAATGAACCTCTGATCCCAAAGCCGAAACCCTTAAACTCCAGATGCTTGACACCCCAACCTCAAACCCTGAACCTGAAATCCCAAACCCGAAATTCCAAACTTGAAACCCCGGAACCCTAAACGGCCATGGCCTCTTGCCGGAGCAGACGGTCGAAGAAGGGGAAGATCGCACTTTGGCTGACTTTCTCCTTCCGGGACAGAGGCTGCAGGGTTACGGATTTTTCAGGTTTGGCTCAATGTTGAGGGGTCCTGTCATGGAATGGCTTTCCCTGAAACGAAATATGAAGAGACCGTGATCGAGAGCGGAGCCCAGCTCAAGCCCCAAGAGCTGGTCCTCCCCGGTGTCCAGGTCCAGGTAGGAAGAAAACTCCCCGCTGCCATCCTGACCCTCATAGGTCCGCGGCTTCTGGGAGCAAAGGACCTGGGCGTGGGGGCTGGGCCTCAAAGGTGAGCCACAAACTTAAATTTCTGGTCCTCTGTTACACACCCACACATTGCAAACCCTTGAAGAAACCCTTGCGGCACCCTTAAAAGAAGCCCTCAATCTCTTGCACAAGCCCGACTTCTGCTGTGCCACTGCGTGCAGTAGGGCAGCCTTGGTTTCAACGAGCCGGATGACCCTCCACCGACCCCCCCCAGATGCATTTTAGAACTACTCTCGCTAGCACCGCGAGATCCAGGATCCCTCTTGGGTACGGCCCCCACTCAGTAATAGTTGAATAATATTCATAATATAAATATATTAGGATCTTAATAGTAGCCCTATTATAGACTCTTACTGTATGGGGGCAGTACCTAAGATCCCTCATACGACCTTGCCGGAACCCTGAAAACCTCTGACAACAACCCTTAAAGGACCCCTGAAACGAACCCTGAAATAAAACCCTTCAGGGAGCCCTGGTAATACCCTGAACCTCATTTTGCAAACCGCCCACGTCGATCGCATCGACCAGCTTCTTGCAGGCGAAGAGGGAGTGGTTGGCCGCAGGCAGGCTCAGGGAGTCCTTGCCCCGAACATACTATGACATAGAACAGAACAGAATAGAATAGAATATAATAGAACGCAACATGATATAGTACAACAGAACAGAATAGAATGTAGTGTTGTGGTTTGTTTTTGGTATGGGTTGAGGCTTTAGGGTTTCGGCGACCGCATCTGATGATAGATCCGGTCCCTTCCTAAACCGAGCATGGCAAAGACGGCGCTTGACTAGTGAACCTGCTTCTCCAAAGACGAAGTCTCAAAGCCCAAACGAATTCTTAACATCGCTCAGAGGTTTTCTGTAGTGGGCGGAAAAGCTCGAAATAGTGTTCCCTTCTTGTCCATGTTTAACTACACTATCACACCCACTACAAACCCCATCCTAGACCTATTACTCAAGCCCCAAAAACCCTAAACCCTAAACCCATTACTCAAGCCCCGATGTTACTTTGGAGCAAACCCTTGGCCGAAGTCCTCGTCCGACCGGCAGTCAGTGGCGCAGGTGTGGTTCCTGGCCGCTTTCGCACTCGCAAGATGTTTAGGGTTCAGGGTATAGAAACGGTAGTAACAAGAACAAGAATGATGTTTATAAAATTGCCAATGCCATAGCAACCACGAAAATGAAAACAATATGGCATAGCAAACAAAATAATTGTAACACATATGAAGATGATGCGTGTGAGGCTTGGAATTGAAGTTTGTAACAACAACAACTACTACTACACGAATGACTAGAACACTGAGAAGGTAATCGTAGCAACAACCAGAGCAATACAAACGGTGAGCACAACCTTTAACATTCGCAGCAAACGCCAAAGTGTTTATGTTCACATGACATAACTATGTTCAAGCACACTAGGAGCAAGAGTACCAGTCATAGTCATCATGACCATTGTAAGCAAGGCAGCAGCAACATCAGCCAGGCCCACACCAGTAACAGCATTAATATCTGTGGCAACCGTCTTACTTGAGGGGCCATTAGTGATCAGAATGGGCTTTGTGATCTACTATAGAATGTGTATGTATATATATATATATGATACGAAACCTCCTAGGTCTCCTAGACTGTTACAATGAGGACCGCTAAACCCTGAACCCGGTAAACCCTTGCAACAGGGAACTGTTAATCATAAGGACCATTAGGGGGGTAGGGGTGAGAGCGGCAGGGGGTATAGTAAAGGACGTAATAAGGCCTCTTTCAGGAAGTGTAGTACCCTCCCCCCTTCAGGTCCCTATGAGCTAAGGAGGGGAAACCAGACTTGGAGGTCCTCACTGCCGCGAAGGACATGGTGCCGCAGCCCAGCTTCAGCAGCCGGATGTCTGTGGAATCGAGGCCTCGGCTGGGAAAGGATTTAGATTTGCGTGTGGGTTTCGAAAAAGTTTCGTCAGGATTCCGCCAGGGTTTTGTGTGTTGGTTTTGCATTGGTTTTGAAAGAGTTTCTAGGGTGTGGTGTAGGGTTTTTTTGGTTTTGTGAAAATTCTTAAAGGGCTTTATACAGGTTTGTAGTTTCGTAAGGGCCGTATAAACGAAGTTTCCAATGCGCTATCGGACCTTTGCACGGTTTTCTACGGGCCGGGTGTCAAGGGTTTTCTAGTTTCGGGTGGAGGTACGGTCCAGGTTTAACGGTTAACCTCTTGACCTCGGTTCACGGGAAAAACTTGAGAATCAAACAAAAAGTTGCTACTAACAGCTCAAGAGAAGCTACCAATCAAGTTGCGACTGTGAGAGGACTTGTCTCTAAGGCCAAAGAAAGGAGATGCAGAAAAGTAGAAACCAAAACACATGCTCCAAAATTTGGGACGCCCACTCAGAAACCCATGTTTAAAAAAGCCGAAAGCCCAAAAGCCCGCCTTTTGATGCTTTGAGGTCGTGCACGCACATGTCCACCATTGTGGCCCGGAGCTCCCACTTGACAGCCTTCACCTTCACAACAGGGGGCATTTGACGTTTCCTCTCAGGGTTCCGTGAAGGGCTCTATAAGTGTTCTGTGGCGTTTGAGGGTTCGCGATCTTCGGTCTCTCAGCTTTTGGTACTCGTGCTGCTGGCTGCAAGATGACTGCGGCGGTGGCCAGAATCGGGACCTGAAATCGCACCGGCGCCAGCGACGAGACAGAAACTTGCGAACGGAAGACGGGAGCTCTGCAAACTTCTACACGCCAAAACCCCTAAGCCTTTCAAACGACCTTGGAAACTGCAACCAAAGCCGGCTCTGTAACGCTTCAGAGCCTTATAATGAAAAAGCCCACGACAATGCTGCATAAAGCTCTCTCGTTGAAAAAAACAACCTTACTCAGACTCAAACTCTAACTTCAAGTTCCAAGCCCCCGTATAACTGAACCTGGAAAGCAAAACCCCAAAACCCCGAAGGCACCAAAACCCAATCCCTAAACTCTAAACAAATGCCTAACCGAATATCTCTCTTGCCCTTCAACCCTTGAACCTTTAACCCTAAACCCTAAACCTTGAACCTTTGACCTGAACCCCAAACCCTCCGTCGCCCTTGAACCCTTCACTGTCTCCCCTCAACCTGCAGACTCTAACCCCTAAACCCTCGGAATCATGAACTACCAATTTGTTCCCCAAGGGCTAGTGTAAAAAACTCACTGAATACCAAAATACGCCTATCCCCGTGATACATCCTAGAACCCTTACGAGAGCCCTTATATAGGGCCCTTGCGAAGCCACCCTACTCTCACATTACCAAGGGCCCCCACCCTAAACCCTAAACCCTAAGCCCTAAAATCCCCCCCTTTTTGCAGCCCTTGTCCGGCCTGCTGCTTCGTGAGCCCGGCCTTGGACCTGAGGAGATGCTTCCACAGCAGCCTGGGCCCAAGGAACTCAAAGGCGAAAAGGCCTCCTTTAGGGGCGGGGCTCCTTAAAGGGTTCCGTTAAAGGCCCTGTTTCAAGAGGTTTTCTCGGGATCCTTACTTCCCCAACAAGCCACAGACACACAAACGAAAGGTTAAACTTTCCGGCTCCTACTAGACAATAAGAACCCAAAAAGTTTAAAGGTTGGGTATTGGGGACCTCGGTTCCGGGGGGTTCCTTGAAGGGTTCCTTTAAAGGCCCCCCTGTTTCAAGAGCTCTTTTCTGGATCCTTTCGAGCTCGGCTTTTCCGGGCTTCTCAGGCGCAAGGGTTCGGTGAAAGGGCTCCTGTCAATCAAAGGGGGAAAGGAGGGACCCTTGATGGCGACCCCTACCCTATAATGGGCTATATATAGGGTGGATAATACCTATATTAAGGGTATATACCTAGGGGTCCCCATTAAGGGTCCCTCCGTTTCCCCTTTGAGTCAAGGGTTCCTTTCAAGGGGGGCTTTAGTAATTTTCGGTGGGTTCAGGTTCCGTCAAAGGGTTCCCTTGAAGGGTTCTGCAAGGAATCTTATACGTGTACGGGGCCGAAGGCTGGATTTACGAGAATGCCTTGGAACCTCGTTAAGAATCATGTAAAAGCGCCCGGAACAGTGCCAAAACCCTCAAAAACCCTCAAAAACCCTCAAACCCGAAACCCTCAAACCCTAAACCCTAGGCCCTGAATAAACCCTACGAAGGGCTCCCCTCCCCGAAGCCCAGGCGCGTGAGGCCGCGCCAGGGGCCGAAGGCCCTGGGCCGCGAGTGGAAGTCGGAGTCCGGGATGCTGAGGCCCTCGAGCATCTTCGCTCCCTCCTCTTGTTTTTGTTTAAGGTTTAGGGTTTAGGGTTTACCTTTAAAGGAGCATCTTTTTTTTTGTAGGGGTTTATCGTTTTAGGGATTCTTGAGCATCTTCGCTCCCTCCTCTTTGTGTTTTTTAGGGCTTTAAGGGTTTAGGGATTACCTTGAAAGGAGGGGTTTAGGGTTTAGGGATTCATGACCATCTTCGCTCCCTCCTTTTGAGCGTTTTTTTTGTAAGGAGTCTCAAGGAGGTTTAGGGGAGCTTTGAAGGAGGTTTATAGGGTTTGTGCGTCGAACGGAGGGTCAATTTCGCAAATTCGGTGATTGGGGGTTTGGGTTTACGAGTTTGGGCTTAGGAGTCAAGCGGTTCAGCAGCTAGGACATTACGGCTTAAGGTTTCGGCGGTGTTCGCGCGGTTTCTGGTTGGTGCTGGTGGGGCTTGGGAGTTTCAGAAAATAGGAAAGCACAATGTCAAACTATAAATCACAGGATCCTGGCTATCTCCGAACCCCCCCCCCAGTCCTTCGGATACAGGGCATCCACGACGGCTGGCGCCTTAATCAGATAAGGCAGGAAGACGTCGTAGAGAAGATCTTCGGGCTCCCGCTCGCTGGAGATCAGACACGCAGTGACCTTGGCTTTGCATTCAGAAAGCAACGGTTTTGCTGATATGAAGCATAGGACATAGGAACCAAGGTGCTTTATACGAAGAACTCACAGCTTGCAGTATGTGAAGAATAAGAGCCAAAGTAAAATGAACCCATCTACACAGTAGCAAAGCATTACGGCAACTCATAAGACTAAGAATATCATGGTTGACTTCTCACTATGGCAGCTCAGAAAACCACCCGACCTGTAGACATACTACCGAGCCCTACAGCATAGTTCGACGTAGCAAGGAGAGCGACAATTGCGTCAACTTCCAGAAGTCAAAAGCAACAAGCAGTGCAGAGTGTGCTGACGATGTCATCTTCAAGTGACGACAAAAAACACCTACAGATGGAAGTTTCAACCAACTTCGGAGCGCGAGCCTACCATAAGCTGTACGATCCCGATTACTCGCGTGGGCCTATAACCTTAAGAAATCCTCATACAAAAACATCCAAGAGACAGTTTCTGTGACGCACATATGAAACTCATAAACCCCACCCTACCTCCCCCCAATGTTCAGTCCCGACATATTATGAAACTCAGAACCCCCCCCCCTCCCTCCCCTCATACTTTCAATCCACCCTAAACCCTAATCCCTAAACACTAAACCTTCAACCCTAAACCCTAAACCCTTAATCCCTCCAGACCGCGGCGTCCGCGCCAGGTGGCCATGGTGGTCCAGAAGGCCTCGTCCTCGGCGCGCTCGGCGGGGATGCCGTCGAAGGTCATACCTCGGCTCTCAGGGCTTCTGGGGCTCTTCGGGGGGGCTTTTGGGGGCTCTTTGGGGTTTGGGCTTTAGGGGTTTAGGGTTTAGGGTGTGTCGATGCTCCGCGCACACCATTGTGGTGTGCGCCTAGGTTCAACGCTCTCGCCCTACCCGCCCACCCAGTCTATGACCTTTGTCGGGTTTAGGGTTTTTTTCAGGGTTTGTGGCTTGGTAGCAGGGGAGGGCAGGGCAGGGCAGGGAAAGGGGCAGGGCAGGGCAGGGCAGCAGGGCAGGGCAGGCAGGGGAGCGCAGGGCAGGGGGGCAGTGCAGGGCAGCGCAGAGCAGGGCAGGGCAGGCAGGCGAGTGCAGGGCAGGGCAGGGCAGAGCAGTGCAGGGCAGGGCAGGGCAGGGCAGGGCAGGGCAGGGCAGGGCAGGGGCAGCCAAGGCAGGGCACGGCAAGGCAGGGCAGAGGGGGCAGAGCAGGGCAGGCCAGGGCAGGGCAGAGCAGAGGGCAGGGCAGGGCAAGGCAGGGCGGGCAGGCCACAGCAGCAACCAGGGACACGTGCGCCCAAGGTTGGAGGTTTGGGGTCATGTAAATCTGATTGGCAAGCATGCCTGTCGCATGCGCCAGCACCTGAGCCGGTGCTGGGGCTCCTTCGCTGCGCCTGTCGCGCCAGCCTCACTGACGCTTCGGCACGCTCGCTGCTGCTATTCGCAGCGCCCGCAGCTCGCTTCAGTTTAGGGTTTAGGGTTTAGGGTTTAGGGTTTAGGGCTCTTAGGCTCTTGGGGTTTTGGGCTCGGAGGGAAAGAGGGGCTTAGGGGGTCTCAGGTTGAGATCTTCAGAGACTTGAGGCTCTGCACGCCCATACTCACAAGCCCGAAACCTTGAAGGCCCCCAAACCCACGCTCAGATAAGCCCTAATCTGGGGGCCTTAGAAATTTTAATAGGATTTTGGGAGCCATTTACGTACTATACTTATAATATGGAACCCCCAAAATAGTATATGTATTTATTTCGGCCCCTATATTAATCTGACCGTGAACTCCTCCAAGGCCCTCCAAACGGTAGTTTCCGAAGATTCGGGATACCTCATTTTGGGGTCCTCATAATTATCCTACTATTTCCCTCCCAACGGACGGCAGGAGGCAAGTCTGATGCTTGAGCTTCGGCGGGCTCCTTGCCGACTGCCTCAGGGCTTCAATGTCTTTGCGGCTGCTTGGAGGTCAAGTCGTTAGAGATTCAGCGGCTTTGGGTGAAAGAAGCTTAAAGCTTGACGGCTTCAGGGGTTTGGGGTTTCAGGAGCGTTGGCGCTGGGCAGTTTACAGTGTCGCAAAACCCACATCCCGAACCACCAGAACGTTAAAACCCCATACCCGAACCCTAAACCCTACACCATAAATCCCAAACCCTATACCATAAACCCACAACCCAAACTCTAAAGCCGGCCTGTGGTAGAGGACCCCTGGCCCGCCGTTGCAGATGGTGAGGCGGTAGTTGGGGCCATCCTCGTGGGCGTGCTATACGGTTTAAGGCTTTAGGGGCTTAGGGGGTTCAGGGTTTATGGGGTTTATAGGGTTTATAGGATTTAAGGCTTCAGAGGTTTAGGTCGTTTTTTGAGGGCTCTCTTCGGGCACGGCTTATGGAAGCCTGCTTAAGCGAGCCGAAATCGACTCCCTCGCACACCTTTGAAAGGAAAAACATAACAAAAGCCGAACCCAACCATCACAGCTTGGCTATGGAAGTGTATGCCTCACATCGGAGGAACCATGCGAAAAGTTCTTTTTTGGGGTTTAGGGTTCAGGGCGTAGGGGTTTATGGCTTTAGGTGTTTAGGGGTTTGGGTATTTCAGGCTCAGGGACCTCTCATGCTTGTGTGCTTTGGGCGCTTGAGAGTTTTCGGGATTTAGGGGCTTTGGGCAAGATGTCGGGTTCCAAAACTTGTGTTAGTTGTTTGTAGCCCCTTCCTTGTTTAGAGGCGCGCTGAACCCGTTGGGTTGAAAGGCTGCTTGAAAATGGTCGGGATTCCGCCTACGTACTCATCTTAACAAACTCTTACAGGTACCCCCAAACTCACAACTTTTGTGACATGATTATGACTAAATGGTTACTAGTGAAAGCAGTATAGTAAGAGGAAATGCTGATATTTACTGTGTATACATCTATATATATATATATATATATACATGCATACATACACTCCTACATATCCTCACCATTCAAACTTGCAGGTCTTCGAAGTAAGTGGAGGCGGTCCTTGCCCTCTGTCTTCTCGAGCATGAGGGGCACCACAGTGCTTCCCACCGCGAGAGGAATGATGCACGCCTCGGTCAGCGAAACGTTCTGTGACAATGATAGGTCCTACCAGAATATGCACGTGATGGGAACCTAAACCCTCAACCCTAAACCCTGAACCCTAACCACTTATATCATGCATCATACTGGTGCTACAACACGAATGGTCACGACGGAGGAGGACTGATGAAGACTAGGCCGAGGTGCATCCCCGACGTTGCTCATGCGGGCTCGTAGCTGCTTCACGGCCTTCAAGAAGAAGACAATCACCTGCGACTGAGAATTTTTTGAAAGCTCCTTTCGTGACTGCAGATCAGCTCCGAAAGCCCGATTGGGCGAGCAGCTTACCAGCTTCGGCCAACAACGACTGAGAGTTTAGGGTTTAGGGTTTAGCGACTTTAATGGAGGAAGATGCCTCAGATCATATTAGGGATCCAGTTACAATTTCATTTCAAGTATGTATATTCCATAATTCAGGGGGAGTTTAAGCTTCAGGCTTCGGCCGAGGGTGTTGAGACTTAAACTTCAGGGCTCCGTGTCTGACATGGGGCTCAGGATCCGGAGCACCACAGCGACGACGGGAAGAAGCGCTTCTTTTAAGTAGAAGAAGTAGGAACCGAACAAAGAGACTCCATTATCCCTTAACTAAGGAATATACCTTAAATTATAATAGGATCCTTAATATGATTTAAGGTATATTCCTTAGTTAAGGGATATTGGAGTCTCTGGGTAGGAACCGAACAAAGATCAAAAAAAAGGCACGATCTCCTTGTTGTATCTTTGTCGACTATGAAAAGCTTGAAATCCGCCCTTTAAGCCCAGACCCTGAAACCGAGACCCGAAACCCTCGCTAAGCCCTAAACCCGAACCCAAGCAAAGTCCTAAAGCACCAAACTGGAAAACGAGACTGGCCGCACTCCCGAAACCTAAACCCAAACCCAAAACTCCAGCAACAACCAGAAATCCCCAACCCCAATCCCTACTAAAATGTAAGGATCCATGTCCTCAAACATAGAAAACTCCAAGAAAACATGGACTGCCATGGACCTGCCTGGGGCTCGGGAGACTCCAGGGCGTTGCTGAGCCGCCGGAAGAGGGGCTCCGCGGCCTACCGAGGCGTTCGGAGCTGTGGGGTTTAGGCGCTTGGGGCTTGGGGTCTTAGGGTTTAGGGTTTAGGGCCAGAAAGGCTTCGGGTTTAGGCATTTGGGGCTTAGGGTTTAGGGCGAGAAAGGTCTAGGGTTTAGGCATTTGGGGTTTAGGGTTTCGGGTTTAGGGCTAGTAGGGTTTGGGGTTTAGGTGTTTGGGGCTTGGGGTTTAGGGTTTCAGGCTTTGTGGGGGCTTCGCGGTTCAGGGCTGTACGGTGTTGATTCTTTTGTTGCGTGGTGGAAAATGGAGTGAGCATGCAGCGCTTCTGTTGTTGCAGTTGGAGCAGAAAGCTCCCAGGAAATTCGGGCTTGTTCGTCTTAGGGGATTCGGGCTTGGCTTGTGGTAATGTAGGGGCCTTAATAATTAGAATAGGGTTTTGGGGCCCAGTCTACGATAATTATAACAAGGAACCCCCAAAATAGTATATGTAATTAATTTGGCCCCTATATTATGTTCGCCGTTTGGATCCCAAAATGCAAAAGATGTTTCCTGCGATCAGTGGTGATTGTAATGATACCCATAGCAACAAGGTTTGCAAGGAATGCAGCAACATTACAGCGATAAACAAAGCAGCGACAGTCATGAAACAACCTAACGGCGGTCAGAGGTGCTTAAAGAACTTTCAGACGTGTCATGCAGCTGTTCACACGAGGAAGAAGCCTCTTTGGCAGGGGCTCTTCATCTGCGTTTCGCATGCGGCTTGAATGATGGTGTTGGGTTCAGGCTTGGCGGCTGCTGGGCCGTGGCCATTCGGTTGGGCTTTATCTGCGGTCCCGGCAGTCTGGAAAGGCCCGATACATAACGCACCACACATAGAGCAAAGTACATAATATACAGAGTATAATACATAAATCCGAAGATATAGAGTACATGACATAATAAATAGAGTATACTACAGAATGTAGCATATATAGTAGCGGTCTATATATATATATATATATATATATATATATATCCCCCTTTTTCACGCGGGGAGTCTCAGCTGGTGGCAGAGCGCGGAGAGCGCTTCGCTGCAGCGCATGTGCATGCGGAGGTCCGGAGAAACCAGAGGATCTGCGCGGGTCTCTCCGATGTTGACCAGGGCCACGGGCTTCTTCGCCTCCGCCGCGAGCCGGATCAAAGAGAAGGCGCTGAAGACTTTGGCGGAGGTTCCCATCACCTGGGCTTTTGTGAAGGGATTTAATTCAAAGGACCATAAAAAGGAAACCATAGCTTCTTTACCATAGAACCCTAGTATGGTAGCTTAAGTTAAGTTCCCTAACAAGAACCCAGTCACCAGCAGAGCCTCCGCTCCTCTTAGCGCCTCCTGGGCCTCGAGCTTCACCGAGGACTCCAGGGATCCGCCGAAGAAGACCACCCGCGGCTTCCAGACCCCCCCGCAGGCTTTGCAGGGAGGCACCACGAAACCGTCGAAGCTGCGGACGTCCAGGTGAGCATCGCCGTCGGCGCGGATGTCCATGACCTCCTGTGGGGGGAGGAAGGCGTCCATCCACGCGGCGTTCACCTCCTCAAGCTCCAACTGGTAGCCGGCACGCGGACGCGAGCGAGAGCAGGTCAGGCACACGACCTTGCACGGCTGAGGCAAGCACGCCAAGGACACAACATCAATGAAAAAACCATTCCCGACACCAACATGAGAACTAGCTAACCCTACAAGTCCATGTGCCTGGTCATTGCGCCCATGGAGGTCGATCACATTCTGAGACCCAGCCCTTTGATGCAAACCGTCGACATTCTGAGTGATCACCGCCTGCACATACCTCAGGGGCTTACGATGGTGTCGAGAAACCCCAACATCCTGCAATCAAAATCTCCGATCCCTGTCTGCATTACATTCATAGACTGCGGGAATTAGGAGTGACTCGGGTGGTACTGCTGTGCCTTAGGGCTCAGCTGCACTTCTGCCGTACTTCTCAGAGAACCCCAAGGGCAAGCCCACAAGTCCAACACCCTAAAACCAAAACTGAAATCCCGGGAAGCCTAAGCCGGACTCCTCGTCCAAACTCCTCAGCCTGTCCAACACCCCAGAGCTTAAACTCCAAAAAAACAACACCCTGTTCACGCAATCTAAAAAACGAAAATGAAACACAGGGCGGCTCGAGGTGCCCGGCGTCTTCCAACACCCCCAACGCTCGGTGTGCAGAGTTCGGGGCAGCACCGTCGAAGTACCGCCAGCCCCTTAAAAAGGGTTGCGGGCTTCAGTTCTTGGGTGATGGCTTAATGGCCCTAAACCCTAAACCAAATGCTTGGGGAGCTTAGGATTTAGGTTTTCGTTCCTACGAGTTTGTGCTTGGGGATATGGCATTTGGTGGGTTCGGGAGTGCTTCTCCCCAGACTTTGGGACGCTTGGCGCTTGTGGTGTGGAGCTTAAGTCAGGGCTGCAGGATTGTTTGGTTTCGGATGTAGGACCTGGGTGGGTTCCGGATCCACGAGCCAGGGCGGCCTAAGGCTTTTGGGGCATCGGAGCGTTTCGAGAAGTCGGGCGTCCTGAGAGAGCGGGCCCAGTAGCGCCGGCGGTTCAGGCAGCTGGACACGAACTCCTGGGCGGAAGCAGATAAAGCCTAAGAACCCTAAGAACGCCAGGAACCCCAAGAGCCCTAAGAACCCTGACACTTCTCAGGAACAGTAGAAAGCCTACACCCTAAGCCTTAATCCCTAAACCCCTATGCCCTAAACCCCTAAACCACACAAAATAAGAAGTCCCAGAACTAACGCAGAGGTCCGGGCTCCTGGTGGGTCATGGGCTTGTGGCCCTTGGAGTAGGACCCCTGGGGGCTCCGGTAGTCCGGGATCCCGGACTCGGTGGAAAATCCGGCGCCCGTCAGGCAGACCAGCCTGCAGAGCTATAGGGCTAAGTAACCCCAAGCCCTAATCCCTAAACCCTAATCCCTAAAGCCTAAACTAAACCCGAGGCTCGGTTTCGACATCAGGGTTTGGAGTGCGGGGCTCAGGGTTCAAGCGTTTGCGTTTGAGGAGCTTGGTTTGGGGCTTTCGGCTTTTCCGGATTAGGGATTGTTTCCATCCCTCTTCAATTCCCCACATCCAAGGGAACCACGGATAACAGATAAACTATGCAACCCGTATAAAGCCCTAACCAAACTCCCAAAGCAAGCCTTGGACAACAAGAGCCCGCCCTTATGATAAAGACCCCACAAAGCCCTGGACAGGAGCGCAGGAGAACCCAACCTTAAACCCCGGATGCCTCAACCCTGAACTAAGAAACCCCTAAACCCTAAGAAACCCCTGAACCCGAAGAAACTCCTAAACCCTACGAAAATCCTAAACCCTACGAAACCCCTAAACCCGAAACATCCCTCAAGTTGAGTCGAAAGCAGGAAGCTGCCGAGTCGCGAGCCGCGCGACCTCTGCGCAAACTGGGCCAAGCGCTCGGCTGCTTGGGTGCCGACCTGGGGGTTTAGGGTTTAGGGTTTAGGGTTTAGGGTTTAGGGTCTTTGGGGGCTTTCGGGCCTTTAGCGCTTATCGTGGCTGTTCTAGAGAGTATCTCCAGGACGTACAACGTTCAAGCACGGCTGGAGTAGGAGGAGCGGTCCAAAGGGGAAACAATCCTTATAGCGTGAAGTAACAGTTTTGCCGAAATGCTAGGAGCTGCTAGGGCTATAAACTGGGGGATGTAGATGGATGTAGTAGAACCCAAGCGTTCCGATCCAAAGATGTGGATTCAGGGTGGAGCATGGTGTAGCCAACTTCAGCGCGCTGAAACCAAAGCAGCAAAGCCACTGGCATACCCGCGGGGGCAAAGCACGGCCGTGGCCGGGTCATTTCAGTCGCTGCCACTGCCCGTCGCGCCATGGCCGCCCGCATGATTTCGGGCTTCGGGTTAGGGTCAGAGACTTCGGGCAAGTTCGGGCGACCGGTTTGCCGGTTTGGGGGGGGGGGGTGTTGGGCTTTTGGGTGGGAGCTTCACAGCTCAGGGGTTGGGAGTTGGGAGTTTGGAGTTCAGGTATTCTTAGGATTCGGATCGGCTACAACATACCTTGCAGCTGGATTCAACGCTTCGTCGTGATGTAGTGGCTGCGAAGACCTCAAGTGACTCTAGCGCTGGCCATACTTGGCACGATTCCTCTGAAGTCTACTGACTCAAGTGACTCAATGTGTTCCCTAGGCAGTTTGCTGGAGAAAGCTCTGCTGTCTTCTTCTCTGTACGACTGCCTTGTCTTGTATTCTGCTCTGGCCCAACCGATTTTACTTTCATCTAGAAGAAGCCACGGTTTGGGGTTTCGGGTTTCAGCCTACTCCAGGCAACCGGGAATCTCCAAAACGGGAAACTACGAACCACTCCGAACGCTCTGCAGACCCTCGTGAACCCGAGCCCGGAAAAAACGGCATCCCAC
Source organism: Symbiodinium sp. CCMP2592 (assembly GCA_905221615.1). Classification (NCBI taxonomy): domain Eukaryota; class Dinophyceae; order Suessiales; family Symbiodiniaceae; genus Symbiodinium; species Symbiodinium sp. CCMP2592. The sequence continues at coordinate 1,628,310 of CAJNDT010005112.1, forward strand.
GATGCCAGGTAGCTCGTAGGATTTGAGGCTTAGGGCTCCCTAAACCCTAAACCTTAAACCCTATACCTTAAACCCTAAACCTTAAACTCTAAGCCCTAAGCCCTAAATCCGAAACAAAAGCAAAATGCTGGTCCAGGGCTCGCCTTGATCAAGCCGATGGTATTTGCAGCAGCCTGAAAAAAATTCCCGGCTCCGTGGGCTTTGCTAAGGGTAGCTCGACAATAAGTATCACAAGAATCACTATCATAGTTTAGGGTTTAGGGTTTGTCATAGTCATAACAATGCTGATGACCGAAATTCTCATGATAACAACAATACTTACCATCTTCCTGCTCGCAGCCCGCGAAAAAAAGCCAAGTTAGTGCGTCGGTCGCCCAAGTCTTGAACAAAACAAGCCTGCCTTGAGACAGACCTAGCAATGATCCATGTGCTCCATGCGCATCATCATCTCAGGCTTTGAGGCTCAGGTTCAGAATGTATGTGGCACACCACAGCAACATCTTGTCGACACCTGTGTGAATGTACTGCAGGCACCAAGACTAACCCTGAATCCAAACCCCCAAAAACCCAAAAACCCAAACCCACCCCCCAAACCCCTAAATCCGGAACCCTACACCCTAAACACCAAACCCCAAACTCCGAAACCCTGAACCCTAAACCCTAAACCTCGGAACCGCTCCTCCCCGGGCCTTCTGCGACTCCAAACATAGATCCCTTTAAAGGACCCCTTATAGATCCCTTTAAAGGAACCCCTATCGATCCCTTTAAAGGAACCCCCATCGATCCCTTTAAAGGAACCCGTATAGATCCCTTTAAAGGAACCCCTATCGATCCCTTTAAAGGAACCCCTATCGATCCCTTTAAAGGAACCCCCATCGATCCCTTTAAAGGAACCCGTATAGATCCCTTTAAAGGAACCCCTATCGATCCCTTTAAAGGAACCCCTATCGATCCCTTTAAAGGAACCCCTTATCGATCCCTTTAAAGGAACCCCTATCGATCCCTTTAAAGGAACCCCCATCGATCCCTTTAAAGGAACCCGTATAGATCCCTTTTAAAGGAACCCCTATCGATCCCTTTAAAGGAACCCCTATCGATCCCTTTAAAGGAACCCCTTATCGATCCCTTTAAAGGACCCCTTACAGATCCCTTTTAAAGGAAGCCTTATAGATCCCTTTAAAGGACCCCTTACAGATCCCTTTAAAGGAACCCCTTATAGATCCCTTTAAAGGACCCCTTATAGATCCCTTTTAAAGGAACCCTTATAGATCCCTTTAGAAGACCCCTTATAGATCCTGGCCTTCTGCGACTCCTCGCTCATCAGCCCGAGGATGCCGCTCAGCTTTCCCTCGCTACTCGGGGCCTTTTGGGCGGAGCTCGGGCTTCGGATTTTTTTTAGGGCTCCTTTAAGGGATCTGTAAGGGATCTATAAGGGATCTGTAGGGTTTAGGGTTTTAAGGTTTAGGGTTTTAGAGTTTAAGGGTTTAGGGTTTTAGGGTTTAGGGTTTTAGAGTTTCGGGTTTTAGGGTTTTAGGTTTAGGGTTTTAGAGTTTAGGTTTAGGTTGTGGGAACCCTAAACCTGGGCAACCAACGTCCTTTCAGAAGACAGGAAGGATTTGTCAGGCTGCTATAGGGCGTGGTTTCTGGCGGTTTTGTGAGGGTGGGCTGCAAGGAGTTTATGGACTTTCGCATCGTTTAGGTGTCGGCTTAGCGTACAGGGTTGTTGGGGCTTAAAGGTGTAGGGCAGGGGGTTTCTTGAAAAATTTCAGCTTCGGCTTCGGGTTCTGGGCTCGAGAGGTTTGTGGAGGCATGTCCTTCCTCAGATGCGAATCGTTGAGATTGACATCATGTTTTTGCAAGACTTTTCCTTCCTGGCTCGCATGCCATCCGTCACCGGAGCTCTACTGCTACCCTAAACCCCTAAACCCCTAAACCCCTAAACCCCTAAACCCCTAAACCCCTAAACCGTAAGCTTCATGGCCGGGCCGGTGGGGTCCCATGCAAAACGCTGGGGTTCTTGTTTAAGGAACTTAAATTTAAGTTACCATAATAAGGAAACCCTATGATTGACGATAGATCCCTATTTATGGTAACTTAAAGGGATCTATCGTAAATAATAGGGTTTCCTTATTATGGTAACTTAAATTTAAGTTCCTTAACAAGAACCCAGAACAAGAGGGCTCCAGGTTCAGGATTTGGGGCTTCGGGGCTTAAAGATGTCCGAGCTGAGGACTGGGATCGGGTCGAGGATCCGGGGCTCTGTCGGCTTCAAGGGTGTAATACAGGGCCCTAAATGATTACTAATACTACTTTGGGGGTTCCTTGATATCATTATTGTATGATGAACTCCAGAGCCTTATTCTAATTACAAGGGTCCATATATTCTTGGGCATCGCACCTGGAACAGCTTCTCCGCCGCGAACACGAACACCTGCAGGCAGCAGGGAACCGAAGTGCGGAAGGTAAGGTGCAAGGCCGGCTTCTGGGTTGATGGTTTTGGGATGCAGGGGCTCAGCATTTTGGGGTCTGGAGTCTACAGTGCAAGGGAAGCACAGGAGTTCGTCTGCAACTGCAGGTACACCTGCAGGAAGGTCTTATTCAAAGCAACGTTAGGCACCTTCCGCAACGATCAAACAAATTTAACAATTAACGCACACAAACCCTGTTGCAAACAATCTGGAAAGCATTCAAAACATCATCGAAAAACTGAATTTAAACATCCCCCTGCCAATTCTTGGAATTCCGCCTGAAAGCTCGAGAAGGAGCTCTCTGAGTCCACGGGGAAGACCGCCTGACCAAACCTGGGGTTTCGGAGTTTCGGAGTTTGGGGTACAAGGTTTAGGGTTTAGGGTTTTTAAGGATAGGGTTTAGGGTTTTTTGGGGTTTGGGGTACAAGGTTTAAACTTTGAAGCTTAGGGTTTAGGGTTTGGAGTTGGGAAATTTAAGGTTTAGTTAAGGGGTTTGCTTTACCCTACGATAATAACGATAATAAGGAAACTGAACTATTTACCACAGATCCCTAGTATAAACCTGAATGCTCCAGGCCCTTTTGAGGGTGTCCGGTTCAGGGTTTGGGGTTTCGGGTTTGGGATTTAGGGTTTGGGAGTTGTCGAGTTTAGGGCGTTGAAGCTTTAGAGCTTCGAGGGGTTGAGGGTTTGAGGCTTCAGGGCCCTTCCGATTGGAGAATTTCGGTGCCTCAGGCTTCAAGGACTGTAGCTGTCGCGGCTTTGAAACGCTCGATATTGTGGCTTGGGGGATGTAGGCGTAGAGCATCGACTCTTACGCAGTATCGACTCCTATCTTCCGGAGGGCGCCCCCCTCTCGAAACCCTCAGACGGTTTCGAGTTTGCAGCTAGGGTTTCTTTGGCATGCCGGGGGTTGATACAAGTTCTTGACACGGCCTCCTTAAGCCTGGCCGTGGTTGAGGCCTCGGGTGTCTCTCAGGTGTGGCAAACTAGAGAAACTCCTTCCCATGTCGTGGAGCTTCAGGAGAACCAGGTTCAGGATTTACGTTTCAGAGCCTAGGCTTGGGAAGTAGCAGGAAACTGAAGTGACGGCGAAATCATTCAGGTGCATCCCAAAAACCGCAAAAAAACCTCCACCCTGCACACCAACACACCCACAAAGTTCTAATTAGACTAGGGTTTTGGGGCCCATTACACTATAGTTATAATAAGGAACCCCCACAATAGTATTGGTAATGATTTAGGCCCCTATATTATACCCTAAACCCTATAGATCCCTTAAAGGAACCCCCAGAACAGCTATTCTGATTCTTCTTCTACTGCTAAAAGCAGTGCCCAGCGGCTCCGAAAGGAACCAGCCCGAGCGCCAGAAGGGCATCGCCTTCTTAGAGGGAATCTGATTCCTTACGGTTTAGGGTATAGGGTTCAGGGTTTCGGCTTAGGGCTTAGGGTGTAGAGTTTAGCTTAGGGTTTAGGGTCCTTCTTCAAGGAGTATGATGCCTTTACGCTTAAGGGCCTGCGGCTGAGGGGCAGGGTATAGGCTATGGGCCCCACGGTGTGCTTGAAGATTCAGGGCCGTAGTGGCATTCCAAGTCAGACTGGCTGAGAGCATCCCGAATAAGTCGTAAAAAGCATCCTCTTAAAGTCCTCCATATAGCTATACTGAAGTTATACAGTTCCAAAACTCTGCTATAATTGCTAACTATAGAATCCCCAAACTCTGCTCTCGTTACCTCCGATTATTTCCCCGATATTGCAGCCAGAGCCGCCGGAAGGACTTGTCTTCTGAATCTACTCGCAGTCGCGACAAGGCGACAACCGAGCCTTCGCCCTCAAACATGAAATTCCGAACCGCAACTCTACAGAGGACGTCGAACCCGCCACTACAAAACACAGCACCCTGGCCACAAAACTGAACCCGGAAACTGTCAGACTGTCTCAGATGTTCGAGCCTTGCGCCTGAGGATCGGCGTCAAGGCTAACTCCTCGTCACAGTAGTCGAAGTTTCAGGAGGGTTCTGGGATTTGGGGTACAGGGTTTTTTCGAACTCCTTTTTACGCCTGCTCGATCCTCCCAAGCTGACATACAGAATTTGGGGTTTATTCTGGGGATGTATTTCTTGGGCTTCGGGATGAAGGCTTCAGCTGAGGAGACTTTCCGTTTCGGAGAATCTCAATGTTCTAATTTGGGTGGTTGTCAAAATTATGGTCCCTTTCTGGGCACCCGAAATATTAGGTGCCGTACTATAATGGGGACCCAAAAAGGGACCATAATTTTGACAACTGCCCTAATGACACCGACTATGAGAACCGCGAAAAGGCAACTGATGCACTGATGCCACAACAAGAGGCAACAGAAGCGCGTTGGAACACCCCCCAACCCAACGCATAAACCCCAAACTTAAACCCTGAACCCTAAACCCTGAACCCCAAACCCCTAAACCCCTAAACTCCAAAGCCCTACCCCTAAACCCGAAGCCCCTAAAAGCCCCCCAAAACCTCAACCGAACGCTCTGTGCAGCTTTCGGGTCCTGCTGGGGCAGCTGCTCCTTGAGATACTCACGGATCTTGGCGCTGGCCAGACGGTTTTGGTACGCGGCCTGCGCAGAAGGAGAGTTTCTTTTGAAAGGGGATTCTACGAGGGCTCACATAAGGGGTAGTATACTGTTTAGTACGGAGGCCTTAATGACGAGCGTAGGCTTCTGGAAGTATATTATAGTATGGTCTTAGAAGGAGGACTGAATAGCGATTATATTCGTAAAATACGTGTGTCGATGGCAGGGTGCAGATTTGTTCGCAATATACTTTCAGAGATTAGGAACATTGTTACTCTCAACACTTAGCCCACGTCGACGATTGCTGCGACTGCTTTGGCCTATGTGCCCAAACACCGCTACTGGCCTGCTCCAGCTGCTTCGCCGAAAGACAGTCGCCTTATCTTCGAGCCGAGTTCCAAAGGCCGTAAACCTTAAACTAAAAAAACCTGAACCCTAAACCCTAAACCCTAAACCCTAAACCCTGAACCCTGAACCCTGAACCCTAAACCCTAAACCCTAAACCCTAAACCCTGAACCCTGAACCCTAAGACCCGAGTGTCGGGTCGAGGGCCGGCTTTGGGCTTCAGGGTGTCGTGCGAACATCTGAACTCCGCATTCACAACTCCGGTTTAGGGGTTCAGTGAGGGTTTAGGGTTTAGGGGTTTAGGGGTTTAGGGATTTAGGGGTTTAGGGGTTTAGGGATTTAGGGGTTTAGGGTTTAGGGTTTAGGCTTAGATGGCAGCGATTTCAATCACCAGTACGGAAAACGGTCTCCCAGCCCAAGACCCTAAACCCTAAACTCTTAAGAAACTCCATCTTTGAAACCCAAACATCTCTCCACTGACGGCTGAAGCAGGCGCTCGTAAATGCGCAGCGACGCAGGTAGCAGCCACCAGGCATCCACGATGCCTCCAGGGAGAGTTATAGCAACATGAACCACAGGGAGAAAAAATATCACTCAGAATCCACGCAATGAGAATAAAGGCCCCTATATTACAGAACCCTACTATAGATCCCTTTAGAGGAACCCTTTAAGGATCCCTTTAAAGGGTCGAAGCTGTAGGTTCGGGCTTGAGCTCTGCAACTAACTCGATACCTGTTTCTCGTGCGGTGTTGCTGCGAATGCTACTACGATTTACTACGATCATGCAAGACCACCTATGATTGTTCCAAGGCTGCTACTTCTAATACGACGACGACGATGACGACTACTACTACTGTTCCTGCTTCTTCTATCACTTAACGCTCTTAGGCTTTTGCCTGCCTCACTCAGAATTTCAGAACCTTCAAACCTGAAACTGCAAACCCTAACGTTCCAAGCCGCAAACCCAAAGAAATGAAAGCCTTATACCCTCAACTAAGATCGTGCTACCAAATCCTAGAACCTTCAGCCCAAAACCCCAAAATTTGAAACCATGAAACCCTAAAACTACAAACACTGAAAACCTCGAGACATAGCGTTTGAGGCTGGCGTACATTAAAGCAAGTGCCTCAGAACATGGCCTATCCTCGGCATGCTTCATGCGATAAAGATACCCCATGCGGCAGAGTCTCGTCTCGAAAATATGGCAAGCTTCGCAACACCCCTGGGCCCCTGTACCATACCATGATTGTAGGCATGTGGAGTTTGACTTAGACAATGATGCTGGATATGGTTGGGGTTTTTCGGCGGCAGCCATAAGACGAAAATGAACGGGCTCTTTTGTACCATGACCCTCGACGGAAGTCACACCCGAGAAACAGACCCAAAAGCCTGAACCATCTTGAGTCCCTGAAGCCCCGAACCCTCCAAAACCGGTCAGTGCCTCGGAAGCCGCAAAGAGCAGGAAACCTCCCCGCTTGACGGCCAGGGGCGACTTGGCTCCTGTGAGCTGCAGGGACGGGGTGACCGGGGCCTCCTGGATTGGGCCCAAGCCTATTTAGGGTTTAGGGTTTTGGATTTAGGGTTCAGGGTTTAGGGTTTATTTAGACTACGAAAACTAGTAACAATACCCAGAGTAATCATATGATATAGTCAAAGATCCTTAGACCGCCGGTTCATACAACTGCACAGTCAAGGCAGCTTTGGGGCAATTGCCAGGGCTTTTGAAGGGCTTTCTGGCAGTTTTGGGCAGCTTTCAAGGGTTCCAGCGGAAACGTGCCTAGGACAATGTTCTAGGATTTCGGGCTTTTCAGGGCTTCTCTGGGACGGTATTCTGGGATTTGGGGCAGCTTTGGGGCAATTGCCAGGGCTTTTGAAGGGCTTTCGGGCAGTTTTGGGCAGCTTTCAAGGGTTCCCAGCGGAAACGTGCCTAGGACAATGTTCTAGGAATTCGTGTCTCTGGGACGGTATTCTGAGATTTGTGGCGGCTTTGGGGCAATTGCCAGGGCTTTTGAAGGGCTTTCTGGCAGTTTTGGGCAGCTTTCAAGGGTTCCAGCGGAAACGTGCCTAGGACAATGTTCTAGGATTTCGGGCTTTTCAGGGCTTCTCTGGGACGGTATTCTAGGATTTGGGGCAGCTTTGGGGCAATTGCCAGGGCTTTTGAAGGGCTTTCGGGCAGTTTTGGGCAGCTTTCAAGGGTTCCCAGCGGAAACGTGCCTAGGACAATGTTCTAGGAATTCGTGTCTCTGGGACGGTATTCTGAGATTTGTGGCAGCTTTGGGGCAATTGCCAGGGCTTTTGAAGGGCTTTCTGGCAGTTTTGGGCAGCTTTCAAGGGTTCCAGCGGAAACGTGCCTAGGACAATGTTCTAGGATTTCGGGCTTTTCAGGGCTTCTCTGGGACGGTATTCTAGGATTTGGGGCAGCTTTGGGGCAATTGCCAGGGCTTTTGAAGGGCTTTCGGGCAGTTTTGGGCAGCTTTCAAGGGTTCCCAGCGGAAACGTGCCTAGGACAATGTTCTAGGAATTCGTGTCTCTGGGACGGTATTCTGAGATTTGTGGCAGCTTTGGGGCAATTGCCAGGGCTTTTGAAGGGCTTTCTGGCAGTTTTGGGCAGCTTTCAAGGGTTCCAGCGGAAACGTGCCTAGGACAATGTTCTAGGATTTCGGGCTTTTCAGGGCTTCTCTGGGACGGTATTCTAGGATTTGGGGCAGCTTTGGGGCAATTGCCAGGGCTTTTGAAGGGCTTTCGGGCAGTTTTGGGCAGCTTTCAAGGGTTCCCAGCGGAAACGTGCCTAGGACAATGTTCTAGGAATTCGTGTCTCTGGGACGGTATTCTGAGATTTGTGGCAGCTTTGGGGCAATTGCCAGGGCTTTTGAAGGGCTTTCGGGCAGTTTTGGACAGCTTTCAAGGGTTCCCAGCGGAAACGTGCCTAGGACAATGTTCTAGGATTTCGGGCTTTTCAGGGCTTCTCTGGGACGGTATTCTAGGATTTGGGGCAGCTTTGGGGCAATTGCCAGGGCTTTTGAAGGGCTTTCGGGCAGTTTTGGACAGCTTTCAAGGGTTCCCAGCGGAAACGTGCCTAGGACAATGTTCTAGGATTTCGGGCTTTTCAGGGCTTCTCTGGGACGGTATTCTAGGATTTGGGGCAGCTTTGGGGCAATTGCCAGGGCTTTTGAAGGGCTTTCGGGCAGTTTTGGACAGCTTTCAAGGGTTCCCAGCGGAAACGTGCCTAGCATGTGAGCCGCCCCCGGCGTTTTGGAGTCCAGAGTTCCGTTTTGTTGACGGAATGTTTAGGGTTTTTGGGTGTCGGGCTTAGGGTTTTAGGGTTGTTCTAGGGCTTTTTAAGTGTAATGCACCTTTGACTCCATCCGCAGGTGGAGGGGTTTAGGGTTTAGGGTATTTAGGGTGTTTCGGTTGCATGGTTTGGTTTTCGGAGTCGGGATTGGGGTTCTACAAATTACGGACCCCGGCTTTCGCTTGGGGGTGAGGGTGGCAACAATGACAAATGCTGCTAGTGCACAGCCACCACAATCACCATCACACGCTACGACGATGACTCTGCAAGTATTGCAACTAGAACTGCAACTTGCTGGGTCATCCGTGCAAATTTTGTCTGTACTGGGTCTTTACCATTATGATATGTAACATATGTTGTAACCTTCCAATCGACAGTCCTACATGCACCGTTACACAGTAAACGCTTGGCACTGCTGGGGTCATATTATCCTTTTCCACCCTTTGCACTTGGACGACAATGCTATTCTGGATCGATTGACGGTGTCTTCGAAGCTGTACTACTTATACGTCATAGACTGCTGTGCTCTCGCTACTCTGGTACTTTGTGTGGCTGTGTAAGGCAAAGCACTTGTACAAATACAGTACTGTGTTCAATGCGGGAGTGTGGAGTACTATGTAGCATAATACAACATGATGTGCTATAAAACCTAAACCCTGAACCCTGGTAGTACATAACATGTATATAATACAGCAACGAAGCATGAGTTCCATGGTGTGCTCTGCTAGCGCTAGGCTTAGGCGGAGCAAGGCCTGCTCCCTCGCCGATGACAACAGCGTGTTCTCCACCGTCCCCGCGAACCTTCAAAAGAAAGCCAAAGTCAAGAATGAAGCTTCAGGACTTGACGTGCGAGGTTGGGAGCTTAGGATCCAATTCCTCAGAGTACTCGTGCTATCTCCTACTGCTGCTTATCTATGCCTGGCAGAAAAGGTAGCCAACTCGCTCTTTCCAACGGCCAAGTGCTGTTCTTGACTTGTGGTTCTGGACAAAGGCGGGGGCCAAGGGTTTCGGGGAGCAGGCACGGCAGTACGTATCCGGTGTGGGACGAGCAACGATCTTGCCGTCGACGTAGATGAAGGCACGGCCCTCCTTGCAGTTCACCACCATAGTGACGTCATGCCACCTGCACAGCGGTCTGGGAATCTCGTCTTTGGAAGGATAGAACCCGAATGTGCTGTTCGGGAAGGATACTGTAAGACTTGGGAAATCAAGTGAGCTGCAACGTTGCAAAAAGTTCACGGCACAGCATTCATTGCCTTAAGCTTGCCTTCGTAGGCAGTGGCGAGGATAATACAGAAAGTCCAGGCCGGCAGTGCACTTTTTGCAGGCAGTGGTGGTCGCAGAAGGAGGAGGGGGAGGAGGAGGAATTGCTGTAGGAACCATAGCATCAACGGTGTGATTGAGTCGTATGTTCAGGTCAACAATGGTCATCATGGTCGGTCGTTGCCATGGCAAGTCACCGACATCATCACCAATGTTAGCATAAGCCACAACAGCAACACAAACAGGACCACCAGCAGCAGCAGCAGCAGTAGCGGCAGCAGGAGCATCCTTGTCATTACCATGGCTGCTTCTAGCATGATTACAATGTCCTTTTCATTGTTGTCATCGTCCTCAGCATCTTTGTCATCATCAGCAGCAGCAGACCCTAATACAGTACCCTAACTAGTAGGATCCTTATTGTAAGGACCCCAAATAAGGTACCCCCTAATTTTCGAAAGCTCTAAACCCTAAACCCTAGATCCTTTATATAACCCGTATAGACCCCTTTAAGGAACCCTTAGAGGATCCCTTTAAAGGTACCCCCTAGGCCCGATGTATCGGCATGTCTTCGCCGCTCTCGCCCTGGCACCTGCCAGGGCGAAGCACTGACTTGTTGAGGATCACGTTGCCCACCTCTGGCCCAGCAGGGAAGCTGGGAGTTTCCGAAAACTAGCGGGTACCTTATTTGGGGTCCTTATAATAAGGATCCTGCTAGTTAGGGTACTATTTTAGGGTCCCCTATTTTTGGCTGACGGGCTGCTGAGAGCGGGAAAGGTCTGCCAGCTGTTCTGTAGGCTTGGGGTCTGGGGCATCTTTCGCAAAAAAAACCGAGCCTGCAAGTGCCAGTTCCACGTCGTTCCCGGTGGAGGAGGCTCCTGGCACGCAGGGTCATGTTAACGACAAGGATAATAGAAGTAGCACTAAGGCCACTAAGGGAGTAAGAAACCAGAAGAAGAAAAGGAATAGTATTAGGCAGTATGATGTGGGAGTACTCGATGTGTCTGCTCCTCTTGATATCTCTACTAAAGTGATTTGGCTTCAGAAGGATTCGGAGCCGGCCCGACGTGCCTCCAAATAATCCCGCTCAGCCGGGTGAACCTGAAATGGCTGGAACATCCGCTGATGACCCCTACTACAGCCACCACTACCACCAGCACAACCACGACGATGACCCTGGTAGCTTCTGCTATGGCCTACCGTACTACGAGGACTGTGATCATGACCGGTGTTGGTTTGATGACATCAGCACACAGTCCTAAGGCATAGCCCGCTATCGCACATGTCTATAAGTTGGCGCATGCATTATCTTTCTCAGGTTCTTCAGACTGCTCCACATGATCTCCTGAAAAAAGTAGCTCTCACTGCAAACATTATCGTTCATGCTGCTGTGTATTGCTGACCTCTGTTGATTCTATATCTATACCTGATCTCTACTATGGCTGCACCTCCTATATTCGATGCTATTGACTAGGAGCAAGCTGAAAACTGTCACGTGGTTCGACATGTTTTGACCGTTACTGCCATGATCCTCAGCAGGTACCCGTGCGTGTACGAATATCAGCACTGCACCGTGTAACAGGAATACAGCTTATCTTACTATCAGTGTCCTGAGACGATCAGCACCACCATAACGATCATGACACTCAATCGTCATTACTATCAAAGATTTCCACCATCACTGCCAGGACTTCGAATAGATGATGACTTGCAGATGGAGGACAAATATTGCTAACCTTAGTACCACAGCTGTCTCCACGTCAGTACGAAGCCTGTCACTACAATGCTGGGAGCTGGGCTGGCACGTATTCGTCCGCCACGGCACAGAGCTGCGGTGCACCTTAGGAATCGTGCCATGCACTTCTGAGATCTTTTCAGCCTTAAGGACTACCCCGCCTCGCTTTGCAGGTCCAGGATCCCCCAAAGAGCACGGCCGCCCTACCCCTTCAGGCATCTCCACCCGTAAGTCCCCCCCCCCAGCCCTCCAAACCCCCAAAACCTCCAAACCTCAAATCCCCCAAAGCCCGGAGTAGATGGGAGGCCAAAAGGGTGGTTTAAGATTCTTGGGGTAGGGATTCCTTTACATGAACTCTATGATGGGAACCCTAGGCCCTAAGCCCACTACTAACCCCCCATACTGTTGATGATATAAATCCCGCACTACCTTAAGGACCCTAGACTAGGGGTGTATTCCTTATACTTCCTTCCTTATTATGGGTACTGCAGGATTTATATCATCAACCGTAGTAGCGCTCTGAGACCCGCTGCCGGAGACCTCGGGCCAGGAAGCCTCGGCGGGAGCTGTAGCAGTAACCCTAAACCCCTAAACGCTTTAGGGTTTAGGGTTTAGGGTGCACAAGAAGAGCAGGGGGCAACAGTAGAGCGTTTGCAGTAGCACTAAAAGTTGCAGCACCAGCAGAGGCAGTAGTGGCAGCAGCTGTTTCTTAGCTGCCTTCTGCCGACGAATACTCGTTCACACCAGCGCTGCTAGTCAAGTCTTTTATCCGAAGTCCTGTGCGCCATCGCCGAAATCACCGCGACGAACAACGCTACCTCGATGATTGCGATAGCCGTCGTCACAGCCACCACATATCACCATCTGGGCCCTTGCCCTCGTGCTTAGCCGGTAGGATACCACAATCAACCCCCAAACCCTGAACCCCTAAACCCCCCAAACCCCCAAACCCTAAACCCCCAAACCCTAAACCCCCAAACCCTAAACCCTCAAAGCCTGAACCCTACTTGGCGACGAAGTGGTGAGAACCGGCTGCTCCCGGCCTGGAACAGTGCGACGGGATGCTGCGACCTGGCGGGCGGGTCATCGGGATTTGAGAGTTGTGGGTTTCGGTTCAGGGATATGGGGGTTTAGGGTTTGGGGGGTTTGGGTTTAGGGTTTTAGGGGTTTAGGTGTTTAGTAGGGTTTACGGGGTAACGGAGCATTGGAGCCCTCCAGAGAATCCCCTCACCTGCAAACAAACTTGGCTTAGGATGAAAGATAACTCCTACGGGCTGCTGTATCCCAAGACTGGGTGGTGATGATGAATGATGACGATGATGATGATATATCCTTTTTAAACGACAATGCCTCATCTAAAAGCTTGAAGCTGCAGGGGGTTTTGGGGTTACGCCGCCGATTGCAAGTCCGCGGGTTTTAGGTTTGCTTCCCGAGGTTCCGCCCAAGCCCGCAAAGCCGAAACCTTGAACCCTTCAGCCTGAAAAAAAGTTCGAAAGATGGTAAAAGCTGCAAAGCACTAGAGCCCGGTATCCGAAGACCCGTTTACGAAGGCCCTATGCGGCCGGACATCTCCAGCAAAGCCGGCGCCCCAAATGGCCCCAAAACAGCGAAACCCCAAAGCCCCATGGACAGGAAACCCCTGAAATCAACCCCACAACTCCGACGCCCGGAAACACCCGAAATCAACTCAAAAAAGGAGCACCAAACAAAAAAGCCCAAAACCCCAAATCCAAAAAAAAGGTCCTAAGATCCCAAACTCAAGAAAGTGAGCATTAAACAAAAGAAGCGAAGATCGACATCGCCGAAAAAGGGCCTCTGCACGGGCAGCTTCATCTCGAGCGTCAACGTGTACTTCAGGTGGTCCTCTGGAGCTGCGGCTCTTAAAAAACAATTTAAGACAAGAGGCCTTGTTCTTTGTAGAGTTCAGGGTGTAAGGTTTAGGGTTTAGGGTTTAGGGTTTGCCGCGGAATACCGTGTATTGCATCGTACTTCGGCGAAGAGCTGCGAAAGCCTGTCTACACAAGGCTTTTGCCTTCTTTCTAGGCGGCAGGGAGTGCAGGGGCAGGGCATGAGCAGGGCCAGCATGTGGGCTTCAGGAGGCTCAGCAGAGGGGTTCAGCTGAATTTGGCCGAGACCTTCGGATGGTCCTGGCCCCTAACCCTAAACCCCGAACCTATGTCCTTGAATTCTGCTTGCTGGAGGCTCCCCGGACCCCTGGACGGGGGTTAGGGTCACGACTTTGTGAAGGTACTATTCCCTAAAAAAGAAAGTCTTCCGGTACCGGGTGCGACGTCGGGCTGCGGCCCCCATGGCTCAGGCTGGCGTACTGGTCGGCCTTTCGCGACCGGCTGCAAAGGCCTACGCCCCGCCCGCCCACAGTAGGTGGGCGGCCTATGCCTTGAGTTTAGGGTTTAAGGTTTAGGATCTAGGTTTAAAGGCATATAGTTCAAGGAAAAAGAGGCCTTGTTCTGCTGACTCTGATGAGCCTTGAGCTTCTCACAGAATTCCGGGCTTACTTCAGGGCTCGCCGAAAAGCCCGGAACTTCTGTACTTTTCCATGTACTATACCATACCATATTATACCACTAGACTAGACTATACTATACTATACATTACCATAATATACGGTACCATGGTATACTCCACTCTACTAGGTTACATGCTATAGCTGTCATAAAAGAAACCCTAAACCCTAAACCCCAAACCCCTAAACCCTAAACCGAAACCCCCAAACCCTCATAAGGAACCCTAGAGTCTCTTCGATCCTCCGACTCTCCCTGCCGGTCCTCGCCGGATCCCGCGCCACCAGGAGCCAGGCCCTCGAGGGGCATGGCCAGGTACCTCGCGGACTTCAGAGCTTCGGGCCTTTTTTCTAAGGGTTCCTTTAAGGGATCTATAAGGGATCTATAAGGGATCCTTTAAGGGATCTATAAGGGATCTATAAGGGATCTATAAGGGGTTTAAGGTTTAGGCCTCTAGGGTTTGAGGGTCTGGGCCTTTAGGGTTTAGGGGTGTAGGGTTTTAGGGTTTAGGGGTGTAGGGTTTAGGGGTTTAGGGTTTAGGGTGACTCTTACTATGATTCTTGGTATTATTATTGTTCTTTATATTATGGTTGTCATGATTGTTGTGATTATTACTCTTGTTATTTTATCATTGTCGTGAATTGTTGAAAGACGACTGAAGATCACACAACCCCGGTGACACGACCACATGCGTCTCTCTTTAGCTGAAGGTGTGAGGCGGTGTGCTGGTTGAGAAACTGGGCAGGGCCTCCAAGTCTAGTGGTTTACGGTTTAGGGTTGCTCCCTTGCTGAACATCTGCCTCAAGAGTCACGACAATCCAAAAGCAAGTTAGCCATGCTAAACTCCTTCGCACGAAATCACCCAAAACAAGCGCTAAACCCGCTGACAGAAAAAAAAAAAAAAAGCAGAAAGCTTTCGGGCACGAGGTCGGCTTCACGAGGAGGATGGAACCTCCCGAGTCTCCGGCCTCCCCAAGCGAGCGCAAGGGGTTTTGGATGGTCTTGGTGTTTGGGGGTTTGGAGCTTAGGGGCTTAGGGGCTTAGGGGTTTAGGGGTCAGTGGTTTCGGGGTCGAGGGTTTTAGGGTTCGTGGTTTAGGGTTCACGGTTTAGAACTTCGGGTTTTGGAATCAGGGTTGAGGGTTGTGGGCTAGGGGCACGCAGGACAGGAACGGTTGTGATGCATCCTTTAGAGTTTAGCGTATATGAACATGTCATGATGGCATTCAGACGAAGAAATCTCTACCAGCGATAGCGGCAAGCAGAAAGAGCCCAAACGATAGCGTCCAGTGGCTAGTAGCGGCCCTGAACCCAAACAAGTGCAGCTGCCGTTCCAGAGCTTGGGCGGCGGACTGGCTTCAGCTCAACTCCGTTGCCGTTGGCGAGCACGCCGCGGGGAAGGCTGTTGAACCGGAAGTCGAACAGGTTCCTGGTTGAGGGTTTAAGGAGTGTTTAAGGTCGAAGGTTTAGGGTGTAGCGATCTGTACGATTTACGGTTTAGGAATGGTTGAGGGTTGAGGGTTTGTAGGGATGTGTAGGGTTTGAGGCCCCGGCACCCTACACCTTAGAACTCAGGAAAATCCAGATACTCCAGACAGCAGTCCGGAGTTCGAATCCTGCATGTTTATATAGGAAGTATGCACCTGTATAAGGATCTGTACATGTATACTATACATACATACATATCATGTAGATTTTCACATGCTGCGATGTACTACAACACCGTCTAGCTCTGCGTGTGTCGCGAAATGAAGGTGCTCTATTTCTGCTTCCGGGCCGAAAGCATCCGTGAGCAGGGCTGACCTCGAAGGATCCAGACCCAATCCGGAGGCTTCGAAGGTGAGCAGGCTCTCCAACTCCTGCCATTACCGCAGTCTAACTGATGCGATTTAGGGTTCAGGGTTTCACATACTGTTCATGGAGTTTCTGCGAGTGTTTGTGACGGTGACATGTGACGATGATGATCGCTGTATGAATATTATTTCAAACTAGTCAGAAAGCTCTGTTTTGAGGCTCAGAGAAGGCCCCACCTCAATGGGCATGCCGTTCTTCTCCCCAAGCAGCTGGTCATGGAACTTGATGTCGTAGTTGCCGTCATCCTGCCAAGGCTGCCCGGCTGCACTCAGAAGCCGGAGACTCCAATATCCCTTCATTAAGGAATATACCTTAAATCATACCTTGAATTATAGTAGGATCCCTAATATGATTTAAGGTATATCCCTGAATTAAGGGATATTGGAGTGTCTGGGAAGCTCACCCTGTCTCCACGTCGGCTCCTGCACGCGGGACACCACGGCATCGTACATGAAGCGCTGGGTGAAGCCCCAACGCCCGGCGGAGCTGAGAGAGGCCTCCGGCAGAGACCAGGCATGCGGGACTCGGGTCTGGGTTTAGGGTTTGGGGGTTTAGGCTTTAGGGATTTAGGGTTTAGGGGTTTTGGGTTTAGGGGTTTTGGGTTTAGGGGTTTAGAGTGGGGTTTAGGGTCTAGGGGTTTAGGGTCTAGGGGTTTAGGGTTTAGGGGTTCAGGGGTTTAGGGGTTTAGGGTTTAGGGACTCTTTGACGAGGCATCCACGATTGTGGCAATGCGACCTGATGAGACTTTGATTAAGATTTCGACCTTGATTTGCTGGCCCTCGACCAGGTCTGGGTAGAACCTGAGCTCACGGGAGCGAGAAGAAAGCCTGGAGAATCAAAACGCTAGGAAAGCGAGGGGTACGGGAGGGGCTGTCATGCGTTGACGCGGCTTCTTCGCCAAATTGACGTCCTCCTTCTCCTCCTCATCTTCCTTGCTGCGCAAGCTTGTCAGCGAGTTTAGGACTTGGGCTACTCTGAATTCAATGTGGCAACTGCCAGAGGGTCTGCTAGTCTACTCAAGTCGACGTGCTCAAAACCCACCTACACCTGGACGGAAAAGAAAAGCCGGGGCACGAGGTCCATGTCATCTTCGGCTTCGGCAAACAGCCTGAGGTGGTCAACCTGGGACACAGGCCGTGGAAGTGAGATTTGTGCTCTCCCTGGCTTTCTTGCTCCCAGCGGCATTAAACCAATCGCGGTGCACCTCCATTCCCTCCCGTATGTCCACCTGCAACACGTTCGGCAGCAATCTAAAAAGAACCTGCTCTGAGTGATGCATACGGCCGAAATTGATGTCGGGCTCAGTCGTAAGGTGCCTGCCTGGAGCATGCACTGCCATTGCTTCTCCCCCTTCTTGCCGTGACAGTCCGCGCAAACGTACCAATTGCAGTCCTGACGCACTCGCGGCTCTGGAGTGAACAACAACGACAAACGACGATGACGACTACCACAACCACGACAGCAGCAACTATAACGACGACGACGACGACGACGAGGACGACGACGACGACGACGACGACGACGGCGCCGACGACGACAACAACAACAAGAGCAACAGCGGCAGCAACAAGGAGCCTCACTAAGCTAAGAGCCTCCCCGTGCTCCGGGTGCCTCGCAGCCGAATGCCACAGGCTTGGGCTTCCCGTCGTCTTCAGGCTTGGCATCTTTGTCCTTCTTCTTGGCGGCCTCCACGTCATCTAAAAGTGTCAAATGCATCCAGAAGCCACGTGAGCAGAGCCTGATCACGACGGTGTATGCCATGGCTATGACGTTAAAACGATGCTGATGGCTATGCCTTATGACGACTACGACGGTGACGACGACGATGATGGGTGGTGGTCAGTTGTGGTGGTGGTGGTGGTGGTGGTGGTGGTGGTGGTGGTGGTGGTGGTGGTGGTGGTGGTGGTGGTGGTGGTGGTGGCGGTGACGGTGGCGGTGACGGTGGCGGTGGCGGTGGCGGTGGCGGTGGCGGTGGCGGTGGCGGTGGCGGTGGCGGTGGCGGTGGCGGTGGCGGTGGTGGTGGTGGTGGTGGTGGTGGTGGTGGTGGTGGTGGTGGTGGTGGTGGTGGTGGTGGTGGCGGCGGTGGCAGTGGCGGTGGTGGTCGTGGCGGCGGCGGCGGTGACGATATTCAACATAATGCTGGTGAAGAGCATTACGATATTTATGATGGTGATGATGGGGATGATGGTGATGATCAGGAGGAGGAGGATGATGATGATGATGATGACGAGGTTGCTGAAGATAATGGTGACGCTAATGGAGAACATGACACACGGTTTCATGGCCAAGATGACTCTAGTAAAGAAAACTGGATAGCACTCGGCCCAACACCGGCCTTGCACATCTCACACTCGAGTCGGGGACCTGCGGGGCGACCACCGAAGACAATCTGTAGGCTTCAGTTCAAAGCTGAAAGAGTCTAGAGCGAAGGGCGGTAGACGGAATTTAGGGGTCAGGAAGTTCAGGGCAAAGGCGAACGGTTCTAAGCAGGACCTTTCTTCTTCTTTTGCTTCTTGTCCTGGCAGCAACCGGGGATACAGGAGCTCAAGGCAACCCATGCCGTCGCTGTGGGGACTTCCGCGCGCCTCCTCCTTTGGCTTCTCGTCTTCGAAAGGGTCATCGTCCTCCTTTATCTTGTTCAAGGGGTGCTTGTGGCGCGGGCAGTGGCCATGGATGGCCTCGGCACTGGACCCTACGAGGAAACAGCTGGAAAATCGCTTCTGGGCTGGATGGGCATGAAGAACAGATACCCATGCGGCAGAGAAACCGTGACGATCCCGGTCTTCTTCTTGTGTTCGCCCTGCAACAGTCGGAACGAAACAAACCATTGCATGACAGGAACCGATGCAGCACCCATCGGCCTCTTTGACGACAACCATGGCCCACTTCCATTCGCCAAGCTCGCCTGAAAGAGATACGCTCGTGTCGTGCCAAAACAGGAAGAAGCTTTGGGACAGGGAACTACCTCAGACCGCTCTTGCAGGCTCAGAGGTCACCCCGAGTTGAGCCGCCCATACCGTGTGCAACAGATGTGGAAAGCCTTCGTCTTCTGCTTCCCAACCTCCCCACCATTCCTCGTCCTGCACCAAAAGCACAAGGCGAATTCCGTCACAACAGCATGGTCTCGGTCAACATGTTGTCCTCACTTTCAGCGTCCGCAAAGTGGACGCCTAGACACAGCACAGAGTCACATAGCATTCCACTGCCTACGGCTCAGTTCCAGACTATATAGTATAATAACAAGTCATATACTATAGTATACTATAGCATACCGAAAAAGACGAAAAATAGACTATGACATACTGTAATAGACTGACATACACAATAAAGCATAATCTACTATCACCTACAGTCATATACTTTGCTCTACTTTGATGAAGTATCACATTGTACAGAATACTTTGAGATAGTAGAGCATAACCTCATAAACTTGAACTTAGTTCTTTACATACTATCGTGTACTTTATCATGTCTACTTTACTCTAACCTGATCTTCTATAGTATACCGTACACTGAACTTTAGTATACCACATACATACTGCACTTATAACATGATACAAAAAATGCTTCCGGGGGCGCCTCCGAAGCCGCCGAGGCCGCCGAGTCCAGCGCCGCTGCCCCGGTGGAAGGCCGGAGCACCGAACCCGGGGCCGCCAGGGCCCACGGCCAGGTCGCTGACGCCCCAGCCCTCAGCAAAGGAAGTCTTCAGGTTTTAAGGTTTCGGGCTTATGTAGGATTTAGGGTTGAGGCTTTATACTATACGATTTTTGGTTTAGGGTTTAGGGTCGTCTAGAACGTACTGACATGGAACCTATAATGTAGTAAGGTGTGCCATAATATACCAGATTACGCGATGATTTTAGTATAGTATACGAGCATGTACGATAACAGTGTATTCCAATAATGTACTAGAATCATGTTTTAAAATAAGCTACTCCAACCATGTACTAATGGAAAGCTACGATACTACCCGTTTCGAGTCTGCAGCTCTGCGATGGGGCCTGAGGACCGGAAAATCTTACGGGCCCAGGTCTGAGAAGCTGGCCAGATCACCTCCACGGCCGCCTCAAAATCACAATCGTGATCTCAAAGCTAAAAAAAAACCTGAACTGGCACATATGCACACGCTAAAGTTCATAGAAGCCCCTTGCCTGGTCCTCCCCTCATGTCCCCGAAGCCAACCAAGTCATCCAAGCCGGTATCTCCACCACCGGTGGACCAGCGATCCTCCGCATGAACGCACAACTGCTGCGCCCTCCGACCACACGCGCCAACTGCTGCATCGTCTGCTCCTCTCCATCAAGGTCTCCCCGGCCTCCTCGACCTGAACATCGTAGACTCGCGCCGCACTGACAAGTGCAGGTGCTACCATGTCCCCATGAAATGCAGCTTGATGGCCCCACATCGCCATGGCCAACCAGCACTAGGAAAGCACTTCCAGCAATAGAGCTTCTATGGCTATGGGCGTGCTTGTCACGGGTGTGATGTAAGCCACGCAACTCGTCAAGCAACGTATGCTTTGGAACTTGGATTTCCTTCTCCCTTACCGCTCTGAGCAATATGCTGCCAAATGCAATGCATGGGACGAAAGCATGCTCGAAATGATAGCAATTGCTTTGTCAAGTACAGCTCGTTGTTACCTTGTTGCCATGAAGCACACAACCGTGTTGAAGTGTAAAAATGTCTCGTCTGATACTTCCAACACTTCTTTCTGCACTGCACAATCTATTATCGGCGTGCAACTGCAGAATCTCCGAACGCATTCGTTTGCAGTTCGGGATTCGCTGGTTCTTGTACAAGAGCTCAGTCTTGGTTCGGGGTAGTTAAGGACAGGCTGGAACCTTGAGGAGGCGGCCGGGGTTTAGGGTTTCGAGTTTAGGGTATGGGTTTAGGGTTTAGGGTTTGGTTCTCCCAGCTTGCTAAGAGAGACCTGAGAACGTGAAGTTCCATCGAATCCTCGGTCAACTGTTTCAGGATGCGTTTCACCCCATTGTCACAGCGATCTTCTCTCTTGGAAAAAGCCCACAAGAGGCTTCATCATCTGCAACCACAGTGTCAAATAAAGCGAGTTGGGAAGCGAGGGCCGGGAAGCTGCAGAGGGCCCAAGCAAGCTCACCAGCTCAAACGCGCAGCTTTGATGTGACCCTCCTAGTCTTTGCAATCAGTTTCTGGGCACAGTGTCTTTGTCGCCAAGCTTCAGCTCTCGACGATTGCATACTTGGAAAAGGGCCCGGCGTGTAGGGATTTTGCACATGATTTGCTGGCTGTTGCCGGCGGAGATGTTGGCTATCCCAAAGCCGGGCAGGGGAGATAGACAACTGCCGAAACAACACAAACCATACTTGCATCTGCTGTACCATACAACTCCAAAATGCGCTGCGTTCGACTTCTCGACATTCGATGGCACCACGACACTGAGTGGCATTTCAGCATTGAGCATCTAGGCGTGCTCCACGCATTGCATCCACGTCTGCAGGGCGCCTCGCTGCCATGCCCGCGAATGTCCAACCTCTCTCAGAGCTTGTCGCCTCTCAAACCAGACAACATGCAGACTCAGACAGATAAAAGCACCAAGATTTTGAGAGCGCATGCGCTTGAAGGCAACGCCCCTTTTCTTGGACGGTGACGGCTGCCAGGTTTGGGTCGAATAAACGACTAGGGATGCACCCGATGCGTTTGACAAGGGATTGAATGGACAGCGTTGTCACCGCAGTGACCATCGTGACTTTTGCGTGGCTCGCTCAGACCACAGCGCAGTCCGAGAGCTGGCGGCCGAAGGTGGTGAAGTCGTGGCGTGGGCCGTTGAAGGTATGCCTGGGCTCTTGTCAACGAACCCCAGCGAGATAGATCATACTATTAGCTTTGTATACATATGCGTACACATATATATATATATATATATACATATATATATATATATAGACACACACACCTATCTATTTACAAAAACATCTAGATGTGTGTGTGTGTATGTGTGTATGTATATATATATATATATAAATGCCTCTACCTACACGTCTTTATATGGTCCCAGCTCAAGTTAAGTCCCTCAACAAGAACCCAGGTGCCCATCCTCGCGTAAGATTTGGATGGTCACACCGTTGACATTCGTGACGGAGAAGTGTCGCGAATCCACGTCTCCAACCCGGAAGCCGCCAATCTGGACGAAGCGGTCTCCGAAGGTGATGCCCTCTGCGGCACCGAGGGGCCGATGCCACAAGCCGTGGCTACGGCGGTTCGGATGACGCGTGCCATCGGTTCTCCAGATCATCGGAGTGTTGCCGTTGCTGTGCGACAGGGTCAAATGTTGCGAGTCCCACTCGCCCAAACGCCAACTGCCGAACTGGATGAAGCGGTCGCCAAACTGGAGCTTGTGATGGGCGTCCTTGATCTCGAGACCCCAGCTGTTCCAACCCGTTTGAGGTCCCGGGTAGTGTTTGTTTATGCTCACGTAGATTATCGGCGTCTGCCCCGCGCGGTGGCTGATGGTGAAGTGGTTGGCGTCGTTGGCGGCCAGGCGCCAGTCACCGATCATCAACAGGTTGTCTCCTGCAGCGAGGCCAGGGCAGGTTCCCATGACGTCCTGGATTCCGCCACAGTGCCACTGCGGGTAGCGACCACGGATATTGGTCGACCAGTGGCTACCAACCAGTGGGTGCCTGCTCCCATCAGCGTGGAACAACTGGATCGCAGCGCCGCCCTTATGAGCGACGACCAAGTGCCTCCCATCATGGTCACCAACTCGGAAGTTGCCGAGCTGCAGGAACCGGTCCCCGAAGGTGACGCCGGCTGCCGGTCCTGCACTCTGCCCCCAAGCGGTCCAGTCAGTGCGGGGCCCGGGGTGGCGAGTGTCGTCCGACCGGAAGATCTGGGCCGTCTTTCCGCTTTCATGTGCAATGCTGAGGTGCTCGTCGTCGATGGCGCCGAGCCTGAAATTGCCCAGTTGGATGAAACCCGGACCGAATGTGATGCCGTGCGGAAAGCCCAAAGGCCTGTCCCACGAACAAAAGTCCCTGCGCGGGCCCCCGTGTCGGGTTCCGTCCGCACGATAGATCATGGAGACCCATCCGTCTCTGTGGCATACGGAGAAGTGTGTAGCATCTATCGCCGCCAGCCTGAAGTTTCCCAGCTGGATGAATCGATCTCCGAAGCCACCCCAGTCGGAATCGCAAGCCCCATAAGCCACTTCCGCGATGTCCTTGCATGTCCACGGCGCCGGCTGACGTCTATTCACTGAAACGGTCCATTGGTTGCCAGCGGCAGGGTGCTCCGTGCCATCATTTCGGTAGAGCTGGAGCAGTTGGCCCGAGGTGTGGGTCACTGCGAAATGGTTGTAATCATTGCAACCGAGTCGGAATTTTCCGATTTGGATGTATCTGTCACCAAAAGACACGCCGAATGGCGCACCTTCACTACGATCCCAGGCACCCCAATCGCTCCTGGGCCCGCCAAAACGTTGCCTGTCTGAGCGGAAGATGATTATCGTGTTGCCGTTTTCATGCGAAAGCGACAAATGTGTGTCGTCGATGGCACCGAGTCGAAACTTGCCAAATTGGATGTACTGGAAGCCAAAGGAAATCCCACGAGAAGTTCCGGAAGGTGTCACATCCCTGTGCCAAGTGCCATAATCCCTGCGAGGCCTATGATTTGCGCAATGTGTGGTGCCATCGCTCTTGTAGATCTGCGCGGTCCACCCTGACTCGTGCTGGACGGAGAAGTGATGGTCATCATGGGCGCCCAGGCGAAAGCTGCCAACCTGAATGAACCGATCTCCCATCTTCAAGGAACCTTCCACAGTCGGGCACGATGACGGAGCACTGGCAGCGGCGGACATGGTATTCGTCACCTGCTCCGGCGGCGGCATCTCAACATCCCGCGGGGGTGGACGGCCTGCAAACTTGCATCCCAAGGTGGCCGCGCAGGGAGCCTGATCGAAACCTGGGGTTGTATAATAACCCCGTCAAAAGATGCTTATCCCTGAGTGTTGTTGTCGTTTTATTTTCTTCTTATCGTTTTACCACGAAAAATGAGTTACCGTTTCGCTGTGTTTTGTTCTCGTTTCATGTTCTTCTTATCGTTTTTTCCACGGAAAACCATCAAAACCGAACACGGACATGCCAAGACTAAATTTAATTAACAGCACGGGGTTATTTTTCAGTCCCACCTGGCGTCTTGTAGACCTCCTTGCACCACAGCTTCTGGGGTTTCAAGAGCTCGATGGACTTCACATTGAAGTCCAGGTGAAGAGACGGGATGAGGGACGTGAGCGTGGCGGACGCCGTGTTGGCCGCGGAGTTGATGGTGTTTGAAACCGTCTCCCCACCCGGGATGCACTTCAGTGGACCAGTGATCAGCTGGAGCAGCGCCGTCGCACCCTTCATGATTGCCTCCGAGATCTTGTCCACGATCATGTCCGTGTTGAGCACGGCCCGGAAGCCGCTCGGCAGGGCGAAGCCGGTTATGTCGATGTCAGCGAAGGTTGTCAGCACCGCGGCACCACAGAGTCCGATCGTATTGCTGGTGGCATTCATGAAGTCGTTCACATCATGCAACTGCTTGTTGACGTCCAGCTTTCGGGACTCCTCGTCCTCCTGGAGCAGGAGCATGCCGGACCGGAACTCCAATGTGCCCAGAGCTTTGGCCTCCGCGTTGATCATGGCATTGAAGTTGATGGGAATGCCCGGCACGGGCCAAACGGTGAAAACGGGACCCATGCCCAGACGCACGGACGTGGATGCACTCGCGCCGATGGCAAAACCATCCTGATGCTTGATCGAAGGGGTCTCGAAGTGCGATTCGGCCTTGCCCTTCGGGTTGACAACTACCTTGCCCTTGATCTCGAAGTCCACAGCCGCCGAGGTCTCGATGGTGCCCGTGAGGGTACCCTTGATCTCCAGCTCCGCAACGAACTGGAGCATGAAGACGAGGCAGAACTTCCCTGCGCACACCACCTTGGTCTTAGGGACCTTTGGGAGGCCTCTCTGGGCGTGGAAGGAGCAGCTGCCCTGCCCCTCCACGAGGGCATCGATGGAGGCACGAACTAGCCCTGAGATGCTGATCTCGGTGTCCCCGTTGAATCCCATCGACACGGAAATGTCCGGCGTGAACTGCGCTGCACCCTCCCAGGCTACCTCCAGCTCTGTCTCGCAGGAGCCTCTTGGCGCTTTCGCTTTCTTGCTCTTCAAGGTCTCTCGGGACTTCAATGCCGTGTTGGCCATCTTGTATGCCTGCATGTACTCCTCGCCCGGGAGCACCGTCGTCCCACTGGATCCATCGAAAGTCTTGCTGGCAGAGGCGCGAAGGCCAAACCCACCTGTAAAGTCCGAGGACGTGGTGAAGACGCACCTCATCTCCAAGCCCGACGTGGAGGGTGTAACGTGGCTCTTCCCGGGACCGCAGTCGCAGTGGTCCCCGATAAGGATGTGACACAAAGTCAGTGACTCTGCCAAGCAGCTGACGAAACTCTTGATCTGGTTCCATGCTGCCGCGCCAAGGCCGGCAACCAAAGGACCAATCTTGGCAACCCCGTTGCCAATGGCCGTAGCCTGTCTCGCAATTTCATCCCCCACTGATTGCGCGAGCTTCACGCCCTGGTTCACAGCGGCCTGGGCTCTCGTCAACACGTCCCCTGCTAACTGGACCGTTGAGTCCGCCACAAGTTCCCCGACATCCGCGATGACATTCCCGACGTTCACCGCTACTCTGCCGATGTCGTTGGCAACGTTCTGGATGTGACCGGGCAAGGAGGCTATGGTGGTTATTGCCGGCTGGACGACATGCTTCCCAACGATCACGGCCGCGTTGGCCACGGCACTGCCAACTGTCATGCCTGCCTTATGGAGCGTATCGGCAGCGGCCTCCGCTGCGGTCTGGACGGCATTCCCCACGTGATCGACAACGCCCCCCAAGGCATCGCCAGCCGTATCGACAACGTCACCGAAGAAGTCGCCGACGGCAGCTATCGGGTTCCCTTTTGCGGACAAGCTTGTATCCATCTCCAGCTCCTCCTCATCCACGGAGGCACGCGAAGAGCGGGCAAGCAGAGCCAGCTGCACATCTGTCTTGTTGGACTGGTTGCTGCCCATTTCCAGCAAGGACATGTTGGCGTCCGGCGTGAACTTGACGGCTGGCACCAACGCTGTCAGCGTCGCCAGTATGGCCGGCAAGAGGTTGAAGGGCGAACCATATTGCTTCATTGGATCAGAGTCCGATATGTACGACCTAGGATCTGCTAGCAAGTACTGGTGCTGTGAGCGCGCGAAGGGCGTGCAGCACGTTTGACGACAGATACCGCAAGACTATCTCGCACCTCCTGCTGTGCATCATGCCTTGTCCACTGCCAGGAATAGTCACGGCTCCAAACGAGTCGCACTTTGCGTCGAGCCTGGCTGCCGTGTAGTTCCACTGCACGGAACTGCACAGTTCCCGAAACAGACAACCCTGCTTTCCTCCTGAAAACATTTGTTGACTTCAATGCCCTTCTACGTGAGACCTCCTAGCCAAAGTCCTCAATGATGCATCCGCACGTCCATGCAAATCCTGCAGTGATGCTTTTGCTTGACCGACGTCCCGCAAGTTCGATAACACTCTTAATGCTCAGCAACCTGAATGCGCATTGCTCGGCACGAGTGCCGTCCCGGCCCCGACACTCTTGCGAAAATGACAAGGACTTCGTCTTCTCGGAGGCAGGGGAAGCTACATGGGAGCTACAGGAAAACAATGCCAGGGCTGAAACTCTTGATCATGTTCTTTCCCAAGGTCCTCGAACAGCAAGCTCATGAAGCGCTGAGTCTGCAAGAAAGTCGTGTAGAATCCCACCTGTGCACACGCTGTTCAAGGCATTCTTCCCAGAGAAACGAGAACAGCCAGGACAGATTGCAGTTCGGAAGACAGGCTGCTGGATGTGATTGTTGGCAAACTGTTGCAAGCACTTCGTCGCCACTCAGCTTTCGGGACCAATTTCGACATGGGCAGGGCAAGGTCGATGGACCTTCGCACTGAAAAAACAGAGCCAAGCCTGAAGTTGATGTTCCGTGATCGGTATGTGTTGCTTGATTGTTTCGGATAGTGGCTTCGGACCACCACGACGGTGACGGCGACGTCGGCGAAAACACACAACTCCCACTCCAACTTAGGATGCTGCTCCTGTCGCAGCCACGGCCATCTGAGGGGCTGACGGGCTCCGGACATCCGTAATCATCTTCATTGGCCCGCAGCCACTGTACAGACCTGCAAGAGACTCAGACACGCTCACTCCCCCACCGCTGCTGACCCCCTCAAGCACACGTGGGAAAAGAGCTCGCATTCCCTCAAACTGCCAGCTCCCAGCCTTTCGACCTTGAGTGCCTTCTGGTAGCATTTCTCACATAAGTCCTCGGTGGAAGATCCCACCTTACGCGTCGATCAAAAATAGCTCCAGAAACTCCCGGCGAAAAGCACTGCAAGTATACGCGCGACAGCTCAGCTTCTCGACGTCGTTCTGCTGCTCTTCCACTTGACCTGGCGTGGCGCGGGCAGTGGCCATGGATGGCCTCGGCGCTGGACCCTACCAGGAAACAGCTGGAAAATCGCTTCTGGGCTGGATGGGCATGAAGAACAGATACCCATGCGGCAGAGAAACCGTGACGATCCCGGTCTTCTTCTTGTGTTCCCCCTGCAACAGTCGGAACGAAACAAACCATTGCATGACAGGAACCGATGCAGCACCCATCGGCCTCTTTGACAACAACCATGGCCCACTTCCATTCGCCAAGCTCGCCTGAAAGAGATACGCTCGTGTCGTGCCAAAACAGGAAGAAGCCTTGGGAACAGGGAACTACGTCAGACCGCTCTTGCAGGCTCAGAGGTCACCCCGAGTTGAGCCCCCCATACCCTGTGCAACAGATGTGGAAAGCCTTCGTCTTCTGCTTCCCAACCTCCCCACCATTCCTCGTCCTGCACTACAAGCACAAGGCGCATTCTGTTGTAACAGCATGGTCTCGGTCAACATGTTGTCCTGACTTTCAGCTTCCGCAAAGTGGACGCCTGGACTCAGCACAGAGTCACATCACACTTCGCGGCCCCCGGCTCAGTTCCAGATATGTAGTATACGATATAAAATCAAGTAACATACTACAATATACTATAACATACCGAAATATACTATAATGTGCGACACTAGACCAAATATGTATATATATATACATATGTACACGTAGATATACTATATATATATATATATATACATATACATACATACTATAACACACCATAACACACAATGAAACATCATAATCTACCATCACCTACAACCATCTACTTTACCCTACGATAGTACAGTAAACAACAGCACAGAATACTTTGATACAACTAAGTACAATCTAACACACTCTAATGTTTATATACTATCATGTACTTGTTGATGTTTATGTTACTATAACCTGACATTCTATAGTATACTCTCTAATGAGGCTTTAATGTACTACACATATACCGTGGTTACAACATGATGTATAATACTTCCGGGCGCCTCCGAAGCCACCCAGGCCGCCCAGGCCAGCGCCGCTGCCCCGGTGGAAGGCCGGAGCACCGAACCCGCGGCCGCCGGGGCCCACGGCCAGGTCGCTGGCGCCCCAGCCCTCAGCACAGGAGGGCATTCGGATGTCGGATCTTTCTGGGAGTTTCCGAAAATAGGGGACCCTAATATAGTACCCCAATGTAGTAGGATCCTTCTTATAAGGACCCCAAATTATGGTACCCCTAATTTTCGGAAACCCCATATGGGATTTAGGGATAGGGTTTATATAGGACTTAGGGTTTAGAGTGTAGAAAGGATTTAAGGTTTAGGGTTGTCTAGAACTTACTGAAATGGAATCTATAATGTACTACATAAGATGCACAGTATGCTATGAATCTGCTATAGTATACGAGCATGTACGATAACGGTGTACTACAATAATGTACTAAAATGATGTACTACAATAGACGGCTATAACCATGTACTATCAGAAATTACCAAAAACTAACTATCTACCCGTTTCGTGTCTGCAGCTCTGTGATGGGGCTTTGGGCTTCAGTGCCCACGAGGACAGGAAAATCCTAAGGGCCCAGGTCTGAGAAGCTCGCCAGATCACCTCCACGGCCGCCTCAAAATCACAATCGTGATCTCAAAACTCAAAACATGAACTTGCACGTATGCACATGCTGAAATTCATAGAAGCCCCTTGCCTGCTCCTCCCCTCATGTCCCCGAAGCCAACCAAGTCATCCAAGCCGGTATCTCCACCACCGGTGGACCAGCGATCCTCCGCATGAACACAACTGCTGCACCCTCCGACCCCTCGCGCCAAACTGCTGCATCGTCTAGTCCTCTCCATCAAGGTCTCCCCGACCTCCTCGACCTGAACATCGGAGACTCGCGCCGTGCTGACAAGTGCAGGTGTTACCACGTCCCATTGAAATGCAGCTTGATGACCCCACATCGCCATGGCGAACCAGCACTAGGAAAGCACTTCCAGCAATAGGGCCTCTCTGGTTGTTGGCATGCTTGTCAGGAGTGTGGCCAGCCACGCAACCAATCAAGCAACTTATGCTTTGGAACATGGATTTTTTCTCCCTTACAGCTCTGAGCAATATGCTGCGAAATGAAATGCATGGGACGAAAGCATGCTCAAGCTACCGTCAGGATCACAAGAACTTCATGCTCAAAATGATAGCAATTGCTTTGTCAGGTACAGCTCGATGTTACCAAGTTGCTATGAAGCACACAATCGTGTTGAAATTTTAAAATGTCTCATCTAACGCTTCCAGCGCTTCTGTCTGTACTGCGCAATCTATTATCGGCGTGCAACTGCAGAATCTCCGAACGCTGTTTTCTTGCAGCTCGGGATTGTCGCTGCGCCAGTTCCTTAACGAGAGCCCAGTCTTGGTTCAGGGTCTTTATAGGACAGGCTGGGAAGGAGCCTGAGGGGTTTAGGGTTTAGGCTCTCTCAAACCTGAAAGCTCTCTATGCTAACATATGTGCGGCACACATGGAAGAGAGAGAGAGAGACGGCAATCACCCCTTTTGTCGACAGAGGTTGCCAAATACCGCTAGCATTCGCTACGTGAAACATGCATGCAACAGCCTACTCGCGCTCACCTAGAACACAAGGGATCGATATCTCTTGATGGTATTGCATAAATAACAGCGGTCGATCGTATAAATAAGTGCGACGTCGGATATAGTGAATGTCAAGTAAATTGCCGCAATGCGCCAATTCGCGTGTTGTCAACTCGCCATTCCTACGGACATGATCTTTCGCACGCGCCAACGTGCACAGTCGGGGACATGGGTGAAATTGACGTTTCAGAGGGACCATCTAAGATAGACTTTGAAGCCCTGTATCGCTAAAGCCTTGCCGCCGAAGCCCAAAACTCTAAACCACCAACCCCTCACCCTGAACCCGGAATGTTGTGACACTCTACAATTTCAGTCACGTCGAGTTGCAGGCTACAGACTCGTCCTAACTAATAGCTCAGCTAGTTTTAAGCCCCTGCCATCAACGTACGTATCACTTCGTGAGGTGCGAACCTCGGTAACCGCGGGCTTGCCGACGATTTGCAAAAACGGGTGCCTCGGCAGCGTCGGGTAGGAGCGGGTGGTCTTGACTTGCGAGGCATGCATACTCGAAGAATACGCTAGTGTTTGAAGCTCTGTCTATGTTAATTTGTCGGCACGACATGACCTTTGTAGGTTCCATTTCTGATGGGCCTTGCATGCTCAGAGACTAGACTGTGCGAACACGCCATCGAGGTTAAGGGTTGAGGCAGGCAAGCTGAGGAAGACGTATCTGACTGGAGGTTTGGAGTTCCAGTTCGGCTGTCTTCGTTTCTGCAACCCCCAGGAAGCTATGTGTCACGACTGCTGGACACTATATAAACACCGATAATGTCTGGATGTACAGGTCGGTCACAAAGCACAACATGGACCGGGTATCTTGGAGGTTAGGTTACTTATAGGAATCATCGTAAAGGCCGATGTGTCGATAAACGCTGATGGAAAGGGCATGTACGCCGGGCACGTGTGCTGGTAGGTGGACCCGTGCGTTTTTTGTGGTTCTTTCACCAATTGTTTTAATCTTTGCGAAGGTTCGGTTGCCAGGCCGCACGCACCCCGCCAGCGTGCAAAGACACTAGAATACAGGGCCAGGATGTGACAAGACAATCACCACAAGCACATGCATTCAAGAGTGTGTAGTAACAGGCTTTACTTCAACTAAGACTAGTATGCACTACATCCGGCACGCGCATGACAAAAGGCTTATACGTTAAGCCAAAAACCCATCTGAGAGCGTGGCGCTGACGCAAATGCCAGCAAATCTGCCTACCTGCGCTTTGTCTTGAACCAAGCGTGGCTTCCAAAAGCCTCAAATGGGGGAACACTTGGGCAGTCGGGCAGTTTGGGGAAGTCCTTCCAAGACCCCAGAAGACCAGGACAAGCGCAACTACAAACGTCCTTGCAGGCTATGCAGGGGCGGCGTCCCAGGCAGAAGGGCCGGGAGCGTAACCGCACGCCCCCGCTGCACTAATCACTTTTCAATCACCAGAGTGTTATACCACACTGTTTGTGGACCTTCGAACTACCAACAACTTGCGACGTGCTTCTTTTCCCATGGACTTCGCTCGCTCCTGTGTCCAAAGCATTCTGGCGAAATTTATGGAGAACGGAAATAGCATAAGACCTGAATGAACTGAATGAGCATGAACCTGAGATGACCATCTGGGCTCCTTGGTGTATGCCTGTGTCAATGTGCATAGAGTCTCAGGCTGTGCCTCGATGCGCATCTACACGCCCTAGGCTTGCAGAGCGAGAGCAGAGGAGGCACGCCGAATGTCAGGCTGGCATCCACCACGAGTGTGACTGCAACTCGACGCCGAGGCGATAAAGCCTTTAGGTTGAAGTGGCCAGGGGCAATCCTCTTTGGCACCTTAAAAAACGGCTGGTGGCACGTTTTTAAGGAGCGGCCTCCCTGCAGAGCCCTGGAGGTTGTTGTGATCCGACAAGGACCGAACGCCTGGAAGTTCAGGGTCCTGTCGCCCACCAGAAACACACGACATGCAGGACAGCGAATCTTCTTCCGCTAGAGCATCACTTCGAGCGCGTGGCCAGTACTACGCTTTGCCCACTCCATTCTGCGTCAGCAACAATGACCATGCAGGCAATCCGAACAGGCCAACAGAGAGCCGGGTTGCTTTCTCCACCCCTTCGACAGCTGTTGGACAGTTGCCGCCGAGCCGGGGGCTTCTTGACAGGCGAACATAACTAACACAATCAAAACCCAAACGAAGCCCACACATCACCTTCATCTCAACTTTCGAATGCATGTTGCAAAGTTGTGTTGCCCCAGGCTTAGTACAGGCACGCTTGCAAATGACATTCTGGGAGTTTGGAAACCGGCGAGTTGGGACTCCACAGGGCCAATTCCGGTACACTTCCTCAGAACCGACAGCGTGCTGATGATTGCTCAGAACTTTGCTTGCGAGCAGGATCGCGACAAATGTTCGATGCCCGCAAATGATCCGAACTTCGAGAAGCTGACAGGGATGTGCGCAATCCGGTGAACCCTGCACAAACTCTGGTCCACCCGCTAGGGAGGGGGCTCTTCGCCACGACCTACCGCGTCGTGAAGGCAAAGGTGCCGACCACCAGCCGCGCTGTGACGCTACGATACAGACCCTGTTGATGGAAGCTCTTTTTCGCGGGCATGGGAGGCTCTGCGCAGCCATCCGCGCAGGAAGTCGGCAGGCTCATGTCGGGAGTGCGGGCCCGGCACATTGGAGATGGCTTCTATGACGGCATTGCCTCGCCGTGTGTGGCTAAGTAAGCCGCTGCCTGTGTTGCAGCCAAGAGCGAGGGCAACCGCGCAGCGAACGGCTGTGGGTCGAAGAGAGTGTACGGCCCGGAGATCTCGAAGACTCCGCAGTTTCACGCAAACAAGGATGTCGCAGGTCGGACTTTCCGACTTGGCCCGACAACCTTGAGCTAATCGGTGCCCCCGCACAGCTACGCATGCGAGGACCGCCTGGGCTGCCAGGACGGAACATCTGGTTCCCCGGTTATCGGTGAAGTGTAGAAAACACGGGCAACGCTGGCAGCTCATGCTTCAGGGATCCTCATGCTTCGGGCTACTGCTCCAAGCATACACATCTCAGACAAGCGCAATCCGCTGAGGTTAGGAAGCTTGGGGAACTGATGGGAAGACAACACAAGGGGACGAGGGCCGAGGAAATCTTGCAAAGTTGCAAAGTTGCTTTGCCCCAGGCGAGGTACAGGCACACTTGCAAATGACATTTTGGGAGTTTGGAAACCGCCAATTCCAGTACACTTCCTCAGAATCGGCAGCGTGCTGATGATTGCTCAGAACTTTAATTGTAAGCAGCACGGTCGACTGTAGGAGAATGTGTGCTAGATACCCTAGATCGCGACGAATGTTCGACAGACGCACAGGACCCGAACGTCGAGAAGCTGACAGGGATGTCTGCGCAAGAATTTCCCAGTTCGCGATTGCATTTGGCGACAAATCACCAGAGCCCAAAGACTGATCTAACACCACGTCCAAGCCCTCAAAGCCTGACCGCTCTCACCCAGGTGCTGAACCCGAAAACAAACACCCGTGAACCCAAGAAGAACAACCTTCCACCAAGCATTGCCACGCTCGACCGATCCGGTGAACCCTGCACAAACTCTGGTCCACCCGCCAGGGCGGGGGCTCTTCGCCGCGACCTACCGCATCCCGAAGGCAAAGGTGCCGACCACCAGCCGGGCTCCGGTTCGCAGGATTGTCGGTAAAAAGAAATGCTGTCTGCACGGCAGACTGCCCAGCCACGACGGGCACGGCATGTTGGGCCTGCTCTCAAGCCGCGAAAGGACTGAACATGCAACATCACTCAGCTCATCCGCTAAACGCTGCAAGTCCCTAGATCCCTGAATTTGCAAGTTCCGGGAAGCTGGCCCAACCATGTGAGTTCGGCTTGCAGCATCGCGACGGAGTGCAGGCTTGGTGAGCCCATTCTCGCAAACGCTGCCCTCGTGCGTGATCAGGTTTTATCCGGCGTCCAGAAAAGTTCCGAAATCCTTCTCACATCTTGACATATCAATTTGGAATCCGATCTCAGCAGCAACAACAACAACAATGTGATTCGCTCGATGCGGCCTCGTGATAGCAAGCATGGACTCGTAGTAAGATCAGTGGCGAATCATTCCCCAGATCACTCTTCGTCAGCAACAGTGACCATGCAGGCCATTCGATTCCTGTTATTCCTTTCCTGTCTATGAAGCTCGCCTAGGACCTACTCCCGTTAGTCGATTGCTGCAGCTTTCACAGGCGCATCGTAAAGGTGTGACGGCAATCCACAGTGCCTACTTGCAGCATGGGTTAGCTCCAACACAGCTTAGACCATCAAGGTCTTGAGGCTGCTTCATACCCGTTGAAATCACTTCGGCGTGCAAGGCTTGCGAAAGTGTCCTCCCAACAGGCCCTGAGCATGAAGATGCACCCGAGGATGGCTTGGTATGCTAAGCAGAACACATGTTGCACAGCTTCCCCTCTCCTTCAAGTCTTCGAGCCGTTCTGTGCTAAAAGAAGTTTCAATCCCGGGCGGCTTGTCTCATCCATAAACAGTTTCTCGGGCAGGATGGTTACAGGCCTTCCAACCTGCGAGACCACATGGGCCTGTTATTCCTTTCTATAAGCTCGCCTTAGACTTACTCCCGCTCTTGCAGCATCTGGGTTAGCTCCAACATAGCTTAGACATGCTTAGACCATCAAGGTCTTGAGGCTGCTTCATACCCGTTGAAATCACTTCGGCGTGCAAGGCTTGCGAAAGTGTCCTCCCAACAGGCCCTGAGCATGAAGATGCACCCGAAGATGGCTTAGTATGCTAACTAGAACACGTGTTGCACAGATTCCCCTCCCCTTCAAGTCTTCGAGCCGTTCTGTGCTAAAAGAAGTTTCAATCCCGGGGGGGCTTGTCTCATCGATAGCAAAGTGTCTCGGGCAGGACGGTTGCAGGCCTTCCAACCTGGAGGCCCACATGGGCGCTTGTCATCTGCCACACATTCAAGCTAGCGAGCAAAGGCTCGAATCCAGGCATCACGGTTCTGGAACATCTGCCTGGCCCACGGCGGATCGGATAGGCACTGCACACAATCCAAGGGCAAGCGCCATCGTTTTTTGCAAGGTAGGTAGAAATGCTCAGGGCAAAGTTGGAGACTCCGCCGTTCGTCACTGCAATCAAGGATGCACTCAATCGGCAGACATCTGCGCAGCGCGCATGCTGTGCTTAGAGTTGTGAACGAACACAAGACCAGGCCGGCGATTCAAGCCGTCCTGTGCTAAAGGAAGTTTCAATCCACATTCCCAGCAGGCACGCCATATTCGATTTATGGGTCTCAGTTGTGCGCACTTTCGAGAGAAACTGCAGCGTCGTTTTAGTTTCTGAGCATACCTGGACAGCTAAAGGCTGGCTTGCCACTAACGACCAATCGGTCGCGCACAGCTACGCATGCGAGGACCGCTTGGGCTGACAGGACAAAACATCTGGTTCCCCGGTTCTCGGGAGCAAAGCTGCCGGCTCATCCAAGCCCTCAAAGCCTGACTGCTCTCACCCAGGTGCTGAACCCGAAAACAAACACCAGTGAACCCAAGAAGCCAACCTGCCACCAAGCATCGCCACGCTCGACCGATCCGGTGAACCCTGCACAAACTCTGGTCCACCCGCCGGGGCGGGGGCTCTTCGCAACGACCCACTGCGTCCCGACGGCAAAGGTGCCGACCACCAGCCGCGCTCCGATCCAGACCCTGTTGATGGAAGCTCTTTTCGGGCTGGTCCAGTGAGTCCAGTGCATGGCTGTGGGTCGAAGAGTGTACTGCCTGGAGACCTTTAGGACTCCGCAGTTCGACGCAAACAAGGAATGTCGCAGGTCGGACTTTCCGACTTGGCCCAGTCAACTTGAGCTAATCGGTGCCCCGGCACCGCTACGCATGCGAGGACCGCCTGGGCTGCCACGACGGAACATCTGGTTCCCCGGTTATCGGTGAAGTGTTGAAAACACGGGCAACGCTGGCAGCTCATGCTTCAGAGAGCCTCATGCTGCGGGCTACTGCCTCCAAGCATACACATCTCAGACAAGCGCAACCTGTATAGAGGCCGAGGTTAGGAAGCTTGGGGAACTGATGGGGAGACAACACAAGGGGACGAGGGCCGAGGAAATCTTGCAAAATTGCGATGCCCCAGCCGAGGTACAGGCACACTTGCAAATGACATTTTGGGAGTTTGAAAACCGCCAACTCCAGTGCACTTCTTCAGAATCGACAGCGTGCTGATGATTGCTCACAACTTTACTTGTAAGCAGTACGGGCGACTGTAGGAGAATGCGTGCTAGATGCCCTAGCCCTAGATCGCGACAAATGTTCGACAGACGCACAGGATCCGAACTTCGAGAAGCTGACAGGGATGTGCGCAAGAATTTCCCAGTTCGCGATTGCATTTGGCGACAAATCACCAGAGCCCAAGACTGATCTAACACCACGTCCAAGCCCCCAAAGCCTGACCGCTCTCACCCAGGTGCTGAACCCGAAAACAAACACCCGTGAACCCAAGAAGAAAAACCTTCCACCAAGCATTGCCACGCTCGACCGATCCGGTGAACCCTGCACAAACTCTGGTCCGCCCGCCAGGGCGGGGGCTCTTCGCCGCGACCTACCGCATCCCGAAGGCAAAGGTGCCGACCACCAGCCGCGCTCCGATCCAGACCCTGTTGATGGAAGCTCTTTTCGGGCTGGTCCAGTGAGTCCAGTGCATGGCTGTGGGTCGAAGAGTGTACTGCCTGGAGACCTTTAGGACTCCGCAGTTCGACGCAAACAAGGAATGTCGCAGGTCGGACTTTCCGAATTGGCCCAGTCAACTTGAGCTAATCGGTGCCCCCGCACCGCTACGCATGCGAGGACCGCCTGGGCTGCCAGGACGGAACATCTGGTTCCCCGGTTATCGGTGAAGTGTAGAAAACACGGCCAACGCTGGCAGCTCATGCTTCAGAGAGCCTCATGCTGCGGGCTACTGCCTCCAAGCATACACATCTCAGACAAGCGCAACCTGTATAGAGGCTGAGGTTAGGAAGCTTGGGGAACTGATGGGGAGACAACACAAGGGGACGAGGGCCGAGGAAATCTTGCAAAATTGCGATGCCCCAGCCGAGGTACAGGCACACTTGCAAATGACATTTTGGGAGTTTGAAAACCGCCAACTCCAGTGCACTTCTTCAGAATCGACAGCGTGCTGATGATTGCTCACAACTTTACTTGTAAGCAGTACGGGCGACTGTAGGAGAATGCGTGCTAGATGCCCTAGCCCTAGATCGCGACAAATGTTCGACAGACGCACAGGATCCGAACTTCGAGAACCTGACGGGGATGTCTGCACAAGAATTTCCCAGTTCGCGATTGCATTTGGCGACAAATCACCAGAGCCCAAGACTGATCTAACACCACGTCCAAGCCCTCAAAGCCTGACCGCTCTCACCCAGGTGCTGAACCCGAAAACAAACACCAGTGAACCCAAGAAGAAAAACCTTCCACCAAGCATTGCCACGCTCGACCGATCCGGTGAACCCTGCACAAACTCTGGTCCGCCCGCCAGGGCGGGGGCTCTTCGCCGCGACCTACCGCATCCCGAAGGCAAAGGTGCCGACCACCAGCCGCGCTCCGATCCAGACCCTGTTGATGGAAGCTCTCTTCGGGCTGGTCCAGTGAGTCCAGTGCATGGCTGTGGGTCGAAGAGTGTACTGCCTGGAGACCTTTAGGACTCCGCAGTTCGACGCAAACAAGGAATGTCGCAGGTCGGACTTTCCGACTTGGCCCAGTCAACTTGAGCTAATCGGTGCCCCCGCACCGCTACGCATGCGAGGACCGCCTGGGCTGCCAGGACGGAACATCTGGTTCCCCGGTTATCGGTGAAGTGTAGAAAACACGGGCAACGCTGGCAGCTCATGCTTCAGAGAGCCTCATGCTGCGGGCTACTGCCTCCAAGCATTGCCACGCTCGACCGATCCGGTGAACCCCGCACAAACTCCACCAGCCGCGCTCCGATCCAGACCCTGTTGATGGAAGCTTTCTTCGGGCTGGTCCAGTGAGTCCAGTGCATGGCTGTGGGTCGAAGAGTGTACTGCCTGGAGACCTTTAGGACTCCGCAGTTCGACGCAAACAAGGAATGTCGCAGGTCGGACTTTCCGACTTGGCCCAGTCAACTTGAGCTAATCGGTGCCCCGGCACCGCTACGCATGCGAGGACCGCCTGGGCTGCCACGACGGAACATCTGGTTCCCCGGTTATCGGTGAAGTGTTGAAAACACGGGCAACGCTGGCAGCTCATGCTTCAGAGAGCCTCATGCTGCGGGCTACTGCCTCCAAGCATACACATCTCAGACAAGCGCAACCTGTATAGAGGCCGAGGTTAGGAAGCTTGGGGAACTGATGGGGAGACAACACAAGGGGACGAGGGCCGAGGAAATCTTGCAAAATTGCGATGCCCCAGCCGAGGTACAGGCACACTTGCAAATGACATTTTGGGAGTTTGAAAACCGCCAACTCCAGTGCACTTCTTCAGAATCGACAGCGTGCTGATGATTGCTCACAACTTTACTTGTAAGCAGTACGGGCGACTGTAGGAGAATGCGTGCTAGATGCCCTAGCCCTAGATCGCGACAAATGTTCGACAGACGCACAGGATCCGAACTTCGAGAAGCTGACAGGGATGTGCGCAAGAATTTCCCAGTTCGCGATTGCATTTGGCGACAAATCACCAGAGCCCAAGACTGATCTAACACCACGTCCAAGCCCTCAAAGCCTGACCGCTCTCACCCAGGTGCTGAACCCGAAAACAAACACCAGTGAACCCAAGAAGCCAACCTGCCACCAAGCATTGCCACGTTCGACCGATCCGGTGAACCCTGCACAAACTCTGGTCCACCCGCCGGGGCGGGGGCTCTTCGCAACGACCCACTGCGTCCCGACGGCAAAGGTGCCGACCACCAGCCCCGCTCCGATCCAGACCCTGTTGATGGAAGCTCTCTTCGGGCTGGTCCAGTGAGTCCAGTGCATGGCTGTGGGTCGAAGACTGATGGCTGGATGGCGAACAAGCACATCAAAGTGAACGAGTGCCGAGAAAAGAACTGTCGCGTTGGTCTACGTCCCGGCTCCTGAAATTGCAGAAGAGCGGAAACCAGCTTTACCAGCACAGCGGATAATGCAATACAAGAGGGCGGCTGAATGCAGGGGGGAGGGAACCCAGGTTCAAGCCCAGGTTCAAACCTGGGTTTCCCGGGGATGGGACCAGCCTCTCGCAACTCTATGTGGAGATCTTGAGGACTCCGCAGTTCGACGCAAACAAGGAATGTCGCAGGTCGGACTTTGCTGCACTGACTTGGCCAGAGGACGCGCTTCTTTGTCCCAGGTTCAATCCCCCGATGCAGCGAAAGCCAGCGCGGGCTTCCAAAGTCACAAAGCCGCTTACACTCCGCAAGAAGCCGAAGCACCAAACAAATGCTGAATTCCAAAGCCCACCGCCCACTGGACGGACGAGGCCTCAAGATTTCACCAGCCTGTCTAGACCGACATGAACGATTCAAAACAACACCAAGCGCTGCAATCACAGGAACCTCGCGCTGCAGAACAGTGCAACTTCCGGGCCTCACAGAACTACGTCAGGCTAGGCCTTTGGGAAATACTTCAGAGACGGCGCCTCGTGCCTAGGAAAGGAGCAACCCAAAGGTCCCAAACGCCCTCGACACGGATTGGAAGTGACAAATGCTGAAGGGGCTCGGCACGGGCATGACGTGAGAACACTTCCTTCATGAACTCGTTGTCAACGGTACCCCCCATCGGGCATTCGCGTCGCTCGCGCACTCGAGAGCGATGATGGTCCAGGTTTCACCAGGCCGAAGTGAATTTCTCAAGGACTGCTTGCGTTGGTAAGACCGAGGCTTCCAGTCTCGATGTGGCGTTGTTTCGCTGAGTGATGCCCGTGTTTTGCGCGTCTCCGGTGCACAACTGAGCCCCCTCGCGTTCGACAACCCCGAGGAAGGTGACCAGCTGTACCGCCACAAGCGTTCGAAGTCTCGTAGAACACACGAAGTTGGGAGTCATCCTCTGGCACTCCTTCGGCACGATGCCTCGTAGAGTACTTCTGCAAAGTCGGTACGGTTCGGAACCAACATGGGAGTAGTTGCGAGTGAACCAACAATAAAGGCAGACTTTGCTGCTGGCCCCTCCTGCACGAGCTCAACTTATAACCCATTTATCATTTATAACTACCCATGAACCTCCAAGGCGCCTTCTGGCCAACATCGACCACCTGGTGGGGACTCAACGTCCGAGCCTGGGCTCTTTTGTTCCTTTTTGTTCATACGATGTTGTTTGAAAGCCCGTTTTCAATCCCGCTCTTCATAGGGTTTCGGACCTGGATAAGGATGGGATGGCTTCGCCATGTCTTACATGTCGAAAGAGGCTCCTTTAAGGATGTTTTTCAAATTTTATATGGGCCTTAGCGCAGCGCCTAGCCTAGCCCGCACAGTGAGCCAAGGCTGCCGATCAAGTTTGCAGTGCCCAGGCGGTGCAGGCAGGTGCAACAGCACGCTAGTTTAACATCAGCGACCGGTATAAGGTGATGACAGCGACCGCCTCGGACTTGCTGCAGAGATTTTTGCAGTTGCTCCCCGGATCCTTCGTGGCAGAGTTCAGGCCATGTCCAGGTTCCCTTCTCCGCATTCGCTCGATGAACAAGCGAAGCGTCTCGCCGCCCAGGATCGGGAAGAGAACGGGGATGGCCTGCCAAGTGCGGACTCTAACGACTCCAACGGCATCGCCGAGGAGAGTTCATGGCGGTACCTCGTCTCTGTCCTCCTGGATGAGATAGACATCAACAGCCATCCATGGGACATCCAGGTGACCCTTTCTTCCGACATGACCATGCATCCAGGTGATCTTTGCGCAGACAGTGCAGCTAGACTACTGGGAATTGAGGAGATGGGCATGCCCTGGTTCAGAGGGTTAGCGCGCGACTAGGCGACATCGTCGTCAGGGCATCCGCTATCGCGGCCCCATGTTTTCAGCACTAAGAACACACTCGAACTCCACAGGTCCTAGAAGGCGACCACGCAGCGATTATGATTTCTCCCTAACACGAGAGAGCTTGGTGAAAGCACATGACCCATGATGGCACAGCAGCATCGCCGTGTCTGCGGGATAGGTTACTATTGCTATCACCATGGTCTCCTGATCCAGCTTCGACTTTCCGCTCCCATGCCCTTCTGGTTGGTCATGAACTCCTACTGCAAAACCAGAACTCACAAGCTCCGCATGTTGAAGTGCCGTTCGTGCCACTCAGCAATGGCTTCGAAAAGGTGTCAGCAGCTTCTGCAAACCGTCTCGTTGTAGCCATGGCCTAACAAGTTTGCTCCGCAGGGAAGCACATGGAAGCACCGCTAGAATGAGTCTTCCACCCAAGTGCTTGCACAAACCGCTAGTTCAGTAGAGATCAGCAGCCATGAAAGCTACTCAAAACTCCCTGCCCAACGGTCCCAAATTGACCAATCCATCCCGTGAGAGAACTACTTTCGGACTTGCACCCGACCGCACTTGCTTTCCCTGGTTTGGTTTTAAGCGTCAAACTACATCTAAGCGCAAGCAAATCCCAAAATGCTTTCTGTGCATGTTCGTATTCGAAGTCCTGTGCTTCGATACAGTACCTGCTGAAAGCAGAATCGGTTTGTCGGAGTTCCCTTCTCCGAGACTTCTCACGGTGAAAAGGTGATTTCATGGCAATCGATTTCGGCCAACGTCAAGACCCTGCCATCGAGTGAAGTCGTGCAGGGAGGCAAGGAATCCTCCAAAGCTGTGACCGTAGCGGGCACTTCAAGCGCAGAGGCTGGCCCTGCTGGGCTGAATCACCGTACACCAACCTGCCGTGAAGGACGACACCCAGCT
Source organism: Symbiodinium sp. CCMP2592 (assembly GCA_905221615.1). Lineage (NCBI taxonomy): Eukaryota > Dinophyceae > Suessiales > Symbiodiniaceae > Symbiodinium > Symbiodinium sp. CCMP2592. Next base: position 1,670,334 of record CAJNDT010005112.1, read on the forward strand.
GCCGAAACGGAAAAGCAATGCGCAGAGGATGTGCAAGGCAACCTTGCATCACCGCTTGCAAACCAAACTACAGGGGCCCAAATCGTTCGGCAGCTTGGACTATTGCTTGGACTGTCAGCAGCGCATTCCACAACAAGCCGTCTGAGTGCTGCAAGTTCAATCCAACCGACAAGAGCCCAAGCTTACAGGTCTGCCGTAGACGTCCCAGGGAGAGAGATGACGTGACATTTTCCCGGGCTACCGGCCGTGACAGTGCATAGATGCGCATGCTTCCGAGGTCAGTTTGCGGCTTCGAATGTCGGTTGTGCATGAGTCTTTATCCTTCGGTATTGAGACTGAAGCCCCCCGCAAAGCAGCTGCCAAACTCCTGCACGAAGGATCTGATAGGCTAGGAAACTGAGCTATCTGGCTGGTTGTGAACTTGTTAGAGTGCCGTTCGTGCCACTCAGCAGTGACTTCGTAAAGGAGTCAGCAGCTTATGCTTTCCGTCTCGCTATCGCCATGGCTTAACAAGTCTGCTCTGTAGGAGCCCCCAAAACTTAATAGGGGAGGTGCTTGAAAAATGCCGAACGCATTATCGGACGTCCCCACGCGCATCATCAAGCCAGCCGAGTGATCATTTATGTCTCGGGCACGGGGCCACTACCTGCTGTGATGCCCGTCGCAATGTCACCATCACATTTGCCTTCCGGCAATTTGACGGCACCCTGCGTGAAGATCCGCCAGGAAGCAAAAAGCACCGCAAAAATAGTGCCAAAAGCTACCTAGGCACCCCTGGTTGCATCGTTTCCAACTAAGGGGAATCCGCAGGGAAGAACCGCTAGAATGAGTCTTCCAATTAAGTGCTTGCACAAACCGCCAGTGGAGGGAACGACACACAACGACAGAACCAGGCTTGGAGATCAGGCAGCTATGAAAGCTGCTCAAGACTGTTGCGGAGGCCCTGGGTTTATAGGATTGCCCTGCTTGGCTGAATCACCCTACAATAACCTGCCTTTAAGGACTACATCCAGGTCAGCCTCACTTCTCGACACACTGTGCTTCCGAAAAAGGCAAGCCATGCACACAGGATGCCTGGGGCAACCTTGCGTCACCCCTTGTTCAAAAACCTGTTTGGGGAATGATCTGGCGCGCGGTGCTGAAAGGCTGAAACTGGTTTTGGCGCCATGTCGGATGGGAGGCGTGTAGGGCAAGGCAGCACGCCCGCCTCTGCCCTTGTCGAAGGGCCACAGGCCGGCGGCTCTCTGGGGTCGCAGTGTCCGCGTTGTGGGTGGTTCGGCAGCTTGGACTATTGCTTGGACTGTCAGCAGCGCATTCCACAACAAGCCGTCTGAGTGCTGCAAGTTCAATCCAACCGACAAGAGCCCAAGCTTACAGGTCTGCCGTAGACGTCCCAGGGAGAGAGATGACGTGACATTTTCCCGGGCTACCGGCCGTGACAGTGCATAGATGCGCATGCTTCCGAGGTCAGTTTGCGGCTTCGAATGTCGGTTGTGCATGAGTCTTTATCCTTCGGTATTGAGACTGAAGCGCCCCGCAAAGCAGCTGCCAAACTCCTGCACGAAGGATCTGATAGGCTAGGAAACTGAGCTATCTGGCTGGTTGTGAACTTGTTAGAGTGCCGTTCGTGCCACTCAGCAGTGACTTCGTAAAGGAGTCAGCAGCTTATGCTTTCCGTCTCGCTATCGCCATGGCTTAACAAGTCTGCTCTGTAGGAGCCCCCAAAACTTAATAGGGGAGGTGCTTGAAAAATGCCGAACGCATTATCGGACGTCCCCACGCGCATCATCAAGCCAGCCGAGGGATCATTTATGCCTCGGGCACGGGGCCACTTCCTGCTGTGATGCCCGTCGCAATGTCACCATCACATTTGCCTTCCGGCAATTTGACGACACCCTGCGTGAAGATCCGCCAGGACAAACCGCCAGTGGAGGGAACGACACACAACGACAGAACCAGGCTTGGAGATCAGTGGTTCGGCAGCTTGGACTATTGCTTGGACTGTCAGCAGCGCATTCCACAACAAGCCGTCTGAGTGCTGCAAGTTCAATCCAACCAACAAAACCCAAGCTTACAGGTCTGCCGTAGACGTCCCAGGGAGAGAGATGACGTGACATTTTCCCGGGCTACCGGCCGTGACAGTGCATAGATGCACATGTGTCCGAAGTCAGTTTTCGGCTTCGAATGTCGGTTGCGCATGAGTCTTTATCCTTCGGTATTGAGACTGAAGCGCCCCGCAAAGCAGCTGCCAAACTCCTGCACGAAGGATCTGATAGTCTAGGAAACTGAGCTATCTGGCTGGTTATGAACTCTTGCGGCCAAGCCCCAATTAAGTGCTTGCACAAACCCCCAGTGGAGGGAACGACACACAACGACAGAACCAGGCTTGGAGATCAGTGGTTCGGCAGCTTGGACTATTGCTTTGGGATGAATGGAAAAACCAGCAGCACGTGAGTTCAGTTCATTGATTCACGCCCCAGTGCAACTGGGAACGTGTGCAAAGTACGCAACTGTGTCACACAGGGTGCAAGGCTTTTCCCAGACCTCTCTGAGTCTTTACCCGCTTGTAGAAGTCAGCACCTTCATGAACCTCAGAGCCGTACAGGACGACTGTCCTTGCCCTCAGCTGCAAGACACGTTGCACGACCTGCGCCTGCATGAGGAGGGTCGGGAATGCCTGTTGCTGCCGCATGCTTCGGAGATCCTGGAGTTGAAAACGAGGGAATGAGATTTGCCAAGACAGGACTATGCAACAATCAGTTTTGGCTGGGGCTTCCTGCAGTAGTATAGTAAAGATTGGCTGTGAGGCAGGTGTGATCAGGTGTGGCAATTCTGGCGGAAAGTTTTTTCTGCACGCCTCTCTAGACCTACAGAAAAGCAAACTCACAAGAACTTGAAACTTCGAACAGGGCAACACTCAGTACAGGGAGCAAGCTAAGCTCTCACGAGACGCGATTCACAGTGACGGAACATACAATGACCCCTGGATCGTGTGGTTGATTGAGGAAGGGATGCAAGTCCAAACCAATCCCAAAATGTCCCTCCGGATTTCCCCACCAGGAAAAGTAGTGCCTTGGCAAGCTCTATGGACTCGGAGGCCATGCAGCGGAATAACGGACAGCAGCGGGTACGCAAGGATAGATAGCTGCGAGAGTTCTTCTCTGCTGCGAATACATGGTGACATGCGGTACGTGGCATTTTGGGTAGCACACGATTATTCCGAAAGATGCTGCTGCCCGCTTCAACGGTATAGTTATCCGACATGATACATTACGGTGGCAGTATCCCAGTGACAAGGCCTTGATACTGAGCATGTCACAAAAATGTCACACGCAGACATGCCTGAGCACCCCCAATGAACAGGATCAGACGATGGCCACCTACCAAAACGACAGGCCCTGGATCATTCAGGTCGTGTCCATCACTCACCGGCAAACCATGCCTGCAAAGCTTCCCAGCCGAAAACATCGGTTTTCCGTTGTAACCACGGTGTTCGGCTCAACAAGCCTCGAAGCTGACAGCAAAGCGTGGATCAGGAATTATTGTTGGCTGCCACATTTCCTGGGTGTGATCGCACGAAGTGGCACAAGGCGTGGTAAACCGAGTAACGCAAATTGCAAAGTCTCCAGGCAGCCAGTGGGCGTCGAACTGGCTTCAAATAGCATTCCAGACTTGGGGAAGTGTGTTTTAAGCCCCCAAAAAAATTGAAACCACAGGAAGACGCAATTACAGATAGGTTGTTAACAGAACCAAAAGCGATTGCAATCTAGTTAGCTCGAAATGCCTCCCACTATTCAATGGTGTATTTGAAGCTCACACGTACGTTCTAGAAAGGTTTGCACTGCTCTAGCACATCAGCGCTCTCATTTTTTACCGTGTTGGATCTGTAGGCTATGCGGCTAGCCGGAGGGTGCCTAAGCTCCTGCAGGCAGGGCATAGGCAAAAGAAAAGCCCCCCAACTAGGCTTTGTGAAAAGGCGAATGAGAAGTTTCGGCTGTAAACATGAATTAAAGGCTGGATTGGCAATGAAGGCACTCTATTGTTTAGAGTACTTTTAGGTGCGCGGCGGCAATGTGGCACTGGCGAGGCTTTTGGCCGAGACTGAGGCAGGTCGGCAAAGGCTACGGCTCGTGACCCGAGGCGGGCACAAGGCTGTGAGACGCGTCCTGTGAGACGCGAGACTGTGAAAACTAATTGGCTTCAGGCATGTACTCCAGCGCGACGTCGTGGGTAGTTTAAGGTAGGCTCGCACTGCTCTAGCACATCAGCTCTCTTTTTAACCGCGTTGGATCTGTAGGCAGGTGCGGCTAGACGAGGGGCGCAGGCAACCAAGGCAGTTGCATGGGCTAGTACAAACCCCCCCATCTAGGCTTTGTGAAAGGTCTGTGAACCAAGTATGTTTGATCGAATTAATCCTAGGCTTGTTCCGAGGAGTTTGAGAAAAATAGGGCAAGGAAGCAGAAGGCTAGGCAAGGCTGTGCTTCCAGAACGTCCGAGAGAGGCTATCGGCAGGGCTATTTGTTTGGAAGGCATCGCACAATCCGGCAGCCTGCAGAGTTAGACCGTTTTGTGGCATAGCAGCTTGCAGAGTTCTTAGTGTTGCAGTAACAGGAGGCATCCAACTATCCAGCAGCCTTGCAGAGTTCTCACTGTTGCAGAGTTGACGTTTGGCGCTGCAGTTTGGAGGGCATCGCACATGCAAAGTTAGACCGTTTAGCAGCATGCTCTGGCACTGCAGCTTGGAGGGCCTCGCACAACCTGGCAGCCTGCAGAGTAAGACCGTTTAGCATTCCACCAAGCTCCCTTGGTGTGTGGCCGAAAACGCCTGCTTCGGCAGCCGAACGCAGTACACTCCCGGCTGATGAGAACCGGACACGGAGAGGATTCAGAGGCCTCGTGCAAGACATTGGATTGCGGATACCGGACGGCGGTGATAAGCAGGTAAAGATCGGCGAGCAATCGAGTGGATGCGACCAGGGCTAAGTTCAAGCAAACCCCGTTGATAGGGGCCAGGCCTTCAGCTTGCATAGCTGTATTGGCCGGCGCAAGTATTGCGCCGACTGCCGACAGGCGGCTGAGGTAGCATAGGATCGCTTCGCTATGGGACGCAGACTGGTGGAGGAAATCCACCGCAAGAGCAGCCGGCGTGAGGCGACCGGGGTGTGGGCACACCCGATCTCCCACCCTCGTGATACCGGAATAAGGGATGAAGTAGTAGGTAAGCCCTTGTCGGGTAACCCGGCAGCCGCGGAGGTCCCGAAGGTCCGAGTCGAGGCCAACCTCTACTTCACCTTCAACTCAAAAAGACACTCCGACAACTCCCGGCATACTGTGAGGCTGGTGCCCGGGGGTGGCTCAGCGCCCTGATGGCCATTGTGGCGGTGTCCAAGGCTAGACCACCGAACTGTGTGGTTCGGTTAATGTATTCGCAGCTGCTTCCTATGTGCAGCTTTATATGTAAAGCATATACATATAAAGCAAATGGAAAATATTCAAATGGAATTGATGCAGTCACTCGCAAAGCACTCATTCCTTTGTTCTCTGGCGGGAATGCAGATCATGCTGTCCGAGCAAGGGATGGACCTTGCAGTGAAACTGATCTGCATGTTTCCCCCATCCGGTGAGATCTAGGTGCATCAAAAGGCACCGACCTGTCACCGACGAAGGAATGCAGAAAGGTCATGCTTCTTAGAAGATGGACACAAAAGGATCGCTTGACGCTGATGCAAACATCAGGAGCCAGCAATGCAAGTAAAAATGCGACCACCAGAATGCAGATGCCAGCACTGTACTCCCCAAACAAAGGGAAGAGGTGGGTGGGACAAAATTTCAGCCTGCGATGCAGGCGAGCTGGCAGCTGCGAGCCTGCTTGCTGCAATGTACATGAAGTGTCATGAAATGCAGCAAGCATGCAAAAACATTACCAAACACTCGTGAGCAAGCACACATACCGTTCGGTTAATGTATTCGCAGCTGCTTCCTATGTGCAGCTTTATATGTAAAGCATATACATATAAAGCAAATGGAAAATATTCAAATGGAATTGATGCAGTCACTCGCAAAGCACTCGTTCCTTTGTTCTCTGGCGGGAATGCAGGTCATGCTGTCCGAGCAAGGGATGGACCTTGCAGTGAAACTGATCTGCATGTTTCCCCCATCCGGTGAGATCTAGGTGCATCAAAAGGCACCGACCTGTCACCGACGAAGGAATGCAGAAAGGTCATGCTTCTTAGAAGATGGACACAAAAGGATCGCTTGACGCTGATGCAAACATCAGGAGCCAGCAATGCAAGTAAAAATGCGACCACCAGAATGCAGATGCCAGCACTGTACTCCCCAAACAAAGGGAAGAGGTGGGTGGGACAAAATTTCAGCCTGCGATGCAGGCGAGCTGGCAGCTGCGAGCCTGCTTGCTGCAATGTACATGAAGTGTCATGAAATGCAGCAAGCATGCAAAAACATTACCAAACACTCGTGAGCAAGCACACATACCGTTCGGTTAATGTATTCGCAGCTGCTTCCTATGTGCAGCTTTATATGTAAAGCATATACATATAAAGCAAATGGAAAATATTCAAATGGAATTGATGCAGTCACTCGCAAAGCACTCGTTCCTTTGTTCTCTGGCGGGAATGCAGATCATGCTGTCCGAGCAAGGGATGGACCTTGCAGTGAAACTGATCTGCATGTTTCCCCAAATGCAAAGACTGCCAGAGAACCGAAGTCGTGCATCAATTCCACCAAATGAAAAACGTGCGACAAGGTCATCAGAGTGCTGCTCCTAAAGGAGAACCACTCGGGATATTGAAAGGAGGCTTCCAAGAGGAAGGAGAGATTGAAATGCTGGGAGAGGCGTTCCAGAGAGTTTTCAATGGAATACGCCTTCTTCGGCCGGGATTCCAGCGCACAGGCAGTGCATCAGCCGGAGTCCAACGGCTCAAGAAATCTGCCTCCGTGCTTAAAATGGCCAGACGCTGCACAAATGCAGCAAGAGGCCACGAGGTTGTAAACAATTTGTTCGCAGTAGCTTCAGCGCCACTGTTGTCACACCAGGAATGCATACGAACGGAAAGTTTGCATCCTGGGTTCACTGCACTCAAAAGCCAAACTAATGCAATCTGACCAAGGCATTCATAACATGTAATGTCCTTGTGTGCTTCGGATTTCAATGGAAGCTCAGCAAATGCAAAGTCCTCCACAGTATATCTTTCAGAGAACCAGAATTCTCCACCCGGCAAAGCGATGTAGCCTCCAATGGCAAAGGTACGACCATTGCCCATAGCATCTGCTGCAGCCTCCACTTGCAAATGCTCAGTAGGACGAAGGGATCTCCAGATGGGAGGCAAAGCAGACCAGCCCAGCCAAAAATTTAATAAATTGCGTGAAGCCGGACTCAATGCACGTCTTTTGGAAGCTGGGTCAGCAATGCGGAGCCATATGTCCTTATCACCAAGGTTGCAATGCAACAGCTCGCTCTTGTTACTGACTTTGCGATGTCTGACAGCCAACACTTTACTGCCCACCGTGATGGCCGCTCCAGGGGGCAACCTGATCAGATGCAAAGTGTCATTCAAACAGGCAATGAAAGATTGCCAGTCATTCTGACGAATGCTGAAGTTGGTTGCACGAGGTGTGTTGAGGTCCTGATAAAGTGATCGCAGCCAAGGCCTCGCAAGAGGGAAGAGCTTGAAAAGCCATTGTAGCATACCACACAGTTTGCTCAATGTATTCCGATCCGTGTATTTGCCCCGAAGAGCATCAGTAATGACAGAATGCAAGCGAAGAAGCTTGTCAGATGGGATGCAAACACAGCCCATACTGAAATTCAGCTCCCATCCTATCCATCGAATGGAGCATCCAAACTGTAATTTCTTCCACGATAAGGGGATGGAAAAGGCCCCACAGAAACATAAAGTAATGCAAAAGCTCATCTCTGCAACTGATGCAGACTGAAAACCAAGTAAGTCGTCCACATACATTGCCAGGAAGTGGGCAATGAAGATCAGGCGATGAAGCGAGCGAACGAAAAATGCACCGAGGCGAGCAAACCAGAAGGCAGAAAAAGCTGCACCGAATGGACAAACTGTATAGAAATAAAGCTTGGGTCCCACTCGAACGCCAAGTAGACCCTGTTCAGACTCGCGCACCATAATGGATTTGTGTGCTGCCTGAACGTCAATGGACCAAGCTGCCAGAGGTTCGAGCTTCCCCCGCAATGGCCAAGAGGCTTGGATAGTTTGTAATGTAGGCAATGCAGAGCGCTCCGGAATAAGGCAGCAGGCATTGGTACCACAAATGCAGGAATCAACCACCAAGCGAGGTTTTCTCCCTTCACAATGTACAATATTCAGTTTACCAACAGCAACATTGGGCCAGATCAGGCGTGCAGCTTCCAACGATTCAATGCAACGCAACCAGCCTTTGTCCACCTCGATCTGCACCAGCTCTTCAAGGAGGACTGGGTCGTCCTCAGCTCCTTGCCAGTTTTCCTGGCAAACCGTTAATGCATCATCTGAGGCTGAGCGACCTGATGGAGCGAATACCCCCGAAATGGGGATATCGTGTTTGAAGCCAGTGGGAACTCCACTGAGCAATGCACTGAAAAGAGTCATGTCCGCGTCTTTAAGAACTGAGGACAAAGCAGCCAGAGAATTCAAGCAGTATGGCTGGCCGTCTTTCACCTGCCAATCAATGGAGCTGCAGCCCTGAGACTCAAGCCACGTGCTGAAAAGGCCTCGGATTTCGCCCACTTCAGTTTCTGAGAAGAGGTGGGAATCTGATGGATGTGACAGTCTGTGACGTACTCTGGAAGGAATGCATGCCTTGCCACACCAAGCAATTAAGGCATGGCGGAGCGATTTGAAAATATCATCAGTAGACCGATCGTGGCCACTCCAATCGGGACGGCTGTGAAGGCCACCACCATCCACCCAAGCATGTGGCGGAGAGTCAGTCTGTTTTTCTGGAATGCAAGACCAGGCCTCATCAATGGAAAATTCGCATTGACCAGAACATTTGCGAAGATTGGATATCAGCAGTATATCACACAAGGCATCCACAAACGCAGGTGGGTAGTCCGAAATCCTGGAACTGGAGCGGCACCGCGAACATGAGCAGGCATGCCCCAAAGCGGAAAAAGAGGGTGAGGAAGAGACCATAATCCACGGGCTTCCACCCACACCTTTGAATGCACAAGCAGGCACCTGCACAATGTGCTGTAGACCTGTAGAAATGCAATGAAGGAAAAGTTGATCCGACCAGCATTGGGTCCACCCCGAAATATCAAAATGCACCGCAGAACCTGCCGAATATGCAACTTTGCAGAGTTGCAGCACCCAGCGAGTGTGACTCTCGCTCCATTCAGGCGAGTACACAATGAAAATGGAGGGAAAGACTCCTTCACCAGCACATCGAAAAATGCGATTTCTGGTATGCTCCTGATCAAGAGACTGAATGCAAACATGAGGAACACCAGCAGTGGAAAGGCCGGCACGTAGGACCTCGGAGTGCTGTGAAGCCAGCAAAAGGCAGAATTTCTTCGGCAGAGCGGGCTGAGGCAGCTCGACTGCCTGAGGTTGAGGCATCCGACGAGGTAAGGACTCACCAGGTAGAGGAAAACCCCACATGCGCAATGCATCAACGTCCGATGATTGAAATTCAGACAAACGCTTGCAAGTGTAGGCCGTGATGACCCACCTGTCGCCCACGAAGGGCTCAGTGGCGTGCCAAAGGCCACCATCAAATGCAAGAGGTGATGACCTGGTATCAACCAATGAAAAATTTATGCACTTCTGCAAAGCTTCGACCCGCATGGATTTATCGCCCGATAAAGACTCCAGCAGTAAACCTCCTCCAGAAAAATCACCCAGAGCAACAGTGTAGTTGAGGGTGCCTGGCTCATTGGATGTATCACGATGGACTTTTAGCACCTCGTTGTGAGAGACACATAACGAAGTCCATGTCCCCAATGGAAAGAGCATACATAGCCGTAGCCAAGCATTAAGTCGGCACAAAATCTGCTGGTATTGGAATGTATGATGTGTCAGGCCAAAACGCACCGACTGAGAGAAACCACCGAGGTTAAAGTAGGCGGCATCCGCACGGTCCCCCTCAATAGCCTGCCATCTGTACTTCACAGTGGTTGATGTAAAAGACTGCTGAAGCAAGTCAAGAATGTCCGCATCAGAAGTGGATGTATGGCCAGCCGATGGCAAAGGCGAGGGTGCATGTGGTGCAAGCCCGAAAAGCTGCCCCTCCACAGGTTTCGGGCTGTTTCAGGACTTGTGCATGTAAGCGGGATGATCCTTCCCACAAGGCCTGCCACCCACATCAACAGCACAACCATGTACAAATGAACAGTCATCCAGCTTGCAACCCGAGCGAAGGTTCCATCGCTTGCACATCTGCTTCTGAACGCCGTTCTCATAAAATGAAACCATCCACTTGGGGCCATTCTGGTCGCGGGTGTCCTTCGACTTCCCATTCTTGCCTTTGCCCTTGCCACCTTTGCCCTTCGGGGGGGTTTTCTCAGGCTGGGTTGTAATGCCTGACCCCGTGCTGGGCCTCTTGGTTTTCTGAATGAAAACACGTGGCTGCAAGTGACTCTGCAAAATGCAACGGACTTGTACGATCTCATGCAATGCATCATCAATGCACCAACCTTTGTTCACCAATTCGCAAATGCATTTCCAAGCTTCTTTGTCCGCCGCCTGCATTTCCGTGACGTTAGGGCTTCGCAGCCCTGACTCCGGCGGCGGACGATGGAATGCAAGCTTTATGAAAAGCTTGTTGTATGCACGAAAGGAGCTGAGGTGAGCGACTTCTAACAAGCAAAATGCAAAGGCGATCAGGTCTAACAAATGCGAAAGGAACATTTGCGACACGCCAGTATCGGCGATATCCCTGCAAGGGACGTCGTCAAAAAGGAAGTCGTCGAGACGTGCGATCTTTTTCGGTCTGGATGAAGTGACGTCTTCCTGTTTCTCTTCGCTGAGTCGGAACTTCCGTGGAATGTAAGAGTGGTGCTTGTCCTGCACTTGCTTATTGCAAGATGCAAGTAGCCGTGACGAGGGCATACTGGATGCATCGAGAATCTCCGAAGGGTATGAAGCTTCGAATGTAGCTCTCATGGTATTCACTCGTTCAGTGCTCAACTTCGCAGGAAAAGGCTCTGTCCAAGAAGATGTACTGAGAGCTCCACTGCCCGATGCAGCAGGTGCAGACGTAGCTGAGGGAGTCGCCGAAATAACGGAAGAAATGCAGCGATGATATGCTGCCTTCAAGCACGCCAAGGAGACAGTGTTAAGCAGAGCTTGGCCCGGGGCGTCTAAGACATCCTTGATGCAATCTGGCAGTGTGTCCACACCTTCACAAATGCAAGGAAAGGAGTGGACCGTAAGCTGCGAAGTGATCTGCCCTGCAATGAGATCCAGAACTTTTTCCTCTTTGAGGATTTGTTCCAAGCTGGGGGACGACATACTCCCCAAAGAAAGTGACCTGGCAGTGACACGAAGTAATAAGCAAAGAGATGCACTGACCTCAGGCCTGTAAAAAGGTGCGAATGCACCAGTCGCGGAGAAAGCCAAGGCTGCACTCGTGTACTCTTTCAAAATTGGTATGAGCTACCAGAGAGGTTGACAAGCACAGGTGCAAGTGCCTTAAGAGCATGTAAGTCGTGCAACGGATGTACGAAGTACAACCTCGAGACATTGTAGTGACATGAAGTCCGTAAGCATGCTGAATCATGGCAATCGCTGGGGCCAAAAACAATGCAACACAACAGTGTTGAAGATCACGAACCGCAAAGGTCCGACCCCAGCAGATGCAAGCTGAGAATGCAATCAGTCCGGTCCGAATACTCTTTTCACTCCCTCGCTGGGAGGTAAGCTGTGGGCGCCGAGGTGGCTGCCGAAGCAATGGAGGAGACCTGAGCCTACCTCTAGGGCCGTCAATGGAAAACACGAGCGGCCCGTTTTTAAAATGGAAAAAGTGCAATGCACAATGGAGGATGCAATTAGTATCCTCCTCGACGCCACCAGTTCCAGCTATCTCCGTGACGCCATTGATCGTCCCCCCAGTTTTGGTCCCAGGATGTACTCGATGTACCTTGACCCTGAGACTCTTTTGAATGCATGCGTGCACGATAGCACGCCTTGCAAGCGTGGCGGGTGGAGGATGCAATGAAATGGCTGTCGTTTGGCACCTCGGAACTGTATCCGCAGAGTGCAATGCAACCATCAGTGTCGCACTCAGAGCGGCAACATACTACCTGTCGGGCAGCCACCGGGCATTTGCTTCCCATGCCCTCCTGAATGAATGTAGGGCTGTGAATGGGCTGTATCGGTGGCGCCGGGGATGTAGTCGCAGCCGCGGGAGGTGGAGATGTAGTGGGATCCCCTGCTGGTTCCGTCCCCCAAAGGGGTGCCTTGGATGCATCCGTAGTGGAAGGTGTATCCTCATCCGATGCACCAGCCGGCCCAGCACTTGATGCATCCTTCTTCGTCTCCTCCGGTGAAGGTACCTTGGTCTTGGCTTCCTCCTCAATGGAGGTCTTGTCGGACTTCGGAGGAGAGGATGTAGTGGATGACTGCTGGAAACTCATAGCACTGATCATCAGCAGCTTCCTTTGGCCAGCAGGGGGTCCGCCCCTAATGCAACTGACGACTTGGTGGACATCAGAATTGTAAATGAAGCTCAGGGCTTTCCGAACTTCTTCGGTGTCACGGATGTTCTCCATGATGCAAAATTTCGCGGAGTAGCGAAATGCACTGCTCAGAGGGAAACTTACAGGCAATGGAAAATTGAGAGTGTGAGATAAAGCCAAGCTAATGCAATCCAGTGATGATAAAAGCTGAAAGCAAATCAAGAAAGTGCAAGCATATGCCACATGATGCCTGCCATGGAATCTCTGATCGTCTGAGCACTCCACTGCCGAGGTATGCAATGCAAATGCCCGCACTTGCACCAAAGAAGGAGCATTATCCAATGATGAACACTCGCAATCGCAATTGCAAAGAGATGCAATGTTTTGTCAGGCGCCCGACAATGTCACGAGAGGTTCGTGAGAATGGAAATGCAAGGCTTGGACTTGCAAAAACGCGAGCCCGCAGGTGGGTGCGAAACAAAATGGAAGGTTCCCCGGCAGCCGCAAGCCGGTTTGCCTTCAATGCAAGCATGTATGATGGAGCTGGTGGTTGCACTGAGGAATGCAATTTCCTCAGCCGGAGGCCACTGCAACGCAGGTTCAAGAGGCATACAGGTGACTCCACGCATTAACGGAGTTCGCGATTGCCAGCCGCCTCTCACTCTCTCAGTGAAACTGTCCTGAGCGAGAAGTAATGGAGAGACGTCGTCTCGCCCATATAACACACAAGAAGCAGAATGCTTGTGGTGGCCCTGAAGGTGCCTTGATTCAAGCGACATGTTCAGTTGCCTGAAGAAAGAAAGCAATGTAACTTTCATGGAATGTAATGTATACTGAAGTTCTTGACCCGATGGTAGCTGGTTCCACATGACCAGCAATCGTCTGAGCCTCGAAAGCCACTCCGCGTAAGTCAATGGTCTGATGCACTCCTTGTCCAGAAGGAAGAAAATGTAGTCCGGTATGTCTGAAGGATCGGAATGCAAATCCATAAGTTTCTCAAGAGCTCCTAGCCAATGCAATAGCCAGCATTGTGTGCGTGGCAGCCTTAAAAGGCCTGAGAAAAGGCAGCCAAAGGCCATAATTTTTTGTGTTTTCGTTCGATAAGATGCACCTCTAAAGCTATCGAAGTCAATGTAGAGATCTGACAACTGAATGTGCTGAGAGTCGCCAAACCTCAGACTGCACCAGATGCAAACTAGCACTGATCCAGCGAAAGCAGTCTCTTCCAATGTAAAGTGGCCACACACGAGTTGAACCTCCAGCCACAATATAAAGGATAATGGAAGAGGTAGAGCCTCTTTAGATGCACTTTGCGACTGCCAAGCCCTGGCATGAAATAATCCATCATATAATGACGGAAAGCCCGTGGGCTGCACTGTAGAAGAAAACCATCGTACAGCCTTGAGCACATTAATGGAATGGACCGAAGAGTGATGGCTGCGAGATCTCTGTAATGTATGAATTGAGTCAATAAGCTGAACCTGAGACAGCGATGTGAGGTCAAAACCGAGGTCCCGCACAGTGTGCAGCAATTGCCACATAACTGCAATGTATCTCAGCGCCGTGGTGTCTGATACTCGGCGGAGCAATTGCTCCAACAGGGCATTCTTGTTAGAGCTGCTGAAAATATCACAAAGCAATGAAGAACATGCCAACGCGAACTCGCATAGCTCAGACCATAAATGCAGAGCCCGGGACCACAGAGTGGAGTGAACCTCGGATTGCTTGACCACCTTGGAGCTTCCCTTGGTTGCTCCTGAATGAAGTAGATCAATGCCTCTCTTGGCACAAGGACCTTTGGTCAACAATGGTCCAGACGGCAGATCCGGGGCCACACCAGAATGGAGTGAGGTCCCCGTACCCTGAGATGGAGGCGAACTCTTTGAGATAGCCCCCGATGCCTGAGCAGAAGAATGCAATCGTTCAGACGGATAGGATGCATATGCTCCGCGAGCCGAAGGGACCGGCCGAGGCTTGGGAGTAACACGAGGCACTCCAATGGAGGCCCGAAGCTGAAAGGCCGGCCTGGCCTTAGCATCGTCACTCGACCTGACAGACAGAGAATGCATGCTAGAAGCTCGACCTCTGCCCTCCCTGAGATGTACAGGGCGAGCCAAAGGAGTCGCTTTGGGATGAGAGTCCATGTCACCTGGACCAGTAGGGCATACCAACTGAGAAAAGGCCGGCAGCACAGGCTGTGCAATCTCCCTGACAGAGTCATCGAATGAAAGTCGTCCCACACGGAGCGGAGAAAAATGCAGTGACCCTGGCGAGGACAATGTAGCACTCTTCTCAGGCACTGGCGAAACCAGGCCCCACGAGGTAGACCCCGATTTTTCAGCAGATGCAGAAAGCTCCAGGGAAGTATCTAAAGGATCTACCAAATCATAGTCCGCATCATACAATGGTGACGGTGGGCGAGACCCGCCTGCAGGTGCATCAGGACCAGAAGGTGCCTCATGCTGATCGCCCTGTTCTGACAAGACCAATGCAGAATCCGCCGGAGTCACTGCCTGATCACCACTATCAGATGAAGCCAATGCAGGGGGCAAGTGACTCTCACGTTGACCTTCCTGCAAGGACGAAACAACCGCATCAAGGACCACTGCAGAGGGCGAGGCTTCCACAGTAGCGGGAATTTCCTGCTGAAATGATGCCCGTTTCTGGAATCTCTTGACAATGCAACGGTCCTGCTCGAAGTCGGCACTATTTGTACCAACTGCAGCACAATCACTGTTCTCAGGCACTGACTGATCCATAATGCAAATCAATGGCCAAATGCAAAAGAAAACTGCAAAGGCCAGCTTGCCTGAAACCATGCACTCCTCCCCCTATCGCGAGCGGGAGAGGAATGTAGTGAAGCTAAACTCCACACAGATTGGAGGCCTCCAGACCTGGTCTAGAGGGCTTACAAAGCAAGGCCTGTTAAGCCTACAAAATTTCAGCCTGCGATGCAGGCGAGCTGGCAGCTGCGAGCCTGCTTGCTGCAATGTACATGAAGTGTCATGAAATGCAGCAAGCATGCAAAAACATTACCAAACACTCGTGAGCAAGCACACATACCCAGCGGCCCATCCGGGGAGGTAGAGTGTACCAGGCCACGCAGTGCATCGGCTAGCCGCCCCGGGGAAACGGGTTGAGGAGCAAGCTGAGCAATTCCACGGACGCCAACAGGCTTGGCGATGAGGCGGGCCAGCGTGCGCAGTTGCACCTCACCTTTGCCACCTCCAGCGGGCTGTCGGGGGTCACCTGTGCGAATGACAAGCTGGCACTCTGCATTGGCCAGAATGGCAGCTGAGGAAGGCTGCCCCTCCTGTTGCCCCTCGTCGATCACAATGACGTGCGCATTGTTGAGGAAATTCTTTACTTCACTGTAGGAGGCATAGCGGAGCTGAAGCGCGGCTGACCCCTGTGTGAGCAGTAGCATGTGGGCGCTACTGACCGAAGGGGAAGCATGACGCGCACTGTGCCCCTTCACCCCCGGCTGGGTCGTGGCGACGTCCCCAAGCCCTGCCGCCTTGTGCTCAGCTGCTTCGGTGAAGGGCACATGGTCGAAGCACGTGTCGATCATTTCAGCATCGCCAGAGACCCTCCGTACGACTATGAGCGGGCGCAACCATTCCGGGGCATCAGCCAAGAGGTTGGAAGCGATACGCACGACTGCGATGAGCGCAGAATGCTGCTGAGCTGTCCAAAACACAGTTTGCTCCAACACAGCGTCCATGCAGACCAGTGCACACCAGAGGGAGAAGGTTTTGGAGGAGCCCGCGCAGCCCAAAATACCAAGCGAGCTGCGTTTTTGGGCGCGGGCGGCCAGGATGGCCGAGATGTGTCCAATAAGAAGGCCGTCCGGACTGGCGAGCAACTCAGCGATGCGTCGACAAAAAGTCTGTCCCATAAGGGCGGCTAGGGTGTGCAACTCAGGCGGGATCAAAGTCGCAGGCAAACGCCAGTCTTTGCTGAAAGCATCCCGGGGATTAGAGCGCTCGGCCACCGGATGGAGGGCGAGGATGCTTTTCCTGAGTGCGACAAACTGGGCCGGTGTTAAGTTCGGGGGAGCTGGGAAGTGAGGAGCTTGGGCGGCTGCCTCCACGGCTTGCAGGAAAGACAGCGCAAGGTGTGCCTCAGTAGCAAAGTGGCACCGGCGCAGGTTGGGTGCACGGCCGGACGGGCATGCCAATGGCCAGGGGGACACGCGCCGCAGGCATTTTCAGTACTTGCAGAAAGACG
Source organism: Symbiodinium sp. CCMP2592 (assembly GCA_905221615.1). Lineage (NCBI taxonomy): Eukaryota > Dinophyceae > Suessiales > Symbiodiniaceae > Symbiodinium > Symbiodinium sp. CCMP2592. The sequence continues at coordinate 1,687,207 of CAJNDT010005112.1, forward strand.
TCCAGTGCCCCCCCAACTTTAATACACGACACACTGCGCAAGGAGAGGTCCCAACGGCAAACATGGTCATGTTGCGGGGAAGCCCCAAGAAAAGCGGGCCACTGGCGGACGAGCAGGAGGGCGGCAATGGGGTTATATAAGGCGGTTGTGGCGTCGTTGTGCCTTGCGTTGCTCGCGGGTTTTACCACTGACCTTGTCAGGAACCACCAGTTCTACGAAGACTGCCAGGAGGTGCCCTTGACGAAACTCCATCCGCAGAAGGCAACCTTCGGAGGGGGGCCGGTTGCCGCTTTGGCGATGCGAGAACCAGCCAGTGCCCTGCGATGGCGTAAAGCCATCGGGACACGATAAGCCAAGCACGTACGTGCCAAAGCTGAGACAGTCCTCCACCTTCAGCACAACCGGTAACGACGGGGCGAAGCGTCGGGTAGTGTCCTGGTGCGACATCCGTCTGTTCTCCTGCCCAGTATCCTCAAGAGCAGCGCCTTGGCTGTAGACATGAAAGCGCAGAAAATCCACGACACGCTCAAGCGACAGCTCTCCGAGGGAAGTCTGGACGGGAGCAGGCAATGGCAGGCTGACCGACTTTTCCTCCTCATAACATCTAAGCCTTACCTCCTGAATGATCCAGGTGCGCAGCTCCGCGACACAATGTGGTAGAGAGGCTGCCGTGACGGTGCGGATAACCCCAAGAAGAAGCGGGGGCAAGGAATCAATGGCAACAAGCTGCTTGATTGCCTCCACAGAAGGGAGTGGAAGGCCCACACCAGTTCTTTTTCCAGGTTGCGCATGGGGAGGAAGGCACGTGCGGCAGCGACATCCACCTGGGCCGGCAGTGTCTGGTCAGTACGCAGGAGCAAGTGGGAGTAGTTGTGGCACTGAGGCCCGAAAAGCTCGCCCGGCACATTGACTAACCAATGCATACCTCCCGCACAAATACCTGGGGCGACCCGTATGGCGGCCCGAGCAAAATCAGTGAGCACCCAAGGGCACAAGAAGTCTTCGCTAGCATGGATGATGCGCAGCCTACAGGGGAGGCGCAGGAGTGCCTCAAAAAGCCAGTCCGGCATGCCAACGGCACCAATGTCCACGGCTGCTGGCAGCGCAGCATCGTCCGTCACTCCCCCGGAGGCGGCGGTCAAACCCACGGGAGGGAAGTGGCTGCTGCCCCATAATTTGTGAAGGAGCACTCCCACAAGACCCGCCGTGTACTTGAAGGATCTTGGTGGTTAGTATTTGGTTACAGGGAATATCGGGGATATAAGTGGGGTTATATAACTTTTGTAAACGGACTTATCTATGTAGTTAACTAGAGTTACCTAAGTGAACTTTTTTGGATTTAGGTAAGTGGGATAAGTTGAAATGTCAGCAAATATTCACATACATAGATGAACATAAAATGTGTATATCCTCCAGCAAAAGCACAGAAGGAGAAGTGAGGCCACCGAGGACCTACATGACAATAAGCACGAGTGAAGCCGTCCAGAGCCTGATAAATCAAGCAATATATCGCCACAGAAAGTATTGCATGCACATATTTCTGCAGTGCAAACATGAGGAAAAGGCATGTGCATGATTCATGCATGCATGCTTGCAAGTATATACAGCGGTGACTTCAAGACTCGCATGCAGGGCACACTGCTCGCATGCAGACATGCACTCATGAAAGAGACTCGCATGCAGGGCACCTTGCTCGCATGCATTTTTTTCGGCTAGCGGCTAGACCAAAACGATGGCTTTGCCATCCTTCTCCGAATAGATGCAGCACGATTGGATGCTGTCTGTTGCCGTGATGAAGGGGTCGAGGTCTGTGCATGACTCAAACATGTGCTCGTGAACGTGCTTCCATGGTGTGACACAAGTCCAGACTTGGCCTGCCGCCTGGAACTGAAACTGCACCTGACTGACAGACGTAGCATCAAAAGCCACGACATCGCCTTTGGTACAGACGAACCCACCACCATGCATCGCCCGCAGGTCATGCAGAATGGTCCCCGTTGCAAGTGGCATGACCTGTTCCACGAGAGCAACGAGCTTCTTCGGGGCCGGCTTGGGGTTCATGAGCCGCACCTTCGAGGATGGAAGCTCTGCAGACATGCAGTTCAACTGCACCGCCAAGACATCCTTCAGGACACTGTCCTCGAAGCCCCTGGAGCCATCCAGCTTTTGGTTGGCGAACCGCTTCACGACTTTGTGTTTACGTTCGTGTGTAAAACACCAGACCAAGTGGCCGAACTTTGCAAGAAACTCGCCTAGATGAAGTGACATATGGTTCTTTGGAACCCATACATCTTCGCCATAGGTCTCTAGCAAGCAGTTCGAATGTTTGACGATCGTGTCGTGAAGGACCTTCGGGTCGACAGCACGTCCTCGCACAGCATCGTGAAGCATGTCTATGACCTTGCACAGCAACAGGAAGCACATGCATGCCTGGACCGTGTCCGGACTGATCGCTGCTTTCATGACAAACTTCAAGACAAAGAATCGCAAAACGGGGAGGGCATTCAGGAGTTCAGAAGCCTCAGCCTTGACAGCAGATGTTTTCTTCTCCCGTTTTGCAAAAACCCGTGTTGCATCGGGCGAGGCGAACTGCTTCGGCCACCGAAAACTGGATACAAAGTCTCTGAGTTGATCCTCGCCGAAACCTGCATCGCGAAGCATGCCGAAGAAGAAGCCCAGTTCATTTCCAACGATGCCATGGACGAGGTATATGTGAAAAAAGTCAAACATGATGGCCTCAGGCACCTTGTGTCCTATGATGTCATCCATGAGCAACCCGTGCACTCGAAGGTTGAATCCCAGGGCTTTTTCCAAGGCCTCGAAGTGGGCTTTGCTAATAGTTCCGTGCTGTGCATCCAAGAATGCCAGGAAATCCCGAGTCGTCGCATTGGTGTGCAAACGAAATTTGGAATAATCAGTGCAAAAGCTGGACACGAACTCAGATCGCATGTCGCTCACAGCACTTCTAGCAGCAACCACATTGCTGCATCGGCAGCAGAAGACGGTGCCTGATGCACCTTTTCCCTCGATGGACTGCTTAATGGCCGCCTCATCTGCGACTAAGATCTTCAAGTCCAAGAACATGGGGAAATGGTCTCCTTCAGGAGTGTCCACCAGGATGCCTTTTCGCATATCGTGCTCTGTGAAAAACAATCGAAGCATGAGTCGCCACAAGCATGTCAACGCGCCGATGGAAGAACACAGGTGCGACCGTAGGCAGGTTAATGGAAACCATAATGCCTCGGACGACAAACCGCGACTTCCCAGTTCGGATATACTCCAGTATATGCATTGCATCTTCCTAGAATTGTTGGATTTCAGGGTGTTGCCCGGGGTGACTTCGTCAGCATAAAAAATCAGACCCCCTGGGCGACCATAGGATGGTCTCTCCTTGTGTGGCAAGACCTCCTGTCGCAAAAAATCCCACAACGGAGCAAGGCTGAAGACGTGCTTCAGGAAGGAAGCTGGGTGTATGTATGGCACCACGATGTTCTTGTCATGCTTGCCCTCCACCGGGACCTCCATCTGCTGCACCAAAGGCCCAAAGACACCGGTGAGAGATGCAAGGTCCTCCTCCCGAGATCGCTTGATGGAGGATCTGGAGGATGTAACATCGTCTGCAAGCAGTCCAGATGCCTTTAAGTCTGTCAAGACACTCTCCAGTCCACGTTGGGATACATATGATTTGCGACCCAACATAGAAAATGCAGGAGCCTTGCTGCTGGCAGACTGAGACATGATGGTATATATAGATCTCGGTCACCGGCAAAAGAAGAAGTGCCGGATAAGTGTGTGTGCAATCAAGCCCTGACTGCGAGTATATATACCCTGCAGCCGAGCAAATGGCGGATGCAGGAAATGATGAGTGCCTTTTTGAGCTACTAGTTATCCAAGTACAGATATCTCACGATCTCCATGCAGGCATGAGCATTACTTACGAACTTCTTCAAACCATGCATGAGGTGCTTTCTACTCAACATGCAACAGCCTGGGAGCACTCGGCAAAGCTTGCATGCATGTGGCATCATTGCATCCATATCCCTATATCCCCTAAACCCCTATAATCCTATACTATAATTCCTATACACCCCTAAAATATAAACCCTATATAAACCCCAAAGATATACTAGCAGTGACATGATAGCCCTTTGCACATGCAGGATGTTTGCATGCAGAGCATACAACACTTTTCAACGGCACGTGTGCAGCATGCTCGGCTTCAAAAGCACGATGGCGTGCATCCTGGGGATCGTCTGCATTTGCTGCACCCCAGGGGCCTGTACTTCGCCCTTTCATGCTTCGGCATCTTCTTGAGAACATGCTTGGGCGGCTCGACCTTTGGTGCCGCCTTCTGCTTCGGACTCGCGGCGGCTTTGCCGGCCTTGGCCTTGGCCTTGGCCTGCACTTTCTTCATGGTGGACTTGGCCTTCGGCTTTGCTTTCATGGCAGCGGCTGGCTTTTTCATCATCGTCTCATCATCCTCCTTGTCCTCCTTGTCGTCCTTCTCTAGCTGCTTGCGATTGTTCCATGCATCCAACATCGCCTCAGCTTGGGCGGCTGCCGTCATGGGGGGCTTCGTCTCGGACTGGTTCTGCTGCACACGGGGCTCACCTTGTGGCTGAGTGAACGGAACCAATTCTCCACCTGGAGCCGACTGCTGATCCCCTCCAGTCAGCTGCTTTTGAAGCACCGTAGCTTGCTGTCCGGGCTGATTGAAGGACTCTTGGTTCTGATGCCCTTGCTGGCCACCCTGATTGAAGAAGACAAGGTTGGGCAAGGATCCTCCTCTCGGCCCTTGCTGTCCAAGGCACTGCTGTGCATACTGCTGTGCATATGTCTGCATCATTTGCTGCATGCTCATCACGGGCGAACCATGCACAGACATAGGCATCATCGATGGCATCATGGGCATGCCCGCCATCATCCCGCCCATCATGCCATGCTGAAAGGACGAGGGGGCAGCCGTAGAGGTAGTGCCGCCAGTGATGCTTTTGTGTGACTTTCTCAACGGCCCGTAAATCGCCACAGGTCCTGATTGCATGTCCGATGGCTTGCTCTCTGCAAAGAGCCGCTTCGCAACCTCATCCGGTAGAGCTTCCGGGGTGGTAAACTTCGCAATGTGCATGGATGGTGCCGGTACCTTTTTCGCTGCTGATTTCAGAGCAACCTTGAAATCCTGGACCGACTTTAGAAACGTCGGTGGATCCGTGAGGCCCGGCACATGCATGTATTCCTTCAGGAAGGACACCGCTTTCCCACATGTATTCTCTGTGGGATTCGTGCATCCTACTCTTGCATATACCTCGGCCAACCGAGTCACTTTGGCAAGGCTATTCAGCTCCGTCTTGGTCAGGTACTGCACATCCTCTTCACTCAGGAAAGGACCGATGTCCTCCAGCTCCTGGGTGGTTTTTTTCACCTTCTTGCCGTCGCCTCCACTCTGCAAGACTTTCTCGCTGAGTGCGGTGAGGAAGGTGTCCTTCTGACTGTCCGTGAATGGCGACTCTTGGATTGCCCTCGTACACTGCTCGACCATGTCACCCGTGATGACGGTGGCCTTCAGCTGCTGGAGCAACGAGTGAGCCTGAGCACATAAGACTTGCTGCCTTGTGCTTTCGTCTGCCAGGGAATTCGTGATGGCCCTGACACCTTCGATCTGTCGCAACATGGCGGTCTGAGCTAGGATCGTGGCGAAAACTGAGTGCTTCAGAGCAAGTAATCTACGTGCATGCAAACGTGCCTGTCGTGGGCAGGAAACAATGAATCATACATGCGACAAGCAAATGCCCTAAAGACCATGTTCATGCTGGCATGCATGCACTCGAAAAGCAATGCATTTATGTCTTTTCATGCGGGGGTCCCCGAGCATCGCCAGATCTCCCGTGGATCGCATGATCTCTTGCTCTGCATGCTGAAGCTCTTTGGCCAGACAACCCGGCCGGAGAGCATTGCCCGAGTGGTTCGGATCCACACACTGGGCGACTATATAATAGCTAGAAACTATATATAATAGGCACCCTGTCTTGAGGACCACAACATGAATATATGCATCATGTGTGCAAAGGTGTTGTGCGAAAGTCTGTATGTTGTGAATGCATGCATGAGCAGGACGAGCGACTGCATGATTTCTTTTTCAACCGATGCAGCTTCTTGTGCATGTGCCCACGAAACAAAACTCAAATCAGAGTGCATGGGCACAGTAAACAACACTGAAATCAAAATGGGGCCATATACCTCCCTAGAGCCAGGTAGCGAGGGTCGGTCTTTCGGACCATTCGCCTTTTAGGCAACTGCTTCTGGTATTGCGACTTCTTCACATGTGGGGACCACAGCTTCGCCGTCTTGCTCAGGATGCGTGTGTGTCCCATGAAGACCACCTTGTTGGTCGATCTGATGATGTTCTGCCGCAACAGAACGGTTCTGACTCTCGCCGAGACAGTACTCATCCTGACGTCAAGGGTGGCCAGTTGTCTCCCTTTCCATGCCACTCGGCCCGACAGCATGGTGCCCTGAAGCCAGACAAATCCGTCCTCGAGGCGGGCTTGAAGGTTGATGTAGAGGATGCCAGCAGGGGCCGGGCGAATGATCATGGGTCTCACGTTGCCGTTTTGTATGGCCCGCCATAGACTCCCATCCTGATTCGCCAACGGGCGAATCATGTGGCAGTGCCATCCACGAAATGAGATCACGTCATAACCCTGGGTGAGTCTGTAGTTCGACACGTAACTCAAAGCCTCAAACTGGCCATTGTGCGGAAAGTCGCCAGAAGACCACTTATCAACGAAGGCAGCCTCGTGTGGTCGGATGCCGGGGTGCAACACTTGATGCACTGCCATGATGGATGCGGGGGTTGTGGCAACTGGCTCGTGACGTGCTCTGCTCGGCAACTCAAAACCTGCGGCAATGCATGACATGTCTGCTCACGAGCACTGCCCTGCGAGCGAATGGTGCATGCTCGTGCATGCACAAGCACACATCTCTGATTGACGTGCATGGCTGTCGATCATGCAGGGAATATACTTCCGTGTCATGTCACGTGCTGCCCTCCAAAGGAGAGGGCTCGGCGGTCGAGTTTGTTGGTTACGGTTGGCGGCTTTGGTTGTTTCTCTGTACCTTCTCTCACCGTCTCTGTCTCTTTCTGGCTGCAATGTATGCACACACTGCCGGGCTGGACCTGGCACCTTGCACATGCACACAAACATGCATGCAAATATCGCTCTCTCTTTCTGGCTGCACTGAATGCACACACTTCCGGATAGACGTGGCACCACCCCACCGCCCCACCACCCCACTGCACCCCACCATGGGGCTGCAGGCTTTTCGCTTGTGGTTTGGGTTGCTGTCTGCATGGGGTTTGGGATTTCGTATTGTGGGACTGTATATATATATATAACAGTGTTTTGGTGTTTCTGGGTTAGAAGTGTTTTGGTGTTTCTGTGTTTTCGTGCTTCCTGGTTGTGTGGCTTTGTTGTTTGGGGTGTTCGAGTTCTGGTGTTGTGGGCTGCCTCTGGCTTCTCTTTCGCTCTCTCTCTTTCTCTCTCTTGCACAGACCACATGGAAACTTCGCGAGGCTGGTACACACTCCCTGTCCCAAGGTGCACACAATCTCAGGTGCATGCAGCCGATGCAGCCAGCTTTTTTTCTTCCTTCTTCAAACAGTGTGTTCTGTACAAGAGGCAAAATGCCTGAGGTTCCGAACGGACAGCACACGGAAGCGAGGCAAAGGATGCCAGCCTAGAGGTTGCCAAGCTAGCTAGAGCTTAGCCACGAAGTTTATCAATCTATAAAGGGTTCTTAAAACCACAACCCCAAACCATATCAATCTATAAAATTCGCTGGCAATATGGAGCCAACAGTTTATCAATCTATAAATCTGTAGCCTAAAACACAGACAACCATATCAATCTATAAACTTTCAGGGTCCAAGGCACCCGAAACCATATCAATCTATAAAGTTCAGTGGTTCCCGGACCCCCCAACCATATCAATCTATAAAAACGCTGTTCTAGCCCCTATGCACTAGAGCGGCCTACTTCCGAGTTTTCCCCGGAGGTTCGGACCTTACATGAGGCCTTTTTCCTTTGGCCCCGCTGCCTGTGCCGTCAATTTCCTAGCTTCTTTGCCGCAGCCGGTGCACGAGAAACGGGCTTGGGTCTATGCTGCTGTGCTGTGTGCATGAGTCTGTGGCTGCTGTGTTCTGTGTGTCTGTGGCTGCTGTGTTGTGTGAGTCTGTGGCTGCTTTGCCGTTCGTGGGTGCTGCTTTTCTACCTGACAAACTATAAGCCCTTAACCCTTTCTCATGCACTGGACCACAGCCTCGGACAGATTGTGCACGGATTCCCATGCCAGGTTCATGGGTCCTGCCATTGTGCACAACCATGCATGTCTCTCGCAATGTGTTGTTCACGTGCACTCCCCGGCCTTGACCGCGAGTCCGTGGCCGCGATCGCCCTTCACCAGGCCTATGTGCCACGAGACATGCATCATGATCCGGTTGCCACGAAGTGCTGAGCCCCCAGCCCGTGCCATTGGCCAGTGGTGGGGTTCATCCACCACTCCCCAATCCTCCATCCTTTTCCATCCCACTTCGGCACCGGCCCATTGGCCACCGCCTTTGCCGGTGCAATGGGGGGGGGGGAGTCTGGGGCGCCGGTGGTGGTGGGGGAGTCTGGGCCGCCGGTGGTGGTGGCGGGGTGGGGGGGGCATGGCCTTTCCGACCCCCTGCAGGGGGTGGTGGTGGCGGTGGCCACCACTTCTTGGAGTCCTGTCAGGATTGGGTGTGTGTGTGTGTGTCGTGTGTCGTGTGTGTATGTGTGTTTCGTGTGTGTGTGTGTGCTGTGTCTCGGTGTCTCGGTGTGTGTGTGTGTGTGCCTCTGTGTCTGTTTCTTTTTTTTTTGTGTGTGTGTGTGTGTGTGCTTGTGTGTGTGTGTCTCTCTGTGTTTGTGTGCCATGTTATCAGTGCACCCACAACATCATGCATCAGCGAGTCAGGCCTTGGAAGAGGCTCCCCCCGATCCGGATGCCCTGTGCTCCTCACCACATGTTGCATTCGTGCTTACAAACCACTGCACTCCATGCATGACCGCATCTCCTTTCTGCCCTTCGGCGGATGGTCTGGCTCTTTGGGCTTTCTTTCGTCCACCTGCGACAGCACATGCATATCACATTGTATCCAAGAATCTATCGCCCTAAACCCTAAACCCTAAACCCTTAATTATAAACCCACGGACCCTTGCCTTCGGCATCTTTGTGGTCTTCCAATCCTGTCGGGCGAACACTAGAAATGTTATCTAAAATGAAGATGCTTGCGATCTTGGGCACCGGCTCCCTTTCGCTGCTTTTTGTTGCCACTGCCCTCCTGCAAACGGCAAAGGAGGAGTGGGTTAAACAAAGAAACAGAACATTCTCCTCCGGAAGCAGCCACTTCCTCTTGGGCACCGTGGGCATTTTCTTCTCCTGCACCCGGAACTATATATAATTGTGTTATATATAGTTAGGGTATACCGGGGCTTGGGTTTGGATTATACACTCAGATACACACACACACACAGAGACATGACACTCTCGTGTGCAGGGCGACAAGCTCGCATGCAGGGATCTACCAAGGCGGGATGGAAGCCTTCGGCTTCAGAACCACGGGGCCCATCTCCATCTCCACTTCCACATCCTGCCAAAACACATATAAGAAAGGTTCAATATAAGCGAGTATACATGCCGGCTCCTCGAAGCCTGAACTGTCTGATGCCTGCCAATGTGCATGCAAAAACAGGGCTCGACACTTCGCGGTTTTCGAGTTGGTGCCTCTGCTGCAGGCACCAAGTTGATCGGCTCCCGTGCCTGCATGCAGGGCTGAATTGAGTACTTCGTTATAAGCGATGGATTCGGCACCTCCGGCGGCTCTACCTCGAAATCTCCCTGGCAACATGCATGCATGCCTTATATAAGCTTGCTGTTCCAAGAGGTGTCCTCCAAGCGCAGTGTGCTGGGGATCCACGTGTTGTCGAAGTCGAGGGCTTCCCAGCCTGGATTTGTGAACGAATATACCGATATATGTATATGTGCATATACGAAACTCCGAGCAAATGACCTTCCAGGGGTGGCTTCTCGGCACTTTTGTCCGGGTGCCGGAAGAGGCACATGCCTGCAAGGGATATTGTTCTAAAAAACAACACAATGAATTCCCAGACGGAAAGCCCGACCTCCGTCCTTGATCAGGATCCTCCACCCCTTGCCCTTGGTCCAGCGAAGCTCCCCGGACTGGCTGGTCCACATTCCCTGCAATTGTACAAGTACAACTCCCTTATACCGGCACTCAGCAAAGTGAAATACAACAAGCCTCCTCCGTCTCCTCCATGCCCCCTAGCAGCTCGACCTGCATGAAGGAGCTCCAGTCCACGGACTCCTGCAACAAAAATCATTTATAAGGTCCAAGCGAACGAACAAGGCCGGTCGATCCTCGGTCACATCTCCGATGGAGAACCGCATCATGGCGACCCCCTATGAAGCTGCCAGCAGGGTCTGCATGACATGTGTGCATTGCATATAGTGCACTGCTGTGTGCATTGCCTGGTGCATTGCTGTGATGGCATGCGAGCATCATCTATCACATGTGGCACGTGTCTGTATATGTATACACACAGCACAACATGCCCTCGGAAAACAGGCGAAGCCATGCCTACAAAACCAGCTCGGAGCCTGCACCATGCATTGCACAAGACATTGTATCCTGACATGATCAACAGCCATCAGTCAAGCTTGCAGGACAGTTGCGAATCGCAAAACCAAGCACAACCCCCTTATAAACCCAACTGCTGACGTGGAGCTGGTGATATAAAGACTTTTCTTCCTATGAATATAGAAAAACATAGAAAAGACAGCAGCACTTTTCTTGATTTCCAGCATGCACATGAGCTACGAGTCGGGATTGCATCATGTTCGTGCTTATATGTTCTCTGCCGACGAGCATTGCCCTGCCGGCGAAAAAGCTAGCCGCCTATCTCTTTCTTTCTCTTGGCTCCTCGGGGCTGCCGGTCCTTGCTCTCCGAGTTCACAAAGCCAGCTTTCAAGTGTTGCAAGTTCGCCTCTGTAAGTTCAAACCACAAAGTATGACTGCCAAGCCCTTCGAAGAGAACCTTTGCTGTGGGAGTCGGGCCACCTTCCTCGATGGCAGGCAACTGCATGTCGATGTAATACGGGGCATATTGTTGATGTTTGGCAGCTGTGGCTTTGAAACACTTGAAGACCTTCTTGTTTTGGGGCGGGGTGTCCTCTTGGGTGTCGTCTTCGCTTTGCAGGCGTTTTTGAATGACTTCGTTGAATGTCGTCTGTCTCTGGGTCATCAAGTCATCGAAGAATTTGCTGTTTAACGATCGGCTATCCTTGTCCTTCCGGAGATCTAGGGCCTTGCCGAACACAAATTTCGTGAAGCCTCTGTCCCACCTGCCGTTCACCGAAAACCACACCATGCCCTCTTCGTTCTTCTGAGTCGGGATCCACTGCTCGCCCTTCCCATACATGACCACGGTCTTTGTGCATAGTCGAACGTCACGGTCATCTTCAGGTTCAGAATCATCAGCCATGTCGACGGGAGGTGTGTGCACACAAGAGCTCAACTACACATACAAGCTGTAACATGTCATGCAAGGATTCGCTCATGCACATGCAAGCACCTCAAGTGAATGCGGCTTTGCCAATGACAGCACACCACAACAGCGATCACGTATGGCATTTTTTGCACAGCTGCTGAAATGCTGCCATCCTCGCGGTGGTCATGAAGATCGGTGTGTGGCCCAAGCAAGCATACATGCATGCATGTGCCGGCATGTGCATGATGGTGCATGTGATATGCTGTGCCTCTCATGGGTCTGCCGGAGCCTTCGTGCGCATTCTCTTGTTCGGCTTCGGAGAGTCTTGATCGAGTGGCATAGGCGGAACTTCAATCTTCTCCTTGTAAATGCAAAGGCTCTCGCCTTCAGCGATTTCACGAACATTCTTGAGCAGGGGTAGCTGGATCTCTTTCATTCGTTGGCTTCTGACGTAGCAGACTTCCATGTTGGCGAGGTCCTCCTCATGAGTGCTCTGAATCATGAAGGCTAAGTTCGCAAAGCCAGCATCGCCCTCGGCTTTCGGAAGCACGAGCATCGGAGCCGACCAGAAATGCACATCACCCACAGCTGGGAAGACTTCAAAGCAGTCGTCGGGCACCTTGGCCCCATGCTTCAACTGCAAGCTGCATGGGACCAGAGTGAGTCTCATCTTGGGAATTTTCCCAATTGCCACAATCTTCTTCTGGGGCTTCAAGTGCATGTGTAGCCGTGCAAGCATGCTGTTAGCTTCATGCTTAGCCTGCAGATCGAAGATATCAAGCATCATGGTGGCCTGCATTTGCTGCTTCTGGAAATCCGGATGCGGGGGCATACTGCAGGACATCTGGGATCAGCACTGGTTCGGGCTTCGGTGTGAAGACTGACCAATCACCGCCGAGAAACACGTCCAGCACGACCTTGCCCAGGTTGCCATCGGCCTGCTTCAATTGCACTTTGCCTCCTTGGCATGCTACGATCTGGCCGGACTGCCCATCGCTCTTCCTTCTGCACCATGATCCAACCTTGAAGCCTGCATCCTCGAGGAGTGTCACGGGTTGCTTAACCGTCCCATCTGGGTTCAGCTCCCTCATCGCAACGACCTTGGGGCTGGAAGTGTCCTCGGCGACCTTCTGTTGCATGGCATGAGCTTCCCATGGCGAGTCCACGTGCTGCCCGCAAATCCCTCGCATGATAACGACGACATCGTGGGCCAAAGCCTCCTTCGAAGAGTACTGCTTCACGTCCACGGGCAGCTTCAAGAGGAAGCCGATCAAGTGCATGTCAGCGAAGTTGAGTGCAGTGATCAATTCCGGCAAAGCAAGCAGGTCTTTCCCCTTGGATAGCCTTTCAACGAGTTGTCGCCATTGATACATGATGAGGTCTGCGGCACGGACCTCGGTCAACATGTCCTTGTGCATCATCCTCTTAGCATCGCCTGCCTGTGCCACTTCCTTGGCATATGCGAGCTTCACCTGAGTATGTCTATTTTACAAATTAAAGAATCATGTGAACATGTTGTGTATATATACATTCGTGCAACAACATGCTATGCATGACGATCAAGTGGCAAGTGCATGTCGTGCCCTCGAGAACTGGTTGGTACCCTTGACCTCCATGCTGATCTTCTCCCAAAACTCGGCACCCAAACTGCGGGTGCTTGGGGAGTGCCTTCTGACAAAGGCCTCCGTCTCATCCATGAGAAACGGAGTCCGCCCTCAGGCATGCTTGAGTGCGAATGTGTAAAGGTTCGGTAGAGCCTTAAAGTGCACGGTTTTCCCAGCGGTAACCTTCTTCTTGATGGAGAGGAAATCGACATGCTTCGTATGGGTCGACTCGGTCACCCAAAGCCCGTGGAGACGTCTCATCAGCTGGAGCTCGTGTTCCTGGCTCTGCATGGTTGCATTTCCTGTCCGTTGGATCATGCTCAACAGATGAGGCAGGTGCATGGCGGCTTCCTTCCTCAGGACTTTCCAATTGACCCCGTGCGTTGCCGCCCGGTAGAAAGCTTCGTCCTTCTTTCGCAAAAGCTCCAGGTTGAGTTTGCCATCATGACAGATGGATTCATCTCCATCATGCAAGATTTCCTGGCCAAGGATTCTCAACACACAGTTTGTGTGAGATCCTGCCAGACTGAGGCATTTGATGGCAGATGGGTCGAAGTGGCCCAACATTCCGTGAGCAGCCTGAAAGAAGGCGGTGTTCCAGAGAATCTCCTCGCCGTCTCGAGGCTCGACCCCCACGGCATGGACCCGTTGCTCCAGGAATCCGGCTGATAGGATGTCGCTCAGGAGCTCATGCACGTCCACGGCATTCACTCCACTGCCGTCGCGGTTGAGCGGGGAAATTCCTACCATGCTGGGGTGGAGTGTGATGTTGTAGACGAAACCTCTGGACTCCAGCAAGTGCAGACAGTCGTGGACACTCTTCACAAGGCCCTCGCCTTCCTTCGCCACCTCAAGGATGGATTGGCACCGCCGGATGAGTTCTGCATCCATTGGAAACAACGGAAGCAGGAAGTTGAAAGCTGGCCAAAGAAACACAAAGTGTGAAGCTTGAGCTGCAACACATGCATGCATGGCATGTCATCATGCTGCCGACGAGCAGATGCCCTGCCGGCGCTTCAAACTCAATATGCAAAGCCAACTGCTCAGATTTCTCATGAAACTTGCACTGCTTGCATGCATGCACAGCAGCAAAGGAGCCTCTTGAAAAAACGTGCATGGACAGTCTCAATGCAGAAATATGTGTGCATCTTATGTGGTAATGGAAGCCACAAGCCACATCTCATATGCTGTTTCTAAGTGTACTTACTGCACTTATAACTTGCCCTCTAAATGACTTATAAATGTTCACATATAGTTGCTTTTCAGTTACTAACTGATTAGGTAAGTCTTGCAAATGTATATTAGTATATTAACTCCTATATTATTTTATAAGTACATCCATATACTTACTAACTGTTTTTGAGCACTTATCACGTTTGACTGACTGAAAACTTGGCTTGTCGTACTTATATATTGAGTTACACCAACATACTATTCCCAATAACATGTAGTAAATAAGTACTAACCACCACGATCCTTCAAGTAGCTGCCTGCGGAGAAGCCACGCGGAATGTGGATCTTGCAAGTGGGAGCTGCGTCGTGCCCTCTGGAGCTGTGTGACGATCGTTCTAGCTTCCGGACTGGAAGCAGTGAACTTAACGTCCAACATAGCGTGCGCTAACTGGATAACCGGCAGGGAAAAAGCAAAAGGCTGGCATACCGACCCGCCGAACTGAGTCTCGCGAGAAGCCGTCGCAGACAACTTGGAAAATGTCTCCGCACGACATCCAGTGGAGCCGTAGCACTGCGTGGAACACATGAGCTGCCAAAGCGTCGTTGCGAGCCGGAGCGCGAATGTACTGGCGCCGAAGCACTCAATGCGCACTTCAGCGGACGTCGAGGGGCTGCCTCCCAGACGTTCGTTCTCATCCGCATGAACCATGTCGAAGCCTTTGACCGCTTGGTAAATAGGTTGCTTCTGGTCGGAAACTTGCAGAGTCATTGTGTTCTTCCGCGGGGATGGAGTGGACGCCTCTGCCAGGAGCCACAACGCTGAAGCCGGTCCACGTTCAAATGAACCGCCCAACCCCGGGTTCTGGACTCCCCCCAGAGTTCGAACGGGGTTCGAACAGAACACCAACAATCACCAAACAAAAGGAGAAGAAGCCACACAGAATCGCTTTGTGGCTGGTTTTGCGAACAAAATTACTGAGAGCACACTACAATGACAGAAACCACAAACTCAACCGCAAGACACACGAAATCGCTAATGGGGTTTTGCGAAAAAATAAAGCGAGCTCTTGAGGTCCTGCTCGAAGAGGCAGGGGCAGAGCGCCTGCGGCCACGAGGTGATTAGAACGATTACCTTTCAGTTCTCCATCGTCACCTTCCTGCTCCAGAGCACACTGCCCGACGAACGCACCTCAAGCGCACAGCTGCCAAGGAATTGGACGTCAGCCAAGCCGGATACGGTCACCATGGTGGGGTCCTTGCCACCCCTAGAAAGCCACCGTGTCCAACGTCGGTCCTGTCCGGAAAGCGTTTTGGCCGTAAAGAGGTCGAGCCCCAGCAGACTGCACACCCGGCATGCAGAGACTCGAGCTCAAGCGAAAAGAGTGGAAAAAGTGCACTGCTCGTGGGTCCCTCTGGGCCCAGTCAAGGCCTTCTCATGCGGAACGAGTCATCGGGATTGGAGTTCTTCATCAACCTTCGATAGCAGAGAAGGACAACCTCCGCGGCCCAATCTGTCAGTGCCGTCGGGGGCGGTCTATAACGGCGGCAGAGCCCCTGGGCATCCGTGGAAGGCTCCGTAACAAAGATTACACCAACAGATTTGGCGTGCGCGCCGACAGCAGAGACTGCCTTGGCAGGTATCGTGCGGGGAGGCCAGCGCCGGAAGAAGCCTAGATCCTGCGTGTCAAGTGTCAAGACACAAATTCTGCAAGTCAACTGTCTTGAACAGCGCGCTTCGAAGGCTTCGAAGCCTTTGCCTTCCAAAGCTTTGAAGCCTTCATTCTAACGTTTTCTTTCGTATGGTTGCTCTTGTTTTTTTTTTGTTCTTCGCAAAAGCCACCATAAAGCGATTTTCTGTGGCTTCTTCTTCTTTTGTTTTTGTGATTGCGTTTTGCTTCTTTAACTCTTCTTTTTCTCATTTTATTTTCTTTTCAAAAGCCACTTTTGAGCGATTTCGTGTGCTTCTTCTTCAAACCGCTTTCCTTTGTCCGCTCCCTTCGAAGGCTTCGAAGCTCCCTTCATTCCCACCCTCCGAAGCCTTCGAAGCCTTCGTTCCACCCTTCGAAGTCTTTGAAGCCTTCGTCCTCCCTTTCAGAAGGCCTCGAAGGCCTTTGTGCTGAAGATTGCTGGATGGCTTCTGGTTCCTCCGCGTCTCTTCTTTGCTGCCGCCACAAGCGACCCGCACACAGTCTTGCTTTTCTTGCATACAAATGGTTAGCGATTTCGCCAACCGGGTAGAAGGTCTGTCCTGGCGGTCCGCAGTCGGGGTTAGACACCCAAGCCGCCAATTTGGCGCTGGCGCTGCTAACAATGCGGGGTATGTCTCGAATCGTACTTCCGCAGAGAGCACAGCATTGCGTGTGCGCAATGTGAGCTCTTGCAACCCGGAACGCAGCATGTAGAGAAAGCCAATCGCCGCGTCCGGTGTCGGCTTGTAAAAGTGAAAGAAGCGGACAAAAACACAGCAATCGCTTCCGCCTTCGGTTCTGAAACGCCGCATCTGCAACGCAGCCTGCTTCTTCAAGGAGGGTTTTTTCTGCCCTTTGAAGGCCTTCAATTGAAAGACTTGCAGCGCATCAGCCAAGAGCCAATCTTAAGGAACAAAGTGCGCACTGTGGCCAGTTCTTGGTTTGTGCCAAAAGAAGCCTTCGCCTTGGTTATTTTGGCAGGTTGTCACTTTTGGTTTTAGCTGGAATTGTGCTGTTAGGCAACGCCATAAGACTCCGCTGCATTTGCAGTGCATGCGTTGGCTGCAAGCGGTTGCAAGCTACTTTCTGGATGGATGGTTTAAAAACAATGTTGGCGGCAATTCTGCCTTTCAACAAAAAGGTGGCGCAAAATGTTAAATGCTTTTGGTTCCTTGCCACTGTTTGCATATGTTGCAGCAGACCTTAAAAGGCAACTTTGTGCACAGCGTGTACAACACCTCCATGGTTCTAAAGTATGACCATTTGTCGTTACAGTTTTTAACTGCGTTAACGGCCAACGCGTTCTTGTGGAGTCTGCTTCTCCAGAGAAGTTCAAGAGCACAGCAGCAGCCGCTGATTGTACGTTATCTAGTTTTCTGTAAGATTGGTTTGCACTTTGATGTTGCACAAAACCAAAAGCAAAACTGCCTTGAGCACGCGTGCTTTGCCAACACGACAACAATGGCTGATGTGGGCAGGTTTGCCCACAAGCAACTTTGTCTTGAGCAAAACCCATTAAACCGCACCAGCTTCGCGAAACAAGCGGGCGCAGCACGGCCGCAGCATCGAATGTGCTCCGATCAGCCAACATGGGCTTGCAGCGGGGCTGTGGACGACAGAGCCACTGCTGCGGTTTTGGTCCGCAAACGCCGACGCACCGGGGGGTTTCGGAGATGAGCAGAGACAGAGCTTCTCATACCCAAGTTGTTACAAGTTGTTGGCTTGGACCGAGCTCAAGACAACAGGTCGGCTTGTTTTCATTTGCGCAAGTCCATCCTCCGGCTCCTTGCAGAAGAGTGTAGTCAAGTCGTGGCGAGATTATCATGCAAAGAGATGCAAAGCAAGCTGGCAACTTGCTTTTTCCAAAGGCTAAATTTCAGAGCATTGATTTGCATTCGTTGACTAAACTCAAACTTCGAGCAATCGGCAATTGAATTGCTATGAAGCCTCATGTTAGCTACGTTGTACATGGAATTATGGTTGCTTCTTCAGGTTGCCACTTGGTTTTCATCCGACCCCATCTGAATTCTAGCCACACAATCATATATCATGAAGTTGTTACTGTTTCCAATCTTCTGATTTAGGCTAGGTGGTTGTTTGGAGCATACCACATCAAACACTTACGTCCAAGCAATTCTATCTATTTCAGTTCTTGGGCTAGATGGGCGTCGGTGTTCTGGCGGCTGCACTTTCGCTTTCAGTTTACCCACTGGTGTCTGCGCCGGCGCCGTCGGAGGTGCCAGTGCATTGCTTGGGTGCTTGCTGCATGAACGGTTCACTGAGCAAGCTGCTGACACCAGTCATGTCATCAGTGCACATTACCGCCACGTTTGTCGCGATGACAATCGATAGCACGTTCGTCATGGTTTACGCTGTGAACATGACTATGACCTTCCAGTGTCAGGGTTGAATTAGTCAGGCGTTTCGGACCTTTCTTGCCTTGGAATGACCAGTGGTCTGTGAATCTCTTCGCCTGCTGTTCTCGAAGGCCTCGCAGTTGCGAAATCGACTCGGAAATGGAGGCAGAGTCTCCATTGCCAGAGTTTGGGTCAAATTCAAGGTAGTGATTCGCAGTGACTCAGTGACACAGCACAGCAGGCTTCGGGCTCTTTCTGTGGGTGTATTTTATGGATGCTAATCTCGATGGCTGTGATGGGCTGGCACACCTGTGGAGGTTTCCGAGAGTTCCTCCACTGCCGGCATTCCGATATCTTCCAGGAGTTTTTCCAGCTGGTGTCTCGAAAGCGATTCGAAGAGGCCGAGCTTAATGGGAAGACAAACCCTAAACCCTCACCCTAAACCCTACACCCCCAAACCCTACACCCGAAACCCTAAACCCTACACCCCAAACCCTAAACCCTAAACCTAAACCCGACACCCTAAGCCCTAAACCCTGAACCCTAAACCCGACTTTAGATCTCCGGTATCGATTCACTTTCCCGAGCCTTGCAGGTGGAAGTTTTCCAGTTCGCCTTGGATCTGCACAACAAGCCGCATGGCTGTGCAAAATTCAGGTTTCGCTGTGAAATGGGCCCAAAAGGTCATTTTTGGTTGGTGCAATGTTGAGAGGACAGATACGGGAGCGAGAGTGTAGACCCCAATTCCCACCAGAATAATTAAAGATAATTAAAGAGAAAGAACTAAAGGACGAAAGACATAATAAATGCAAAAGATAAGGACAGAAAGAAATAAATAAAGAAAGAACAAAGAAGAAACAACGACATACAATATGGTGAACGTCGTGCATGTGAAACGAGCATAGTCTTAGATGTCACTTGCCTTTCACGATGTCAGCCCTGAAACTAACCGCAACACTTGGCAAGGTTTTCGAAGCTCCAAACGCGAAGTGGTGAAGGTTTGAAGTTTCTAAATGAAGAAGCCACGGCCTCAAGTAAGCCCGAAGCACGCCAGGCTTTAAATCGTCAACATCACAACCTGAGCCCTCAACAACACCTAAACTCCTGAACCCACACGATACCCTACACCCTGACGACGAGCGCCGTCGGAGGCTTGATCTGTCCCAGCCGGGTTCCGAAGACTTCCGGGATGAGCTGCCCTGGCACACCACGATTCAGGACGGCGAGGGTTCAGGGGCCTTTGCTCAGGCTGCGTCAGGGTTGAGATTTTGAGAGCTGGGGCGTTCAGGCTCCAGGCTTATGCTCCTTTCCTTCGGAAGAGGCCTCCCATCCAGCGGCCTTCCGTCATTGCGCTTCGTCTTTCTGCATGGATTGCTTGGCCGGCAGCTGCAGCCGGGAACCTGAACCCAACCCTTCAGCCCCGAAGCCCGCTTAGCGTTGGTGGCTCGGGGCACCAGCTCTGGGTTGTGAGGGCTTTGGGGCTTAGGGCGGCGTCGTTTTCTCAGGGCAGACAGAGGTGTCGGTTCAAAACCCAGAGATTCCCCCAAACCAAACCAAGCCAGGGCCTCAACGAAACGAAGCGGAGAAGCTCGGGGGTGACTTTTGGCAATTTCTCCAGTCAGTCTGCCGGCTGTCTAATGTTGTCCACACATTGGGTACTGCCCCCCCACTCAGTAACAGTTGGATAATACTCATGGTATAGGTAAGTTTAGGATCTTAATAGTAGCCCTATTACTGTGTGGGGGCAGATTTACCAATCCACACACTTGTTCTCCTCCCGTGCTCTCAGATCTCCCGGGGCGTGGATGACTGGATGACGCGGCAGGTGCACACCCCGGCGGTGTGGCAGCGGCTTTTGAAATTGGGTGCTTTTTGCGCTAGTTGGGGTTGTGCACTATTGGGGGGTCTTCGCAGAAGTAGCTCTCGGCCTTTCAGGTTGGCTTGTCCCGTTCTCGGGTCACGGAGCCATTAGAGGTTCAACTTGTTCTAGATTCGTTTCGCATGATTCAGCGTGATCTAATAGGCTAGCACACGGCATAATTTGAATTGCAGTGTGTAGCAACGGCCGCTTGCGGTGGACGTCTTATGATGGCGAGGTCATGCTGCTGGCACATCTCTTCGGCGTGGATCCTTCCATCTCCGAGGCCAGCAGCCGGGAACTCGGCCCAGTGTTCGGAATCCAGGGTTTTCCAGGTTTTGGGGTTGCGGAGCGTAAGGAGGACACGTCTTGAGGACAAGGGTGCGGACCGGCTATGCGATTCCTTTAATTCCGCCTGTGTCGCACGTGGCGGCTGCTCTCGGAAGCCCGGATCTTTGAGCCAACCGTGGGGTCTCTCCGTTTTTGTCACATTCGTCTGTCAGGTTCGTCTGTTGCTGTTGCAATGAGATTTGCTTTCTTCGGGTTTAGTGTGTCTCGCAGGCTCTGCAATACCGGAAGCGGAAATCGCCGAAGCAGCGACTCTCTGAATTTCGCGAGGTTTCTCCGAATTCCTCGAGCAGCACGGTACTGCAGGTGCATTCTCTTGTTGTGAAACGCTGCTGGGTAAGTTGGAAATAGGGATGGAAGGGGGCCCTCGAAGCTGTGCAAGCGGACGGACTTTCAGAGGGCTGAGTTTCACTCAATTACTATTGCTATTACGATTACTATATGAATATTACTTGCTATGGGAGCCTGGTCTCTGCTGGAGATTGAAGGTCGCAACCGTGGAATAGTTAGAGTTGCGTTCAGATTCGGGATTTCTGAAAGAAGTCGTCGGGGCCCCGGCTTTTCCGGATCGATTCTCGGGGCAGCAGTGCTGCAAGGCTCAGGGAAATCCCGGCACCAGATGAGCGACAGCAGTATGCATTGCGATGATCATGTGTAGCAGTGATAGTAAGAGTTTTACCTCGGCGATACTGTTTCGAATTCAAAGCAGCAGGGCTGATCCTTCCAGACGAGGTGCCTGGCAGCCTCTCGACTGTCCTTACGGCTTCCTCCTCTTGGCCGCTGGGACGTTATATAGCAGCAGCTTCTAGCAGACGCTTCGAGTTCTGCTACAGCGAGCATGGCAGGCAGCAGGCCAGTGGCCTTCGGCGTTCTAGATGGAACTTTCAATCCCAAGTTGATGCACCAAGTTTTGAAGCGCTCAAAGAGATTCGCTTGTATATACCTCACAGGGCTTGAACGCCGCATCCCGACAGGAGTATGCTATCCTGACTGGTTTCCAGCTGATGGGCCAAGACGAGCTGCGGGAGCAGGCCAAAACCAGTGCGAGATCGTCTTCGTTCCGCGAAGAAGTCATGCATCAAGTGTTGCAGTTGCCTGCTCCTGTGCCATGGCACGTTTGTTTCAGCAGCAGCTAGATAGGCCTGCGAGTTTGGCACTCCTGCAGGTCTGTCAACGTGATACTTTCGTGGCATTCTTGTCCCACGGCCGAACATCTTCGACAGATTTCAATGCAGGCCACCAGCGCCATTGCTGCCAGCATCGAGGTTCTCCTGCATGCACCCTACTACACCTACGTCGGCGGGCGGCAAATTCTTAGATGTAAGAAATTTTCAGATTGTTGAGGCGGTCGGTCATTGATACTTTTGGCTTCGGCTCTTAGTCTTGGAATCAGAATAAAGCCTGTCATGTATGAGCCATTTCAGCTTATGACGGTTTGAGATTTCATAGACTTTTTCTCTAAACCCTAAACCGTAAGCAGAGTCTAGACCTCAGGACTTCTTGGAGAGCTCCTTGTGGAACATCTCCCTCTACGACATGGCCGTGCTCTGCCTCTCAAGACTCCGGTTTGCTTTAGCTTCGGGCGAAGCCGTTTCGCATCAAATTGCTGTAGCCATATTAAACCCTACAATAGGGGCCTAAACTATACTATTGTGGGGTCTCCATCTTATAACTATAGTATAATGGGTGGTTGTCAAAATTAGGGTCCCTTTTTTGGGTCCCTAATACAATACCGCACCTAATATTTAGGGTACCCAAAACAGGACCATAATTTTGACAGCTACCCATATCCTCCGGGAGAGAGGTGGGCAGTCCCCTGCCCTCCAAAATCTCAGGTCAATTTGGACCAGCCGCACCACTACACCTCCTTCGAAGATTACGTGGTGAGCCCTCCAGTTTGCACGTGTCTGGTAGCATCGTAGTACCAGGACACCCTCAACTTGAATCCCTAAACCCCTACATACTCGAATCGCGCCGACCCCTCGACTGCAGTGAAGAATGCTACGGAGCCTGACTTTTCGTTGTCCGCCCAGGGCCCCAGCCCAAGCTGCGTCCCAGCGACCCCCGAAGCCTTCAGAGCAGGCGCAGCGCCCCCTCCCGCCTCCGCGGCTCTGGCCGTGGCACGCGGAGGGTCAGGCGACGCGGCCGACTGGCGAGGCCGCAAGAGCGAGACTTGGGATACTCTTTTTCTGGATGGGCTTCGGGGCGTCTGTTTGTTTGCGTTTGGGGGTGTAGTGTACGGCTTCGCTTCGTGGGGAGGGGTTGATTTGTAGTTCCTGGTTGAGCAAGTTGAGACGGTTCGGCATGTCTTGCACACACAAAACACCCCGAACATCCCAACCCTAGATCTCAAACACCAGACCCCTAAACCCCGTAAACCTCCCTAAACCCCTTGAGCCCCTTGAACCCATTAAACCTCTTAAAGGCCTTGAGTCCCTAAACCCCCCCGAGCCCCAAACCAAAGCCTCAAGTACGCGCAGGGCCTCGCCTCTGCAGCGGCGCGGCTGCGGAGCGGCCTCAAGATCTTGGGCTCATGGGTCCTTTTTGGGTTGCTTGAGGGCTTTGGTACAGTAAAGGCCCCTTTAACGGTGTCAGGGTCGCAAAAAGGATTTTTTCTAGAAGGGCTCTATATATGTTTTGTTTTTGGAGAAGGACAGTGCTAACAGCGTGGTTTTTTGAGGTTTGGGGTTCAAGGTTAAGGATTGATGGGGTTGGGGGTGTGATGTGTGGTTTCTACAAGTGCAGGTCTTTTGGTTTGACAAGTTTTCTCTTGCTCTTAGGAAAATTAAGATGTTGCATCCGTTCTTCCTTATTCTCTGATCTTGCCGAGGATCGCCATGCTCCAGCTCCATGATGGGACTGTGCGGGAAGGGCTTGATCTGCAGTTGATGTCGAAAGTTCTGCTGCCCCAAACGGCTCGTTTTAGCAGAGTCCGTACAGTTTCGGAGATGTGATCCCAAGGAACACAGCATAGCAAACCGAGTGGTCCTTCTGTGCAGGACGGCTCTGGAGCTGTGGGCCAGCGCCGAGGTCAGGAGTAACAGCAGCATTCTTTGGTGTGGTGGTGGTCATGCTGCTAGGAGTCGAGTTAGGAGGTGGCGGTCGTGGTCGTGGTCGCGTAGGTGGTCGTGGCTGGTGGCAAAGGAAGAAGTAGTATCAGTAGTGGTAGCGGTAGTGGTAGGATGGATGCGGAAGAGGTGGAGTAGGAGGAGGAGGAGGAGGAGGCGAGGAGGAGGAAGAGCAGGAGGATATAAGGTAGGTGTAGGTGCAGGAGTGGTGGTCATCGTCGCGGCATCAGTACGGTGGTAGCGTAGGTAGTTTCAGATGGTAGCCGCAGCAACGGGCACCAGCAACGGCAGCAGCAGCAGCAGCAGCAGCAGCAGCAATCCATATGCAGGTAGTTAATTGCGCAGCTGTCAGAAGTATAGTTCGTGGTACTAAACTCCAGAGTGCCACTCGACTCCATCACCCTTCGAGTGGAAAGTTCAGGCAGGTAGTTGCAAAATCCTGTAGATGACGCTACTCTGCGAAGCCCTTCTTTGTCCTTACTGTAGGGAGTTGTAACAGAAGATCACATTAGCCAGGGGCAGCAACAGTGACGCAACGAGCACCAACAACAACAAACCCTAAAGCCTAAACCCTAAACCCTAAAGCCTAAACCCTAAAGCCTAAACCCTAAACCCTAAACCCTAAAGCCTAAGATCCAGGCTCCGAAGGCCGCGAAAGAGCTCCGTCCCATCGCAATGGGTTCAGCGGTGTCCAAGCTTTTCAGCCGTCTTCTCCTGAACCGAGCGCTACCGGCTCTTATGCCCCACACCTACGCTCAATGCTCGGGTAAGGGTAGACAAACCTCCGATTTCCTCTTTACCATTGTCAGACTATTTGACCTTGCTCGTGAATGGGGGAACTCGTTGGTGGTTTTCAAGCTCGACCTTGAAAAAGCCTTTGACAGTTTGGATCGCAGCAAGCTCCTTGATCGATTGGAGCAGAAGATTGGGCAGGGGGCGGAGATGAACTGTTGGAGAGGGCTTTTGAGGGGTACCTCGGCATGGCTTCAAACTCCGTGGGGATCGTCGAGGGTTCAGATGTCGAAAGGGATAAAGCAGGGAGGGATAGAGAGCCCTGTTTTCTTCGCGCACATCGCGGAGCTCGTCTTAGCAGAGGCGGTGGACAAGTATCGGTGGCGACACATGGTTCCCCTCTACCCCGATTTGGCGCCTGAAGAAATGATGTATATGGACGACGGACTGTTGTGGAACTCGGCAATTACAGTCGTGGAAACTAGGGCACAACAACTCTCGGTGGAGTTCATCAAATATGGGCTTCGTCTCAACCCGCTCAAATGTCAGCTCTATGTCAGTCCGAACACAGAGGGTCGGCACTACATCATTCTCGATGGGGTCAAAGTGCAAGCCTCCCCCAGCCTCCAGGTCATGGGTATCACGCTCAGGGTCGGTATCTCGGTCTATGAACTTGTTGCGCCGGCGGTGACCAGGGCGAGGGCTAAGTTCTGGGAGCTCAAACACTTGTTTCGCGCGAAGGGTTACATGAAGCAGCGGGCGAGGGTGATGCAGAGAGTCATTGGAGCCACAGCTCTCTGGTTTATTTGTGTGGTCCCGCCGGATAAGGCGGCGATGACAGCCCTCAACAGTGCACAGCTTCAGCTCATGGTTTGGTTGCTTCGTTTTGCCAAACGTGGGGAGGAAACGTGGGAGGACTTCCGCAAGCGTGCCTTCCGCGGGGCCAGGGCAGCACTTTACGCTTCGGGTTTGGAGAGGTGGTCTACGCTTTGGTTGAGGAGATATTGGGGTTATGCGGGACACAGGGTCCGGACAGTGCTATCTGCTCAACCGCCGATAAGCACGGACTTTGAACATTTCCGTACGCTGCCCTGGTGGCAGTACCAACAGTCTCTCAAGAGCAAAGGGTTGAAGCACAAGGGACGGCACTACGCCAGACTTACGGCCCTGGAACAGAACCTCGATGCAGTGGCGGGCTCGCCCTGGCGGCAACTCGCACATGACAGGGCTGCATGGAAAGCTAGGGAGGATGCATGGGTGACCCGTATGGATGTACCATGGAGCTCGGGGCGGCAGCTGTCTATCGGGGATTCGCAGTAGGTGAACGAGTGAGAGGGGTAGGGAATTCGTGTGCACCAAGATTTCGAGTGTCTCAGTCTGTCCCCTCTTCTTCCCGGTTCGGTCCGTGTATGGGTGGGAGGGTCTGTGAGAGAGTGAGGGTACAGACATGTTGTGTACAGACAAACGTGGGCAGCAACGCATGGCTTTGAACGGCACGGTGAAGGTTGAACTCCTGATTTGTCGGATCAAGCGCCACAGCGAGGAACCTACGTTCCGTGCCCTTTGGGGCACCATGGCACTCCATATGACAACTTTCGTTTTGCGCGCCTTGATGGCGATGGTGGCAATCGCTGCTCCTAAGGACGGCGGCAGGCCAACCGGTGAGGCCTTGACAGCAGTTCAGGTCAATGCCGATTCAGTCAGTTTGAACGACCAACTTTCGGACACGCCGGCGGTGACTGCCCAGGGCAACTTGCCTCAGGTGATGCAGCCGGGTGATCAGACGGAACTTTCGACGGGGCAGGGTTCAGTGAGCACGGGAAGTTTTCCAGAGGCGACCCTCCATGATGCTGGCATACAACCTCTACGGCACGACCCGGGAGAAGAAGCACAAGCTCGGCGGGAGATGTACCACGCGAGGCCCGCGGATTACCCGATTCACCGGGAGGCGCATGCGTCGATCAGGGAGGATGAGAAGGAGAGACGTCGCCGCCTGAGGGTGAACGCTCAGCACGCGGCGGAGTCGTGTGGGTGGATGACAACCGCGGTGGCACAACTTCAGCAGTTACGGCTGCGAGGAATGGGATGGGAACCGATGTGGTTAGCCCTCCTTCGCCGTGTTGCTCATCGGGGAGATCCTGGCTATGAATGGTGGTCTCGAACGTATCTGCAACCGCTCCGCCGGGAGTTTGCAGATAGGCTGTGCCATGCTTTGTACACGAGGGCACTGACTCCTGAGGAGGTGGAAGGGGCAGCGAGGCTCGAGCATGTGACGTGGCAGGATTTCCAGGCGTCAGGGAACATGGCTCACTCGGAGGTGCAGGGGGTCATCGCTCACCTACCTCAGGATGCCAGCATTCCGGAGCAGGTGCCGATGCCTCAGGCCGGCCATCCTTACGGCCTCTTTCATGCAGTAAGGGTCAACACGGAAGAGGGCACCATGGAACTGCGGGTTCCTCCACGAGTGCCTGATGGTGGACGCGGAAGACAAGAAGCTGGTGATCAAGGCGACTCGTCCTCTTTCCTGCAGGGTACGATGTGGCTGCTCGTGATGGGAGGGTCCAGGGCTTTCGACGAACCCTTTGAGGGTGAAATCCCTCCCTCATGGTATGTGGAGATGATCGAGTCGTGCAGCTTTGCGGTGGACAGGGGTGCAGACGCTGTGAGGGTCGGACAGCTCCTTTCGGACTTGGTTGCAGAAACTGGAGACGAGAGGTTCATCGAGGAGACGGAGATCTACGTGAATGGAGTCCGACGCGCTTTGCTAAGGCATGAGCCGGCTGCAGACGACTTCCTGCGACGGCTAGGAAGGATGCCGTGGAGAGATGTTCAAGGCTGGGTCCTCCGTGCGGTCCACGAGCTTCGTGAACACTGGTTGTGGCAAACGTGTCCGGTGGCTATGGAGAACCGAGCCTGGCAGCAAACCTCAAGGGCCTACGGATGGGACACCACGCTCTCTGAGGGGAGACGACAAGCAGAAATGGCGGAGCGACGCGGTCGTCGCGAACTCCACATCGGGAAGGTCGACATGGTCCGGAAGCTGAAGGACGTGAAGAGGAGACGGACGCCTCAGCTCTTTTCCAGACGGGCCCGCCCGAAAACAACATGGATGACCTTGTCGAGCAGTTTTATCAGTGGTTCGAGGAAGGCAGGGCAGTGGGCATGCTGTTCCGGATGGTCAGACAGATGGTCCGGGCGAGGGAAAATCGAGATTTTCTCCGGTGGACGGAAACGCCTCTGGGATCACTGGCAAGGGGAATTCCGGCCAGTACGGGCTACGACTCCTCCACGTCCCCGTTGGACTTCTATCGCTGGGCAACGGATATGGAATCAAGACTGTGGTCGACTTACGAGCACCAGCAAGGGTCGGACGCGGACGACACGATGGACAGGGACAGAGAGACGGATGCGACCAGTCTCATGGACGACGCGAACAGCCGTTACCGCAACGGGAGACGACGAATCCGGGACTCTCGGACACCACGTCGAACACGCCCCACGGGTAGAGACGATGGAGGACGGGGAGGCCGCGATGCAGGAGATCGAGCCGGGCGACCACACACAAGAGCCTCTTCAGGGAGATCAGCGGGCAAGCGACGAGAGGGCACGGCTGGGGAGTATGTGGAGATCCGTCTGGACGAAGCCCCGCAATCGGAACCGGCCAGTGGCAGTAGAGACCCAAGACCGTCTACGAGGCCGCGGTGTGTGAGTCCGGTGAATGTCACCCAGCCAATGACCTCTACGGAAGCAGTGACGCTGTGGAAATGGTTGCTATTCGACAGGTTCGCTTTCGCACCATCGCCCCCTGGCACCGGACGGGTCCCCGATAGCTTTCTTCCACGGGACACGCTGCAGAATGTCAGCAGCGTGCACGAAGGCATGCACCAGGCCAACCGGCTGCAGAGTACGATAGCCCTGGTCACAGTTCTGAGATACCTGATGGCAGAACTGTCACAGGTGCTTTCGGTGGCAGAGGCTATAGCTCGTTCCCAGGAAGGCACGATGGAGTCCTCTGACCTTGAAAAGGAGGAAGCTGGCGGAGATGGGAGCGCTCTTATGCAGACGCACCTTTGCTGGGTTTACAGGGTCGGCGGGGGTGGACACCAGCAACATGCGATGGTCGAGGGCGCTACTCAGACTTCAAAAGGAGCTGGTGAAGCAGCCCAAACCACTGCGTCTTCGACACCTACGGCTTCTTCGCATGGGCACGGGCTCGATTGAAGCGGTGAATGGGGACAACTGGGCGCAACTACATGCCTTGCTGTTGTCTATGACGTTGGACTGTGAGGGTGTTCTGGAGGGCAGCTCTTCGTCTGATACGACGTGGCTATCTTCATGGGTGGCGGAGCTGTCTGAGGGCATCCCAGGCTTCGACATTCCCATGGAACCGGTGCATGTGGACTCCCAGGAAGGGGCACCAGCCCCTGGTCACGTCACTAAGGAGGAGGAGGAGCATGACTTCAACCAGCTACTGCACGATGAAGAGGAAGAACGCCAGTGGCAGGAGGCTCGACGTCAAGAGGAAGATGAAGAAAGCGAGCGGCTGGCGAAGTACCAGGCTATGGCCGAGTGTGAGGCTGAGCACTTACAAAGCCAGGCAGCGGCCTTCCAACAGTGGGAGGATCAACAAATGCAGGCGGAGTTGGCTGGCCGGGTGCCGCCCAAAAGGCGGAGGTGCGTGCTCACTCTGGAGGTGGCATCGGGAAGCCAGGACCGACCGACGATACTCCAGACTGCGGAAATGGAGGTACCAGAAAACGGCACGTTGACGATGACACTTCGCGCTCAGATGAGAGGAACCCCGGAGAGCACGTCTACAATCCAGGTGCCTCGGAGCGTGTCAGGACGCGCCATGGAGTGTGACCAAGGGCGTCTGGACATTCATCTGGATACGGCTCCGGACCTCTTGCCTTCGGTGGACTTCGCGGAGTTCGAGAAGATCTACAAACAGTGGAGGGCTGGGACACTCAATGGTGGACAAATCCGTGCCCGATATGGTGGGGCCGTGATGGAGCTCCTGGAGGCGCAGATGGCCGTTGGGGAACTGGAGGATGCTGAGCGAGTGCGGGCCGAATCTCCTGAAGGTGTTCCGACAGGGCCCATCACGGCGAGGGACTTGGTGCAGGGCAAGAGTCCGTTGGTAGCAGTGGGGCAACCTCGTCCAGATTTTGGGCTGTTTGAAAACGTTTATGCTCAATGGCGTGACGGATGGCGAAGTGACCTGCAAGTGCTGGACACCTTCGGGACCGTCTGGATGGAGCTGTTCAGGGCCTGGAAACAGTGGGGTCTCGACTGTATCCACGGGCTTTTGTCGGAGGTCCTGGATATGACCCATGGCGAGGCGGGCGACACCGTTCCAGTGAACCAGGAGGGTCTGAGCATACGGTTGCCCATCAGAGTCCCCTTCTCAGTGGTTGGACGAGTGTTTCGCAGATGGGTCCGCGGGCTGCTTACGGACGTGAACATCTTGGAGACACATGGAGCGGTTTGGTTGGTGCTGTTCCAAGCTCTTCAGGTGCAGGGTTTGACGGACTTGGTGATGGCCTCCTTGGATGGCATGGTGGCGTGGGACGTGCGGTCGATGGCAGACATTCCGGATGAATCGAATGACGAAGTTGCAGTGGGTTCAGGGACGATGCCGCAAACAGAAATGGGTGTGCCAGTGCCTGTGATGGATACGCATCTAGACGAAGAAGATGGTGAAGAGAGGACACATGAAGCGGTGGAGACAAGCCTGGCGCCAGCAGTCAGTGAGGGTCGGTTGACGAATGGTTCCGATGGAGCTCAAGGGTGACTACGCGTGAAGCCTAGTCCGAAGGTAGCCTTCCACACAAGTGGATTCGCCCAACCTTAGATGCGAGGTCGAAAAAGGCGTTCAAAAAAAAAAAACCCTAAAGCCTAAACCCTAAACCCTAAACCCTAAAGCCCGAAGCCTCTCTCGGAGGCGGCGCTGAAAACAATCGCGGGGCTCCAAAGTACGAGCTGGACCGCCGAGGCGGCATCGAGGATTTTGGTGGTTCAAGGGACCCCATTTTCGGAAACTCCCATTTGGGTCTAGGGGTTCCTTTAAAAGGGATCCTTGGGGGATCCTTTCAGGGATTCCTTTAAGGGATCTATAGAGTCTATAGAGTTTAGGGTTACAGTCACAGTGTAGAAGCCCAAAAGTTGGAAACCCAATAGCCTCAATCTGTAAGAATCATCTATAGGGAATCCCAGAAGTATTTGGCCTTAATCCGGTTTCCAACTTCATGGGGTTTACTGTAAATCACTACCACCACTAGTATCGCGACTTGAGATCTCCGTGTTGCTTAGAGTTGGACATTGCGTAGCTTCTTTGATGCCTCGGCCCGGGCGGATCAGGTGGGTGCCAGTGGTATGAGCTTGCACTACCGGTGGGTACTCTGGTACCGCTGAACCCAAAGCCCTAAACCCTAAACCCAGCTGCCAAACCCAAAGCCCCAAAGCCTGAGCCACTAAACCCCTAAACCCTAGTGGGCTCATGTCTGAGACCGAAGCGCTAGGAGGCAGAAGTCGAGGGCACCAGCTTTTCTTCTCCCAAGTGCTCTACACTCGGAGCCAGAATGAGGGCTTGCAGGGCTTAGTATTAGGCATTTGGGTGTAGGCAGGGTTTCAGGAACCCGACCCGACACCCGGAGTCCTAGAATGTTGGGCTTGGGTTTTTTTTTGGTGCAGGAAGCGCTGGACCTGGAGTTGTACTTCACTCGGGCAGCGGGCTCAGCCAAGATCCTGCTAAGCCCTAAACCCTAACCCCACCTCAAAATCCTGAACTCGAAGGCTCCATGACGCCAGAATCCTCAAGCCCCTTCTTTCGGATTCGCCTCCTCCATTGCTCTACTTCCTTCAATCACAAAGCAGGAGCCGATACGGCCGTAGAGATAGAGTTGTGGTTTCGGCGACAAGAATGTTTGGATTACTGAGTTCGTTAGGATTCATACCGTAACATGACTATTATGAGTTCAACGCAAAACTCTTTTCTATTTATTAGGGTCCTGATATTTAGCAGCTCTGACGAAGCCTTGCTTTTTGGTTCTGCAGCTCGAAAGGGTTGCATTCGAGACACCGAAGACCGTTGAATGCAAGATCCTACTGCAGCCCTACATCGCCAACGCCGAGCCCAACACCTTCAAACTGCGCGACTCCAAACCAGAAAGTGCGAAGGTGAAGGCTATCCAGGGCACAGACGCTGGCAACTGGCTCGCGGAACGTGTGCGCGTGGCGACTCGGCATTGCTGGGCCAAGCTGGTGGGGGTGGTTCCGCTTGTGGTCGGCATCGGCTGTTTTCATCCCCAGCAGCAGCATCACTGGCACAATTGTGCGTATCCACCAACATAAAGGCACAGCCGGAATCCGCAAGAACATATCTTTTCCTTACAGTGCCTTGATACGCCTTGTATACATCCAGAGGTAAAGGAGGAGAACTGCGAGAGCTCGTAGTTCAAGCACCGGAATCATCAAGGTCTAGTGCGCGTCAGATCTTGAGCTGCAATGGTCTCTTTGCAAAGCCCTATTCCCACAATCCACCTCAGTGCAGTGGCCATCGCGACACAGCCGCACGGACGCCAAACGCCGGTAGCCGGAAAAAGGCAGTCCCGAAGCCCAAAGCATCTTTCTGCGCCAGACTCTAAGAACTTTCGGGCTAGAGCTGTTTGCAGACGTAGTGAAAACCCGAAACCCCAGAGTCGGAGCTGGGTTTGGGGCATCGGGCCTCCCCTGACAGCCCCAAAGCCTACAACTCAGACGAAGCTTGCAAGCCCGAAACCCCTAAAGGCTATGAGCCGAAAACGCGACCCCCAAACCCGCAAGATCCTGAGCTCCCCTCCACAAAACAGCAACAGTAAACCCTAGACCATGAAAGCCCTAGACCCCTAAACCCCAAAACCCCTGGCAAACCCTTAAGCCTTGAGCCCCAAACCTTAAGAACCCTCTAACTTCATGGGCAAGAGGAAAAGAGGGTTCAAAAAAAGAAGAAAAACCTAAGAACCCTCAGCCTGCTCAGGATTTCGCCACCCTGAAGAAGATGATCGCCGAGCTCAAAGAGGGAGCCACGAACGTGGAGGAGGTCGGCGAGGCTCGGCCGGGGCAAACGGTTAATATGCATTAACATACGGTTTTGAAATGAGAGTACAGGTTCCTCTTAAGGGTTCTTTTACGGATTTCTGTTACTTATTTATAGTGATTTAGGGATTCACGTCGACTATAAGAGCCTCAATCGTGGGGTAGAGGATACAGAACTCCGCAGGTACCGCATCTTCGAAGACCCCTGCCTAAATAACTACCTAAGGGTTCCTTTAAAGGGCTCTTATAAGAGGGTTACTATAAGGGTTTACTATAAGGGGCCTTAATAACTACCTAAGGGTTCCTTGAAAGGGCTCTTATAAGAGGGTTACTCTAAGGGTTACTATAAGGGTTTATATACTATCAGGGGCCTTAATAGCTACTTATACAAATCCCAGTTCCAGGCCTGGCTCCCGGCCGTGGCCCCGGGGCTCTTCGACGCCGACCTGGTGCTTTGCAGCGAGCCGCTGTGGCTGTGCCACTGGGTCTCTCTTTTGGGGTTGGGGTTATTGGTTTAGGATTTAGGATTTAGGGTTTAAGGTTTAGGGGTTAGGGGTTTTGGGGTTGGGGTTTGGGTGGTTGTCAGCAATAGGGTCCCTTTTCGGGTCCTTATTGTAATACGGCTTTGGCGTTGGGGGTTTTGGGGTTGAGGCTTGGGGGGTTCAGGCTTTGGGGCTCTGCTCTGCACTAAGTAAGTAGAGTTTGAGCTGGTGATTTTTCGAGGGTTTTGTTGAAAGAGTTCCTTTCAAGGGTTCAAAAGTGTGCCTGCAGTACGGGTTCGATAAGGGTTTACGGGTTTAGTGTTTTGGTGCTTCAGAGTTTAAGTTTAGGGCCTAGGGCACTTTAACAGCTTATTGTAATGGCTACTTTACGGCGTTTAGGTTTTTGATTGTTGTCAGGCTTTCGGGCTAGCATGAAGGGTTTAGGGCGCAGAGATTGTTTGTTTCAGGATTCAGGGTCAGGGTTAACAGTCTAACAGTAGGATGGGGTAGAAGTTCCATGATGAAGACGCCCTGCCGACGACCCTGAATCCCAAAAGAACGTGGTGTTTGAGGGATTGCCAATAGAAAACTCTTACAAAACCCTTTCAGACCCTGAGCCTTAAAACTCAAAGCGAAACCCTAAACCCTGCATCCCCTAAACCCTAAATGCCTAAACCTTAAACCGTAAACCCCTAAACCCTAAACCCCAAAGCCTAAATCCTAAAGCCTGAAAGAAGCCGAAAGTCCGGAACCCCAAGCCTCCCACGATGCTCTCGCAGCTCAGGCCCCTTCGTCCGGCCGAGGCCCAGAGATATATGGGAGTTTCCGAAAATCAGGGGTACCTTATTTTAGAGTCCTTATAATGAGGATCCTACTAGTTAGGGTCCTCTTTTAGGGTCCCCCTATTTTTGGAAACTCCCATATGGATGGTTGTCAATATAAGGGTCCCTGTTTGGGTCCTTATTATGATACGGCACCTAATATTTAGGGTACCCAAGAAGGGACCATAATTTTGACAACCACCCATATGAAAGTCCAATGGTTGAAGGTGATGAGGTCTGTAGGGTTTCTTGGACTTTTTGCAGGGCTTATATGGTTTTAGTAAAGGGTTTCAGAGTGGATTGTACACGGTACAGCTTGGAGGGTGGATTTGAAGGTTTCTGTTTGCCAGGGTGTATGCTGCAGGTTGCTCGCGCATGCACACTGGTACCCACATATTCCCGACTGGCAGTTGCCACGGTAGTCTTCATGGTCCCAGAGCCCCGGACCATAGCCAAGCCGATGGCCGTTTTGAGTAACTCCCTTCGAAAGACTGTAGATGGCCCGCAATAATGCGATGCCCGACCCATTCATCGTGTGAAATCCGAGGGAGTGGCCGGATTTCAGGCGGCACATTTTACCATGAAAATGCAAATACAAAGGCACGCTCAAGGAGTTCAGAGGTGGTTGAACCTTCACGGGTTAGGGTTGTCTTTGCTGCGCCGATGATAACTCTCGATTTTACGGAGGCACGGAAGGACCATGGTTGGCGTCCTTCACATGGCTCTCCTGAACGAGCTGCTTGGCGAAGTGGCTTTGCTGGCGCAGCCCGGACCCTAAATCCTAAACCCTACCCTCTCCGAAACCTGTTCTTGGAGACGAACTGCCGACCTGGATCCTGGTCTTCGTCTTGAAGGTTTGGGGTTCAAGGTTTAGGGATTTAGGGTTGTGGGGTCTCTTTTGGAGGGCTTATAGGGCTTGGGGATATACCTTACACCATCTTACACCTTACATAGCCTTACATCCTAAGCCCGGGTTGATGGGTTCAGGTTGTTTGGCTGAGGCTGCTAGAATACTGAAAGGCCTACTTCGAAACCTTGGGCTAAACCCTATTATCACAAGTACTATTATAGCACTCTCATAATATTAATATAGTATCATTATAGTGCTCGTCCTCTTCCTTTAGTACAAATGCAGTCTGGGGGACCCTGCTGCTGTCCGCGCGCGCTTTGGGGTTGCCCTCCGTTTTCCTCTTCCTGTAGTACAGACGCAGGAGGCCCGCTCTGTTATAACTCATGTTATGAAACTTCTACGTGAACTCATCTTGTTGAACATAAGTATACTTCGAACTCGGCCTTGTGTCCGCATGGCCTGGATCGATGTGGCAAGTGCTGCGGCCTTTTGAGGCCGCCGATGACCTTTGTGCCCTGGCAGTTCACATGCTGCATGTGCTGGTGCAAGGGGCTGTGCAAGCAGGAGGGTTTTGCACCAGTGGCTCCTGCCGGCGGTGGCATTGAACGCCAAGAGCCTGACAGGACGAAAATCAGCAAAGTGGCGATGTGGCTGTCGCCCCACAAATTCCCAGCGTGAGCACGGCTGCGTGCGCATCGTTTGCAAATTGTGCCCTTGTGCGTCAAATGTATATGTACGTGCTGAGTTTAGGCTCCCAGCTCCCGAGCAAACTCAGACTGAGACTTGCATACCTGCGTACTCTGCACTATGGCTTTCAGCGTGCCAAGTCTCAAGCAGGTTCTCGACGAGGTGGCTGAGGGTGCAGCCCAGCAATAGCCAGGCGAGGGCGCGGGCCTCGCAAACCCGAGCACAGCCAGCGGCCCCCACGATGCTAACCCAGCCACCCAAGCCTAAAGCCAATCCCACGCCCGTCCTCAAGGAGCCGACCGACACTGCACTCCCCGCCGGGGTGCACGTGCGTGCAAATGTCGAAGGGCACAAGCGCACCTTCCCTTTCTCCGCGAAGGGCACCGCAGCCACGCCTTGTGCTGTCAGTTTCCAAGACCTTGTCAAGAACAAGCTAGCAGTTTTTGACACGCACAAACCCGGAGAGGCTCGCGTGGCTCGAACAGCAGGGCGCCAACTGGAACGGCAAGCGGATGGAGAACTGCTTCAAAACATTGAAGCTGGCTCTGGAGTGACTGGCAAAGATGGAAGGTGCAGAGCACTGCGTTTTGCTCCCTGATATCTTCAGATGGAAGTGGCGATGGCTCCGGCAAGTTGCGTGCAAAGATAAATCGTGTTATGCCATGGTTGCTGCACAGCATTAGCGGCTCGAGAACACCATGCAAAAAGAATGAGAAGCAAGAATGTCATCGACATGCCCATCCTCACCCTCACGCTCCTCTGATCATCGTCATTATTACCAACCCTGAGCAACCCCTAACCCTAAACCCTAAACCCGACCCCCCAAAACTGGGGCCCAGGTTCCCTGCAGCGGACGATGTGAACTTGCGCGTCTTGTGGAGGGCCTTCAAGGAGCCCAACCCTAAGCCCTAAGCCTTAGAACCCAACCCATGAACATTAATTGTGGAACCACAGAAAAACCCTTCAAGTATAAAGCGGTTTTAACCACACAAGCATTAAGGTTGTATTGCTTTCCTAAGCTCTCTGCACAAAACTCTGAATCCGAACTGCACTTGGTAAGCCAGATTTTCTCTGTAGATTGGGTGCAATGCTGCCTGAGGCTGTGTGTTTCCAAGCGTACTTGGTTTCCCCTTCGCCACCCGCGAATCTGCTGCGCAGAAAGGGTGGAGGGTTCAACTAGCGTATGAAATTGTGTATGAAACATGCACGGCAACATCGACGTGGGAGGACTCGGTGAAAGGGTCCAGAGGTGGAGTTTCGCTGCCTTGTCCGGACTGAGCTTGGGCCGTTTCAAAGGATATGGTGGAGGCCCAGAGGATTTACCTCTCCATCAGCTGCCGCATCACGGCTGAGCAGGCAGGGCTCTGGGGTTTTTTCAGGGTCCGGTGATGAGAAAGGCGAACATCGAAAACTGACAAACTCGCAGTCCCGACTCCTAAAACCCGATACGCTCAGAGGCTTTTCGGCGGTCTTTGCGATGCTACTTAATACAAAGATGCGCAACGACTGCCAAATGCAGACCAGGGATGGCTCGAAATCAAAGTTTGAATGCGCAACTGATGCGAACCCTCATCCCCAGAATTGAAACCTGCTGCCCTGCCTCTCACGGCCTTACAGGTGGCCTACCAAACCGGATGGCGCTTGCCCTATGTGCCGTTTGTTGGGCTCGGCATTCGAGTGAGGTGCCATCACCCTGGGTCGGTTGAAAAATCATCATCACCACTATTGCTTGTCTCCGACTTAAGCATATGTTGAGGTGTCAATTGCCTTAGCCGTGGCTTCTTTTAGCGTGCCTACCGGGTTTCCTTCGATCATGGTAGGGGTGCTTCTGGTCGCAGTCTCTTTCTTTGTCGTCTAATGCTGGTGCTGGTAATGCAATAGCGCACGAAGCAGCAGCTGCACATCACGCGCAGTTGGTAGACCTTGGGCCCTGGACCCGAAATGCTCCAGGCTGCTACAAACTCATCCCTGGAGAGCTAAGCGGCGGCCAGGTACCATCCCGCCGAAGCCCGGCGAGCCCTGCTTTTCCGGAACAACCGGCAGAATATGCCGCCTGACGAGTTGGGGGCGTTCCCTAAACCCGGGTCTGGGGCTTTAAGGCTCAGGCTTCAGAGCCTACAGGGTGGAGGGCTAGGATTTCGGGGTCGGGGGTTCGGCTGTCCGGTTTAGAGTTTAGGCTGCGGAGGGTTCAGGGGTGTAGCGTCGAGGCTTTGGGGATCTAGGTAGGCCTTTGTTAGGATCTCCGAGCTTCGGGTAATCAGGGACCCCTAACGTTGGGATCCTGATTCTGAGGACCCCCCCAAAAAGAGGTTCAAAACTGCCGAAGCCTTGTGCACATTATGCCGTAAAGTCGCCGAAGCCTAAACCCATGCATACGCAACGATTTTCGTAAACCTTAAGGTAATCCTTGTAGAAGCCCTTATGCTACCCCTTTGCGTCACCCTTATGTCGAACCGTTGTCGAGGTGGCCAGTCTGCACCAATGTGTTTCGAGTGTGTTTTCGCGGTAGAGAGGCCCTTATAGCAAGCCTTGCAGTACCTCTTATAGCCTAAAGCAACCTTAGAAACCCTTATCGGCTGGGCTCTTCTACCAGGCTGACTTTCCGGAAGGCACTGCGGATGTTCCTCCAGGAAGTCGCAACCGACAGCCCTGTGGAGGCCGCGTAGCATCGCGTAGCTCAGGGGTATGTTCACGGTTTCACACGACATCCAGGCTGCTACGACCCGCAAGCTGAAAGATCGCAGAGGGTGTGCCGTCAAAGACGATAGGGGTGTACTTAGTAGCTGAGTGGCTACACTTTACATTTTCTGGGATAGTATGACCCACTATAACACTGAAAGTGTACACTCCTTGGGGCTTTTGAACTCAGCAACTAAGTGTAGGGTTCAGGGTTTAGGCCAAAGTGTGTCCTGGTCCGAGGCCCGAAATCCTAAGCCTATAAAGTCTTATTCAGTTTTCATAGTTCTCATGCCAAGGTCCGCACGCCCAAGCCAAAAGCCAGAGTCCTAAAGCTCCGAGCCGGCGAACTCGAAGCTCAACACCTCAAGCCCCAAAATCATCCGCTTTAAATGTATAAAGTCTTAAAGAATCTCCTGTTAAAGTCCTCACAGGTTCTGCATTCTCCAGCGCCCAGGTGGTGGACATGAACAGCGGCCCGCGCGTTTACACCTTTCAAGAGCCGCTTGGGCCAGTCCCGTAGGGGTGAAATTCGATTTCGGGTGTAGGTGAGGGTTGGTGGGAACTCCCCCAATGCCGAGCCCTCTTGCTGCGAAGCCTTAGCACCCTGAAGTATCTGAACAGAGAGCCTCCAACGGTGTCCCAGCCCTCAACCCTAAATCCCCTAAACCCTAAACCCTAAATCCTGCTCCATTGGAGCTCTCCGACTGTGCTGCAGCTGGAAAAGGCCCTCAAAAAATACAAAAACCCTAAATCCAGGGGTCCGAAGCTGCGGGAGCAAAGGATTGCGGCCTTCCACGCGGTCATCTTTCTGCCCCATGGCCCCAGTGCCCTGCGCCTCACGGACGTCTATGCGGCGGGCATCCCGTCGCTGGTGCCCGAGGTGGGGTCTAGGCTTTGAGGGTTTTTGGGGGGTTTCAGGGGTTTCGGGGTTTGTGTGTTTTCCTGAAGGTTGCAGGAAATCAAGATTTCAGGTACACTGAACTGAATTGTTTTGTCCGCAACCGGCAGACTTGGAAACAGGGAGCGAATCCTTTTACGCCACTTTCAGGCTTTTATCAAATTCTCTTTCCTCCCCCCGGAGTGTGCTTTGGCAGGAACCCCTTCACCCAAAATCCCTAAATCCCTAATCAGGAGCCGATGAGCCACAAGTTCATCTGGAGCAGCCGCACCTTCGGAGGCAACGGAGCAGCGGCTTCGGCCTCGCAGTGCGATCCTGGCCCAAAACACTAACCTAAGACTTTTGCCATGATTGTTACTCTTACTCTTACCATTATTTCTACTATCATTGTCACTGTTTGGTTGTAGCGTACCTACTGTTATTGGAGCAGAGACAGAGACATTGAAACTGCACCAGCCGCAGTAGGACATCTGCAAGATCGACTGTACTCTAGGAGGTCTGCAGCTCGCCTTGGTGTTGTTTGTGTTTCCTTCCGGGACTACCGGACAGGATGCATAAATTCTGTGTGGGCTCCCGCCAGCTGCACACGTGGCAGGCTATGATGCTGAGAGACACTGCCTTTCCGTTGCGCCGCCAGCCGCTGGGTTGATGTGCGGGTGCTAGCTGTTCTTCAGCGTTGGCCCGAGACTGCATGGTATGTCGCACTGCCCTTCATGTTGGGAACGGGGACGGTTGCTCGAGCATCCGTAGCCCTGACAAACAGAGTTTCGAATCTCGGCCGCGAACTGAGGAGTTTCGTCGTGGAGGTGCTGAAGAGCCGTTTGCTTATCATCCCACGCATTATCTGCAGCCGGGCAGCCATTGGGCTCTTCTGCGGGCTTTGGGGGGTTTCTGTGGGAATATCCTGTTTCTGTGGATCCACCCCAACATCACCTGGACCTGGGGCTTGGGACAAGCAAGACCGTCCGAGGCAGTCATGGGCCATTCACCGCTTCATCGACGACCGTCGCTACTGGTATCGTTATACAGTCCCTTCGTCGGCATGCCCAGTCAACTGTAGCCATGGTTCGGAGACGACGGTTCATTTACGTGATGTGCGGCTGGAGCTAAGTCGGCCTTCTGAGGATATCTCAAACCCACTGACCCTCGAGTCAGTAAAAAACAAGCGTGATCTTGGCTTCTAGAGCCCTACAGCGATCTGGAGCAGTCTTGAAACGTCGTCGCAGCGTGATCTTTGCTTGTAGAGCCCTACAGCGATCTGCGGCACCCTTGAAACGCCGTCGCAGAAACAGCCAAGGCATCCCTAGAAATCCCGAGAACTAAACCTAAACCCTCAACCCCCCATAGATCATCCCAGGAGTGGGCCACGCTACCCCACCTCCTGCCCTTTGTCTCACTTCCCTCGCTCGTGGAGACGCTTGGGACCTTGACCCGCGAGCGAGGTCTCTTGGCGTCCATCTTGACTTTGGCTTTATTTTCGTCGTGGTCGTAACTAGTAGAAGCCGCTGCTGCTGATGGTGTTGAGACCTAGTACATAACAGTATCATTATCCCGACATGATTGTGATGGTGATGGTCGCGGAGTCCGGTTTCCGGTCGGGTAGTTCAGTCATTCTGTGGTTGTTAAGGGGTCCTGGATTGGGTTGCGATCCTGGTTTGTAACGCGCTGTCATGCACTTGTAGAAGCGATTTCTGCGGCAGTTCTGCTTCGGTGAAAGCATAAGCTTTCTGCGGAAGCCTGGGCGGCCCTATCAGCTCCATGAATGTGATGACCGGTCTATCTGTAATGACCAACAGCGACACCCGTGTTGCACGTGCTTGGAGTGGTAGTACGAGTTCCATCCAGTGTTGGGGACATCACAACTCCTGTCCGCCTCCGTAACGAAGCAGAACCCTAGCAGGAATTGAACCCCGAACCCCGAGCCGTTTGCAGGGCTCACGGTCTCGGCGCTGATGGCGCAGCATCATGCTCCTTGACAGGGCTGAAGATTTGGGGTTTGAGGGTGTCTGGGAGCTTAGTAGCTGTGAATGATCAAGCTATGCCCAGGGAAGCTTCTGCGTGTAGCTTCTGATTCAATCTGAGCCCCTCGGTCGTACGCCCCTGGAGCTGTGAGGACCTCGCAAATCCACCGGCACGAACGTGGGCTTGGGGGGCTGGTTTCCCATAGGAGCTTCCGCCAAAAATTCGAGGCAAGCATGGGACCCTCTGAATACAGAAGCCACGTCTGAAGCTCCGATTCCAACATCCCATGAGCCTTGGCTGGAGGCTCTCATGGTCACCGACGCCTTGAGCTGGTGGCGAGCTGCACTTGCAGATGCATTAGCACAGGGTGAGCCGTGGGAAACAAGGAAGCTGCAGGTGCTTCAGGGCTTGGGGAAATGACTATTACTATTATCATGATGATGGTTATCAGTATCCCATTTATATCCTTGTCACGTTCATCGTTTTTCCTACAATCACAATGGCGATTACTTGCATACTGTTGTTACTACCCGGGGATTCCACTCTGGACAGGCGCGTTAAGCCCTGCATGCGGGCTCGAAAGACCAGACACGGCAGCCAGAAACCCTAAGCTGATCGGTCCCTGAACTTCACGCTTATCGCTTTGTCCCAAAACAAGCCACCAAAAAGCCGAACGCCTGCACTGGTGCCGTGACACCCTGTATTTCCTCAGGCTTCTGAGGCGTCCCAACAGTTCATCTGCTACATCCGCTCCCATTCCTCAGTCTCTCGCTGGGATCTAGCCGTGCACTCCCTCGTTGACGAGCGTCCGCGCCCGGTTTAGGGTTCAGGGATCTCAGGGATCATGCTGGGGCATCAGGGTCTGATGTTCTTACCCGACACATCAGGTCCGATCACTGATGTGTGTTTCGTGCGTTGATGACTGAAACAATGAAGTGCATATCTAAGCTGCCTTAAAGCACCGAAGCGCTCCTGGAACTGTCTTCGGCTTTTCAGATGCTGACTCGCTCTTCACAGCTTTGGCTTCCGTTCGCTGAATGGCGACGCCGGCCAAAGTGCCAGGGCTGTAGTGAAGACACGTTGGCTGTATGTTCTTGTGTTTTCTATCCTTTAGGACGCAAACTCTGTCCAAAGCGACCCCCCTGAGCCCGAAAAGCCCAAATCATCCTAAAGACCTCAAATGCTTGTTTGGCCTCCGTGAACCTGCAACCCCCTACCCCAACCTCAATCCCAAGCCCTAAACCCTAAACCCTTAACCGCCCCCTCTGGGCCTGGTAGCTCAAAGTGTGAATCAACTCGGCGACTCTTCTCGCGGTGCCTTCGCTGCAGTCATGTGGTATTTGTGGTATTAGGGTGTTGGGTTTTTCCGCGGGAAATAGAGATCCTTGCAAATGAGGTCTCTACTCTTGGGACGTAAGGCGAGCATGCTAACAGCAGCAACAGCAACAACAGCACATGCAGTGACAATGAACAGTCTCAAGCTAACAGACCGCAAGTGCAAAGATGTCGCACACATCTGTTCCCAGCAGAGACAGCAGCCGATGCTCGCTAGAAACCGTAAGAGATTCAAGAACACTATGAATGGTAGTGTCAGTACGACGGCTAGCATTATCCATGCTGATGGTAAGGGCAACTGTGTAATGGCTCGATATGACTATGGTTTTAGCAGCATAGCCTACAACCGCGCCCTTAGGCAATTTGCCGCATCATGACAGTAAGCCGTTGAGACAAGACTCCAGCATCGACAGCATGGTGAAAACAACAGTGGAGTTGCAAACCGAAGGATGGTTGCCGTGATGGCAGCAGAAGCAGAAATATTGTTACTACCGCAAGCGTGAAAGTTCTGGTTCTGTGTCGACTCAAAGCACAAAGCTCCACAAAGGATATGGCCCCCAGCGCGGGGGGCGACCGCTTGAGTGCTCCCCGGCTATGGCTCATGGTCGATGCGAAGCCCCCCAACCCCCAGAGCTTCGTTTTTTTGACGGGGCTTTGAAAGCAGTTGCCTGGTATGGGGCTCTGATAGCTATAATATTTCGATCGTATACTTATCCTCGTGGATGTTTGTTAAGAGTCGGCTTTCCGTGGAACTGCACATGGAGGACTTGAGTCGGTTTCTTCAAGGCTACCAGGGGGAGGGGAGCGGGAGTTTTAGAGCATTCGACATTCTGAGAGCCGTATGTCATTGAACTTGAGATCATTTGTCTCAAGCGAACAGGCCTCCCCCTTAAACCTGCTGCGCTCTCAGGCGCTGTCGCATTGCACTCGTGGGGGCACCATCAGTTGCTGGACGGCACGGAAACGAAGTAAATCAGCGCACATTGGAAGCCACACCAGAAACCCTACAATAGGGGCCTAAATATTACCTAAACCACTGGGGGTCTCCATCTTATAATTATAGTATAATATGCCCCAAAGCCCTATTCTAATTTTCAAGACCCCTACACCTCTGTGGCCCAGGCTCTGCTTGCATGGTATCAGTAGCACTGGCATTGATGAAAGGCCATAAGCCCCAAACCCAGAGACTCCAATATCCCTTAATTAAGAATATGCTTTAAATTATAGTAGGGATATGGTTTCAGGCACCGGCATTGATGAAAGTGTCAGGAGCGCCCGAAACCGGATGTCTTCAGGCTTCTAGACTTCCCAAAGCTAGAGCCTCATCGCGAATACTTAAAATCTCTTCTGCACATCACAGAGCAGAGAGTTTGGTTTGTGAAAGGACAGTCGCTGTTTGGGTTTCTTTTCCAGTTTACGAGGACAAATGTTATGATGCAGATTATGCAGGTACTTTCAAACCTTTGTTTCACTACTTGTCAGGATATAAAGCATGTTCTGACTACTGCCGTTGTATAGCTGTAC
Organism: Symbiodinium sp. CCMP2592; assembly: GCA_905221615.1. Lineage (NCBI taxonomy): Eukaryota > Dinophyceae > Suessiales > Symbiodiniaceae > Symbiodinium > Symbiodinium sp. CCMP2592. Next base: position 1,730,934 of record CAJNDT010005112.1, read on the forward strand.
TTGGTAGCCATTTTGGCTCAAGCCCCTTTTGGCACGAGGTGAGTAAAATAAGTAGCCTGTGCCTGCGGTGTGTGTGGTTTGAGGGTTAACCTAAACCCTTGCATGGTAGCGGAGCCGGACGTCTAAGGGACTCCGTGCTCACCTTCTGCGGGTCGCCCCGCGAAGGTAAGGGACGCGGGTAAGCCCCGCTCCCTGGTGGTTACGGGTCAGCCCCGCACCACACGTGACCGCGGGAAGTCCCGCGTCACAGGAACCAGCTGCGGGCCGATCCGCGCTGGTGTGGGAGCATAGTCCTCCCGAGTGCTGCTTAGGCAGCAGGTAGACCGCCAAGACGGCGGGTCGAGGTCGCGGCAAAGGAAAGCCGGTGACCAAGAAGAAGAACAAGAGGGGGAAAAGAAGTGAAGCGGCCACCTCTAGGAGGCAGGACCGCGGGCAGGCCAGAAGGCTTGCAGCCGCTGAGGAGCGGCAGGAGCCACCAAGAAGCCACAGGGCAGCCGCTGATCCCTCGGCCCGGGGGTCAGCTGAGGCAAGGGGCCGAGGTCGTACTCCGAGGCGGGTGGTTCTAACTTATAGCCTGGAGGAGGCTCAGGAGCGAGACCGGATCCTCGCGACGACCGCGGCCAAGAGCCAACCAAGGAAGCCCAGGCAGACAGAGGCTGGGTACGAGAAGATCAAGTGGAAGAAGGAGAGGCGACGAAGGAAGGAAAGGAGCCGCCTCGACCTTCGATCGGTTCCTCGGGAGGCTCAGGCAAATCGGGTCCTGAGGTCGGTAGCGCCGACACGAAGCAAGCAGGCTTCGGGGCGCAAGAGGGACTTAGAGGAGTTCCTGACCGAGCAATCCGCTCGCTTTGCGCAGCAGAGGTTCCGAGAGAGAGTGGAGACCCAGGAGGCGATCAGGAAGAGGCTTCCTAAGGGCAGTGTGGGCGAGGTATTGCTTAGGCAGCGGGTCGGCGAAGCTTGCAGTACCTGCAGGACCAGGCGTCGCAAGGCCGCCCCGGCTGTGCGCAACTACGTGCTTAGGAGGTTTTCTCCTAAGGCATTGGCCCAAAGGGTTGCGGAGGCCAATCGGCACCGCACCGAGCCCCGACCAAAGGGGACCGCTCGAAAGAGCAAGGCCAAACCAAAGGCCACATCAGCTCCTCTCCTGACGGAGGACGAGGAGAGCAGTGAGAGCTCGGATGGAGATGGAAGCGGGGTTGATTGGGACCCCCCAAGCTCCCCAGATGGCCCAACAGGCGGGCCAGGTTCCGCTGGAGCAGCAGCTCCAGCAGCAGTTGCAGCAAACTAATCTGATGCTGCAGCAAATGAACAACAGGCTGGTGACTCAGGAGGCCCAGCTGTTGCAGCTGCAAGCGTCAGGATTGGCAGCCCGGGGAAGGCAGAGCACCTTCGATACCGACATGCCGGGCCCAAGCCATCCACCGGCCCCAAGGGCCGGCCTGGTAGACACCAGGCAACTCGGGAAGCCCGAGGTTTTCAAAGGGTCCACGGAGGAAAGCTTCAGTGACTGGTCGTTCATCTTTGAGTCTTACCTTAGCTGCATCGACTCGAGGTACATTGACCTGCTGGAGCAAGCAAAGTTTTCCAAGAAGAGCTTCCCAAACAGGGCTCTTTCGGATGTGGACCGGGACCTTTCTTGCCAACTCTATTATATCTTGGTGATGCTCCTGCGCGGTAGGCCGCTTGACATCACTTACAACACGGGCCTCGGAGAAGGTCTTGAATCCTACCGGCGCATCTTTGAGGAGTTCCACCCGAGGGTTGCGTCACGCTATGTGGGCACTCTCACAACGTTGCTTTCAAGCAAGTTTGGTGATGATGTTGAGGGGGACTTAGCGGCCTTCGAAAAGAGCGTCCGGAGGTATGAACAGGAGAGCGGCAAAACACTGGATGAGGAGATGCTTTTGGGCATTGTGGTGAATGGGCTAAAGGACAGCAGCCTGCAAAGCCACATCATCCGGAACTCAAGCCGGCTCAAATCCTTTACGGATGTGAAGGCGGAACTTTTGGAGATTTCGAGGACCAACCGCGTCCTGCAGAATCTCCCGCAGCCAATGGACCTTGGAGCTGCACCGTGGAAAAAGGGCAAAGAGAAGGGCAAGGGCAAAGACAAAGGCAAAGGCAAAGGCGACAAAGGGGGTAAAGGCCAAGGCTCAGACAAGCAAAAGCCCCAAGGCGCAAACCCCAACAAGGACCGTGAGTGTTGGTACTGCCATAAGAAAGGGCATGTAGAAGCCGAGTGTCGCAAGAAACAAGCCGATGCCAAAGCCAAGCCCAAAGCTAAAGCAAAAGGTGGCGGGAAGAACCGCACACCTCATGCGGCTAGCCCCGCTGAGGGCGAGGAGGAACCAGAGCCCATGTCTGCATCGCCTCAGGAGCCGGACCTTTGCTTTGGTGTGGTGGCGGCAACGCCCAGCACCGAGGCCAGTGAGACCGAGGTTCTTGTAGATACGGGGCAGGGTCTCACCTGTTTCGGAAAGGGTTTGACTCCGGTGCTTTGTTGGGTTCTCGTGTTTCGGGGCCTGGAATGGTTACCGTTACGGGTGAGCCCTTGGCTAGCGACCAGAGGCTTAGGAGCCAGCTCGAAACCAGTGCTGGGACCTTTTCGGTAGAGTACGCCGAGTCTGAAAAGGTTAGGTTTTCGGTGCTTTCTGCTGGCCAAGCGGCCACGAAAGGCACCTGGACGGTGATTGGCCCCGGTGTGCAGTGTATGGTTCTAGATAAGCATGCGTGTAAGCTTAGGAAAGCCCTAGGAGAGACCAAAGACACGATGCAACTCAGAAAGAAGAGAGGGGTATTTTGGCTCCCAGTGAACGTGGTGAAAGAAAGTGAAAGGGTTGAAGACCCAGACGTGTTAGCAGCTACGAGGGCTGCTAAGAAGACGGTGCCAGCAAAGGCGCTGGCAGGTGAAGGCGAGGAGCCTGGTGAAGCGGGTGACTCCGCTCAGCCGGGCCAAAGCTCAAGTGCGGGCGGCCCCGCCGATGCGGGGAGTTCCGCTGCGAACCCTGGTGCGGGTAACTCCGCCGGTGCAGGGAGTTCTACTGACGGCCCTGGCGCGGGTGGCCCCGCCCAGAGGCTTCCGGAGATTGGCGACGTGCCAATGGAAGTGTCTGAGGCCACGCGGCGGCCGAAGACAAAGAAGATCCCGGACACGGTTAGCAAAGCCGAGTTTGACGAGCATATGCTTACGCATCTGCCCATGCGAAGCTGGTGCGATCACTGCATGCACGGCAAGGTGCGTGAGGATGCGCACTCAGCTCGGGAGCCCAGCGGTCGCGCGTCGGAGGTGGCGCGCATCTCCCTGGACTACTGTTTTCTGGGACGGGCCTTGAAGGGCCCAGTGAACTCCGTGGAGGAGGTCAAGGTGCCTCAGGATGAGAAGGATGGTCTCCTTCCCATTCTGGTGATCGTGGACGAAAAGTCCGGTTGTGTTTTCTCTGGTGTGGTGGCTAAGGGCGTTAACCCGTATGCCACTGGATTGGTGACTGAAGCGCTCAAGTTCTGCGGGCGCCAAAAGGTCATCATGATGAGCGATGCTGAGCATAGCATCCGGGCACTTGCTGAAAGTGCCGCCAAGTCCTGGACTGGCAGCGTGCAGCACCAGACTGCACCGAAAGGTTCTCACGCATCTAACGGCGCGGCCGAGCGAGCCATTTTGGAGCTGGCGCGTCAGGTGCGAACTCTTGCGAGCGCGCTGGAGAATCGCTACAAGAAGCCCCTGGAGACTGAGGGGGTTGTCTTTCCGTGGTTGGTGCGGCACGCAGGGTGGCTCATCTCCCGTTTCTTGGTGAAGCAGGACGGGAGAACACCTTACGAAAGGCTTCGAGGCCGGGACTTCCGCGGTGAAGTTGCTGAGTGCTGCGAGGTCGTGCACTACAAGCTTGACAAAGAGAAGACTGGCAAGCTGGACAAGCAAACGTCAGTTGGAGTTTGGCTAGGCAAGTCTCTTGCCTCCGACGAGCACTTCCTGGGCACTGCTCAGGGGATCCGTCGGTGCAGAAGCATCTGGCGAAGGCCAGAAGAGAAGAGGTGGGAGCTGAAACACCTCGAGGGGATGGTTGGGCTTCCCTGGCAACCGCGCGGAGAGCCAACCACCGTGCCTTCAGACAACAAGGCCCCAGCGACTCCAGGTCGCAGGCAGCCCTCGGTGTATATCACCTTGGAGCGTCAGATCAAGCACGGCAAGACACCTGGATGTCCTGGCTGTGAGTGTGATGACGACAACCCAAAGCGGCACAACGACGAGTGCCGTAAGAGGTTCGAGAAGTTGTACCCGAGGCAACCGGTGCCAGGAACGCCTGGTACACCAGTCCCTGGGACGCCTGCGGGACCCATGGAGACTGAAGGAGGTCAGGCCGAGATGCCCCAGGGCACCGGCCAAGACTTGGAGTCGGGAAGCACCGAGCCGAGTCAGCCTTCAAGGCCAAGGGCCATGGAGGGGACCTCTGAGGCTAAGTCAGGCCAGAAGCGAGAGGTTGAGGATGCGGGTGTCCCCGCTCCTTCAAGTGACAGCGGGCAGCGCCGCGTTACTGGAAAGAGCTCACAAGGAGCGAAGAAGCAGAAGACGCCAGAAGCAAGAGGTGAAAAGCGTCCTCTTGAGGACCAGGAGTTGATGGGGGGACTGCCCACGCTCCACGAGAAAGGCGAGTGGGAGCCTTTGTTTGCTTACCCTCTGGACGGCAGAGTGGAGGAGCTTGGTGCCTACGACGAGCGAACAGGCCAGCCCCTTCCCGTTGACAAGGTCAAGACTGCAAGAGGGCGCGAGCTGGACAAGATGGAGGAACACTCTGTCAAGAAGGACATCTCTTGGGAGGAGGCGCGACGGCAGGGGCTAAAGATAGTCCGAAGCCGGTGGGTGGATGGTTGGAAACCATTGCCCAATGATCCAAATGGGGTGCGCAGCCGCTGCGTAGCCCAAGAGATCAACGACCACGAGCGCGACGACGTTTTCAGTGGAACACCGCCGTTGCGGACGCACCGCATGGTACTTTCAGCTGCAGCCACTGCAAAGGCTGGCAGGACCAACCGGCGCAAGCTTATTGCCCGGTATGATGTTTCTGTTGCCTTCTTTCATGCGGTGGCCACGGGCAAAATTGCGGTCGTCCCTCCGAAAGATCTCGATCAATCGAAGCTCTGGTACTTGCTCAAAGCCATGAATGGCACACGTGAGGCTTCGCGACAGTGGTCAAAGCGCGTGTGTGAGGTCATGACGGAGGCAGGTTTCTGGGAGGTTCCAGGAATCCCTGGCCTCTTCTACCACGACGAGTGGTGCGTGACCTTGAGCTGCCACGGCGACGACTTTATCGCTGAGGGCGAAAGCGATGATCTGGATCGACTGGATGCGCTGATGATGCAATCCTTTGAGAGCAAGATATTGCCACGGATTGGCCCTGAGGAGTTCGGAGGCCAGACCACGCATGGCGATCATCTGCACCGCATCATTCGATGGAGCGAGCGCGGGTTCACTTGGGAAGCTGATCCTAAGTACTCGCGGCAGATCGTTGAGGAGCTCGGGCTTACGGACGCTAAGAGCGCAGACGCCCCATGTTCTACGGAATGTGGGAAAGGCCGCAGGGATCTCGAAAATCCTTTGGACGCTGAGGCTGCAGCGAAGTTCCGGACACTCGCTGGTACTGCGCTTTACCTGTCCCAGGATCGCCCGACGATCCAGTATGCCTTGTCGGAGATCACCTCTGGCATGGCAAAGCCTACGGTTGAACACGAGCTCAAGCTCAAGCACCTAGGCCGTTACCTTCTGAAGTACCCGAAGGAAGTTTGGCACTACGAGTACCAGGAGCAGCCTGAGGAAGCTGTGGTGCTTACGGACTCGGACTGGGGAGCGTGCAAGCGCACGCGCAAGTCTATGTCCAGCTACGCTGAGAGATTTGGGAAGCATCTCATCGATGCTTCGTGTGCCAAGCAATCGGTGATAGCGCTCAGCTCTGGAGAGGCTGAGTTTTACGCGTTGGTGCGAGGAGCTGCCGCCGGACTGCTGACAGCGCAGATCTGGGAACGGATTGGGTTTAAGGGTTTGAAGCTTACCCTGAGAACCGATTCGAGCGCAGCGAAAGGAATCGCGACACGCAAGGGCTCGGGCAAGGTGAAGCACTTGTCCATGAAGGAGCTTTGGATACAGGACTGTGTTCAGAGAAAGCAGCTTACGGTGCAGAAGGAACCTACGAAGAGTAACTGGGCCGACTTGGGCACGAAAGCTCTTTCAGGCTCAAGAGTGACAGAGCTAGTCAAGGGCATGCCTCTCACAAGGGGCTTGGTCATGGCGTGCCTGTTCGCGTCCTTTGGCGTGGCTACGGGGCAGCCGAAGGAGCGCCAGCTCGAGACTGAAGACGTTTCCTTCTTCATCTACATGCTGATCATCCATATCTTGGCGATCCAGACCATTTGGCGATGGATCAAGCTTGCGTTTGTGTGGTGGAACACGCCACGTGTTTCAACGAAGCCGGCCCCTACAGCTGGAGGCCGCGTGGACCGACGAGGTCTAGAGGCGAATGCGGGTAGCCCCGTCTACGTCACCCGTAAGGGCAAGAAGTTTCATAGGAGACACTGTAGACACCTGGGCCAAAACCCGTACACGTTGCAGAGGGCTGAGGCTACGCAAAGAGGCTTTGGTCCTTGTACAGACTGCAACCCGTGAGTAGTGCAGGTCAGCTGTCCAGCTCAAGGATTCAGCTGGCCATGGAGGGGTGTCAGGATATAAAGCATGTTCTGACTACTGCCGTTGTATAGCTGTACTTGGTAGCCATTTTGGCTCAAGCCCCTTTTGGCACGAGGTGAGTAAAATAAGTAGCCTGTGCCTGCGGTGTGTGTGGTTTGAGGGTTAACCTAAACCCTTGCACTACTCCTAAGCCTCAAAAGTTAGCCCTAGCCATTTCATTATGCCGCGGTGGGGTTGAAGCGGAAACCCCAAGCTGGGGTAGTTCAATATTGTTGCATATCACTACTCGTACACTGTTACGAGTCGTACCAGTGGTATTCGCGACAGTAGCAGAAACGGTTGCAGTGACAATCACAGCCGAAGTGACTACTTGCAGTAGGGGTATCCGTAGCTGTAACAGGAACGATTCCATCCGGCTGTCCTTAGCACCGGTGCAGCAATGGCAAGAGTAGCCGCAATTAGTTCTATCGGGCTCCGGGTTCAGGGTTCGGGGTTTGGAGGTTTCTTTGCTCTAAGCCCCTGAACCTCGGGTACTGCCCCCACTCAGTAACCGTTGGAAGAATCTAATCAAAAAGATATCTTAGGACCTTAACAGTAGCCCTAGTATAGATTGTTACCCTAAACCCTTAACCCCTAAACCCTGTAAGGGGGGGGCAGTACCCAACCTAAACCCTAAATCCGATCCCCTGTTCTCCAACGTCGGCTTCTCGAAGCCTCCTGCCGAGGCTATGGCCCTGCCAGGAAGCCTCTTCCGTCCAAGGCCCCGGGGTGGTCGGATCTCCATTTGGGAGGTAAAGGGTAATTTACAAAAATATGGTAGGACATAACATGTTATGACCTAGTGTAATCTGATATGAATATAACATAACTTTGTTACAATGCAGCTTAATGAAAACTAAAGTCTAGGGTTTTAAGTGGGTGCTTCGGGGTTCGAGGGTGTAGGCTTTCGGGAACCGGTTGCATGTGCAAGTCCCACGGTCCTGAGTCCCAGAGCCGGTTGCCCAAGTTCCGGCAAGCCCAAACTCTAACGCCTAAACCGCCTAAACCCCAACCCGACTGAACCCGAAAGCCGCAAACTGTTAAAAACCCTAAACCCTAAATCCTAACCCTAAACCTTAAACCGCAAACGATCAAAATCAAGCCTATCCTGAGCTTACGCGGAACCCGACCAAGTAAGTACCTTGGCCTGAGACTTTGAAGCCGCAAGCCTGAAACCGTATAGACACTACATCTCCTGAGCCCTCATCAGTTATTAATTTCCCAATCTTAAACCCTGAACCCCCAAATTTCGGCGCCGGGGTTGATGTAATAACTATGTCCACATATGCCTTCGCTGCCTGTCCGAGCTTCTTCTATCACTGCCACCCTAGGCCCTCAAACCCCAGAGGCGCCGGAATCGGTGCCCGCATCGGCCTTCGACACCCCACTCTTCGCCGCCACTCAGGAGCCCGGGTTGCGGGCGGTTAGTAGGGAATGGTTCCTTAAAGGGATGTATAGGGCTCCTTGAAGGGATCTATTGGGGTTCCTTCTAATGGGATCTATAGGGATAGACTTACCTTTGGTTAGTAGGCAATGGAGGAATGGTAGTAATAGTACTTGTAATTGTACCGCATTCCTCCATTCCCTAGTAACTAAAGGTAAGGCCCGGGATATGGGGGCCTCTTCTCTTAGAGCCTAATAGGGACTTATAGGGCCTAATAGGGACTGATAGGGCCTAACTGGGGACCCTCCTAAGACCTATATGATTTTGTGGGTTTAAGGGCTTGCTATGTTTTTGGGCTCGTGAGGCTTCAAGGATCGTTTCTGCTTTGGAGTTTTGCCTTGCTAAGCTTTTCGTGCTTTCAAGTTTTCCGGGCTCTAGGTGTTCATCGGCTATCATAAAACTTTCTGTAGGTTTCGGGGTTCAAGGCTTTTTGCGGGTTTTTGCCGTTTCTGCCAGCTGGTCCTTTCAGGGATTTCGGAATCAGGGGTTCGGGAGGTATGCGAGCTGTGGCATGTCAACATTTTCGGCTTCGCGGATATGGGGTCTTCAGGAAGCAATGTAGATGTATATATATATATATCTATATATATCTATATATATTTATATGTATATGTATATGTATATATGTATGTGTATATATATATACACATATAAAGGTGTGTGTGTGTGTGTGTTGTGGATGTGCTTGAAGGTTTCGGGGTTCACCTGGTGAGGGATCCTCCTTGAAAAGCACCCATGGGCCCTAAACACAGGTTCGGTGTTAGGGCTCGAGTTTTAGGATCCCTAAACCCTAAACCCTATCTTAAACCGTGTGCAGTTTAGTGCCATGAGCCGCCAGAAGGTTCGGTTCCCTCATCCGGGATCCTCAGCCCTGACCACTGAGTTCGGGTTTAGGGTTTAGGGTTTAGGGTTTAGGGTATGGGGCTTAGGATCAGGGATTGATTCAATCATCCAGCTTTAGCATCACCATCCAGGTTAGTTCTGACCTGGCCAAAGTGCCGCGGGTTCGCTGGACTCGCTTTTCTGAAGGCATGATGTCCGATAACAGTAATGTTCCGTCCCTCGGGTAAAAATACACACTGACAGTTTCTAAATGAGTATACAAAACTGCATACCGAAAGCCTGTTCTAGTTGTTGAAAGTAACCCTACATTAGGGTGTGAGTTTTCTGAGACCCTATGGGCATGAGGAGCCCGAGCCTCTTCCGCAAGGCGACGAAGGCCGGGTTCGCAGGAAGATCCACGCTTAGGGTTTAGGGTTCAGGGTTTAGGGTTTAGGGTTCAGGGTTTAGGGTTTAGGGTTTAGGGTTTAGGGTTTTGAAGTTTTGGGGGGTGGCGTGGCGGGGGGTTTAGGGTTTTGGCAACAGTAAAGGTGTGTGAGCAGTCGTGATGGACCATTTGGGCTGGGGGGGTGGTTGAAGGATCCCTACTGGGTGTACCTTCACTCTGAAGCGGATCTGCTTTGCGTCTTTTGCCCGATTGCCCTACACCCTAAACCCCAAACCCCTCAAGCCCTATATACTCTAAACCCAAAAAGACCCAAACCCTCTTTCCCAATTGCAAGCGCCGTAAGGCTTCGATGTCGTGGACGAAGTCCCGGAGCTTCCAGAGGCGGCAGCCACGACGAGGCGGCCGCGGGGTAACACAGGAGCCCAACTATTTTGGGGGGGTTCCTTAAAGGGTCTATCAGGGATCTATAGTAGGGTTCTATGGTATAGGGCCTGTAATAATTATCGATTCTATTTCGGGGGTTCCTTACAGCAATTGTAGTGTAATTGGCCCAATTAGATTATGAAGGCTCCTGCAATAGCTGAAAGCCATAAGCACTGCCGGACCCCTGAGCCCTACACCCTCAAGCCCGAATTCCCCTCGACCCTAAACCCTAAAACTCAACGTCCCTAAACCGTAAACCGTTAGCCCCAAATCCTGTCAATCCTAAGTCCCCAACCCAAGCTTTGCAGCCTCTAAGAGCAAAGCGGAGCCTCTCAGAACCGAAGACCCGCACCCCACGCCCAGAAGCCATGAACCCTAAACCATAAACCTTCCGTTCTCCCGAACACCGGGGAGCTCCCAAGCATGTCGGAGGCAAGAGGCACTCAGTTTTCCTGTAGCCCGCAGGGCATTGAGGAGTTCTAGCTTTATCCGATTGTAGTAGCAAAATACCCGCAAACGTTGCAAACTCGTGCCCGTCCAACTTCCGCAGATGAAGGCCCAGATACCTCGGGCAGTACTTCGGCAACTGCGTGGCAAGGCTCGATAGCTCCAGCGCCGCCCATCTGAAGGCCTCGGGCCAGTGATGTATTTTCACTTTTACACTCCTAAAACGATCCAACGCTAAACCCAAATCAAACTCAACCTAAGCCCTAAACCCTAAACCCTGAACCCTAAACCCTAAACCCCAAACCCCAATCCCTGATCCCTAATCCCTAAACCCTTATCCCTAAACCCTAAACCCAGCCCTAAGCCCTATACCCGAAACCCCAAGCAGCTCAGGAGAGGGCGAGCTTAGCTCCGCCCCTGCCTTCGGGCGAGCCGAAGGCGAAAACGCCGAGTTCGCGTGTTAGCGCAAGGTTTCAAAACTGTTTAGGATTTGGGGCAGGGTTTTTCGGGCTCCTTTAAGGGATCTATAAGGGATCTGTAGGGTTTTAGGGTTTAGAGTTTAGGATTTGGGGCAGGGTTTAGGGTTTAGGGTTTGAAGTAGGGTTTGGGGTTTAGGGTTTGAGGTAGGGTTCAGGGTTTAGGGTTTGAAGTCGGGTTTAGGGTTTAGGACATTGGGCTTGGAATCAACTCGGGTCCCCCAGCTCAAAACCAGGCGCATACTGACCCATGAGCCCTAAATTCCTGAATCAGAAACCCCTTGGCTCTGTTTTAGGGCTTTGGGTGTAGGGCTTTAGGGCTTTAAGGGTTTACGTCTGGCAGGGAAAGGACCTGGGTGGGGGTTTCGGGAGGGATCGTTTGAGAATGGGGGGGGTTGGTCAACCCTAAACCCTAAACCCTAAAGAACCAAGTTTCAAAGTTCTCAGGACAGAGAGTTTTCGTAACGCCTGCAAGCTTGAGAAGCCGCTGCAGACCTGACAGGCGAAGGCATACACGCCAGCGAAAACGCTGGGACAGGCGATGACCGCAGATTTATCTTCAGGGTTTAGGATTTAGGGTTTAGAGAGTGTGGCATGTCGTTTCAGATCATGGTTTTACAGGACATTTCGGGCTTTGGGGGCGTCCGGTTTTCGGTACTTCCAACAGTCGTTCTCGCATCTGTGCCTAAAGTTTTTGGTTTGTCGTTGCAGGCATCCTCCTGAATCGCTTCAATATCTCTAAGGCGTTGAGTGCAGACGACGACACAATGCACCCACCCCTGCACCGAACACCAAGATAGCTTGAAGCAGAGACCGTACGGTCAAAACCTGAAGACACCTACAAGCGCCAGGCAAAAGCTTCAATCACTTTTTAGTCGAGTCATTGCCTGCATAAGTTGTTAGCAGAGGAAAATTTCGCTTCACTTTAAATAGCCTTATAATTAACCCCTAAACCCTAAACCTTACACCCAAACCCCTAATTATAAGCCCTCTTCTGGATTTTGGTGGGCAATACCTTCGAAGGCATGCCTCAGGTATCGAAACCTTATCTGGAACCACTATGTTTTCTAACAGAATCCAAAAGCTGCAGGGCGTGGCCCCATCTTACCACCATCCTCCGAAGTGGTCCTTCGGGGGCGGCCGCCAGACACTGTTGGTTTGTGTGAGATTAGGATACGGTTTAGAGTTTAGGCGTTTAGGCTTAGGGTTCAGAGTTCACGGTTATGAGGACGAAAATAAAGCTGGCGTTGGGTGGAGACTGGGTTGTGGAGACCATGACAAAGTACCTGCTTCGGGTTCCCGGACAAAGCCGCCACCGTAAATGACGGAGGTCCAGTGTAGTGTAGTTGCGACTGCACTGCAAACCTGAGAAGCGAAGGCAGTAACACGGGACGCTGCATCGTAAGTCCGGGGCTTCAGAGCACTTGCTAGTTTGACAGTTTACGGGGGATCGGTCTTGCCTGGCAGCTTGACATGCCGTGACCGGTTTTGAAGCAAAGGAAGTGTTGCAGGCTACGGACGATTGCTGATTTAGAACCCCTAACCCGAGATCCCCCTCACCCGCACCCATAAAAGCCGAAGCTTTACATAATAACCCCTAAACCCTGAAAGCCTAAGTCCCAAACCCGAAACTCTACACTCAAGCCCGCCCAGGCCTAAACAATAAGCCCCAAAACCCCTACAAGAAGTCCTTGTGGTACCTCTTAATGCTAAGCCTCATGCTCACCCTCCCAGTAAAGCCTTAACCCGAAGTCCCACACCCCAAACTCATTTTTGAGACCACACTAGTTTTGAACCCAAAAGTCCTAAACCCTCAACCGCAAGGTAAGTCGCGCTGCGACTCTCCAGAGCCCATCCCACGGAGTCAGTCCACGGGAAGCTTGGTGCCTCGTTCGCGACAGGAGCCTGGGGACTGAGGAGTCTTGGACCCTGCGATGATAAATGGGGGTTTCCGAAAATAGGGGACCCTAATACAGTACCCTAAATAGTAGGATCCTTGTTATAAGGGCCCCCAAGTAAGGTACCCCTAATTTTCGGAAACTCCCAAATCCTGATGCGGAGGATGTAGTCTACAGAGAACCGTGGCATAACGGGTGTAGACGTGCGAGAGTCATAAGGAGAACGAGGGAGTAAGCAAGTGCGGGCGTGAGGGAGCGAGAGTACAGCAAGGGAGTACGAAGCACTAGAGTAATATAGGAACCTGATTAGGAAACCCTGGGCCTATAACCCCAAAATAGTAGGACTCATACAAGGAACCCGAACAAAGGCCCAAGTTTTCCTTAATCAGGTTCCTACATAAGCAGAATGCGAGTCCAAAGCTGGTAGATTGCCACGGTAATAGTGTGATGCAGAAGGAGAGTAGGTAGAGTACGAGTAGCAGAGAAGGGCAAACATTGACATGGGCTGTTTAGAGTATGCAGGCATGTATGTGTATATATATATATATATGTGGAGATTCATATGTACTTCTACACAGTGTTCATATATGTATATAAGATATGTATACAGATATGCACATGTATTTACACAAAGATGTTTATGTGTGTCCACAGAGTAAAAAGGCAGGAGACAAGTGGACAGAACTGGTGGACCAGTTGGTTGTGTAACGAGCAAAGGCAGAAGAGCTGGGAAGACGGTAAGGAGTCAAGGTTGCATGAAACAGAACTACAAGACAAAGAGGCATGGTTTTGGGCACCGCATGTTCGGAGTACGGCATTGCAACAGCCAGTGCAGCATAAGCCGCCTTGTTTTTCTATTTCTATCACTCTTCTACTGGTACTACTACTACTACTACGACGACGACGACTACTACTGCTTTTACGAGTAGCAGTACTAGCGGTACTAGCAGTACTAGCACTTCTAGCACTGCTAGCACTACTAGCACGACAAGTGCTACTAGCGCTGCCAGCACTTCTAGCACTGCTAGCACTACTAGCACTACTAGCACGACAAGTGCTACTAGCGCTGCCAGCACTACTAGCACTGCTGCGTAGCACCACTACCACCACTAGCACTACTAGCTTTACTAGAAGCCCCTCAACCCCGGAACCCTGCACCCTCAATCCCACACTCGCAAAACGAGGCCTCCCTGCGCAACCGACGCTCGAAGCGTCGGGGGCCCCATGAGATTTGGGGTTCAGGATCCAAGGCACACGAAGGGCTCAGAGTCCTTGATGAGATGGAGGACACTATACTAGGATGCCCAGTAGTACCCTTATTCCCTTTTTGTAGTCCTAGGTTCCTTATAAAGTTACCCAATACCAAAAAGAGAGGCCTTTTTATTCTTAGGTTACTGTGTATCCTAGTATACGACCCGCCCTAGCTTTGTAGTTCGAGCCCTGGGCCGGTTTCGGGGCTTTCATGAGGGATTGAAGGTGGAAAGGAGGGGTTGGACCTGCATGGCAAGGAAACCAAAGTTTGGGTTTAGGGTTTAGGGTTTAGGGGAAACACCTATGGTGATGCAGCTTTTTCCTGCCCGAATTCTTAAAGATCCCTTCTCTAGCGCTCAGAGAAGCCTCCTATTCTGCTTCTTACAACCCCCCCCGTGAACCCTAAACCCCAAAACCCTGAAGCTAAAACCTAAATGGACCTAAATCCCTGAGAACCCTTAAAGCAGCAAACCCTAAATCTCGTCTAGGATTGCCTTTCATTTACCTTTTCTTCAACCAGGAGGAGGGGTTCCAACCCTAGCATTTGGGAGTTTCGGAAAATAGGGGACCCTAATATAGTACCCTAAAAAAATAGGATCCTTATAATAAGGACCCCCAAAATAAGGAACCCCCTATTTTGGAAACGCCCATTTCTTAAGTCTCAGAAGCTTGCCGAGGGAGAACTCTGAACCGGGGCTTCGGCGGCGCCTCGCGAGGGGACATCGTTGGGAGGAGCGGAGAGGGCTTCTTTGCATGGAGGAAACACCTGTACTGTTGTATGTATAACTTATAGATTTGTGTGTATATATCCAAACTCCTACCTATACCAATGGTTTGGATGTATATATATATATATGTATGCATGTGTTTACGTGTATGTGTATACATATATACATACATGCACACACACACACACACGCACACGCACATTTTTTGAATGAGGCCCCGCCAGTCATTCATTACTTCTTGTGCTGGAAATCTGGTATATTCTGCCCCTTCGATCGTTTTCAATAGCGATCCCTCTTGCTTTTGTTGTCTAATCCCTTTTCCTATAAATCCTTCATCTTTTTCAATTCACGAGGGGCCGGCTTGAAACTCAAGCCATTGCAAGCCGCGTACCCCCAAACTCAACAGGTTTAAAGCCATTTCAAGCCGCGCACCCCCAAACGCAACGGGGTTATCTGATTATCGGCTGCGCAGTCGTTCCGAAGCCGTTAATATTGTTAAAAGGCCTTTGGTTTCGAGCGAACCCTGCAGGGGCACAGCGACACCTGGACCGGCTGCCTACAACCTCCATCGTGTTTGCGACAAGGCTTTGAGTCTAGGAAGGGTGGGAGATGCGATCGATATTAACTTGTAAGCCCTAAGTTCGCAAAACTTAACTTGGACTAGATCCTAATTCTGAAACCCCGGTTTCAAAAAGCTGAACCTTCGCCTTTAAAGTGCTTGGAACTGCGTACAGTGGGAAGATGTACCTGAGTCTCGCGGCTTCTCAGTCAGGTTCTGAAAAGGCAAAGTACTGATCACGGTATACCTGTAGCCCCGCACCCGAAAAGCCTTGGTTATGACCCCTTTCCTCAACCCTAAACCCTGAACTTAAACCCTAAACCCTAAACCCTAAGCTTAAAAGCCCTAAACCCTAAACCCTAAACAGGAACCTTCCTGGTCGAGCTCGGCACGAGTCCCCTGGGGCAACCGCACAGGCGTGCGGCGGCCGGGGGAGGGGTCGGAATTTTTTGGCACTTCGGTCTAATAAGAGTCTTTTATGGTTGAAACCCTAAACCCTGAACCCTAAACCCTAAACCCTAAGCCCGACACAATCCTTAGGGTTCTCGGGTCACAGCCTCCGTGTTCGCTACACGTTTGGCCGAGCTTCGAATGCAGGGCAAGGGCCGAACCGATGGAAAGGGCTGGGGGGTTTAAGGAAGAACTTAGGGTTTAGGGTTTAGGGCAACACGAGTCGGGAGTTAGGGCTGAGGATTTCGGGTAGTAATGCTGCTATGTACTTGCCGGCTTGTGCAGGTTTCGCGCGGGCCATGCAGGCTTAGAGTTTAGAGAGTTCTGGTGGCCCCTGCTGGAAGTTCACTACATCACTTGGTGCCCCTGGGCCCGGACAAAGCCCTCCGCCTCAGGAACGCCACGCCGACTCAACACCAAGCTTGAACCGCAGCACCCGAAGGCCTCGAACCCCAAACCTGCCAACCGACGATCCAGAAGCGAGTATTATCTCCGAGAGGCAGCAGGAAGGAATTCCTGCAGGCCTCGAACGGCGTTAGCAATCCAGACCTCTTGTCGCTGCAAGCCTCACTGTCTCAAAACCACCCGAACCTTTGCGGTTTGGGGTTTACAGACCCGCCAAAAACCATCTTTACGGGACATCTTCTTTTGGCGCCCTCCCCGTGGGTCCAACAACTGAAGCGCCCCGGACACCTCACAGGAGGTCGCTCTGAGAACACGCTGCAAGTGTCGGAGGCACGGTCTGTTGTGCCAAAAAGGTAATCAACAGGGTTACAAAGGACATGTTTGATTAATATATGGCTCTATGACGATTTCTTTTTTCGTAGTATTGGAGGCTCTTGATTTTTGTTGAACACGCTTTCTTTGTTTATCAGGGTTCTACAGGGTTCAATTCGGCTGTTAATGGTTTGCAGGATTTTGGGGCAAAGGGTCAGAGCTTAGCGGCTTAGCGGCTTCAGGGTTTGTAGGGCGTGTAGAATTTGTAGGGTTTGTAGGGGATCCCTTTAAGGGAAGTATAGGGGTTTAAGGTTTAAGCGTCTTAAGTACCTTTGTAGTATAATGTAGGGTTTCTGTTTCAGGGTTTAAGGCAGTCAGGAATTTTTAGGCTTTCGGGCTTTGAGGCTTCTCGTGGACTAGTGCCATGGCCATTGATGTTTTGGTTCCCCTGAACCCTAAAAACCCTAAAAACCCTAAAACCCCAACCCTAAGCCCGAAACCTTAAAATCCTAAACCCTAAACCCTAAAATCCACACCTGTGGATCTTGCCAATCTTACAACTGCTAGGCGGAAAAGGTGCTCAAAAAACAACCCTAAAATCCTACGCTTCTCTATAGCACATAGCAGAGAAAAGCAGGCGAGAGCACTTGGAGGAAGGTGCAGGATGAGGCTTCATTTAAACTTGAAAGCCACCCATAAAGGAACCCTTAAAGGAGCCCTTAACGGAGACCCTAGAGGATCCCTTAAAGGAGCCTGTAAAAAAAAACCCTTAAAGAAGCCCTTATGGGCTTGTATCAATTTAGCCGGCACAGATCTTCCGTCAAAGTCGAAGATCCAAGGGGGTTGAGGGTTCAGAGTTTGGGATTTGGGAGTTTCCGAAAATTCTGGGGGTTCCTTATTTTGAGGTCCTCATAATAAGGATCCTACCATCTAGGGTACTATATTAGGGTCCCCTGTTTTCGGAAACTCCCAAACCCTAAACCCTAAACCCTTAATTGAACCCCTATTATAGATCCCTTCAAAGAGCCCTTATAGTACCCTTTAGAGGAACCCTACTAGGGTCCCCCCATTTTCGCAAACGAGCTGTGACTAAAGCCCTTCAGCGAGGAGGTGTCTTTGCCGGTGCTCGTAGAGTGTCACGAGCTTCTGGGAGTCGAAGCTGACTTCGATCCGAAACACGAAGCCTTTAAATGGATGACCGTGGGCCGCAAACCATAAAACCAATAATCTGATCCCTAGACGCTAACGCCTGCAACCTGTAAGCCCTAAGCCCCAAGCTCTACAACCTGTAACCTTGAAACCCTCATCCCTAATCTCTACAACCTGGAGCCTTCAAATCCCTCACCTCTTCAGGCCTAAGTTTTTGAAGCTGCATCCAGGTAGGCCCCGGGGAGTTCACGGCACATCATGGCATCCCCTTCGGCCCCACTGCGAAGCGGCTTGGTGCTGTTGGGGGTTTTAGAGTTTTTTTGGTATGAAGGCTTAGAGTTTAGGTTTTGAGGTCTTGAAGCATACTGACATCGATATGGAGATGGATGATAATCGAATTGGTCGGAATCAGGGTTTCGATGCAATCATTAGTCTTAGTAGTCGTCGTCGTCGTAGTAGTAGTAGTAGTAGGAGAAGAAGAAGAAGTAGTAGTAGTAGTAGCAGCAGCAGCAGCAGTAGCAGCAGCAATACTAATAATGATATACAGTAGCGCTACTACTAGCAATAGCAATGCGAACAAGAGTGAACCATGCGTGACGATACCAGTGACCGGAAGAACACGGCCACAAGCACTGCCGCAGTCTTTTTGATGTCCTGATGTCCTTCTGATTCTCGCATGCAGTGAGCAGCAGAGCCTGAAGCCGGTTTGCACTGGAAGGCCTGCAGCTTCAATCCTAAACTTTCGCCACTGAACTATTCTGCTGGGTTCAAGCCCTGAATCCACAGACTCCCAAATCCAACAAGCCCCGAAGCCCGGAACTCCTGAACCTAAGCCCAAAACATCTTGAACCCTACCGGCGCCACTAAATCCTGCAAGACCCCTCAAGCCTCCAGATGGGTAGTTGTCAAAATTAGGGTCCCTTGTTGGGTACCTTAGATAAAGGACCCAAAAAGGGACCATAATTTTGGCAACTACCCAGATGGCTTCGTTGAGAGGGGTTAGGGCGTTGCTCGTTGCCGAGGATTGGCCAGCGCTTGAAAGAGATGCCGGAGATTTGGCAGGTTAAGTCTTGTTTTTCATGTTTACACTTGTTTTCCGGACTATCTTATTATCCTGTGACCGCCTTCCCTCCTTTTTTTGCGCTCAACGCGAAGTAGCCACAGACCGTCAGTGCAAAATCCGAAGCCTCGAAAACCTCAACTCCTACGTCCTTCGGATCCTGACATCGGATGCCTCCATGGCAAGGACTCTCGTATCGACTACCCAGCTGCGGGCCACTACAAGCTGAAACCCACCGTAGGCCTGCATGCGGTTTAGGCTCAAGGGTTTAGGGTTAAGAGACGGAGATGGGCCGGGCAGACCTGTGGTCTTGTGATTGGTGAGATGAAAGGCCATTTCCAAAGTAACCCTAAACCCTAAACTGCCGAGAGCGCTGCTGACCATGCAGGGCGCTCGAGGCTCCGACCGAGGTCCGCGACCGAGCGTCCCGTCAGAACGGTGAGGGAGGGTAAAGCCTGCCGGTAGACGGGGACTGTAGTGACGCTGCCCCGCGAGTGACTTCTTTGCCGTCAGGCAATAAAGAAGAACCCCAAAGCCCTCATCGTTGGCGTCGCTTGTGTTTTTGTAGGGGGTACCCCCAGGGGGGGGGTCTGGGGCCCCAGGCTCCAGGGATACAGGTGCAGTGGGGGAGCTGGACAAAAACTGTTTGTGTTCGCCCTCACTGCGCCCCTGTCCTGCCCTGCCCCGCCCTGCCCTGCACTGCCCGGCTGCCCTCCCCTGCCCTGGCCCTCTTGCCCCACCTTGTTCACACTTCGAGGAGCTCTTACAGGGCGCGAGAACCAAATTGTATGTTGGAAACCTTGCTTTTTGTCGAGCGGCCGGCACAGGCCGCGAGGACCCGACAGCAATCCATTTCAGCTGTGATTTCTGGAGAAATATTGTTGTTTACATGTCAAGCTGCGAAAGGAAGCAGAGAGCAAGAAAGCCCTCCTTGAGGGGGGCTTGGGGGGTGAACCCTTAGTGGGCGCGCCCCTTATTGCTAAAGTAACAGGCACACCCACCGCGCGCATGCTGCTATACACCCCTAAACCCTGACCCTGAACCCCTAAACCCTTAAACCGTTAACCCCTAAACCCTAAACCCTAAACCCTATCGTTCTGCCTATACAGCGAGAAGGGTCCAATAATAGCGAAGCTTGTGACCGGAGTCTCCGCAGCTGGATTGTTGATGGGAGCTCAAACCTCAAACTTATATATATATATACACATGTATGTATACATATAAACAAATAAACAAACAAACGTGTACATACAAAAAAATATGTGTGTATATATATATATACATAGATATACACAGTCCTTCATTTATTTGTTTGGTTATGCATTTATTCATTATTTATATATACCTATACACATACACCGCAAGCCCTCAACCCCCGAGCCTTCGTCCGACTTCGTTCCGGCCTCCCCGCACAGGGCGGCGCTTTAGTGGAGGCGGGATCCGATGTCAAGGGACTGGTACTGTTGATGATTATGGGTAATGCAGGATTTATATCATCAACCGTAGTAGAGTAGGGTTCCTTTAAGGGTTCCTTTTAAAGGGGTCTATAAGAGCTACTATAAGGGCTAGTATAAGGATTCTGGTGTAGGGACCTAAACTAGGTAAGGGGTTTGGGGCCTAGGGGTAAGGGTTTAGGGAGTATTTTTAAATTCCTTGCTTTATTGTTTAATATTATATAATGCCCCAATTCTAGATTATTTTGGGGACTGTTGAAATCGACGCATAGTAAATGTTAACGCTCGCAGCTTTCCAGGACTTATGCTGTCGAGGTTACTGCAGGTTACTGCGCCTAGAGGCTTAGGCTTTCGGAGGTTGAAGGGTTTGGGGATTTATTTGAGGATCTGGGTTATGATTATGGTCAGGAGGGTTGTTCACCATCTTGTTCAGCTTGTTAGTCCCAAGATGACCTAGAAGCTCGATTGAAATACTCTCTCGTCGCTGTGCTTGAGAAGCAAAACCCACAAGGTCACAGCTTGTCCCAGGCCTTGGGTGACTGTACGTTGTTCCGCGCGTGAAGGGTTAGCGGCTTCTTCCGTTTATCTTCATACATGAATCTCGAGAAGAAACAATGAAGTCGTGCTAATTCTGTTTGTTGCGCACGCGGCCCTTTGCAGTTGAGGGTCCTTGACCTTAAATCCTAAACCCCTAAGCCCTAATCCCTAAACCCCTATCCCCTAAAACCCTAAACCCTAAATCCTAAACCCCTAAGCCCTGAAACCCGAGTGTAGGTTTCCGGTTTGGGATCTCCGCCTCGTGACAGGTGAGTGTGGTCAAGGCCAGATATGCCTTTCCTGGGTTCTTGTTCAGGAATTGTGTTAAGTTACCACAAGAGGGACCTATACTAAGGAATGTGGTTGGTTTCCTTGTTATGGCAACTTAAATCAAATCCCTTAACACGAACCTATAGTACATAATATGATTTCCTTGTTTTGGTAACTTAGATCAAAGCCCTTAACACGAACCCAGTATTCTTGGCAACGGGCTGGGATCTTGGGGCTCGGGGTTGCATTCTGTGCGACCTGTCGCGAAGTTCGTGGAGATGTTTTGCTGTTTCAGACCCCTTCTGAAAAGCTCTACGGAACCCCCTACACGACCCTTTGTTTACCCCTTGCTAATATTAACACTCCCATTCCATAAAAGCTTTAGAAAGGGCCATCGGAATCCCATTTTCTCTCCGAGGATCCGCAGAAGCCTCGGGCTAGGGTTTCGGGTTCAGGGTTGATGATTCATGCAAGGGTAAAAGGAGGGACCCTTAGTGTGGACCCCTAGGCATATACCCTTCATATAGGTATTATATACCCATTATATAGCCCATTATAGGGTAGGGGTCCCCATTAAGGGTCCCTCCTTTTCGCCTTTGAATTCAGGGAGTCCGGGGCTGTCGGGGTTGTTGAGTTTAGAAAGTTTGTGTGAGGCCAGCAAGAAGCAAAGGACGGTGTTTGGTGTTTTTTTGGGTCTTTCGGGTTACGGTTGCAGGGTTTGAGGTTTCAGTGGGGTTTTGACTCTGGGAGTTTTCAGCTATCCCCAACCAGACCGTCAAACCAGAGAAGAGAACTAAGCTCTGCACGAACGTTTGGGGTTCAGGGTTTAGGGTTTCCTGAAAAGATTGAGCCTTAAATCCGGGTGCCAGCCTTAATTTCTGGGCCTTATACCCTAAGCCTTGACATGTTGAATGCAAGACAATCCTGCGACCCTGAAGCCCCAAGCCTTAACCACCGAAAACCAAGACCCCACATCCTGAAACTTCGCGCCTTGAATCAAACCCTTCTAAAATTCTCTCCAAGCCCTTACAAAACCGTTATCAACCCTCATCCCGGAAATCCTAAACCCCTAAGGCTAAAACTCTACACCCCAACATGCACATTCCCAAACCGACACAGTCATTCGTAGGACCTTTGGTCCTTTTGCATTATTACTATAATAACTAGTATTATTACTATTATTATTATTACTACAATAACTATTATTATTACTATTATTATTGCTATTATTATTATTACTATTATTATTACTATTATTATTACTATTATTATTACTATCATTATTGGAGGCTCCGGCGCCGCCTGGTCCATGGGCGCCGGCTCGCGCTCCAACCTGTCGCCCAGAACAATGGAAGCCTCGTAGTCGAGTAGGTAACCTTCAACCTTTTTTGGGGCTTAGGGTATCCTTAAGGGGCTCCTCTAAGGGATCTATAGGGGTTGTATAAGGGGCTCTTAGTAGTCGAGTAGGTAACCTTCTGCCTTTTTTGGTAGTATAGTCCCTATATAATCCCTATATAACCAAAAAGGTTAACCTTTAGTTCCCCATGATACCCGACAAGTAGGGAAGGTTCTGAGATCAGGGGTCAGCCTTTCATGGCAAGGTGGCGCTGTTGAACTCTTATAGAGTTTAAGCACGATCCCAGAGGCAATCTGGTCCTATGGCCTGAACTTATGCCCAATGAAAAATCTTGTCAACCCGAGTCTCATGACTATGTTGGGTACGGTGCCACCAGTCGCCTTCTTTTCAAACAACCCTGGTCAACATTTGTAACCCCGACGCCCTACACCGAAGAGTCCTAAACCCGGGACCTGCAGGCGGGCAGTTCTGGTACGAAGATGACATTGCTAGCATAGAAGCCTAAATAGTTACTAGTCTTGCTGTTGGGGCTCCATATTATAACTCTACAACAAAGGAGCCTAAAACCCTATTCTGGTTATTAGGGCCCCTGCAGGAGTTGATGAGCATGGTTTCGAGGGAGGTGCAACTTGAAAGCCAGGAAGGGGCTGCAACAAGAAGACGACGCCAGTGTAGACAAGCGGGAACTTGATCGGAGCCGGAAGCCGTATGTAAACATGTAAACCTGCCCTCATCCTAATTTTTTCTTAAATTTGATCCTTTTCGACGCTCAACCCTTAGTAACTTACAGCATGTTCACAAGCACTACTTTAACTCTTAAGGCCCTCGCTTTTCTTCGAGCAGAGAATCTCCTTTCTTCCTCGCTAAGGACGCAGGAGAGCTGCGGCCCCGGGTTCCTCTATCATCCGAGCCCTTTGGCGGAATTTAGAGTTTAGGGTTCATTCTACCATCCGAGCCCTTCGGCGTGGGGCATTATCTGGAGGCTTGTTTTTGAAGGCCTTGCTTGGTGTAGAGGCCTCCGGTACTTTTTTTGTTATTTCTTGCAGGCTTTTTCTGCATTCTTTCCGTTTTGTTTTGTGAAGCATTTTAAGGTGTCGAGTTCGTCGTTTTTGGAGTTTTCTTCTGCGGGCCTAGGGGCTTCAGGGTGCAGTATCCTGTCGAAGCTTCCATGGCCAAGTTCTGCTAAAGGGTTTAGGTTGGATACTGCCCCCACTCAGTAACAGTTGGATAATTTTAATAATATAGATATATTAGGCCCTTAATAATAGCCCTATTATAGACTCTTACTGTATGGGGGGCAGTACCTAAGTTAAAGGGTTTAGGATCCTCGTCGATGTTCTTTTTTTGCCGGTTGTGTCGGAGGGGTATCTGTTGAGTGTCAAGGATTTGGTTTGGTAGGCGGTTTGTGTGCTTGCGTTGCCTTTTTGATGGATATTTGGGGCTTTGTGGTGGATTCAGTCTTCGGGTTTTGTGTGCTCTTGCAACTCTGCTCTAGCTTTACGTTTTTTTTGGCGCAGACTTCCGGAATGTGACATTTGAGTCATGTGGTGCTTACCGGGCTTTCCGGTTGTGGGGGTTTGGGGTTCTTGGTGGTGTCGAACGTTCTCCACCCCGCCTTTGCCGAGATTTATTGCAGTGCCAGTGCAAAAGAGCATTTTTGTGTGGACATCGGCCCCCTTGTTTTTCGAGCGCAGGACGAATCTTCTATCCCTACCTGAACCCCAAATAACCTACCTTTTTAAGGACTTATATATAGAAATCATATTAGGGGGCCCTAAAAAGGTAGGTTTTTCAGGGTCCAGGTACTGCCTGCAACCCCAATCCCGAGACCCAAGACTCGATCATGCCAGAAGTGGAGCCAACGAGCCACGGCGCGACATGGAGTCAAGGGGAACGGAGGCGCAAGCACAGCGTGGGTGCGGGTTTTTTGGCACTTTTTTCGCATCCTTGATCAGGGATCTTAGGGAGCCACATGATCAAGATCCCATTGTTTAGTGGGCTAGGGTTCCTTTCAAAGACCTCTCGCTGGTTCCGGCAGGTCCAGGCTGGTACTCACTCGCATTGTACTGGCCAGATATGTACTTCGAAGCCCGTTTAGGGGTTGGAGTGTCTCCCCTCACAGTCCTGATGCATTTATCACCATAACATGCACGCCAAACCTGCGCCAAACCCTATTCTATCAATTAAAGCGCCTGCTATAGGAGCCTTAATAACTATACTATTTTGGGGGTTCCTTATGATGATGGTATAGTAGTATGCTCCACAGTCCTATATTAACTATTCAGGCCCCTGTATTACACTTAGAACTGATTGGAAAGGTTCGGGTACCTTCTCTTGGGCTCCCTATAATAAGGATCCTACTATTCAGGATACCATTTTAGGGTCCCCATTTTCAGAAACTGCAATAAATCCTAAACCCTAAACCCCGAACCCTAAACCCTAAACCTAAACCCCGAACCCTAAACCCTAAACCCTAAACCCTATAGAGCTTACTGTAAAGATTCGAACGCTTCTTCGCTGGAGCGCCGGGTCGAGCCTTCCACTTGTACCGCCTTACTCAGCTTCACAGCCAGCTGCGCCCCCGGAGCCTCAACCCTAGACCCCGAGACCTCAGATTGTTATTACTACTGTTGTTATTATTATCATGATTGTTATGACAAATATTATAGTTTTGATTCTTGTTGTTGTTATGCTTATTCTTATTCTTAGTCTTGTTTACTTGTCATTATTGATTGTTACTTTTCTTATTTTTTGTAATTATCTTCTTTAGTATTGTTAAGCATTCTTCTGACATAAAGATACAAGTATTGTTACTGTTATTTTTGTTATGTGTCTTATTGTTATCATTTGATGGTCATTTTTGCTATTGTTGTTATGATTATTGGTATATCTTCTCCTCATTATTATTGTTTGTTTTAAGTTTTTCTCGTATTATAGTTGTTCTTATTAGCATTACTGCTCAATTATTGTGGTTCTTATTAGCATTATTGCTCAATACTCCCACGCCCGAGCTCCAAACCCAAAATCCACGGACTACGTGACTAGATGAAAGGAGCATGTTCGGCAACGTCGACCCGGACGATCCGCCAGGGCCAGGCGTGGAAGAGCAAGCAGACAAGGGGAGAATTATAGGGGCCTGAACAATTAGAATAGGGTTTTGGGGCCCATTGTACTACAGCTACAATCTGAACCCCGCCCCCCCAAAAATAGTATTAGTTTTTATTTAGGCCCCTATATTACAACCAGGGTTCAGGCTGTTGCAGTAGTGGCGATGACAAGTCTAATCGTGGAAATGAGAGAGCAATGCCGTTGTTGGCCCTGGGAATGACCGGAAGTCGTGAGCAACCACAGGTGCTCAAACATGTAGATGCACCCGATCATGAGCATTGCATCTTAGCCTGTTCTTGACATGCACCAAGCTCCTCTTCAGGACTTCCGTCCAAACTTCCTCACAGACTGAGACGCCATAGTTCGGCTTGCAGACAAGCTTATGACCTTGCGGAAAGCGAGGTGCATACAACTTGCGAAGGGAGTATCATCCCGAAGACACGCCGAGCACAGGCGAGGGTGGCAGGGTACCATGGGTGAAAGTCTTGGGCTTATGGGTGTTAGGACTCAAGACTTGACTCTAGTCCCTGCAACTCACACCTCCTGCACTGAATCTTAGTGGGTTAGGGCAAGACTTTCAGGAACATGTTTTCGTCACTTCTATTTCAGTTTCATACCACTGCTGTCATACCTGCTGCTGCTGCTGCTGCTCCTGCTACTGCTACTGCTACTGCTACTACTACTACTACTACTACTACTACTACGACTATTACTCTGCTCCTTCCTCCTACTGCTTCGACTTCCACCACGACGGCGACCATAGTGTGGGGCTTGCTGAGTCCTGCCAGGGAGCCCACTCGAGTGCTCCAGGGAAACCCTAACGGGAACTCCAGAAAGTTGGAATATGGCTTCATGGTAGGATACCCTATAATTTACCATAGAAGGGTTAGGATAATCATATTCCAACTTTCTGGCTTTTACTTTAAACCCTGAACCCCGGCCATGGGTCCGAGGAAAGTCCGCCGTAAACTTCCGAGGCGCCCGAAGCTCTAAGAAAACGCCACCAAAAAATGAAAAAAACACGAAACCACCTTAAGCCTGGAAGCCCTACACTTGACACTGAATCTCACGGTTTCGACCCTAGCCTCAATCCTAAGCCGTTCAAAGGCTAGGTCTTAAACCATGAATCCTAGACCCATAGCCATAACCCTGAGCCCTGAACCTCATATCCTAGACACCAAAAGCCCTGAACCCAAACGGGAATTAAAAGCCGCAAAGCCTCTGAAGCGCGAGCCTGCTTCAGGCTGGCCAAAGGAAGAGGGCCGCAAGCTTGCTGGCATGCTCCCGGACAGAGGGGGTTTGCCTGATACCAGAGACCCGGTTACAGGGTCATAATGTGCATCCTTACATACTGGAATGACGGAAGCCCCGCAGAAATTACCTGAGCTTTGAGGGTGCGGAGTGTAAGCATGTATCTGGATGAGGGCTCCGGTATGGGGCTCCCCAAGCTTGAGGAATCTACTGGGGTTGAACTACTAGCACTTGGTGTTGGCATTCATTAGGATGAGGTTTACTGCGTGCCCGGATGTGAGTTCTGAAGGAGTGGGTTACTGTAGGAGCCTTAATAGTGATCAATACTAATTTTCGGGGTTCCTTATCATAATTATGGTATACCCAAAACCCTATTCTAACTATTAAGGCCACTATATTGCTTGAGGCCTGGATTGGGACCTGAGGCCCTGGCACTCGAGAGTCTAGAGTTCCGGGTTGAGCTGCTACCTCGAAAGTGGCGGACCTTGAACCGCGAAGTCTAGTTTAGTGGCCTGAAGGATCAGTAGATCTTCGCAGTCTAGTTTGCGGCGTGCTGGTGGTGGCCTGGAGCCGACGTGCCCACACTTCACATCCTAGGCTTAACCGGCACTTTGTGAAAGTGTGTGAGGACTATGTGCCAGCGCCGAACGAGTACCGGGTGCCGTCGGCCTCTTTGTTGAAGAGGGCCGCGCCTAACCGCTCAATCCTAAACCTCTGCCAGCTTCAGTGTAAGAGATTGAATACTCAGTACTAGTATACCTTTGTAGTCCTAGAAGAAATAGTGCACCCCAAAACCCTAGTTTGAATACCTCTTGGGCATTACACGCATCTCTCCTGGCAAGGGTTTTGCTCTAGGGGCAGGGGGGCAAGCAATATCTAGTAACGCAGTGCTTGCAATGTCGACTGCACAGAGTAGGGCAGGAAGATGCCATTTCCCAAGGAGCGGCTGGGCAAAGATATCCAACTCCATGGGCGCATAGCGCCGCTGAAGCAGGCCCAGGGCACAGATTCCCTAAACCCTAATACAGATTTGGGTCGTTGTCAAAATTATGGTCCCTTTTTGGATACCCTAAATATATTAGGTGCCGTATTCTATTAAGGACCCAAAACGGGACCCTAATATTGTCAACCACCCATGTTGATGCTTTGGGTTTGGGGTTTCTAGGAGTCCCGGGTTTCTGCTGGTTAACATCTGCCGGATGCTGAGGCTCTCGTGCCTAGAGCCGTTTTATTGAAAGCTCCGGTAAACTCCAGGCTGGAGATACGTCTTCTCTTCGTCTCGTTTTACCTATAGTAGTAGTAGTAGTAGTAGTAGTAGTAGTAGTAGTAGTAGTAGTAGTAGTAGTAGTAGTAGTCGTCGTCGTAGTAATAGTAGTAGTAGGGGAGATTGAGGTCTGAGGCTTTTCTTTTCTGGGAATGAGGAGAATGGAGTCAAACAGGTGCTTGAAGCTTGACGGCAAGCAAAAAACAACCTCAACGTCGTACCTTGAGCTCCAGAACCCTAAACCCTAAACCCTAAACCCAAACTCAAAACCTCCAAGCCCCTGTGAGAAGGACGTGAAGCCCGCGCCGACGGATTATCGGCCCAAGACCGACCTGGTGAAGCACTCAGGGGGCAATCCGAGGCCTCTGCATCTCGGCGCACGAAAAGTAAAGAGGAGGAGAGGCTTCGCAGGCTTCTGTTCAAGCGGTTTAGGGTTTAGGGTTTCCTTTCAACGGTTCCTTTTTGAGGGTGTCTTCTTCAATGGTGCTTTGAAGGGCTTGAGGTTTATTTCTTAGTATAGCGTCCCCATGGTCCCCATTCTAAGTAAACAGTCAGACTGCGTGCTTTCTAATTTATTGACGGCTTGGAGCCTCAAGGGGATCTGTGGTGTATGCTTTAGGATTTGGGGTATAGGGAGCCTGGCATGCAAGGGGACTACGGAGACTGTGAAGAGAATGTAGCATCTTGTGACATCTAACAGTACAACGATGATGAGAACAAAGCCTACAGCAACACATTACCCTACTAGCACAGGAACAAATTTTCAAGTACAGTCTTTGTAGACTCGTGAAGGTGTCAGAAAGCGCAGCAGTACTAGTGTTGGAGCCGTAACATCAATGATGGCAGCGACATGAGCAGGGTCATTGGCACCTAACATTACCAACAAAATAACAGTAACAACGTCGACGGCGACAAATTCACAGCAACGCAACGTGAGCAGTGTAGGGGCTTGAAAGGCTGGGGTGCGGTTTCGGGGTCTGAGTGTTTCTGTCTTTAGAACCTGTCGTTACAGCAACTCCATCTATGCTTTTGTACAGCGCCTTACGAGGCAAATCCCTAGTTGTTGCTGCGGATCTTCTAGCATCATCCAGGTTCGTGCTGTCTGTGCGAGAACACGGCAACAGCAAGCTTTCACACAGATCTAGAGCATGTCACAGCTGTTGCGTCTTCTCAGCAAGAACGCGGCGACAGATTTAGGTTTGGTGTAGCTAGCAATATAAGAACCAACCGAAAATTTGACCTATATGAACCTAGATCTCAAGGACCTAAACCCCGAAGCCTACCTTCCCTAAGGCCTGAACCCTAAACCTTAAACCCTAAGCCCTCAACCTTAAACCCTAAACCCGAAACCCTAAACCCTAAACCCTAAACTTAATCCTTAAACCCTAGACCCGAAACCCTAAACCCTAAACTCAATCCCTAAACCCTAGACCCGAAACCCTAAACCCTAAACTTAATGCTGAAGCCTCTCATGCCTCTGGGCCCAGGCATCGCACGGACCCGCGCAAGAGCCCCTTGGGCCTCAACCCGCCAGTCCGGCCGAGGGTTCCTTAAAGGGATCTAGAAGGGTTCCCAAAAGGGATCGAACAGGGTTCCTTAAAGGGATCTACAAGGGTTCCTAAATGGGATCGAGAAGTGTTCCTTCAAGGGATCTACAAGGGTTTCTACAGGGGGTTTCTACAACTAACCCCTCGTCAGGCCTACCATGGAAATTGGGTTCCGGGTTCCTTTTTTTTGAGGGGTCCTCAAAGGGATCTAAGGGTACTGCTATGATAGTACCCTTACAGAAACCCTTATATAATATGGGTAGTTCTCTACATTAGGGTCCCTTTTGTCCACAAACTAGGACCCTACAAGGGACTCTAGTTTAGAGAACTACCCATGTCCTCAACGCCTCTTACCTGTAGGCCACAAATCTCAGAGACCTGCCCTAAACCCAAAACCCCAAACCCTTAACCCTAAATCCTAGACCCTAAACCCTAAACCCTAAGACCCTAAGACCCTAAACCCTACAGATCCCTTATAGATCCCTTACAGATCCCTTAAAGGAGCCCTAAAAAAATCCGAAGCCCAAGCTGGTCGAAGGCATCAAACCCGAGAGCGCGCATGGACTGAAGCCTGATCTCCGAAAGTCCAAACCTCCCAAAAAACACAAAGCACGGTTTAGGGTTTAGGGTTTAGGGTTTAGGGTCGCACGGTGCACGGAGGGTTTAGGGTTTTGGGGTTTAGGGTGCACCTGATAGCAAACTTGTAGTACCAGTACTGGTCGCCCGCAAAACATAGAAGCAGCCCTTACAACCAAGCCCTTAGGTCCCTTCGACATTTCTGTGGCTGGTCTGGACGGCGAGGCTCGGGATGCTTTAGGCGTCAGGGTTTAGGGTTTAGGGTTTGTTCTTCAGGGATTATGGATTGCGGGGTTAGCGCTTTTTGTTGGCACTCTCGGGCACTTGGAATTTAGGTTTTAGCTTGCGGATGTCGGCGACCATTGCAGTTACGCAGTAAGACTAGGATGAACTACAGGAAATCAGTATGGTTCTGATCCGAATCAAAAGGAGGCGCCACGATTCTCGCGAGCTTCTTGCCGGGTTCGGACCATATGAGGTGGTAGAGCGTACAGTGGCTTGCCAAGGGTATGCATGAAAGCATCAACATCGCCAGTGCCACAGTACCATGATGACGCAATGATGATAATTATGATGATTGTTAGTGATTTTATAGCAGACGCTAGCGTTGACGTACTGTATTGCAGGAGCATGACGCATCGACGCAAAGTTACACTTCAATTGCTGTGGCATTGCTGGCATTGCTGCCGGATAACTCTTTGCTTCCTGCATAGGAGATGGTCTCGTCTCGAAGTGGTATTCTGATACATCACCTGCTTATCAGAATATGAACCTATCAAGCATGGCGCTGATGCAGCATTTCCGTATAGTGCAGCAAGGACGCAGTGCCGTATCACAATGTTTTTCTGGTGCTGTGGTGAAATTGCACAATGCATGGTCTCGTAGTAGTCGCATCATCAGAATGCTACTTAGGTTGTAAAGCCTCATCTAGCCAAAATTAAGCCGACATGAGACATGGTTTGCTTAGTTTGCTTGCCACGTTTCTGGCCTCATCAGGCCATCTTGAAGCGAGCGCTGAAGAGCCTGGACGATCGTCCGAAGGACGCGACTCGACTAGCACTGTTTACAGTCATTAACTCCCGTAGCCTTAGACTTATATTAACCTCTGTAGCCCGAACGAAATCCGCAGAACCAAGGACTTGGCGGAGAAGTACGACCGCACAACTCCCAGCTGGACGCTGCAGCCACGGAACGATGCAAAGATGCGCGAAGTCCCTACGGCCTGCAGTGAGTGGCTTCAAGCTTGGGGCCGTAACAGTCAGAATAGGGTCCGCTGCTTCAGTGTTCGGCACCGCGTTCAAGGCCCCAGGTTAAAGATTGTGGTAAGGTTGGGCTTGGTGATTGGGACCCTGAACTCTAAGGCTTGCACTCTATGGCCCTTGGCCTTTGACACCTGCTCTTAAAGTCTTCAAGCCATGAACCCTAAGCCTTAGAAGCCCGCACCCTAACGTCTCGACCCCAGAAGCCGTGAGCCTGAGCTTCGTGTGGGATCGGCCCAGGCTTACTGCGACAACCTCTACGGCCCGTGGTCATCTTTCGGCTAGCAGGCCCATATGATTCCTGTTCATTCCGACAAAGCCACCAACGAACCTTTATCCGAAGACCAGTATAGCCTGTATCCCCAAATTCTCAACCCAATGTAGACAGCCTCTCTACCCTGAAAGAGTCAAGATTCTGGTCGTCTCAGTTGAGAAGATCGGGGGGAAGGCCGTTGCCGAAAGGCTAGGCCCAGGCCAGACGTGCAGGAGTTTCCGCCCTTTTTTAGACTATAGGAACCCTTTAAAGGAACTCTATTGTATTATAGTTAGCCATGTAGACCCTTTACAGGAACCCTTTATATAAAGGAACCCCAGTCTTGTAGAGTAAGCCTCCGGAGGCCCTGAGCTTTATAATCCTTTCACGGGCTGACGGTTTCATTCCAAGGGTAAAATGAGGGACCCTTAATAAGGACCCCTAGGTATATACCCTTAATATAGCTATTATATACTCATTATATAGCCCGTTATAGGGTAGGGGTCCCCATTAAGGGTCCCTCCTTTTCCCCTTTGAGTCATGTTTGAGGACCTGCTGCATTGCTTCTTTCGCGGAAGACAGGATTTGGGGTCCCGCTGCTGTATGATTAGGAGATCCGACACTTGAAATCCTAAACCCTAAACCGTATGGGGTTAGTGCTTTGGGATCGCTTCTCCGTTTGGGATCGGGGGTTGGGGCTGTCGAGAAGGATCGAAAGGACAAGGAACTTCCTGCATCGGTCCCTGGTTTATGCCCGCACATACCAAAGGTATGATGCCTCTAAGCCTTCGGTGCAGAATGCACCGCAGGCTTTGGTGCGATTTCTTGGGGTCTAGGAGTAGGTGGCACTGGCGATGCCATGGAAACAAAGAGCGTGCTTGAGTTCGTTCTTGGTGATACCATTCCAGCAGTGGAGCCTACCAGGGCAGCAGACTTTCTGATAACAACATGCTGGAAAAATGTGCTCGACCTGTTGGAGCCGCCGGCAAGCCACGTAGCCTCACAGCCTTCCCGCCTCCCTGTCAGGGATGGTCTTCTTCCTGTTGCTTCTTCCAGCCCTCCTCCTGCATGCACGTGCGGACGGGGAGGCATGCGAGGCGTCCCGTGGTCCTGTTACTGGTCCTGTTGGGGACCGGGAAGAGCTGCCCCTCTTGCAGGTAAGCAGTGCTGCGGGCCGCAACGCCCAAGCTGAAGCACAAGGCGCCTGTTCTTCAGAAGACATGGCTGCAGAAGAGCTGCTGGAAGAGGCTTTGCGTCAACAGCAAGCTGAATACAATATCCAGTCCGATCTGGAGGAGGCTTTCTCGTACACGACGGGCGAAGTAAAGCGTGAGTACGAGAAGGTCGAAGAAGACACTAAGGACTTGTCAGGTGATGACTTGGATGATGACAGCACGAAGGGGAAGTGGATACGCCGATTGGCAAAGGTGGGGGAGTGTGTCACAGAGATCACCGTGAGCGAATTCATGCCTATGCTTCTAGCTGAGAAGCATAGGGAGAGGAACGAACGCTCCGGGGGCATCATTGCCACGGTTCTTGGGTTTCTCTGGCCAGACGATTCCAGTGGAGAAGCGGACATTTGGTCGTTGGTTCTCAGCGATGTTGAGGAAATCGTGAATGTGTCCATCCTCAACTTCGAGTTGCATGAAAGGGAGGCCGATTTCCTCTCCGTGCGAAGCTACCTTGCCCGATATAGCCGGGAGAGCACCATAACGGAAAAGGGCAATGATTTGTCCATTGCGCTCGCAAAGGCACAAGACATCATGAATCACCTTACTCTCTCCACGAACAAGTACGAGTTGCTTCCGATCACGATTGTGGGGGCGACGCTGCACTGCGTCATTCTGCGAGAGCGGCTATCTCATGGAGTTCGAGTCTATGGCTCAGCAGATCCGGCATGGCTCTACGAATTGCAGATGAAAGTGGCATACTACCAGACTTTCTTCAACTACACCTACTCTCTTTGGAGAAGCTGGAGGTCTACAAAGATCGACCAGACAGTCGACGAGGGCCGCCGCCGTCGACGGCAGAACTCGGACTGCTCCTCTGTGGTAACAGACAAGCTGGTCAAAATCGGCAACGACGTCCACGTCTTCGACGGGATGCAGGGGTCTAACAACCGTTGTGCCGAGATTGCTAACATGACTGCCCAGCGTATCTTGAACCAGGTGGGGGTTTCTTATTTTTGGATCCTTATAGTAAAGATCCTTCTATTTAATGGTACTCTATTAGGGTCCCCTCTTTTCGGAAAACTCCCAGGTCTCTGCAGCTATGGCCAAGGCGATGCAGCCGATCACCTACTTGCAGCGCTACGTGCCAGGAAGACGCCGTTGAAAGCCCCCAATCCCGAAACGCAAGCCCAGCAACACCAACAGAGCCACCCAAGCCCCAGTACGAAGCCCACCAAATCTAAACCCTAAACCCTAAACACCCTATACGCCAAGCTCTAAATGGATGGTTGTCAAAATTATGGTCCCTATTCGGGTCCCTAATATAATACGGCACCTATTATTTAGAGTACCGGTACCCAAAAAAAGGCCCTAATTTTGACAACCACCCATAGATCTTCCTTGAGGAATGGAGGCGGTGGCGCCCACAATGCTGCCTGCTCTGGAGTTCATAACCGTGGGCCCCTATGCTGCTGTCACGCAAGACCTCCAGGACGGCAGCAGACAGGTATCCAGCAACAACTGGTGATGACCTCAGGAACAAGGTTTAGGGTTTAGGGTTTAGGGGGAACAGGGAGGCTACAGCGAAATCAGCAGTTCTTTGGCTCTGGGGAACCTCGAACCGAATTCCTTGTCAACTTGTTGGAGTTCGATCCTTCCTTCACATCTGCTTTACGAAGTTGGGAAGGAGATCCCCGTTTCCAGCCTTCCGTCTGGAAGGCTCCACTCTCCTCCGATTTTCGTTCTTGCCTCCCCTCTCGTTTACCCTGCCTCCTGTTGTTGTCTGGTCGTAGTTCCCCGTCTCCCGTCTTCGCTCTTAGCCGCATACTGTCTTCGATGCCTCGTACTTCATCATGGACCTATCTCTCCCATGCTTTGATTTTTTTGCCCCCTGTGGTCTCCTCCAAGCAGCTTTGACAGGAGTCGTAAAATCATTGTTCCTGTAGTCGGACGGTCAAAATCGGCAGGGCACTCGGTACAGGATGGACGCGTCTGCCGAGATGCAACCGAGATCGTCGACTCCACTTCTTGCCGCATAACTAGACTCGACTAGACGAGACCATACTGTCTACATTATACTAGACTAGACTAGGCTAGACTAATCACTATAGCTTTGACTCTCACCATGCTGTACGATACTATTGCATATGCTATGCCAATGCCAATGCTGTTTGAAGGGTCACCTCAGCACTCCTCTCCGTGTCTTGGGTGGGGGGGGTGTCTTCTTAGCTGTCTTAGTCGTCCGCAACCCGCTTCGGCATGCTAGGATAATATAGTACAGTTTGCTATAGTATAGTGCGGTATAGTATGGTACTAGATGTTTCCGGGGCTTCGTTGCTGTCCGTTCTACTTCCTCTGCCTCTCGCCGCAGGTGGACCATCAACGAGACCGGCTTCTTGGGCCCTGGCAACATCAGAGAAGCAATCGCATGGGCCAATGGTTGCAACTTTGTGGACTACTTCAAGCTGTGCCTGTGATGATGTGAAGAGTGAGAGCTGATGAAAGCCTTGGAGCAAAACTTTGGACCGTGAAGGGTTTGCCCACGCCTGTCGCTCTACAGCGCATGGTCGACTTGCCCTAAACCCTCAACGAAGATGTTAAGATGTTCGGAGTTTTGGGGCTTATGATAGGATGCTCAGGGTTTTGGGTGCCTGGACTTCCCTACGGGGGATGCCGTCTGGCAAGACGAAAAACGAGCGTAGGAATCGACATCACTTCATCTTCTGTGGGACCGAGGACCTATGACGATGGGAGGGAGGAAACGTCGGGCAAGACATCCATTACCAAAGGCAGCAATTGTGGAGACTGGGCTTACCCGGACAGGTACATCCATACCATTGAACTTCACTTCATCGAGCAGACCGATCCGTATAAGGCTGATTCGCAGGTGGTAAACATGAAGTTGTTCTTCTCCGACGGCTATAATACCGGCAACTATTATGGATGCTTTACAGTGGGTGACAACCCCTACGGACAGTGCATGGCCGGTTCTCCTAGTGAATACACTCAAAAGGCAAGGGGTTCTCAAAATTAAGGAGACCAAATTTTCGGGATCCTTAGAATAAGAATCTTACCATTTTGGATTCTACATAGAGCCTTTGGTGTCTGAGATTCTCAGGTGACGGTTACAGGGGACTCCACTTACAAGCTCGTCGGCGCCACGTTGGGTGAGATACCCAGTAAAGGCTTCGGGTATATCAACGCGACTTTCCAATGGGTGCAGTCAATGTCGTGGTCG
Organism: Symbiodinium sp. CCMP2592; assembly: GCA_905221615.1. NCBI lineage: Eukaryota > Dinophyceae > Suessiales > Symbiodiniaceae > Symbiodinium > Symbiodinium sp. CCMP2592. The sequence continues at coordinate 1,766,759 of CAJNDT010005112.1, forward strand.
AATGTCAGCAAAGTTAACTCGAGCAACAATCTAACGACTGGGCAGCGGTTGCAAGCTGGTCAGAGCCTCTGGAGTTACAACAGCTTGTACAAGCTCATGCTTTCAAGTAGTGGTAATTTGGCCATCTACAACATGTATGATAGCGTTTCGTGGCAGACAAACACTGCCTGCACAGAGAACAAGGCGTACCTTGAAATGCAGCCAGACGGGAACCTGGTTCTTTATTGTGGGGAAAACAACCCTATATTGGCCGCCAACACCGATCATGGTCAGATGCTGTGCCGGGTGGCCGCCATCGAGAACACAGGTGCTTTAACCATCTACACCCTTCCCGACCTCAAGGGAATTTGGACGAGCAAAAGTCAGGTCCCTGTAGGGTTCGGGAACAGCAGCCTTGCAAGCCCGCAGAGTCTTCAACCGGGCCAGCGGCTAGTTGCGAGCTCTCTCTACCAGTTCGACCTGGCTTTCTCAAACGGGACTGCAGGCGGAGCTGTCAGGTTGAAGGACTGGAGCCATGGGCGGCAACTTTGGTCCGCGGGAGCTTGCGCAGCCTCGGAAGACCCCGAATTCAAGTTACAGGACGACGGAAACCTTGTCCTTTACTGCTCAGGAGTTGCAAAATGGGACTCTGGCACAGCGGACACTTCCCTTGAAGCAGAGGAGGGGCAAAACGTTCTGCAGCTGTTGGCGAATGGTGACCTCGTGATTGTGAGCAAGCGCAGTCAAGTCACATGGTCCAGCAACAGCAAGGTTGCGTATGACTATTTCAAAGATGATTACGGCATCTATGACCAGAGCTGAGGAAGCACGATGCGGCAATTTAAGCTTCCCATAGCTTCAGCTTTTGCACTTCGTCAAAGATTGTGCATGTGATACAACAGGTACTGAGATAACAAAGGGAGAGAGAGATAGAGAGGGAACAATGACATTCATGATACAATATTTATGAATCCTTATTTGCAGATTAATTAAAAAATATATCTACGAAAGATTAATCATAAGAAAATATAATTAATGATGACTTAATTTTCAATATATTTAATCGATGGATGATAATTATTTATAATTTAGATAATTATTGATCGCAATATTGATAAAGAAATTAGGGAATCTAATACTAATTTCACTACGATTGGTAAAGGTCGAAATATAAATATGTAAAAATCGTATAAGTTTGCGATTCATACTTGAGTTGAATCTATTCTATATCTAAAGAATTTTTCTTCTATAATCTGA